>CM059439.1:66479994-67079994 GCA_030390025.1 Squalus acanthias
CTTAAATCTTGCTATTCCTTTGTGTTCTTTCTTTGATTTACAAATCATATTATTCATCTCACTATAAAACAAAAAGTCAAAGATTTTATTCGGGGCTTGGTGATACTGGGACACTCAACTAAGGTAAATGCAATAACATTTGCAAACAATGGGCAAATGTCATGTGACCAAATGCCATGTGATAATGTCACATGATCAAATCTCCAGGAATACGTCAAACCAGAGTTGGCGCCCCTCCCGCCCTTCCACCTTAAAGAATAAAGAGTCACCATTAGTAGCCCTGTTAAAAATCAAAATGCTTTGTAGAGTTATTTAGTTTTAGCATCATTTTGCTTATCTTTGCTTTTTAGTTGATATTTTTGGGTGTTTCATGGCAATACAAGTATTGATGACATCTGAGAAACACTTTGTGGAATTACTGGGCCTAACAGTCTGAATAGCTAAATTAAAATGGCAGGATGGCTGAAGCACCCTGGGTTTGTGATTACATCTCTACTGTTGTCCAGTTATCTCCATCACACTGTTGGACTCCATAACTTTGCCAAATAATTTCCACTGCTCATATCATCAGCAGAAAAGCAGGACAGAGAAAAGAACAACAATGAACAATAATTGCTATTAATGTAGATGAAAGAAGAAAACATCAATTGCTGGAAAATTTAAAACTCATGGCAGATTCATTGGAATTTGAAGAGCCATTAAATTAAAGTTTCAGGTATGAACTTGCATCAAAACCCATGAGCTGCTAAGATGTCCCCACCTGAAACCTTTAAGAGTAATATCAAGTACCTGTCAGTTTTATTTAAAAAAGAAAGTATCTAACAAAAATGGAGTCTGAAACAACAATCAAATCCTTTATAAGAAATCATAGGGTTAGATTTTATAACAGTATAATATTAACCCATGTTCAAAAAGGAGCTTTATACAGCTTCACATCATCACCTTCAGAAAGTAGATTCATTCAGATGGAACATCAAATTAATTAGTAGAATAAAGCTGGTCGTTGCACTTCTGCAAGGTTGAAACTGGTTTATAACTGGTTCTCAGAAGTATAAAAAACACAGATTTTTCATTAATTGAAAGCTATCCATGACTCCTGGGATATCATTTTTTTCATTCTCGGGATGTGGGCATTGTTGGCAAGACCAGCAATTATCGCCCATCCTGGTACAGTAACATAAACACTATGCTACCATACCTGCTACCATTCCCAAGCAGGAGAGAGTTAAAATTAAATGGTTATAGCTATCAACAACAAATTATGGTTGCACAATGATGAATATTTCTATGCTGGGAGATATTGATTTTAGTTTTCCTACCACAGAGTCTAAAACAAATATTGGCCGTATGACACATTTGGAAGAAAGCAAAATTGAACTGCAGTGTATTCTCATTGACTTCTAAGTCAAATATTGTAAAGGGGTCAGAGAAAGGTAACTGCACCCTAAACCTTTTGCAGTCAAAACAGCCTCTCGAGTTTTGCACTCACCTGTTGCCCAGTAACAAGGAGGATTGCACCTTCTTTCCAATGTGCCACTTGCCTATAAATGTGATCTAAGATTAAAAGCTCACTCCAGCAGTTCTGAAGAAGTTTCATTTGGTCGTCAACCTGCCAAACACAAAAATACACTCGGTCAGTGTTCAATTCCCAAACATTTATTGCATTGATAGAGAAGAGCAAATAGCAGCTGCATATCTCCAGCTACTATCAGTAATGGAGCCAACACAAATGCAGGAACAAAAGACCGATTCCAACACTGGAAAGAGTGCACAATGTATTAGATTGAATTGTAAAAAAAAAATACATTGGAATAAACAACTTTGAAAACTAATTAAATATCAGAATAAAACAGTTTTCTCCTCAAAAGAGAATTTAAAGAATTCTGTAATAACATGGCATCAATATTATTGGGTATATTTTAATAACTGTGCAGTCCTCATCTTAGGTTTATCAGTGAAATATTAATAACTGCAATATGTAACTAGTATCGGCCGACAGGTGATCAATAATTACTTATCTGAAATCCTCTATATATAAACACAGTGACTGCCTTTTGGTTTCAGGTGCAATTGGGAGATTGTGTGGTGTCAGAGTTTCAGGGTCCTGTGCTTTACAATTATTGCCCAGCAGGACATGATGGGGACTTCATGTATATGAATGAAATTTCATTCCAAGAAGAGTGAATGAATGTCTTATGTCATAGGGTCAGCTGCCAGGTAAGATAAAGGGAGCATCTAGCACCATCTGTGCAAAGGGTCCATGTACTAGAGGTCAATTGTCCTTTGTTGCCTGGTGCCCATTCTCCTATATAAATTGGTGACCCTCCATTGGCATAGAGTCATTGCCAGTGCAGTTCACTCCTTCCCCTTCCACTCTTGGTCATTATTATTTGTAATAGGGTGATCGCACTTCGTGTGTAATCAGAACGTTGCAGAAAAAATAGAATTGAGGTATAGATCTATCTGGGCAGGGGAATTAATTATCAGAAATAAAAATGGCATTCAATACTTTTAGCATATTGGCCCGGATTTTGCGGTGAGCAGCGAAGGGACGGCACTCGGCAGTGACCTCGAAGAAAACTGCCCACAAAGATTTAGCAGGCTCTGTGGCATCAATTTCCCCTATTACGATATCAATTTCATTCTGGCGCCATCTATAGGGGATCTCTGGCGTTCAGGAACAGTGAAGTCATTAAGCAGGCCGAGCAGCCAATCAGATTGAAGAATTCTCACAATCAGCAAACCAGGAAGTAAGAAGCACAGATTATCATTCACTTTTTAATCATTTCATAGAGAGCAAAATAAAGATTGGGACATACACATGGGATTAAGGTAGAAGATGAAATATCATAAACAAACTTTAAAAAATAAAATAAAAATTAATTTTTATTATTTAAAAATGTATAGCATTTTTATCATGGAATGGAGGGAATGACACTCCACACTTCTAAAATTAGCTTTTCATGGCCATAGCGGTTGTTCAGCAGTAATTTTGACTTAGCACGCTGTTAAAAACTCAGTTATACCTCAAGAGAGCCCCAGGTGGGCAGAGGAAACGCTTCAAGGACACCCTCAAAGCCTCCTTGAAAAAGTGTAACATCCCCACCGACACCTGGGAATCCCTGGCCCAAGTCCGCACAAAGTGGAGGAGAAGCATCCGGGAAGGCGCCGAATACCTCGAGTCTCTTCGCCGGGAGCAAGCGGAAGCCAAGCGCAAGGAGCGCACGTCAACCCAAGCACCCCACCCACCTGCCCCTTCAACCACCGTCTGCCCCACCTGTGACAGAGACTGTAGGTCCCGCATTGGACTCATCAGTCACCTGCGAACTCATTTTTAATGTGGAAGCAAGTCATCCTCGGTTCCGAGGGACTGCCTAAGAAGAAGAAGAAGAAGAAGAAGAAGTATACCTCAGTCAACAAGGCTTAAAATTTTCAATGTTTTTACAGCGAGAATAGTGCGTAAAAAGTTGAAGTTCACATCAAATCACTGATTCTGTGCTGACTGCATCTGCGAAGACTCCAAAATCGTACCGTGTGGAGAAGCAGGATCCCACTGATGGTAACTTCCTGATTTCCGCGTTTAACTACGCATGTGCGGACGCCAGAAGTTGCTATCAGTTTTAGAGTAATGACGGCGAGCGCTGACAGTTTCGCCATCATTACAACCGCAAATTTAGGGCCATTATTTCCTAAATGTAAAAAAAAATCAAATATGCATTGGGCATTTATATTGCATTAGTTTTAAATAAAAATTGCATCTGTAAATACGTTGGGCTGGATTTTACCATCCTCGGTGGGTCTGTGGCGGGCGATATCAGTGGCGGGTCCCGGCCTTGCTGCTGGCTCCATCCCATTGTCCAAAATGATTTTCCCCTGATTGGGCTTCTTAAGCCCGCCCAGCGAGTTTCCCGGCCAATTGAAGGAAGCGGGTCTGATGACGTCATTTGATGACTTGTCGTCATTTGATGACTTGTCATCAACCGGTTTCCTTAAAGGGACCATGCACAAATTTATTTTGACATTTGTGCTGTCAGTGTTCTACAGCATTGAAGTGCTGCAAACACTGACAAGCACTGCACAGAGGTGCATGGCTGCACCCAGGCTCTCCCATGACTCCCTCCATATGCTTATGGAGTGAGTCACAGCACGCAGGGAGGTTCTCTTCCCTTCCAATGGGCGGAAGAGACCTCCCCAGGAGACCAACGCAGCCTGGTTGCACATTGCACAGGAGGACACAAGCAGGGATGTCATCAGGAGGACCAGGCTGCAGTAGTGCAAACCTTTCAATGATCTCAGTAGATCACGAAACATTACTGCAAAGCCACACTCAACCTCATCCTGCTGTGCCTCTCATCACATCCCCATCACTCAGCCTTCCCAACCCTACTCCTGCACATCCTTACTCACACCAACTTACCTTGCACCTCCACCCATCACCCTCTCTATCTACATTATCACATCCCCATCTCACTAGCCACCCCTCACACTCACCCTCATCTTAGTCTAATCATACCAACTAACAACACACAAGGGTAGGCACTTGGGTGTTTTATGCAATGTTCATGGAAAGTTTCTGTTAATGTGGTTTCAAACATTGAAACCTTTATTTTCAACACGGTGTTCTTGGACAGATTTGTGTGCATCTTTGGAAGTGGCTTAGTGAGTTGCAATGAATGGTGAGACATAATGGTACCCCCCGCAATGGTGATGAGTGTGAAAGGAATGGCTTGGGCATTGTAGTGATGCTTTATGGTCTTGGTGTGGGGTGGTGTCAACCTGGCATATCTTGTGGCAGCCAGGGTGTACAGCGTCAAGTGAAGTAAATCTGGCCATTGTGTGGCCATACCTGGCCTCCCGGGCAGCAATGTGGTCGGGTGATGAAGCCCTGTGTCCTGTGCAGCATCAGTTGATTGCGGAGAAGGTTGATGTTGTTGTTGGTGCTGCTGATGTGCCTGGTGCTGCTGGTGTTGGGGCTGATTGTGGTGGGATTCTGAGGACCAAGTTGAGATAGTTTCAAGGGCACCGATGCTGATGGAATAGATGGAATAGCAGGTGAAGTTGAGATGACAGAAGCGATCTGTCAATGGTAGGAGAGGTAATGAGGTCAGACTGGATGGAGACTTGTGTAAAGACTTGCAGCATCCTGAATCTGTAGTGGAAATGCAGTTTAGAGAAGCTAGTGGCTAAGGGAAGATATCTGATTCAGCTGGGAGCTTTGACTTGATATTTGAATCTGTCAACTCATCAGCTCAAACAATGGCCACTGACCTCCCACCTCAGCTTCACAGACGAGGTCTAGGCACAGCGGGAAACTGGTGAGTGACCTGTCAAAATTAAAAAGCTGGGAGAAAAGCATTGTTAAGTGACTGTAAACAAGCCACTAATGATTTCAATTGCCTCCCCCGCTGCTGTGTGTTGGGTCTGCTCAGCGCTGGCAGACCCGACATTTGGGAAAGGGGCGTGGCGGCGGCTTGTCAGCGGGTTCCCGACCTGCTGTCAAAAAATTTTTTTTCCCCACCCAACCTGCCACCAATTGCGCCCGCTGACCGCCCCCCCCCGTAAAATTCTCCCCATTGTTTTTTTAGATTAGGCTGTGGAAGACCCAAGCATCTGTATTGTTTCAGATCATAAGAATCTCTACGTATTAGAGTAAATTTGTCAAGTCCTCACATGAGGTGTGACATCTTGCATGTTGCAGGAAACCACTTGGAAAATCTACCCTATTATTTCATTGGAATTTGTCACTTGCCAGTATTGTGACAATTTTAAAATGTCATTTCTGATCTTCCATATAGTTATCTGTGTTTCACTATATTGGGGAAGGTGAGAAATGAACAAAACTGGCTAATACATACATGCCCACTTCAACTGGAGTTGTTTGCCCTCTGTTTATGTGGATTACTTCACAAGAATATGTCTACCCAGTTGATAGAAACACTTAATACTGATCACCAGGCTATAAATTGCTTATATTTCCATCAATGGCCTTTTCGACTATTGCATTAGTGGGTCTTGCAAACAAGATTATCATTGTTTGGCTGTATCCTGAATGTATGTGAGTTCCTTGTCTAGCACCTGAGAAACCATCTTGTCAGGAATGTTTCATAGTGGATTATTAATTGTGAATAATATCTGTCTATCTTCCTTTATACCAGTCAAGGGAAGAGAGAGATACATCTGGAAGTAAGAATATTTACTCTCCAGTTTCCTTCTCACTCTATTGGCAAAGGCTAATAAAGGACTCCATGGGGTTTAATTTCTCACATAAAAACTTTCCCTCAAGAATGCATGATCCAAGTTACCAAGGTTACTGAAGAGAATTTCTGAAGTCTTCTTACTTTCGTTGTTTCGGAAGAGACGTTGTGAGTTATGTGGCGTATTATAATCTAGCTAAATCTGCTATTTTTTTTAAAAATCACACTCGTTCCGTAGCTGCCCGTCCAAGACGTACGGTCTGTCGATGTGGTATCTTCTGACCATCAGTGAGATCAGAAATGTACTATTTTTAATGCATTGTTCATCAGTAAAATGATTAATTGTTCGCCCTGTGACCTGCTATCAGAGAACACTACTCACAAAAGGTTGTGTTTCAGTTCATAGGGAGTGAAGGCTTGCCTATGAAAGCAGACTTTTGTGTTGGGCATGAGGAGAAATCATTGGAATGAGTCTTAACCATATCACAGGCATCAATGCATTTAAAAATATAATTATTCCATCTTACATCCAGAATATTAAATATAGAAGCAAAGCACGTGTCAACATAGTTTTAAGGCTATGGTGACAAAAATATATACTATCATTGATTTATTGTAATTGCTTGCAACATGACTCCAACGTTCTGTCATTCTGTTTTACATTTTCAGACTTTGATTTTACATGTTGTTTCAACACTAAGATTTTCTTCTCATTTTGATAACATTCCTAAATATATGAGATTCTATTGTTATTCTATTACACGGTGTTTACAAAATACCAAATATACTGATCCACCACAGCTGCAGAATGCTGCGCTCCATCAGTTCAGCATCTCAAACTTATACTTTCAGTGTTCCTCAGTTATAAATGAATAAAATGCCACTAATTATTTTATTAAAATATAGTGATGCACAGTAAAATAAAATTTGCAGTTCAATCTAACTTAATTCAAATTTTAAAAATTAGCTTGATCACCTTCTAATATTTAATCCTGCCTTGATAATCTAGCTCCCCAAATCACCTCTTCTATATTACATCAAAAGGTATGAAAAACCATTAATTGTTTTATAGCAAATTTGTGACATTGACTGCTGGAGATTTGAACTTATGCTGTTGGCATTCCCAACTTTGTTGTACTTTAAATTCTGCATAGAAATACAATTGTTGAACACAGAAAGGATGGAACAAGAAAAGACCATTCAGGCCATTGAGCCAATTCTCTCTACAGCTAGGGCATGTGCATTTACTGGGTGTGTGGAGTGTTCTCTGGTTGACAAGTGGATGGTATTCTGCTGTCTGACTAGCAACATTTCTGTAAACTAGGAGAACACAATGGGAACCAATTTGAACTTTTGCCCAAAACGGATGGCAAGTGGATGGGTTGTCCCCTGCGTTCACTCAATGGCTGCAGCGAGAGGTCAGAGTCATGGTTGGGCCTCATTTCCAGGTCGACTGTGTGCTGCTTCTGCATTTTGAGCAGCTCGCTCATTGGAGAAGGATGGAAGTGCAGGGTGGGGCGGGGGGAGACGCGATCCTGGGGGAGGACCGGGGAGGGTCGGGCATCGTGAGGGGCGATATTTGAAAAGCATTAATGGTCTTCCTGACTGCTAAAACTTTACTTTGCTACCTGAAACTTGCCTGTTGTTGAGTAGCCTGCAGCAGTGCCTTTAAGGACCACTGGTTAGGCAGCTTCATGTCTGGCATCAATGGACAGAGAGTGCCCGGTGGACTCTATGCCCATTGGTGCTGAAAATTGCAATGGGCACCAATAACTAGCATAAAGCCCCAACTTGCATAGGCAATTAGGTTCCCGCCTGTTTTGGGCGGGAGCGCTGGCTGCCCATTTCGAGGCCCACCTGAAAACTGTGTTCGATAGGCCTTGGACAACCAACGGGCAGGTGATTTTTATTCTTCCAATTTTCAGCTGTCGGCTGCCTGGTTTGTGCTGGAACAGGGGGTGGGCGGCAGTTGTAAATCGGCCCCAATCTCTTTTAGACCTGGAACTACTTCTTTGTGAACCCTGAGACTAATGGGTAAATCAACATTTTCCTTTCCGTTTTGTGGCCTATGACATGTGGGGTTTGCACACTTCGGAGGTGGTTTGGGAAGAAATGCATCAGTTATACTGGCTAAATACCATTTCAGCTGCTCAATATATGTGAAAAGAGCATTATTGTAGGTGTATTCCGATTAGCCCATTTCCTTTTGTTTCTGGAACGGATTCTTAATATGTAAAGTCATCGGGAGAGAAACCACATGCAGCTGCCATTTCGATCTAGACCCATTAAAGCAATGAAATAAGGGAAATTAGCAATTTATTTGCAGAAATAATAAAATATGACCATAAAAACCTGCCTTGCACTCAATGCAGTCTCTGATTCATCACTCAAGATGCTCAGACTGCATTGCACCTTTCTTAATAGTCACTAGAATTTCTTCTAAAACCCAAATCACCCATGCCATGTGAAACCAAACCATATTTAATCAGAGGCACTAAAACCTTTAGGTTTTTGAGGACTGTAGCAATGGTTCTGGGCCAACACCAGAAGTAGAACAAGATGTTTAGTTCAGTTCAAGAATGTAACAAGAATAGTTATACACTTCTGCACCTTTCTCTCAGTCTCAATGCTTCAGAAATTAGTTTTACAGTTGTGTTAAAGTCAGTCAGAAAACTGAAGAAAAATAAACGAGGAGACTTAGAGGAATATAGTAGTTTCTATAATTAACAGTAAGTGGTTACCTAGAAGAGAGAACAGTCATCTGTTGGGTAATTCTGCTTCGGATATGAATACAATACATATACTCTCATGAGTAAAAGGAAACTAGAATATTGTGTTTTTGCGAAGAGGACCTTAGTTCAAAGAATTCTGTGCAACCTTGGTGTCGTTGCCAAGCAAATTGCATTATTCCTCACTGAGTCACAGATGGCACAAAAGACAACCACAGCCTGTGTATTGTCCACAGATAAGAAGGTCGTGAGATACATCTGAATTGCAGACATTTTTTTTCAAATTGCTGTGATTCATATGAACTAATTTGAGACATAATCAGAATTTTCAATTTGCCGTTTTAAAGAACTTACTGATTTAAAAACAATGATTCTAATAAAATATAAATATTGGTAGTAGTAAATGTATTAAAACAGAATTGTACGTTGCATTAAAAGAGAAGGGAGAAAAAAAATTCACATTCTTCTGTTCTCCACTAAATATGCCAAAGAGAACATTCAAGGATTCGAATTCAAACTGTGTTTCATGCACAGTAAGTGATCCACCCGCATTGCTTTAAACATCACTTTGCCAGGTCTCAGTGGAGCAAACTTTGTTTTATCAAAACAGTGAATAACATTTGAAACTTTGGTGACCACTTCTGATTTTTTGTTTTAAATGTTCTTACATAATGCGAAAGGGCCACTAACATATTTAACATGATTCAAGGCTTCTCTGGACCACCAATTCTGAGACCTTTTTCAGTAATTTTGCTACAAGAGCTCTCTCAAAATGTACCGGAATGCTGCACGTGATCATCAAGGTTTGAAAACATTGGGGGCGATTTTCGCCGCATACTTTAGGTACTAAAGAGCCTCCAAGGTGACCAAGATGGGGTCTTAAGCTGCAGCGCAAGATGCCATCTTGGTAAAGGAGTTGAAGGCCAGCGCTAGGACGGCCGCTCGGAAGCTCGTTAAACAGCTGATTGCCATTTAAAATGCCTGTTAACGCTCATTAAAGAGGGCGCACGGCATTTTGGTGGATAGCACTTCAACTAACGCCCTCTCCTAACAGCAGCCAGCTGTTTGGGAGTAAACACGGCGTTAATGCCGATTTCAAGCGCTACTTAAAGGGATACTCACCATTTAAAGGATACTCACCATTTCATGTTCACTTGCTGCTGGAGCTGTGAAGAGGACTTCTGAAACACATCGGGAGATTTTCTGGGACACTTTGTCAAGACTTTACCAACACTCGAGCAACATTTAATCCAGAAATTCTCTGAGGACGTCACCTAAAAAGAGTAAGTGCTGTGCTACTCCACCGTATTGGACACCTTAAAGGAGTCACCAGGAGAAAGGGAGTGCTTGGTCATGGGCATCTTGCTAGGGAACCCTTTGGTCTGGACGAGGAATGGGAGGAGGACATGAGGCCAGGCAGAGCAGCACCAGCTGCTGCAGGAGAGAGGGAGAGGAGGGACAGGAGGGCGAGGTGGTGTCCTTCCCCCTGCGGGTACAGGACATCCCTCCTCCACCAGGACCCACAGTGCCGCATCCGAGAACCTGTGTGCCCTGTCCTTCGGTCCTGAGCCATCTTGCAATGTGCTGCTGTGTGTCAGCCAGAACACTCCACACCTTCAGTGGAAGTGGGTGCGAGGAGCCTGCAGATACTGCTTCATGAAAATTGCATCTAATCAGCACTTGAGTGCTAAACCTGCAGGTTTCTGATTTAGCATCTCCAGGCAAGTTCAAATTATGGTAATCAGCAATTAGGACCAAAATTGTGCGTTAAATCCAGACTTTCAAACAGGCGTGTCTTATTAGCACTGCACCCACTTAGCGCCTGTTTCCACCCTTTGGCCAAAATAGCCCCCATTGTGTTTTGGGGGATGTGGATGTACTCCCAACTTTGTTGTAATTTAAAATCTGTCAAGAAATACAATTGTTCAACGTAGAAAGGATGGAATGAGAAAATACCATTGGCCCAATTTCTTTCACAGACACTACAATCCATCCTTTCATGGACTCTACCCTAGGGAAATGTTCTGTCAAACTTCTCCTTCCTCCCCCTCTCCCCCACCCCAAAAAAAAGCAAACTCAACCAAAACTGCAGGCATTGCAGTTTTGATGAAAAGTCCTTAAACATTAACTCTCCTTCTCTCTCCACAGATGCTGCCTGACCTGCTGAATGTTTCCACTATTTTCTGTTCTTATTTCAGATTTCCAGCATGTGCAGTATTTTGCTTTTGCAGAAATTGTAGGCAACTTTCCACCCTGTTTCTAAAAAATATTGACAGCTCTAAGGAAACTTATGTTCCATCAAATATTCGATCGTTTTTAGAACCTCGATCCAGTTCCTAACCAGATATTTGTCCAGTTCTTTTTTTAAAGCTGAATATTGATACAGCATTAATTGTTTTAACTAGAGTTTATTTCAAATATCAGCAAATATCTTGAGGCTATTAATCTTGTATTCAAGTCACCAGTGGTATTGAAAGAATTACATTGATGAATAATTGTGGTTGCAATTATTACTAAGTCAGCTTGATGCCAGGACAAACACTGTTTTCCTTTGAAAGGTAGCTGGCACAACCTGGTGCAAAACTTGGCTGGTACAGTGAGGTCACTGAATTTAGTGGGTATAACCAGCTATTAAAACTTGACGGGTGTGATTGAGCGGAGCAAAAAATAAAACAAGCTTTCCTTGGTTTGGCCTGGGAAGGTTTTGATCTCACTTCCATTTCTCCCTCCACCCCACCCGCCCCCCCCATGAACATAACAACAGGTAAGGCACAGCTTTCAAGCGCTACTGAGCCAGACTGAGAAAATGTATAATAGGATTTCTGTTGAGTCAGATTAAGGGTTTAAGTTATAGTGAATGCAGTCAAGTTTGGCCTGAATCTGTGAAGACACTGCTTCGTGTCGGCTCTAGGTAGATTTCTCTCAATGAGCTTTGCACATTTGAGTGCAGTTCACGATGAGAAGGGATTTGTAAAGATTTAGCAGCCTTTTTTTCCTCTCCAGAGAACTTATTAAGCTGCAGGATGAGAGTGCTGATGAACAAAGCAAGGTTGTACTTTTTGCTACTAATGGCGGCCATCAGGCCCTTCCAGTTCAGATATGGTACAGGTAAGGTGCAGGGGTAAAAATTGAAGGACAGTGGTTTAACTCATTCCACTGTGAAGAGAATTCTGGTAGCCGTAGACTAATGGAATTGAAATTTTGGTCCAAGTCAATTTTTTTTTTTTACCCACGTACAAATATGTTGGCTCGTCCGGTATCTCAAAATATCTAACTTAACTGCGTTTCCTATGACATGCACTGCCTTTGTTAAAGTTATTAATTAAGTAATTTGCTCACTGTGTGACAAGGCTCTGTACGATCATTTACTATTCATTCTATTATAGTAAAGGGTTATCTTCAGCAAGTGAGTCTGTAAGCCAAAAAAATGCCTGAGGTGTCATTAAATATGAAGGAGTCAAAGCCTGAACAAGAGTGGTATTGTTGCATGCACTGCTCTTCCCACACCTCCTCACATTAGTTCATTTAAACTGTTGCTGATAAATGAAAGCGATCATTGAAGTTAGTAAACAGAGCAGAAGAAAAATCTCTCTAATATATAGGCAAAATGACATCTGTGTTCCTCTTATCTCCACTATGTAACCATCCTTTGTACATTCTGTGACATTCCACTAAAAATTATTTATCACTTTTCTTAAGAAAAGGGAAAATTGTAATATTCCCTCCATAATAGGAGGCGTATTTCTTGCTGTGCGAAATCAAGGTGTACAGTCCAGGTTAACTGCCAATATTTATCCCTCGACCAACATCACAACAACAGATTATCTGGTCATTATCACACTGTTGTTTGTGGGATCTTGCTGTGTGCAAATTGGCTGCCGTGTTTCCTACATTACAACAGTGACCACACTTTTAAAAGTAATTAATTGGCTGTAAAGCGCTTTGGGACGTCCTGAGGTTGTGGAATGCGCTATAGAAATGCAAGTCTTTCTTTTTTCCTGTTGGTCTGGACCAAGTCCAGAGTACTGTGTTCTAAAGATATTATACTCCATGTTTGTTCACTGCTTAAACTGATGTGGGGTAGTTAAATTGCTGGCTCTGCATCACTTTCTGGCCCAGGAAACTGCACTGGGAAGTATGTCTGAGCCATAGACCCATATAGTTATAAATTGCAGACCTATGGGTTTAAGGCTGGAGTTATTCTGTACTGAGTGAGACAGATTCCTGAAAGGGGCGGTGGTGGTCTCTTGCCTCACTGCTTTAGTGTGTTCAGCAATCTCTCAAGTTGCACTGTGACTTTCGTGCTGATGCGCACCCAATACCCACTTTGAACTCTGGCACGAGTGGCAGTATAACTCTGCACTAACTCTGCTGGAACTGAGTACTTTCTGCGGGACAGAAATTTAGTTTCAAGAACTGTGTAATTATGGGACTAAAGTGCGGGAGCGGCTAACTCATCACAGACGACTGAAGCGGAGAGCTTCCTGGTCAGTATGGTTAGGTTTGCAGGCAGTGCATTCACCCGATGATCATTGCTATTTGTCTTAAGCTTTTCTCCACACAACTTCCTACAACTGGGAAACCAGTCCAAGCCACGGACTTCTACATGCTCGGTGCCTATAGCACTGCTGATGACAGTAACAACTGTAATCCATGTTTTTCATTGTTGCATTTGTATGATAAACTAAGCAAAAATTGCAATATGTTAGAATATATGCTAGGCTTTCAATTCCCTGGCGTTTTACTCAAAAAATGGAGAATAACCCCTTCCATATTCCATAGACCACTGAACTTTCCGTATCATTACATTAAAAATAATAATTCTCGGGATATGGGCGTCACTAGCAGGACCAGCATTTATTGCCCATCCCTCGTTGCATTTGAGAAGATGGGTATGTGTGTAATACAGATGCACCAATGTACTTACAGGGGCTGCATGCAACACTGTAAATGTTTTACTCCATCAGTTTAAGGGGCAACACAGATTTGTTGTACAAACTTCACAGAAATTACTTCCCCCCCCCCCCCCCCTAAATGCTGGTAGCAGAAGAAGTGCAGAAACTTGGCTGAATGACCGAAGCTTTTTAATTCCGAATCATAAATGCCAACCGCCCGCGTTTTGATGCAGGCACTCAGCATTCTGGGGGCCAGTGTCTGTGTGTTCATGTCCGCAGACTAAAGTGAGCACTGACTGGGCACCCCAAGTGCTGCACATGAGCTTTTCACCGCAAAGACCAGCTCCAAATACCCAACTTGCAATTAAAAGAAAAAAAACGTTTATCTCCCAGTAATAAATCATCTGCTGTTATTGGGAAAATTTAAGTTTTAAACTACAAAGAAAAATAAATGAATGCTCAAAAATGGCAACGAGAAAGTAGTTCTCATTAAAGTTTAGGATGATGTCTATTTCTTTACAGATGCAAGAATATCATGCTCATGTTCAGTGTGAATTCTGAAATACTGGAAAACACACCAAAGTGTCAAAAATCAATCCAATGCCCACAGACCTCCCCCCTCCCCCTACCCCCGCCAACTTGTATCTCCATTTAGGATTTCCTGTACGGATATTGAGTACAGCCACAGCTGAAGTTAGAAACGTGTCCTGCTGCACTTTTGGTTGTTGCTTTCATATGCTATAGACTTTCATTCAGGGAGACTTCTCGGAGTTCAGTATTTTTTTGGAGTTCCGTCACCCCTCTTGAAGCTGTTGGTCAGCTTTTATTAATTTTCTACAGGCCTGTCTAGGCCGGCAATTTCCTCACAGCTTCTCCTGCTCAGTCTCCATAACTCTGCTGAAACTGCAGCGGAAACTCCCGTTCACGCATCTAAATGGGATTTCCATCCACGTGTCCGGTGAAGTTACAGCGGCGGAGTGGGAGCAACTCTGAGGAAATTCCCATTCACAATCTCCTAAAGCTGGAAAACAATCTAGGCCATGGACTTGTCCATCATCATTGCCAATAGCATTCTCTGACCAGATGGCAGGAGGTACTGTTCTGCTCAGGTGAGACGGAAAACGTTATTTGTCCCTAACTCAGTGTCAAAGCTCAAGGCCCTCCAGTACAGCGGGTAGATTTATGTGCCAGGGATCACAAATCATCTAGAGCAGGGCACCTATCACTGTAAGCACCAAGCTATAAAACAACCCTAACTTCAGGAAGCACTTAATTTATTTATTACACTGCTAACTGCTTTGATTGAAGTAAATACAGGCATCAACACTCTATGGCATACCATTATCTCTGACTTAACATGCATTGATCATGAATGGATATCCTGTGTAAACACTTCCTTCATACATTCTGTTTATCATGTATTAACTAAATCTCCTGGTATTTCAGAGACCAAGTAACATTGCTTATATGCATAACTCTTGACAACTCCATTGTTCTTTGCTAATCACTTCATGACATTCCTACTGTATGGACATTGGTCATGTTATTGTTGAGTCGTTCTGTCTGTGATGAGTACAGTTATCAGTTAGTCACCAAATGCCACCTGGCTTTAGTCCCTTAGGTCAGTTACTGCTGACAAGTGTCTGTGCCTAAAGCTACTTGCTCAGAGGATAAGTAGTCGCCCGAGACAGATCGACACAGCTGTCAAGTTGCTGTAGTAATTGACTCCAAAGAAGTACATAAAGGTGCCCATAAAGTTTACTCCCACAGATCTCATCAAAGGATCAGAGGTGCAAAGTGATGCTTTCTCATGCAGTTGAGCAACCTGGGCAATTTCCAGGTCCAGTTGTCTAAGCCAAAAATACACCGTCCAATGAAATATTTGACATTATGGAGTCTGCTGAGCAGAGGAAACCCACCCAAATACAGTTTCCCTGTATCAATCCGATGTTAAAAGGATTTGCTATTTCCTCTGATGGGGAATCAAGAAAGAGGGGACATCATCTTAAAATTAGAGCTAGGCCATTTGGGAGGGAAATCAGGAAGCACTTTTTCACACAAAGGGTAGAAGGAATCTGGAATTCTCTCCCCCAGAAGGCTGTGGATGTAGGACAATTGGAGCTTTCACGGCTGAGATTGATAGATTTTTGTTAGTTAAGGGTATCAAGGGATATGGTGCTAAGGTGGGTAAATGAAGTTAAGGTACAGATCAGTCATGATCTAATTGAATGGTGGAGCAGGCTTGAGGGGGCTGAATGGCCTACTCCTCTTCCTATGTTCCTAGGACTGGACACTGCTTTCTCAGGTTCACGGAAAAATTCAAAAGCACTCTTAAAAGTTAAACTTTTAACAGTGGCACTGGACAGGAATGCTGTGGTGTTTTAACAATGGCTGTGAATTCATTAAACTCTACTAATTGAAATAATTAGAATTTTGTACATTGGTGAAGGGCAATCCTGCATTAATATAACATAGGTAAATTGTGAACTTTACAATTGACAGAATGCACACAGTTATTAATGGTAATAGGCAACTTAGGAAAAAAAAGTACTCTCTCTCTCTGTCTTTTTACAGGCCTTCAATATTTTTTTCTAATCTGCCCTAGCTGGGCAAGTTGGGAAGACAGGATGGTCCTCTCATAATGTTGCTGATGTTCAATGATGGTTGACCTACAAAAAGACAATCTGTGCTCCTTTCTTTTGGCCAGCTTTTTCTTTGCCTACCTATGACCTGGCCAAGACTGTCAAACCTGCCTCCGAATGAAAACCCTGAATGGGAACCCCAAATGGAAGTGTCAGTGGACAATGAGATATAAACTGCAGCCCCCTAGCTGAGAGTTTCAGGCTTTGCTTTTATCTCTATTGCCTCTCCAATAAATAACAAATGGAGCAAAAATACACGTTGCAATTTGTGCTTGCTTCAGTTTGTCCAACTGACCCAATCTTACATTGAGAATTCAAAATATCATATTTAAAAAAAATAAAATGTGAAAGAATGTTGTTTAAATAAGTTCTTTGCTGATTAAACAAAACTCGAGTAGAATAATGGCAAAGTCGAGATTATAAACCAAAGATGGGGTTTGTGCGGTTTGGTCAATTAGACACCGTTTGGGTGTGCTAAAGTTTAAAAATCATGAGTTCTTTATTAGCAACAAATTACAGTAAACTTTATATTCTAATTTTAAATGCATTTTCAGCTGTTGCCTGTATTTTTTTGCCAATGTGTTCCCTTCTTTCTTGAAGTCTCTTTAACTTCCTAATTTGATAACAAAACTTAAGGCGCTCGAAGTTAGTGATTAATAATAAACTATAGAGATTTATTTCTAAGGTTTTTAAGGATTAATTTACTATCTAATAATGCACATTTTTCAATTAATCAGCTGTATTGAGCTTACCACTCAATAGTTAATGATGAGGTAGTTTCCTAGGATGATAAATTGTACTGGAATTATTACTGAATGTATGGAATCACAACAACATTTTCTCTTCCATTTAAAAAAAATGTTCTCAGGATGTGACCGATGCTGTCAAAGCTGCTTTTATTTCCCAACCTTAGTTGCCCTGAGAAGGTGGTAATGGGCCTCCCCCTTGAACCGCTGCAGTTTTTGTTTTATTCGTTCTTGGAATGTGGGCGTCACTGGCAATGCCAGCATTCATTGCCCATCCCTAAGTCCTCGTGCAATATATGACTGAGTTAGGACGGTTTGAGAGATGGAGGGAA
Organism: Squalus acanthias; assembly: GCA_030390025.1. Classification (NCBI taxonomy): domain Eukaryota; kingdom Metazoa; phylum Chordata; class Chondrichthyes; order Squaliformes; family Squalidae; genus Squalus; species Squalus acanthias. Next base: position 66,497,533 of record CM059439.1, read on the forward strand.
ACTTCACGATGATGATGTTCCTACAACACAGCTGCTCCTTTCCTTCTCAATGGTCACAGTAGCAGGGGAGGGAGATATTTTTTAAATAACCTTGGTGAGTTGCTGCAGAGCATCCTGTAAATTGTACATACTGCAGCCACAGTGCGTGATGGAGAGAGTGGATATTGAGCCCAGTAGCAGTGGCACCGATCAAATGACCTGTTCTGTACAAGATGGTGTTGAGATTCTGGAGTGTTGTTGTGGCCTCACCCATCCAGTTAAGTGGCGAGTATTCCCTCACACTCCTGACTTGAGCCCTGTAGATTGTGGATAGGTTTTGAGGAGTTAGGAGGTGAGCCACTCATTGCAGGCTAACCAGCCTCTGTCCAGATCTTGCAGCTGCAGTGTTAATATAGCTGGTCCAGTTAAGCTTGTTGATGCTGCAGGATGCAACGATGGTGGTGCCATTGAAGGTCAGGGGGAGATGGCTGGGCTTTCTCTTGTTTAGATGGTAATTACGTGGCACTTGAGGAGCGAATATTACCTGCCACTTGTCAGCCCAAGCCTAGATGTTACATAGAAACATAGAAGATAGGAGCAGGAGTAGGCCATTCGGCCCCTCTAGCCTGCTCCGCCATTCAATGCGATCATGGCTGATCATCCAAATTCAGTACCCTGTCCCTGCTTTCTCCCCATATCCCTTGATACCTTTAGCCTTAAGAAATATATCCAACTCCTTCTTGAATCTATTTAATGAATTGGCCTCTACTGCCTTCTGTGGCAGAGAATTCCACAGGTTCGCCACTCTCTGGGTGAAGAAATTCCTCCTCATTTCTGTCCTAAATGGCTTACCCCTTATCCTTAGACTGTGACCCCTGGTTCTGGACTCCCCGGCCATCGGGAACATCCTTCCTGCATCTAGTCTGTCTAGTCCTGTTAGAATTTTATAACTTTCAATGAGATCCCCTCTCATTCTTCTAAACTCCAGCGAGTATAAGCCCAATCGACCCAATCTCTCCTCATTCGTCATTCCAGCCATCCCAGGTATCAGCCTTGTGAATCTTCGCTGAACTCCCTCCATGGCAAGAACATCCTTCCTCAGATAAGGTGACCAAAACTGCACACAATACTCAAGGTGTGGTCTCACCAAGGCCCTGTACAACTGCAGCAAGACATCCTTGTTCCTGTACTCGAACCCTTTCGCTACGAAGGCCAACATACCATTTGCCTTCTTAACCGCCTGCTGCACCTGCATGCTTACCTTCAGCGACTGGTGCACAAGGACACCCAAGTCTCGTTGCACTTCCCCTTCTCCCAATCTATTGCCATTCAGATAATAATCTGCCTTCCTGTTTTTGATACCAAAGTGGATAACCTCGCATTTATCCACATTATATTGCATCTGCCATGCTTCTGCCCAATAACCCAACCTGTCCAAATCATACCCAAATCCTGCTGGCATGACTGTTTCATTCTCAGAGGAATTGTGAATGGAACTAAACACTGTGGAGTCTTTAAACAGCCTTATTCCTGACTTTATGATGGAGGGACTGTCATTGATAAAACAGCTAAAATGTTTGAGCTGAGAATGCTTCCCAGAGGAACTCCTGCAGTAATGTCCTGGGGTTGCGATAACTGGCCTCTGACAACCACAGCCATCTTCCTTTATGTCAGGTATGACTCCAGCCAGTGACCCAGCATTCACTTTGACCCCCATTGACCTCAGTTTTGCTAAAGATCCTTGGTGCCACACTCAGTTGAATGCTGCCTTGGTATCGAAGGCAGTGGTTCTCACCTTTCCTCTCAACTAGGATAACACAACAAAGCACAACTCGAATGAAATTTGGTTATTAAATGGTTCTATTACTCAAAGGAATGTAGAGCAGCTGTTGTGATAAGGTTATCTCAAAATGTGACTTGTGGTTATCACCTTGGTTGTAGTCAGCAGCCGGGATTCTCTTCTTCGAGGTGGGATTCCGGTGGAGCAAGACTTCCACCCGCCCCTCCGAATCCGGCCTGTCACCACCCCCTTTCCCTGGGTTGAGGGTCATTTGTGAAGCGCACTCCCGGCTGGATTACTCTCATCTAGAGGGAAGCGGTCGGTTCAAAAGGGATTATCCTGCTTGTGCTACAGTGGGGATGCGGCTGAAGCATCAGGAGACCTGGTGAGGGGCTTCAAAGCTCCCCGAAGATCGGAGTTGATGTCCGGCTGAAAGTCTCAGCCAAGCACGAGACCTTCAGTAGGTAAGTGGGGAGCAGAATGGAGGGAGAGGGGGGTCACTGCTAGGCCGTCTCCCTCCATTGGGGTACCTCAGGGCCATTGCTGCTACTTTCAGGGACCTACTGCTACCTTCACCATGGCAGTCACAGGAAGTAGCGTTAACACAGGCAGACGGGCAGGAAATCCACATGGATCCTGATGCACTGAAAGCCTGAGGCCTATCTCGCCCTAATCACAGAGTCATAACGGCACAGAAGGAGGCCATTCGGCCCATAATGTGGCATAACTGCAACTCACTTCAATTTCAGTTAGCTGCCACTGTTAGCCCACAGAGGGAATCTTCCCCCATTGTGTTATGTGTTAACAAAAATCATAAAACTACTTATAGAGAACGGTTTTATGATTTGGTTGCACCCATAATGCACAAACATAAATTTTCCCCCTAAGTTTTACTACAACTTGGATTAGAGATTGATTTGACAAATCTAACAGGATTGAAATCTGCCCATGCCCACAGATATTATCAGATGTAGCAGTGCTTCAGGATACAAATTCCCTGAGATTAGCATTCCGCAGAAAGCACCAATGAATTCAGGTCAACAGTTTGTGCAACAGTTTAAACCCAAAGTAAAGCTGCCAGTGTCATTGTGTCTCAAGTGGTTGAGCCTACTTCATGCCCAGCAAGAGGAGCATAATTTTGAGGTGAGTGGTGTCTGACATTTAAATCTGCTTGACACAGTTTAACGTATTGAATGATTTCCCAACTGGGCTAAAAGGCAGAGGGCCACATGGGAGTTCGTTCTAGAGGAAGGGGAAGGAAGCTGATCATGTCACATTCACCGCTGACCACCTTGCTTTGATTGTGCCCTCTATATCATGACAGTGACTACACTTCAAAAATACTTGATTGGTTGTAAAGCGCTTTGGGATGTCCTGAGGTTGTGAAAGGCGCTATATAAATGCAAGTCTTTCTTTCTATACACCAATCATGCAAACAGCATTCGGAAGAGACTGCAGCTCAGACCGAACTCCTTTTCTTGCTGGGAGAGGATGAGATATTATATCCAGCTGACAAAAGCAGCGAGAGAGAGAGAAAATAAAACTGAAAGATCTCAACGTTGGATAAAACTGCAGAAAGTTACTATACCGGATTGAGTCTGTAGAAGACATTTTATTCTGGAAACAAATGTTCATTGATTCCAGTGTAGAGATATAACACAAAACCAGTGACATTCTCTACAAAGAACAGCATGGAAGAGGCTATTTCATGAACAATAGCCAAGGCAACAGATTGTGGATCAGTTAGTCATTTACCAACAGCCTTAATAATATTCTAAACTGACCGGTCGGTCAATGTACCTCTCAGGAATAAAAAGGAAACCGCAATGTGCCCTTCCTCCCATTTTTTACAACAGTACAAACCTTTAGCTTTTTTGAAGCTTTCTCTATAATTTTCCTTACACTAAGAACCTCCTGAAGAAACTGCAATGACTCTTTAGGTTTAAAAGTATGTATTCCCCTCATGTAAAGTCAACTACCTGCACTCTGACCCATTCTCCAGGGTCAGTGGCAGATACAGTATCATGCCTAACACTCCAACTAATCTGGAGCGGGGCTTGGACAACCCCAATCTCATCACGTAAACAAACCCATCAGAATTTAATCGAAGCCGGTTGGAAATCTAAAGTCTAAAGAATTGATGAGTTTGCGCTCCCATCACAAAGTTTCACACACTGGGGGTGCACATTGTGAACTCAAGTGCAGAGATCAGAGTTCACTGCAGGACTCTGAAAGTGAATGGATAGAAGACCTACAGGACACGAGAGCAAAATACTGCGGATGCTGGAAATCCGAAATAACAACAGAAAACGCTGGAAAAACTCAGCAGGCCAGGCAGCATCCGTGGAGAGAGAAACAGAGTTAACGTTTCAGGTCGAAGACCTTTCGTCAGACTGGAAAAAAAGCAGGAAATGAAATAGATTTAAAGCAAGCATAAAGCTGGGAAAAGGGGGAGGGGATGAAAGAACAAAAGGAGAGATTAGGAGACCTTGAGAGACATTAAGAGATAATCAAGGCAAGAGGAGGTGTTGATGTAACAGGTTGAGGCTAAATGAAGTGTGAAATGCACTGGCAGAATGAAGGACAGCTGCCAGCTTCTGGGAGGAAAAAAAAGGGGGGGGGCCAAACAAAAGGGTGGATGAAAAAATAAAATATAAATGTGATTGGGGCCGAGGTTATGATCTAAAATTGTTGAACTTGATGTTGAGTCCAGAGGGTTGTAGGGTGCCTAAATGAAAGATGAGGTGCTGTTCCTCGAGCTTACGCTGAGCTTACGTGGAACAGTGTAATAGGCCGAGGACGGTGAGGTCAGAGTGGGAGTGGAGCGGAGAATTAAAGTGACAGGCCACCGGGAGCTCGGGGTCCCCCTTACAGACTGAACGGAGGTGTTCCGCAAAGCGGTCACCCAATCTGCGTTTGGTCTCCCCAATGTAGAGGAGACCACATCGTGAGCAGCGAATACAGTATACTAAATTGCAGTAAGTACAAGTAAATCGCTGTTTCACCTGGAAGGGGTGTTTGGGGCCCTGGACAGTGGGGAGAGGGGAGGTATAAGGGCATGTGTTGCATCTCCTGCGCTTGCACGGGAAGGTGCCGGGCGAAGGGGCAGGGGTGCTGGGGGTGGTAGAGGAGTGGACTAGGGTGTCGCGGAGGGAGCGGTCCCTGCGGAATGCTGAAAGGGGAGGTGAGGGGAAGATGTGTTTGGTGGTGGGATCATGCTGGAGGTGGCGGAGGATGATCCGTTGAATGTGGAGGCTGGTGGGGTGAAAGGTGAGGACAAGGGGAACTCTATCGTGGTTCTGGGAGGGAGGGGCAGGGGTGAGGGCAGAAGTGCGGGAGATAGAACGGACACGGTCGAGGGCCGTGTCAACCACAGTAGAGGGGAATCCTCGGTTGAGGAAAAAGGAAGACATGTCGGAAGCACTGGTATGGAAGGTGGCATCGTCAGAGCAGATGCGGCGGAGACAGAGAAACTGGGAGAATGGAATAGAGTCCTTACAGGAGGCGGGGTGGGAGGAAGTGTAGTCCAGGTAGCTGTGGGAGTCAGTGGGCTTGTAGTGAATGTTAGTCAATAACCTATCCCCAGAGATGGAGACGGAGAAGTGGAGGAAGGGAAGGGAAGAGTCGGAGATGGACCATGTGAAGGTGAGGGAAGGGTGAAAATTGGAAGCATAGTGAATGAAATGTTCTAGTTCAGGGCGAGAGCAGGAGACGGCACCGATACAGTCACCTACAGGGCACGCTGACCTCCATGCCTGGATTACCACTACGTACTCCCATGTCCTTGACTCTCTGCAGCGCGAGTGCAAATTCCTAAAATTACCACCCTATGTATGTGGCTAGACTGGGGGGAAAAAGGGAAACAATTTTAAAAGGTACCATTGAGCCATTAACGTTAAACCATAAATTTCTCAATGATAAATGACTATAAACTCTGTTCCTAATATGTGACCCATCAGGTCTCCAGTCTGCAGATGCAGCAGTTTATGTTCTAGAAAACTCAAACCAAGCCAAGGAAAAAACCTGAAGCTACAGGTTTGAATCCTACGAGCATCAGTACTATGTTTGTGGGAGGTTTGTTCAGTTTGGAAGCATTCATCACTAATCTATTTCCTTCATTCATGTTTTAATTGTCTTACCACGTGGAATTACACGCGCATATGTTTATCTAAATACCAATTACAATTGCTTATAGAGATTACATAGCAGGATTTGATATTCCTTGGAGTGTATGACTTTGTTTTTTTCATAGCTAATCTATTAACATTAATAATACCTAGAATATCTGAACAAACATTTGAGATACAATAAAAACTATGAAGATTGATACTAAAGTGCATCAATATGTACATAGGGAGACAGGAATATGCAGAACTGGAAAAGACCATTATGATCCATCCAACTGGCCCCACTGTGCATGTGCTTTGCTACAAATTAATATTAATATATATTAATAACACTTCCTGTACACATTAACCTTACTTTCTGTATCAGGCTTTTATAAACCCACAAGTCAGCAATGGAAAAACTCGATAATGGGAAACCATTTTAATCTCATGGTTTGTTGATGACTAATTGAATCTCTCAAAATGGTTTTTGACAAGAATTTCATCCACCATTTTTTCCTCAGTTGAAAGATGTAATGCCCAAAATAAAATATCATAAAGAAAAAAAATTACATAATTAACAATAACATTACATTTACAATTAACAATAATATTCAGTTGTATTTTGCGTCATTCAGTGGCTTCATTGAAGTTTTTACATCCGGGCCTCAGCTTGACTCAAGAGCCTGGGTTGATATTGGTACATTTCTGCATTTGCAGCATGTGCAGTTTGCAGAATTTCTCAGCATGCGATCTAGGCATCAACGGGAGTTGAAGGGTGGAAGGGCACATCCTTTCATCCTGTGAAGATTTGAAAGTTTCTTTGCTTTTTCCTAAAGACTTGAGGTTGAGTTCTCAAAGCTTTATTTTATGCAAGTCTGGTGTTTGTTTGAATTTATTGGCGAATGCTGTTTCTATTAACACCCGTCATCATCATCATCACTTGTCATTATCATTTATTTATTGTTGGTTGAAAAATAAAATAAAAAGAGATTGTTTTTTGAAAGTTGTCTTTTTTTTAGGCCACTCACCTTTTATTTTGGGTGTAGATTCAGTTACAAAATGTCTCTTCTGAATCATGTTTGAGGGTTAAAGATTTCTTTAATATATTAAAGCGGTGTAAACAATAAACTTTTGTGATGTCATTTTTGTTTGTTTATGGAAATTTATGTTTATTATGAACATATGAAAATAGGCAAATGCAGCAGCCAAGTCACGCACAGCAAGGTCCCACAAACAGAACGTGAGATAAGTGAGCAGTTACTCTGTTTCTGATGCTGATGCCCGAGAGATAAATGTTGACCGTAACACCTGAAGAACTTCCCTGCTCTTCTTTGATTAGTGTCAGGGATTTTTAATGTCCACTTCAACAAACAGCACCTCCACCAATAGAGGACTACCTCACTTACATCACTGAAGAGTCTGCCTGGATTATGGGACGAATTTCCTCAGATCCGCTGCCGTACCTTCAGCAGAGGTCCTGTTTACACGTGTAAACGGGATTTCCGCTGAGCTTCCACCAAAGTTATATCAGCGGAGCTGGAGTAGGCCAACAAGGAAATTCCCAGTGTGTGAGCTCACACCCTGGAGTGGGGCTTGAACCCACAACCTTCTAATGCAGAGTCAAGAGTGCTACCACTGTGATAAGCTGACACCATGCACCACTGATGGGCCCCAGTATCAGCTGAAAGATTTGATGAGCTGACTGTATAACACTATAAGATGCTCCATTCATCCTGTGCAGTTCTGACCATATGCATATCTATTATACATTAAAAACAATGAGCGGTCTTAAGATTCCAAAAGGTACTGCACCCAGTAGATGACACTGCCAACATAACGTTAAATGACACACTGATCTCAATGGGAGCTGGCCTAAGGTCGCATGACAGCCCAAATAGTACTTGAAGAAGTCCCATCTATTTGCACCCAAAAATAATCAATGGTATTGCAGCACAGGGACCATCAAAAGAAGCATGTAGAGATGTCAAGCAGTACGAGTGATTGCTGTGCCATTAAATATCGTAAAAACAAAGAACGCACAGAACTGATTGAAAGCCTACTGCCCATGAGGAAAAAAATATCAAATTGGGCTCTCGAACAAGTTGCCAGTTGAGGCAAAGCTGAAATAAGCCATAAATGAAAAGATTACCCGGGAATAATGAACAATCACCAATATGACAGGCATCGCAATGTCAAAGATCCAGTGGAAAAGAAACTGAAGAGCCAAGGTCATGGAGAACATATACAATGATCTCTAGCGCTTGCCCCTGCCCATTAAGCAAGTTATTGAACCCCTTCAAACCCTTCCAAGCTAAGCAAGATGTCAGATAGCCCCACTGATTTGATGGTGAACTCACTCATCAGCCATTGGGATGTTTTTAGTTGGCCTGAATAATTCCCTGTTAATCTGTAGGCAGGTGCCTAATATATCCCAGTAAGTAATATTTCATCCTCCTCCCCATTGAACATTGCCACTTGGCCAGTCTTCATCCCCATCGCAGTGGCTAGCTGACCCCCAAAACCTGTTCAAGTCATTCATCTCTCTGAAAGGACGCCAGAATGAAGAAAGAAATCCAACTTGAACGAACAGCTTTGCCACTCCAGATACTAAATCATACGCCAACTCCCCCAAAGAATCCCCTTCCTCTTTCTGCAATAAAAACAGAATTTAACTCTGCTCACACATTTTTGAAGAGAGGGCTATTAATTCATAGGATGCTTCACCACAAGTGGCTATTAAGGCAGAGACTAGAACATCATTTAAAAAGGAATAGGCTAGGTACTTGAAAAAGAAGAATATAAAAGGATCTGGAGGGGGAGAATGGGGTTACAGGAGAGCGCGCCAACATCGGAACAGGTACCAAGGGCCGAATGCCCTTTGTACGATCTCTCGTTTGGTTCAGGTCGGTCTGAGCCAGCTGGTTTTGATGTATTGTACAAATCGGCTCTGACTGAGGCTCCCAGTTCAGAGTTGTCAACTTCACACAGAACGTAAGTCCAAGGAGATAAGGAGCGAGATGGAGCCTATTAAAAGTGGCTTGACTGGGGAGCCTGACCACATCTTGTGCAGTGCAGAGGGATTCTGGCTGTAGTCACTGGGTGAATATCAGTGGGCTATAGGATTACAACTAGTTGCAGGTAGGATATCAGGGCGTTACACCTAGTACTACCAGTGCATATAGACTATCAGTGAGTTATTGTATTATACTGCCGGTTATGAAGGGAATCTGAGCATTACCAGTATCAGTGCAATTTCAGTGAGTTTGTATTGGTTACTGGTGGAATCAATGTTCCTTTCACCTCTGGTTTCCCCTCTGTGAATCCTTCCCCTACTTTTGGTTTTCCCTTTTTCTAGCCCTGGGTTTCCCCTCTTTGTCTGCACGCGGGTGGCCTCCTGATTTTCAGAAATTCTCACACAACAGCTGCTGGCACTAATCCACAAGCAAAGATACTTAACTACAGGGCACCCAACCCCTTATAAGGTAAATTATTTGCAGAGGTCACGTGATCAGATATCATGTGATGAAACCTCCAGGAATACCTCCAACCAGTGTTGGCAACCCTACCTGGCACATCGTCACTCCCCTGAGTGTTTCTGCTTCCCCATAGATAATGCCTACCTCCCAGCCCGATGTATATGCCAATCAACACCCTTCCAAATTGTTCCTGACCAACCCCTTTTCTCTGAATCCTTTTATGTGCCAGTCGTCCCCGGTGAGTACTCTATCGGCCAGGTCTCCCTCCCCACTGACCACTTATACTGAAAGGCCCTCCTCCCACTCCCTGGGGAAAAAATTGGGTTGCTTTGCGCCTCCCGTTAGCGCCCTAAGAGGCGCTAACGGGAGGTGCAAAGCAACTAGCGCCCGGGCGCGGCGCCACCAACGCCTCCCGCGAAATTCAGCGGGAGGTTAGCGGCGGCGCTAACCGTTAGCGCCTCGCGGCGCTGCGCCGCCGGCGATGACGTCATCGCTGTACACAGCGCCCCGGCCGTGATCTTCGGGAGCGCCCCCTGACTTACCATGTCCGACAGGGTCAGGGGGGCCTACCTGCGGCCGGGGCGGCACTATTTAATGCGAGGTGCCGGGTGGCCATTTTTGTTGCTGGCTGCCTGCCAGCACCTGCCTCCGCTCCCGTCCCCGGCTCCTCAGCAGCCCCCCTGCGGAGTGCCGGCTGCGCTCCAGGAGCCTGGCGCTTCTCTCGAGTGCTGGGCTCTTTAGCCGGCACTCCCGATCCCCGGGGGCCCAGCTGGGCATTGGGTTGCGCTGCGCAAGGCCCCTCCCCTTTAAGAAGGGGAGGAAGGCCTGCAATACCATGGCACGGTGCAATGTGCCGCAGTGCATGGTGCTACGGCATGTAGCGCCACGATATTCCCTCGAAGTGCCCCAAGAGGGAGGTGGGGCACTTCCAGTAACACCCGGCTTCCCTCTTGGGGCGCAACCACTCAATTTCAGTTGCGGGGGCGCTAATTTTTCCAGGGCGCTAGGGGGCGTGACTCAATTTTTAGCCCCGTGTTTAACAACCTCCTCCATCCATGAGCGCATTTGCTGACTCACCCTCGTCCAACTAAGCATAGAAACATAGAAACATAGAATCTAGGAGCAGGAGTAGGCCATTCGGCCCGTCGAGCCTGCTCCACCATTCAATACGATCATGGCTGATCATTCAAATCCAGTACCCTGTCCCTGCTTTAATCCCCACAGTACACATATCCCACCCTAGCCCTGTAACCCCACGTATTTAATTCCCCCTAACATATCCCATCCTATCCCCATAACCCCACATATTTAATCCCTCCCCCCTAACACTAAGGGTCAATTTATCATAGCCAAATCAACCTAACCCGCACATTTTTGGACTGTGGGAGGAAACCGGAGCACCCGGAGGAAACCCACGCAGACACGGGGAGAATGTGCAAACTCCACACAGACAGTCACCCGAGGTCAGATTCGAACCCGGGTCTCTGGCGCTGTGAGGCACCAGTGCTAACCACTATGCCACCGTGTTGCCCTGTTAACCAGCTGCCCCCACCTCACTGACTGCAATTACTGGCCCACTGCCCCACCCTTGAGTGCGTGTAGTGGCCATTCCCCCTCCACTGAACATGTTTCCCAGAGAGCATGCTTGCCCACCAGCATCCTAGACCTCCCCGCCGCCCCCCCCCCCCCCACTCCTCCGGCCACAGAATGGCAATCCTAGTCATCCCCCTCCTTTGCAGAATGTGAATTTCCCTCCCTCACTAAATGTGAATCCTGGTTATTAATCTCTTACCCCCATTCAGTGTAAATCCAAACCTGCGGAATAGAACAAATCCTCATCCACCCGTCGAGATGAAAATCTGGGCCTGGAGGAGGGAAAAGAAGCTTGGCCATTCTCCACTGAGGTCTTTTCTCTACCTTCCTTCCTCCATTCCCAGCCCCTCCCTTGTTCCTCCACCTCCTCTCTCATTCCCTTCCCCTCCTCCTCTTCCCCACTCAAGCTCCCTCCCCATCCTCCTCCCCACTTCCCACTCTCGGGCAGCTCTGCCAGTCCACTTCTCCCATCCCCACCTCTCCCCTTCCTCTCACCAACCCACCTCCTATGGATTTGAAACTCAGCTTGGCAGGATTCTTCCCTGATCCACCTAAAGTCCCCCAACCAGTGACATTTGTTTAAAAAAAATATCCTGTTTATCTTTCACAAGGAACATTTTTTTTTCATTGTGTAAAAGGTAGCAGGATGTGTTACAAAAATAACTGACTATCTTATCCATGAAGTGGCTGCGATGGGAGCTTGCTGCAGTTGTCTTGCTGAAAATAAGGCAGTGCTAACTTGCATGTAACCGTGGGCCTGTTTTTAGTGCTGATGTTTTGTGTTCTAACTTGAGGGACTGAAGTGCTGTGAAACACTTTTATATTTTCTACACCTTGAGCATCAAACAGTCCCAAATGAAATACAGCATGGGTTAGATGCAGAGTAACGTTCTCTATATGCTGCCCCAACAGAAAGAAGAAAGAACTTGCATTAATATAGCGCCTTTTACAACCTCAGGATGTCCCAACACACTTTACAGCTAATTAAGTACTTTTTTTTGAACTGCAGTCAGTGTTGTAATGTAAGAAACATGACAGCCAATTTGCACACAGCAAGTTCCCACAAAAAACAAAGTGAAATGGCCAGATAAGCTTTTTAGTGATGTTGGTTGAGGGATAAAGATTGGCCAGGATACCGGGGAGAACTCCCCTGCTCTTCTTCGAATTGTGTCATGGGATCTTTTACCTCCACCTGAGAGGACAGATGGGACCTTGGTTTAACGTCTCATCCGAAAGAGGGCAGTGCAGCACTCCCTCAGCACTGTCCCTCCGACAGTGCAGCACCCCCTCAGTACTGCCCCTCCGACAGTGCAGTACCCCCTCAGTACTGCCCCATCGACAGTGCAGCGCTCCCTCAGTACTGCCCCTCCGACAGTGCAGCACTCCCTCAGTACTGCCCCTCCGACAGTGCAGTACCCCCTCAGTACTGCCCCTCCGACAGTGCAGCACCCCCTCAGTACTGCCCCTCCGACAGTGCAGCGCTCCCTCAGTACTGCCCCTCCGACAGTGCAGCACTCCCTCAGCACTGCACCTCCGACAGTGCAGCACTCCCTCAGCACTGCACCTCCGACAGTGCAGCACTCCCTCAGTACTGCCCCTCCAACAGTGCAGCACTCCCTCAGCACTGCACCTCCGACAGTGCAGCACTCCCTCAGCACTGCACCTCCGACAGTGCAGCACTGCCTCAGTACTGCCCCTCCGACAGTGCAGTGCTCCCTCAGTACTTCCCCTCCGACAGTGCAGCACTCCCTCAGTACTGCCGCTCCGACAGTGCAGCACTGCCTCAGTACTGCCCCTCCGACAGTGCAGCACTCCCTCAGTACTGCCCCTCCGACAGTGCAGTACCCCCTCAGTACTGCCCCTTCGACAGTGCAGCGCTCCCTCAGTACTGCCCCTCCGACAGTGCAGCACTCCCTCAGTGCTGTCCCTCCGACAGTGCAGCACTCCCTCAGCACTGCACCTCCGACAGTGCAGCACTCCCTCAGTGCTGTCCCTCCGACAGTGCAGCACTCCCTCAGCACTGCACCTCCGACAGTGCAGCACTCCCTCAGCACTGCACCTCCGACAGTGCAGCACTGCCTCAGTACTGCCCCTCCGACAGTGCAGCGCTCCCTCAGTACTGACCCTCCGAGAGTGCAGCACTCCCTCAGCACTGCACCTCCGACAGTGCAGCACTGCCTCAGTACTGCCCCTCCAACAGTGCAGCACTCCCTCAGTACTGCCCCTCCGACAGTGCAGCGCTCCCTCAGTACTGCCCCTCCGACAGTGCAGCGCTCCCTCAGTACTGCCCCTCTGACAGTGCAGCACTCCCTCAGTACTGCCCCAGCACTCCCTCAGTACTGCCCCTCCGACAGTGCAGCACTCCCTCAGTACTGCCCCTCCGACTGCAGCATTCCCTCAGTACTGCCCCTCCGACAGTGCAGCACTCCCTCAGTACTGCCCCTCCGACTGCAGCATTCCCTCAGTACTGCCCCTCCGACAGTGCAGCACTCCCTCAGTACTGCACCAGAGTGTCAGCCTAGATTTTGTGCTCAAGTCTCAACAACCTCTGAGGGACTCCTCCTATTATGCCAGTACCATTCAGCACCATGGACTTCTTTTCTCTGATATTAGTTAGTAATGAATTTCTCTATACTATTCAGGGTTTGGACTGCTTCTTGGTACTGATGTGATAGGGTTGAAATTTGCCAGTTCAAACTGCATGTTATAGTGGGACTCCTGAAGCAATCTGGCCCATTCTCTGCTAGCACAGATAGTTACAGGCTAGCTATAAAATCTCCCCTCCTGCCATTTTAACAGGACGGACTTAGTCCTGGGCCTGAACTGGTCAGGAAAGCCAAGTAACCGCGGCTACATCATCTGAATACAAATGTCGAATGAATCGCTCGCAGTTCTGTGCAAGAGCGAGCAACAGTCGTGGGAAGTGTGTCACTTGTAAAAGGAGCAGGGAGTCAGCAAGTTTTGGAGCTCACGATTTCCCGGCCCCCTGTCACCCAGTTCCTGCTGATAAAATCACTTTCACTGGCTGGAATCGTTACCCTAGGAACCAAGATTAGACTGTACAAACTCGTTTCATGTAGGGCAGGTAGACCTTCATCCTCCGAAGTACGGGATGATCTTATAGAGGCATATAAAATAGCAATCAGTACAGATTAGGCAAATCTGGAATATTACTTCAAACTAAATTGCAAAAGCAGGACAAAGGGACACAGGTTCGCATCAGTGAAAGACAAATGTAGAGCTGGTGGCATGGAGTTCTTTGCACAATGAGGGATCAACACATGGAATGGATTTCCAGGTAGAAGAGTGGAGGTAAAATCCAGGGACTTGTCATTTCAGAAACAATTAGATGTTGCAGTGGGGAGTGGGGGTGAGTGGAGGGTCATTCTGAATGGATGAGCTAAGATAGGCAAAATGACCTTCCCCATCCAATTTAATCTTCTGATCCTGCGATATGAATTTCAGGTCCCAGAGGTGACAGAAGAGTGATCCCAGGGAGGCGTTAACCTCAAAAAAATGAAACCCAAAGGGTTAACGCCCCCATTACAATAACAGGCTGAGGAATGTCACATGAACTCATCAAGCATTTGTTCCCTAATGTCACCAGCAGTAATTTGTAACCTTAGAGCTTCAGTACTCACACTCGTGGATTCAGGAAACATCTGTACGAGGTCAGGGGAGTTAGAAACTGACTGATCAATCATTCGAATATAATTCCTATTGCATTTTAAATAAATTTTATTCTATAGGCTTTACTTCAAAAGAGCTGGAAGAATTTATTTTTAGCAGGATGCTGTAGAGGATTTTAAAAGACAAGGCTCTGGAGCTGAAACAGCAAACATTCCCCTCTGGGGGGATCTCAGGCTGAGTTTGTTGGCTTGTTTGCTCCACTCTGATCCTTCTCTAATCCTGGGCCCCTTGTTTAAACACACGAGCTGACTCACACATTGACCAATCTTGTTTTATAATCTCTCTGAGATTCACAAAGTCAGATACCAGACCTCAACCTGTCTGTTGCTTCACCACGTTTGACCCGGGAGATTCTTGCGGCGATGTAAACCAAACTCATCTGCGGCTCACCTCCCGGCTTTCCTCTTTGTGGAGCCTGATTGAAATCTTACATCCCTATAACCCAGCAGCTTTCCTCCTCCCCCCCCCCCCTCGACCAAATCAAGAGATGAATGCCTTTCTCCAGAGTGCTGCTCTCAACAGTGGGGCTGTTTAATCCAGACGGAAAGGCAGACCTGACCCAATCCATTCTTCCAGTCATAGTCTAGGAAGCAGTCTCTTGCACGAGGAGATGTGAAAAGATGACCTTTCCGATATTATCAACACAAACATTCTGGGGGAGAAATTTCCCTCGAGGGCCAGTTGGGGTGCGAAGTCAAAAATGTTTGAAAAGTTAGCGCCAAGCACTAACCATTTCAAACATTTGAGAAATTCCCATTTTTTTGCTCCAAGAGGGAAGTGGAGTGCTAAATCAAGGGCTCCACTTGCCTCTTGGAGCGCAAGAGGTGGGGAATGTCCCGATCCTGGGCGATGTGCTCAGCAGCGCCACGCGTGGCCATGCGTGGCACTGCCACATTGCAGGGGCTCTTCCCTCAATTAAAGGGAAGGGCCCCACGCTGCGAGCTCTGCAGTTTTTTTGGCATCTGCTGGAGTGCCGCGCGATTAGCTGAGTGCCGGGCTGACCGATTGCGGTAATCAGCCCGCGTCCGGTGCTCAGAAATGTTTTTTTTTAAATCGCCGACTTTTTTCATGTCGGCCGGCCACTGCGCCTTTAAATGGCGCCCTGTGAGCGGCCGGCCTCACTGTTCGCGCTGCCTACAGCAGTCGGTAACATCGCCCGGCGCTGCTGCGGGGCGCGAGGGGGAATTTTTCTCCCGAAGCACTATTGGGGCGCTGCGCCTGGAGATGACGTCATGAGCTCCGGGCACAGAAGCTCGGGGCGATACCCGGTAGCGCCGCCGCTAACCTCCTGAGGAATTTTGCGGGAGGCGCGGTTATCGCCTCGGTGGGGGGGGGGGGGGGGGCGCAAATAGATAAATCTGACCACGGCTGTTCAGCATTGTTTTTTAAATGATAGGAATTTATTACATTATAAGGAAACGTTCATCTTACTATACAATATCAGCAAATTAAAATAGATTCTTAGATGAGGGGTGAATAAAACCAATTTCAAGGCCATGCTGTTTGAATAATTTTTTTTGGTCTTTCACCACTTACTCTTCTCCCCATGTATTCTCTGTAATGGCAAGTCTGCTATTTTAACAAAAATGTATATTAACATTGACAGAGAAAACAGACAACCTTCTGCCTGTTGCAAAATAAAATTCAATACTTCAAGGACTATAGTAACGAAACTGAAAATCTCAACAGATTATAGTGTAGCCTTGGGTGCGGGATGTATTAGAAAGGGAGATTTGGATGGTTTCTCTAATAAGAGACTATTAACAGTGATACAATAGCAAAATACTGCTGATGCTGGAAATCTGAAATAACAATGCTGGAAACACTCAGCAGGTCAGGCAACATCGAGGAGAGAGAAACAGAGTCAACGTTTCGAGTCGGGGACCCTTCGTCAGAACTAGAAAAGGTTGGAGAAGAGAGATTTTTAAGCAGGGAAAGGGAGGAGGGGAGGAAAGAACAAAGGGAAGGTCTGTGATAGGATGGAAGGCAGGAGAGATTGACTGACAAAAGGGATGATGGTGCAAGGCAAGAGAGGTAATGGGACAAGTTAAGAAACAAAAGATGACTCTAGATGAGGTGTGAATGATGATGGCAGCATCATTACCAGCTACCATGTGAGAAAACAAGAGAAAAAAAAAGAAATACAGGGGCCAAGATTATAGTCTGAAATTGTTGAACTCAATGTTAAGTCCAGAAGGCTGTAAAGTGCCTAATAGAAAGATGAGGTGCTGTTCCTCGAGCTTACGTTGAGCTTCGTTGGAAACAGTGTAAGAGGCCGAGGACGGAGAGGTCAGAGTGGGAGTGGAGGGGAGAATTAAAGTGACAGGCGACCGGAAGCGCGAGGTCACGCTTACGGACTGAACGGAGGAGTTCTGCAAAGCGGTCACCCAATCTGCGTTTGGTCTCCCCAATGTAGAGGAGACTGCATCGTGAGCAGCGAATACAGTATACCAAATTGTAAGATGTACAAGTAAATCGCTGTTTCACCTGGAAGGAGTGTTTGCGGCCCTGGACGGTGGGAAGGGAGGAGGTAAAAGGGCAGGTGTTGCATCTCCTGCGCTTGCATGGGAAGGTGCCGGGGGAAGGGGAAGGTGTGTTGGGGGTGATAGAGGAGTGGACAAGGGTGTCGCGGAGGGAGCGGTCCCTTCGGAATGCTCTGAGGGGAGGTGAGGGGAAGATGTGTTTGGTGCTGGGATCACGCTGAAGGTGGCAGAAATGGCGCAGGATGATCCGTTGAATGTGGAGGCTGGTGGGGTGAAAGGTGAGGACAAGGGGAACCCTATCGTGGTTCTGGGAGGGAGAGGAAGGGGTGAGGGCAGAAGTGCGGGAAATGGAACTGACACGGTCGAGGGCCAAGTCAACCATGGTAGAGGGGAATCCTCGGTTGAGGAAAAAGGAAGACATACCTGAAGCACTAGTATGGAAGGTGGCATTGTCAGAACAGGTGCGGTGGAGACGGAGAAACTGGGAGAATGGAAGAGTCCTTACAGGAAGCGGGGTGGGAGGAAGTGTAGTCCAGGTAGCTGTGGAAGTCAGTGGGCTTGTAGTGAATGTTTGTCAATAGCCTATCCCCAGAAATGGAGACAGAGAAGTCGAGGAAGGGAAGGGAAGAGTCGGAGATGGACCATGTGAAGGTGAGGGAAGGGTGGAAATTAGAAGCAAAGTGAATGAAATCTTCTAGTACAGGGTGAGAGCAGGAAGCGGCACCAATACAGTCATCAATGTACCGGATTAAAAAGAGGTGAGGGAGGAGACCTGAGTAGGACTGGAACAAAGAGTGTTCCACATATCCCATGAAAAGACAGGCATAGCTCGGACCCATGCGGGTACCCATAGCAACACTTTTAATTTGGAGGAAGTGAGTGGAGTCAAAAGAGAAGTTGTTCAATGTGAGAACAAGTTCAGCCAGGCGGAGGAGGGTGCTGGTGGATGGGGACTGGTTGGGCCTCTGTTCAAGGAAGAAGTGGAGCGCCCTCAGGCGCTATTAACAGTGAACTTCTTAAAAAGAGAGAAAAGAAAGACTTGCATTTATATAGTGCCTTTCACGACCACCGGACGTCCCAAAGCACTTTACAGCCAATGAATTATTTTTTGAAGTACAGTCACTGTTGCAATGTAGGAAATGCGGCAGTCAATCTGCGCACAGCAAGGTCCCACAAACAGCAATGTGATAATAACCAGATAATCTGTTTTAGTGATATTGATTGAGGAATAAATATTGGCCAGGACACCGGGGATAACTTCCCTGCTCCTCTTCAAAATAGTGCCATGGGATCTTTTACACCTACCTGAGAGAGCAGACGGGGCCTCGGTTTAACGTCTCATCCGAAAGACAGGCACCTCCGACAGTGCAGCACTCCCTCAGCACGGCACTGGAGTGTCAGCCTGGATTTTTGTGCTCAAGTCTCTGCACTGGGACTTGAACCCACAACCTTCTGACTCAGAGGTGGCATTAATCCCAACACAATGGAACGCAAATACTTGGTTTATGCTCGGGAAATGAAAACTGGCTTTGTCTTGTTAGTTTCCATGCTAGGTCCAAATTAACAGCACAAACTGTGAGCTCTTGCTCTGTTTGGACTTCCACTAATTGAAGGATGAGACAAGAACATTGCAGGTGGGTGAATTCATTACCAACCCATTGGATTGTCTTCAAAGTGCGTTTTCAACTATTTTGGAATCCTGTATAATACTGATATATCTTTCCCATATGTTTTTTATTATACAATATGGGGTAGAACTTGGTCTGTGTTGTACCCAATTTTCAGGCGTAAAATGGACCCAAACCATATCAATTTATCAGTGGGCTGGGTTGTGTCCAATCTGCGCAGGTGTTGGTCCCACTGCTAAATACGTTGGGCCTGTTTTTTTAGGCATCCCGGGCAGTTGCCTAAAACGGGCAATAGGCAACTTGAATATGGTAATTAGGGGCATAACTCCTGTGTAAAATGAGTTACCAATGAACGGGGCAGGCGTTGGACCTTCCGCTCTCAGGACCGTTAACTTTGGTTATAATTTATCTTTTTTTAAAACCTTTCTTTCTGTGGAGCCAGGAGGAGCAAAAGTGCTCCCCCCCAACTACACCGTCCTAGCGATTGCCACCACCGCCCTCCCCATTGCGCACTTCAACCACCCCCCCCACTTGGGACTTACCTGAGGGCCGCTGCTGGTGAGGCAGTTGCCTCAAAATTATTTATTCCCATGCGGCGAACTGCCTGTGGAGATGTGTCAGGGGTCGGTAGCTCACTCTGAATATGTACATGAGGCCCGAGGACCAATTCCTGGCGATCACTGGGCCCCGTGGTTCGGGCGTGAGCTGCATCTGCAGCGCTGAGTCTGGGCCCAAAAAGAGGCCCAGACCAAAATCTACCCCGGTAGGCCCAACTCTCAACTGATCTTAAAGAAATCTGTCTCTGCAGCGTGTCGGGGCAGGATGAAAGCCAAGTGGTGGGGCACAATAGAAGCTGATTCACTTTTCTGGTGATTGTCCCGCCCACTCTGTATAACGTTCCCTAGCATTCGAGTCAGCATGTGGGACATGGGGCCGCAAGAGACTTGAACAGAGTGGCTGATGACAATGTCCATTGGTGCTGGCAGAGCAACAAGCTATAAATTTAGCTTTGATGTACGCTGCACCATAGGTGCTGAATGGTAGAGAGGGTTATAGTTGAGGGGGCAACGAGGGCTATATATGGCTTATTTTTCTTTTTCTTATCTATCATATTTATGGACTGTTTTTTGTGACTATCACTTCCATGTGACATGATTAATGTCTATATGTTAATTCTCAAACATCTGCTCTGCCTTGTCTTTGTTATTTCACAGGGATGTGTGGTCACAAGGTTAGACTTGAGTCAGTCACAACAAATCTCCTTCCCAACGCACAAAGTATGTCAGCACTGATTTTATTAACTTCTCCAGGTAAACCCCTTAGGCCATCAAATCCATGCATTTAATCTTATTTGTCCGAGTCCACTAATATAAAACAAAGCTGAAAGCGATAAGATCTATTTTTCAATTCTACAAAGTATACAGTACAAATCTTCAAAGCATGATATTTCGTCCAGTTTTAGATCAAATGGGCTCCATTCTAATCATCAAAAAAAAACTTCAGACCCCACGATTCATATAAAAGCCTCCTCTTGTTACTCCATTCAAAAATCCTCTTGTATCTTGCGAGGTTATTAAAGATTTAACAGCAAATCCTACTGAATCTCACAGGACAGACTAACTACTGGAGGGTTATCCCTATGTCTTAAAGGATCTATGTAGCAATTTCAAAATCCTATTAGTTTGGCTTATTAGGACCACTTTTTTGTTACTGGTTATTAAAGAGCATGAATAAAGTTAATACATTTCGACAAAGCTTTACAGGAAACGATATGAATCAGTTGAAATCATTTGTATTTCAATGTAATTTGTATATGCCTAGTTTGCTTTAAGACTACAATAATGCCAGTTTGGAAGAATAAAAAGTGATGTCTAGAACAATGCAGAAATTTCCATGATTCGGTCCCTCCTGATCTGAATTTTATAAAATCTTTTGGTGAAGTAAAGAAGATGTGGTTGCAAACTCTTGCTCTGCTGCCAATGCCCTCAGAGGGTTCAAGAATCAATGGAACAATTAGAGGCTGCTCCTCCCTGCTATCACCAGACACCAGCGAATGCAAACAGCAGGCTGCCAAAATGAAATGGTAATGTAAATACACTCAACTTCTCTCACAAGACATTTTCTATTGGTTCTTTAGGGTCTTCGTTTGCACACCAACTGATGGAGGCCAAGTGGGATGGGCTGATGGGCTGTGGATCAATATGTTGAGGTATGGAGATTGATCAATTCCCTCAGTGACCACATTAACAGACTCCTAAAGGTGAACTCTGACCAGTGCTCCGGTTTATATTCTATTCAACCTCACCATTTCCAAAATAAGAGTAATGCAGGTCAAAGGTCTCTGCTTCCTATTAATTAGTGTGGTTCTCCTTTGGGAGTCTAACTGTAAAGCTAAATAACCCCGCTTGTCAATAACACAATCTGCATTCATGTACAAATTTTCAGCCTGCAAGTACTTCCTCATACATGTGTCACATGCATCTCGGAAACCTGGCGTTAGGACCAATTATTGGTTATTCGCGAAGGAGTCTGCGCCATTCAACTAACAATAAGAACGGTGAAAAATACAGTTCATTAACTGGCTAAAGTGCATCTTGACCAATGAAACTCTGCAATGTATCTCCCGAACGAACTGTGTCTGAACACTTCCATTGTACCCGCGTGTTTTATATGTAATGTCCTACGGACAGTATCATAAATTAATTATTGCTAATCTAAAATCTGATGCACTAGTGGCAGTCACTGCTACCCTTACAAAGACATCATGTCAACATCTGTGCTGAACATTTACCAAACGGGTTCTTAGCACTGCTGAGAAGCTCATTTTGATGCCAATAAATGTGGAAGCACAAACTTCTTTATCTCTCTTATTGATTTTCTTTTTTAAGCACTCAGTAGGTGATGGGAATATTGAAACATTGGTATATCAGTGCTGGGAATATGAAAACATTGATATATTGACTGTGGAGAAAATCAATAATCTATGTTAATTCTGCACGATACGGCTACAAATCTTTCGAAGATGAAATAATCATTGGAATTATCAAGATTGTGTCAGGAGGGCCAGGCAAATCAATCCTTCTGAAAATCAACATGTAATAAGCACAATATGTGTTTCTCTGAAGCAGAGATCTGTGGTGCAAGACGAGAAGGTACTTCAGCACCAAAGTGCAAGTGAAGCTTTTATCTATCGATCTACAATACTGCTTTACTGCACTTGCTAGGAGACCGAAAAAAAGTATTGTACATTTTGGTATCGGATGTGCGATCTGTGGTGTGGGGGGAGAGGCGGTGGGGTAGGCGGGAGGGAGGTCACTGCTGGGCTCGTTCCATCATTGAACTATTTGCAAAGTGCAGGAATACGTCTACAGGAAAATAAGAGGCTGGCAAGGCTGCAGCTGAAATTGTTCTTTTTAAAAGTATTCTATGGGATAGAAATTCACCTTGGGCGGCAGCGCAGAGCGGACACTTCGACCACCCGTATATGCCAGCAGATACTGAAGTCAATGGAACTGAATATCGGGCGGGGCGTATAACAGGCAGTCGATGCGGTACCGCCCGTTTTGCGCTCCTGCCCGAGACAAATTTCTACCCCAGTGAATTGAAACCTTCCCTCTGGCTGCACAGATTTCATGTTTTGCCATTGAAGTACACAGGCTTTTCGAATTCTTCTATCTGATACCCAAGCATTAGAGTTTTATACAAATTACTTCACCAGATGTTCCAGGATGAAAAGTCACCATCGTTTTGAAAGCTGAAGGGGACGTTTTATATTCAAAGCGTTGTTAAACATTAGGGTAGGTTATGAAATTACAACAGAAGACATGCTTCTTTGCTGGATTTAAAGAACCACACATTCCTCCTTTCAGCAACAGAAAGATTTTCAAAATTTGAAAAAAAGTCAAACTTTCTGCTTCCTTATTCCCGATTACATTCCATCAATTTTGGGGAAGCACAACCGATTAGACCTGGAATAATCCACTCCAATCTTCATTTAATGACCCATAAAAATTATACTGCAGCACTGACAAACTGAATTTACAAAGTAGCTATTTGATTTGTGCCACTTTTGAAATACAGTCTCTGGGTAGGTCATGAAAAAGGACTCATGTCACTTGTAACAATATGCACACAGTCATGAAAATAAATGTTCAGCAGTAAAATCAAACTAAAGATAGACCTCAACAGACACCTGATGACTAATATTGACAAACACCATTGACATTTCAATGACTCTACTCTACTAAGATTTAATTAAAGGTCTCTAATTAGATCAGCGAAACAAAAACATTTACAAGATTATCCATTACTTGTATCTAAATGAATGTGGAGTATATTGTTGGTAAGGTGCTGTGGTGATGATAATATCTAGTAATAAGCAGCTTAAGGAAACCTCTCCTGGTGGATGCCTAGATCACAGTCAGCAACAGATGAGCTATCAGCTGGTACCTCTTCCTTAGTGCCAGGCTTTCATCCCTCATCAAAGCAACAAGTGGATGAGCAGATCCCTTCTTGCTGCTAGAACTTCTTTTTCATAACTCTCCAGAGGGACTGAAAGCCCTAAATCTCTCCTTTTAACACACACACAGAACACCACACACATTTCCTTCCTACTGTCTGAGTCTGAGCTACATCACAGAACTCTGGTCTCCTGCCTGCTAGTTTAACACAAACTCTTTCAAGACCCTGGTGGCAGGGTGGAACAGAATGCAGAACAAGCGCATGGTAAAGCAGATGGAGCACTCGCGGATCCTTAACGACGCGAGGTGATATAAGGATCTCTTAGCCATCACCTTGACAAGCAAACAAACACTACCCCGAACAAAAAGGTTCATTTGACGCGTCCTTCCCAGTGCCAGTTGGAAAAACGTTTGGCCGTATAATGAATAGTACTGTAGGGGTCATCAATCGGCGCCCAATGAAAGAAAATCCATACAACCTACTGTACATCTTCTGTACTGGCTGTGTCAAGCACAAAGAGAAAACCATTTTGTGGTGTTCAATTGATTTGTATTTTTTTGTTGTTTTTTTTGTAAAGAGACATCCATCATAGCGGGATTTCCGCTTGCAAGCCAAAACTTCCGGTGCACAAACCAGTGGCGAAGGTAAGAATCGAAGACGGGGTCAGAAGGGTGGGTGTGCATTTCCCCTTCAATCTTTATGGTAAGGATAGATACATAGGTGTGATCTTCAGAGAAAGCTTTTTCATTCATTTTTTGAGACTACGGCAGACTCGCGTTCTTGTGCAGCGGTGGGTTTAGAACTTTGTGAAGAGGTGTGCAAGTGCTGAAGGTGCAGGATTTATTTTCAACAGCATCTGGGAGCAGAGCGCACCAGAAAATGTGTATATGTGACACTTTTGTTTGGTGTATTTCCAGCATAGTGTCCTCCAAAACAATTTCTAAAGGTACTGAGGGCCTGGATCAGTGTGACGCTTATTCACAGATTTTGGATGGTGTAATTATGATCAAGGCAACATTTGTTCCAACAGTAAAAAGACAAACCACATTATCAGCAATAAATACGAAAGTCAGTCCCTACCTATTTTAACTCCACTATAAAGTTGGAGTGAAGTTGATTTAGTCAGAGTTTGTACTGCATAGTGATCTCTCAACCTGACTTTCATAAATTAATTCCAATGGTTCTTTATAAATAACATTTTTAAGACTTACTTTTGCCAAAAGTGAGCTGGTAATAAAGTTATTTTTCTCCCAACCTCTTACTGCCATATTTGGGGTTATCACCTAATCCTGCTTCAGGCTGTGGGGAGGTACTTGGGCCATATCTGGATTAATTAACCAGATAATGTTTGTGTGTGAGCTAGAGTTGCCAACACATCAGGATTGCCCTGGAGTCTCCAGGAATTAAAGATTACTCTCTTGAACACTGCTATGAGCAAACCCGGGAAAAAGATCATGGGGTATTAAAAACATTGCATGTTATTGTCATAAACACTTTTGTTTATTGGTTAGAAGAATATTCAAGAGCACTCTGAGTTCCCACTTCACATTCAGGCAAAGCACCTGTTAGTTCTGAGTGCTTCTGGGTACTTTTTATTCGTTCATGGGATGTGGGCGCCGCTGGCAAGGCCAGCATTTATTGCCCATCCCTAATTGCCCTCGAGAAGGTGGTGGTGAGCCACCTTATACAACTGAGTTAAGAGTCAATCACATTGCTGTGGGTCTGGAGTCACATATAGGCCCAGACCAGGTAAGGACGCCAGATTTCCTTCCCTAAAGGACATTAGTGAGCCAGATGGGCTTTTACAACAATCTGGTAGTTTCATGGTCACCATTACTAATACTAGCTTTTTTTTTAAATTCCAGATTTATTTAATTAACCGAATTCAAATTCCTCAGCTGGTGAGATTTGAACTCATGTCTCCAGATCCTTCATCCAGGCATCTGGAATATTAGTCCAGTAACATAACCACTATGCTACCGTACCACTTAAAGTTCAAAGGGGTGCCAATGAACTGCTCTGCTGCCTGCTCACGAGAGGTGACACTCAGTACCTGGTATATGACATGGCTCCATTGCCTCATAGCATGTGATCCTGCACTTTGCTTGCTGCTTGTGTATTTAACAGTAAATATTTATGAATCACTTGTCCCCGCCCCTCCCTCCAGTTCATTTGTCTTCACCAACAGACTTCTTTTCATCAAGGACTTCAGGTGAGATGAACCACCGGTGGCATCATTGGCTAAAACTATTGATGGACTACGGCTGCAACCTCTGTCTTCCTTTAAAGGTGCCACTGCCCATGTACCTGCCCTGCCCTCGTCAAGGATTCTTCCAACTCGCTGTTGTTGGTGTATGGAAATTTTGGCTTGCAAGTCAGAAATCTTCAATGACAGGAGCAAATGCAAGAGTGTTCACCTCATGCATCTATGGTTCCAAGCTGACATTCTAACATGTCCTCTGTAGCCCCCACACAGCCCCAGCAATCACCCATCCAATAGAAATGGACAGAAAGTTGTCAGCTCCTTATAAACCAACAAGCAAATGTGCCCCAACCTATAAAGCTGTAGAGACATTGATCTGGAGAGAAATCTGGAAACCTACTCAGCCTCTGTCCCAGTTGGAGATTTACAGCGGTGGAGCCGACAGACAATAATGAGGGCAGTAAAGCTTTATGTTAGTCTGATATTGATCGTCATTTAATTATATGCTACTTATATAATAAGTTATACAATAGCACCAACTGTTTACGAGGACAAAGTCAGTATCGTCAAGCTACATCAAAGTTGCACGAAAAAATTAATCGGTTCAACCTTAGAGGGAGTGAAAACTCTTCAGAGGCTCTTATTTTTTTGATTATAAAGTGTCCGATTATGCTCCTGTGAAGCGCCTTGGGACTTTTTATGCCATTAAAGGCGCGATACAAATATAAGTTGATGTTGATGCCACAATTATCGGCTGTCTAGCTGTCATATACATTTTCAATACCTCTTTTAGAACTGCAGCTGTGCCTTGAGATTGTTAATCGTGATGTTGGGGAGGTTGGATGTGCAGGGTGGTTAAATGCATCAAATTAGGGGAGCTGGTTTGTAATGGTTGAATTTATGTTTAAATATGGGAGGAAGGACATCTTTTGATGCCAGCCTGGTGATTGGATGCTACCACCGTGTGATAGGAAGGGGATCCGTTATTTTTTTCAATGTCTTACAAATGAACAAAGGTGGTTACAAAACACAGGCCATTTGAACCTTTGGATATAATTGTCAATTTGGATTTCCAAATTTCACTACAGTTCTTGGTCATCAAGTGTAATCACTCTGTGAAAACAGCAATACTTGTAGAAAATCAGAGACAACATATTAAAATGTACCATATTTGTGTGATAAGTAGAGCTTTATAGATACCTTGATAGATAAGGCAATAATCTAATCAAGGGGTTCAGGTGGCATCATAAACTGCAAGAACACAGATTAAATAGATTATAATTTCACCTGAACTTTGAGATTAAATTTGAAGTTGGGGTACTTGCGTGATAGATACCAACTAAACACGTCAAAAAAGGTTAGGGCGTGTCCATTCAAGTGTGTGTGAATTTTTAACAGCATGATAAACCTTAATTACTGCCAAACAACCTCTCTGGCACTGAAATTTAACTTTAACAAATGTGGAGTCTCATTCCTTCACATTTTAATTATTGTTGGGAGTTTTTTTTTAAATTAAAAATTTAAATACTTTTTTTCTTTCTGTCTCTTATCTCATAAGAACATAAGAACATAAGAAATAGGAGCAGGAGTAGACCAATCGGCCCCTCGAGCCTGCTCCGCCATTCAATGAGATCATGGCTGATCTGATCCAACCTCAACTCTAAAGAACACAAGAAGCAGGAGCAGGACCAGGCCACTCGGCTCCGCCACCCACAGGGCCTTGACCGATCCGAACTCAAACTCATGTCCAATTTCCAGCCCGCTCCCTCTCTCTTAATCCCATCTTTCTTTCGCTTTCTGTACATGATTTGACACTGAATTCACTATTCTAACTTATACTTCCTAGTTTAGACTCTGTGTGCCTCAGTAAGGATTCTTCAATCTGATTGGTTAATGAGACACGCAGTTGTTTGCCCTGTTCACACAGGTCCCAGATGCCCTGTAGAGGGCGCTGCACTGTTTTAGATTTCTAATCACCGCAACTTCCAGTGCAAAAGCCCATAGGAAGTCTGTGGGCAAGTGTAAGTGCAATGAATGGCTGGTGCCATTCCTTCACTGCTGACCACAAAATCCAGGCCAATGTCTTCCCCTTATCTCCGTCTAGAAGGGTATTCAATTAATCATCTAATAAGTTATTATACAGTGTTCACTTTATTACCCTTTCGCTTACACCACACCACCTCTTACTATTACACAGCAGGTGTGCGCAGTAAGAAAACTAAAACAAAGAATGCCATTTTTGTAATAACAGATCATATATTGTAAGGAATAACAAATAAAAACAGAAAATGCTGGAAACACTCAGAGGTCAGATGGCATCAGTGGAGAGGGAGAAACGGAGTTAGCGTTTCAGGTCGATGACCTTTCATCAGAACCACAGATGCTGCCTGACCTGCTGAGTGATTTCAGCATTTTCTGTTTTTATTTCACATTTCCAGCATCAGCAGTATTTTGCTTTTGTTCTAAGGAATATCAGATGCCTGGTACTGATGACAATTCAATCTAGTAGTTCTACTGATCTGTATCAATTCTTTGACTTTGTTGATGGGGGGGGGGGGGGGGGGGGGTGTTACGATAGCAATTCAGATCCAATGGATTGAATCCTACTTACTGACTTCGCTGCCAGCTATCTATTACCTATATAAATAATCAATTATCAAAACAAAGTGATCGGCACACTGAATAATCGAGTCATTTGCCGACTCAGTATGCACAAAAATTAATACAGTACACAGAAGCCGATGACATGCCCAGTAAAACCAGCTCACACACTTGGCTTTGGGAGTTCTGGAGCATGGCGAATGTCTTGACTAACCGGCTCGGTTGTGTTTTCTTTTTTGACAGGTCACTGGTTTGCTTGTTACCACATTATTTATGAATGAACAGACATCGAAACCCACCCCCCCCCCCCACTTCCCCGCCCCCTGCCCCCCCCTCCCATTCTCCCAAACAAGTGGATACGGTTACTGCCAGGTTCCGAAATAGTAGCCACGGAATAGCAGCTCCCGGCCAGTACTAGCACACGCCAGATTCCGAGAGGAATGTGAAAGGTTGAAGAGCTCAGCAAAATTTTTACATATGGGATGAGGCCAAAGCAAAACTCACACGCCATCACCGATTGTGGACGGCAGATCATCTATCAGTGGACAAATGCAGGAACTTTGGAATGCTAGTTCTCAAATGAAATAATATATCTTTTAAAAGCCAATGCCCGTTTCAGGCCCAAAGACCATATATCAAGCCACAGGCGCTTGTGGATATACTTTAGAGTCATTAACCTTACACCTGTCTCCCCTTGTCCTTCACCATGATCCCCTGCCCTTGATTTTTTTTTCACTCCCTGTTCATCTTCCTACTCTGTAATATAAAACAGAGGGGCCTGTAGAATAATTCAAAGCCAGTGGAGCAGGGACATAGTTACAAATCTCTGCCATGAGCACTGTGACGGTGAAAGGCAGTTTGTCAGTTCTGCACCAGGTGACCTTTGTGACACAGACGTGAGGGGAAAATATTGTCAGTGAGTAAAACGACAGGCCTCTGGGTCCCAGATTAAATAATTAACTCCTTTTTAGAGCTGGCTGCAAAGCAGACGTTATTAGTCTTTTTTTTAAAAAAAACGGAGTCCATTGGCAAGCTTCAACCAGCTGTTTTTCATATACACTGTCACTGCTGGATGCAGACTAGAGAATGACACACTGAGCACCTTTAACCCTTTCGGTGTCCTGCAGACCAAAGTGCCTTTCCAAGGACTAACTCCATGCTCGACATTGCGCTTGTCTGACTGCAGTTGAAGGACCCCAGTTGCCTTTTGAGGCCTATTTGCGAGAATGGTGTCTGCTCAGGGCTGCATCGTAAGCCAAACGTATTCAACGCGTTTGCTTTCGGTTCAGATCATGGCTGTTATTACAGGACGACCCAAGCTGAAGACACTCTTGCAGCTTCACCTCACTCTCAGTATTAAACACCTAACCTGGTACATGTTTTGTATCTTTTCTCAGTGCCAGTATAGGCCAGGGGATTCACGTTGGCATCAGCCCGTTGCCTAACCCCTCCGCCTGCTATGTTCACAACGAACTGGAGATCTGGCATCCAGAAGGGAGAGTTCGTACTCTGAGCTCAGAACCCGATCAAATGAGAGTCTGAGCTGCGACCCGAGCAATGGCAGAACAGAAAACTCTAACCAGTTGCAGCACTGAACTGGAATATCCTTCTGCAGAACAGGCTGGGGACATAAGGGGTTAACTTTTCATGGCTTATGGATAAATAAGAATTTAAGAGCATCTGCACTGGATCCTAAAATGGCTTTGTTTTCATAATATTATCCGGGGCTATTAGGATCCCCATGTGTCACTTTAATGTTCTTCAAAAATCACTAATACCATGCTATAATTCTATGATTATGCAAACAGCACGCATCAGCTGTATAGTTTTAAGCTGTTTGTGTAGAAAATTGCAGGTTTCGCAGTAAAAGATTTATCTCGGCATTTCAGCCATCTAGTTATAAATCAGTTTAGAAACAGTTCAGTTTTAGCTGAGA
This sequence comes from Squalus acanthias, assembly GCA_030390025.1. NCBI lineage: Eukaryota > Metazoa > Chordata > Chondrichthyes > Squaliformes > Squalidae > Squalus > Squalus acanthias. Next base: position 66,527,472 of record CM059439.1, read on the forward strand.
TTGGCTTCACTTTTAACCAAAAATGGAAGCTGTATGACAGTTGTTTTTGCTTTCCCATAACTCCTTAAAGGTGCATTGTTGTCACTAATTTGCCATTAGAAAAGCTTTTAAGTGACATTTGGATGCAAGTGAAAAGAATGGTCAAGTCTATGCCATGAAGACATCATACACGTCACCAAGCACACCTCTGTAAAGAACGAAGGATCTTTAAAAAAAATATATATTAAAGAGAGAAACCTGGACCTGCAAAAACTACTGAAGAGGTTAACATGTCTAGCACAGAGCAAGCTCTCCGGGTGGCTGATGTAGCAGATCCTAAACAGATTCCAGAGCAGATTTTTGTCAGCTGTTTCAGAAATGGAATCTGCTCCAATAACTCCCCTGCCAAAGAGTGGCTATACTTCTTTAAGGTGATTGATTTAGTGTTGTATAACAGAAATGTGTTTATTCAGCGCTTAAAAAAAATACAGGAACAACAGAACCTGGGTGACTTTAATTGTCCAAAGTACATTACACTCTCCCTCTCCTAATACTAAATGATGTAAAGGTACTCCTGTTCCAAATACTTAAATATAACATAAATAATAGCATAATATAGGTGTAACACACGCACCATCATTTCCAGCTGCTCAGTAATAAGATCCATTAGTTAATGACATTGGGGTGAATTTTCCTATTCCTGCACCTGGATGCATTGGAGTTCCTGGGTGTGGATCATAGAGGAGAATCAGATGGGAAGGATCACACCCCTAAGGGCGCCTGTCCGATTTTCCATCTATTTAAATGAATGGATGGAAAATCGTGTAGGCTCCCTCAGGGGTGTGATCCGCCCCATTTGATTCTCCTCCATGATCCACTCCCAGGAAATCCAGGTTCAGGAATAGGAAAATCTGCCCCAATGTCTGCTAGATCAGTCACCAGAACCTTTTCTAGAAAGTTAGTGATATTACTGGATGAAGCCGTAACATTATCAAATGGCATTTGACTGTCTGTTGTTTATTTTTAATTCCATTTTAGATTTTGTTCTTAACTTTTGTGCTCATCAAGCTGAGGGATATTTGTGCTGGAAAATTGGAAGCCTTCCCATTTCAGGCACCCAGTATCAAGCGTTCAAAGGTCAGACGTAGCACAGCGGAAATTGCAAAGTAAGGTTCCTTCTACCTTGCCCCAATAATATGCCCCAACCTCAGAAAAGCACCTAATATTGCAGCAGTGTAACTTTTCCATTTCCCACACCAGCCATCATATGGGCCCTCTCTGAGTGAGATTGCAGTTAGTGCCAAATTAAGGATAGTGCGGAAGGCCTGTGCCTCCTAGGAGCTGGACTGAGACTAACCAAACTAATTTCACAAGATCTTTACAGTCAGCAGACAAAGGAGACTCTCATCCCACCAGTCTGGACTAGATTTAGACCCTGGTCCCAGAAGTGAAAGGCCAGTGTCGAACTCACTGCACCACCCATTTCCCCTCTGTCTGTTATTTGAGCACAGGCGTTTACCCAGTTATCTTAATGGGATAATGCCTCTGCTAAAACAGTGAACAAAGGAACGTCATATGAAAGAGTTAAGTGTTTGACCGCTAATATCGCCAACAGAAATTTCTAGACTATCTTACTACGCCACCACACATACTGTACTGCTACTGAATTTTCAGATAGACTTCTCAAATAACATGCTCGTACATATAATAGACAACCTAGATTCATCCTTTACACTCTGATATTAATTTTACATGTGCATTCGTATCACCTGCCCACAAACAATGCATGTCACATGTAGTTTGAGGGAAATTAATTCTAATTCTCATAATGCAAACGTAAGAGGCAAAGGATTTGTAATTTTCCACAACTGATGCCCTGGATTAATACTCAATATTGTGACAGAACAATGTCAAAGCAGTGTGGAATTATCAAGAAACCTGGATTATCAAATGCCTCCCAGATTAGGTACACTATAACAGCAACATTATACAGAGAAACTCACTGATTGGCGTCTCACGGTGCACTAAGGATTTTGGATTGTTAAATACTACCCCAGATCATGCACAGACACAGCACTAAATATAGAGCAATAGGCAAATCACAAGAACTTTGGAAAGTTATATTCAATACTGGCAAAAGTATGCAGATCAGAAAGTGATTGTTATCTTTCATAAATAGTTTGTGGGAATCCTGATCCAAGCAGAACATTTCTCTTTGTTTCATTCACCTTTAAGAGACACCTGAAGCATACGGTGATTGAGAAAGATTCACCTCTAACCACATCAAGTGCTGCTCCCTCTGAAATAGACGTTACTAATGAAGAAAGTGGCTGACAGCATCTGAAGCTTCTGTGACCACACTATACCGCACATTCAACAGACAAATAAAGAGATAATTTAAGTCATTCAGAAGCAGCTCAGTTGCTCCTAGCCCATTTCGAAAACAGTTGAGGGAGAATTTCTAAACGCCCAGCTTACGTCAGTAGATTTGCCTTTGATCATAATTGCTAACTGTTCTTACTATGGAATTCATCAAGGACCGCCTCCAAATTCCCACATACCTTGTTAGTAAGATTTGTTAAATAGGCTCACTCTCACCGTTTTCATTTACAAGGAGCTCCCACTAGCATGCTGCTCATTGAAGGAGGTATAAAACTAGGCCAAGTAACAAAATGTGATATAAATCATGAATATGATTCTATGATATCAGTCAGTTGCACTCTTGCCTCTGAGTCAGAAGGTTGTGGGTTTAAGCCTCACTCTAGGATTTGAGCGGATACTCCAGTTTAGATTATGTACTGGATTTTGCAGCTATTGTCCTCAGATGTTAAACCAAGGTCCTGTTTTCCTGTTCAAATGGATGTTAAACATTCCACGCCACTATTCAAAGAGCCAGTGGCTTGACTAGCATCCCTCTCTCAACCAACATCACCTAAAAGATTAACTGGTCACTCATCTCAATGCTGTTTGCTAGATCTTGCTTTGTGCCCACATAACAACAGAGGCCTCACTTCAAAGTAAGTCATGTGAACTGCTACTGAGAGGCATGATAATGCAAGTCTTATTGAATGAAAGGGTAATGGGAGAAATTTTAAGGAAGTGTATGACGGAGACTTGGGCCTTGGGCTGGTAGTGGTAGAAATAGTGCCCAATCTAGGGCATGCGAGACTGAGAGCCAAATATGACATCTAGTCAGCAAATCTCCCCCAGGTACAGCAACAACAACTTGCATTTATATAGCACCTTTAACGTAGTAAAACTTCCTGAGCTGATTCACAGAAGCGATTACCAAACAGAATTTGACACCGAGCCACATAGGAGATATTAGGACAGGTGACCAAAAGCTTCATCAAAGCAGTAGGTTTTCAGGAGCATCTTAAAGGAGGAGGGAAAGATAGAGAGGTTTAGGGAGGGAATCCCAGAGCTTAGGTCCTAGGCAGCTGAAGGTACGGCCGCCAATGCTGCAGCGAAGAAAATCAGCCAGAATTGGAAGAGTGCAGATATCTCGGACGGTTGTAGGGCTGGAGGAGGTTACAGAGATAGGGAGAGGCGAGGCCATGGAGAGATTTGAAAGCAAGGATGAGAATTTTTAAATCGAGGCATTGCCAATGTAGGTCAGTAAGCAGAGGGCTGATGGGTTAACGGGACTTGTTGTGATATAGGATACAGAAAGCAGAGTTTTGGATGAGCTCAAGTTTACGGAGGCTGCAAGGTGAGAGGCCAGCAAAAGACCATTGAGAGCTTTCTAACTGTGCTAAAGAAGGGAAAACAACAGCAATGGGTTATTTATCCAATTAAATTATAATTACATTTGTTTTATTTTTCTTTGAGATTCATGACATATTTTGAAAACTTTTTTTCCATTAAGTTTGGTGAAGGAAATGAAACACTTCTTGATTAGGCACTTAGGGGGGAGAAATTCATTATAGCACTATTTGGGGCAATAAATTTTAAAAGTTGAGAAAATTAGCGCCAGGCGCTAATGTTTCTAAACTTTTAAATAATTCAGTTTTGCGCTCCAGGAAGGAAGTGGAGAGCGAAATCAAGCAGACTGCCGGGTTGATCGATCGCGGGCAGGAAGCCGCGAAAAAAACAGGAACAAGTAAGTTTTTTTTTACTTACCTCGGCCACCTCGCCTTTAATCATCGCCCCCGAAGTGGCTGGCCGCCCGATGCACGCCTCCTGCAGCTGTCTGTGTTTTGACTGGCGCTGCTGCAGGGGGCGGAAGTCAATTTTGGGTCTGGGGTGCTACTGGGGCGATGCGCACAGCGATGATGTCACGACCTCCGTAGTGCCGCCGCAAAACTCCTGCCGAATATGGCGGGAGTCGATGTCAGCGCTGCGCTAATGGAAGGAGCAAAGGCACCAATTTCACCCCCAAAGTGCCACCAGTCAAGTAATCCTAAGTCAGGTACAGCATGCTCAGTACAGAGTAAAGCTCTTCCCTAACAATTAGGTGCATTTAAGGACAACCTAGATAAGTACATGAGGGAGTAAGGAATAGAAGGATATGTTGATGGAGTGAGATGCAGTAGGGTGGGAGGAGGCTCGTGTGGATGGACCTGTTGAGCCGAATGGCCCGTTTCTGTACTGTAAAATTCTATGTAATCTGTCTCAGCCCCAACCTCAGAAGAATACACCTAACGATACCAATGTGATGTTTTTCCATTTGTAACACAACCATCCCGAGACCTCTCTGAATGAGACTGCCAATCAATATCAGGTCAGGGGCAGCTTTGTGCTGCAGGTCCACCCGGAACTGGATTGAGTCCAGCTATACTCATTCCTAACGTACCTTTTAAGCTTTACCTTAAAACGGAACAGTACAAGTCCGCCGAGCGAGAGCTCTTTTAAAAATAGCTGGGCATTTCGCAACCTGGAAACTTGCATGTGACGTCTGGCGAGTGAGGAAAGCCCTGGCTTTCGGCAGCTCTCCCTCTAAACAATGACCTGCCCCACGGCGGCGAGGTGTTCTTCGCAGGCAGGAATCACTCCCTTGCGTTCTTTCCAGTCTTTTTAAAACAATTACAAAATGGGAAAAGTGCCATGGTGCACTGCCGGTGACAACAAGGCGTATTGTCCTGAGGACATCTGTTTCCGTCTCTCAGGCTGTTCCACACAGTGCTGGGGCCTGGGGTAGATCAGCCACAAACGCTGCAGGGCAGGAGAAGGAACTGGAAATTGTTGGCATTACATCTGGCTGAGCAATCGGCAGCCAATCCGCAGAGGGAAAAAAAACCTTTAAAACACGACATATTCATTCTGTTTGATTTACATTGCATTGCTTTTTTTCCCTCTCTCCCAGGATCCTGTCTCGATTCCAAGTCACTTCTGATCCCAGCCCACGCAGTTCTAACTGACCAACTCATTTTCCATTCACTTCCATTAGACGGCATTCCTGATCCAGGCAGCACATTTACAATCCAGGCACAAAATATCCTGCAACTGTTCAGGCCTCAGTCAACACTTGGCAAGCTGCGTATTGTTAGATCTGTTCAGTAAATGTCAGTCACTGTTCACATCATCAGTATTTACATTTGCTTTCTACGGTGAAATAGTTCTTTAGATTTATTTATGTAACGCCTTGTTCACATCTTCAGGACGTCCCAAAGCGCTTCAAAGCCAGAGGACTATATTTGAACTGTTGTTATGCAGGCAAATGCAGCAGCCAATTTGTGCACAGCAAGGTCCCACAAACAGCAATGAGAAAAATGACTATAGCTGTTCTGTTTATTGCTGGTATTGTTTGATGGATAAATGTTGACCAAGACTGTCCTGCAAATTATAGGCCAGTAAGCCTGACATCTGTGGGTAAAATGTTAAGAGGCTGCCCTGACTAAGGGTAAGATGAAACACTTAGGGAAGACTGCAGTCCTTGGGGTAAGCCAGCTTTATGGGAGGAAGATCAGGCTTGACAAATTAGAATTCTTTGAGGAGGTATTGGATAAAGGGAATACTGTGAAAATTGTGGCCTTGAATACCAGGCATGAGAGGATTTAGTTATCTGGAGAAACTGGGTGCCATTTTATTACAGCAACGAAGGTTAAGAGGAGATCTGATAGAGATTTTTTAAGATGATCAGAGGTTTGGATAGGGTAAATCAGGCAATACTTCCACATCAGTGAGTCTGTAAATTTAAGATTAGCACTAAAAGAACAAAGGGGTTAGGTGAATTGTTTTTATGCAGAGGGTTGTTAGAACATGGGGTCCCCTATCAGAAACAGAATCCATAAAGCTTTAAAATGGCTTTCACCATTGACCAGAAACTTAACTAGACCAACCACATAAATACTGTGGCAACAAGAGCAGGTCAAAGGCTGGGTATTCTGTGGCGAGTGTCTCACCTCCAGACTCCCAAAGACTTTCCACCATCTACAAGGCACAAGTCAGGAGTGTGATTGAATACTCTCCACTTGCCTGGATGAGTGCAGCTCCAACAATACTCAAGAAACTCGACACCATCCAGGACAAAGCAGCCCGCTTGATTGGCACCCCATCCACCACCTAAAACATTCACTCCCTCCACCACCGGCGTACCGTGGCTGCAGTGTGTACCATCTACAAGTTGCACTGCAGCAACTTGCCAAGGCTTCTTCGGCAGCACCTCCCAAACCCGTGACCTCTACCACCTAGAAAGACAAGGGCAGCAGGCGCATGGGAACACCACCACCTCCAAGTTCCCCTCCAAGTCACACACCATCCTGACTTAGAAGTATATCGCTGTTCCTTCATCGTCGCTGGGTCAAAATCCTGGAACTCCCTACCTAACAGCACACCACACAGACTGCAGCGGTTCAAGAAGGTGGCTCATCACCACCTTCTCAAGGGCAATTAGGGATGGGCAATAAATGCTGGCCTTGCCAGTAACGCCCACATCCCAGGAACTAATATAAAAAAAGGAAAGTGGAAAAATATTGAAAAACTAAGTGGATAGCTTTTGTAGAGAGCTGGTACAGGCATGATTGGCCGTATGGACTCCTTCTTTGCTGTAAAAGTCTAGGGACACACTTGCTCCTTGATTGCAACAAATACCTCAGTGCGATATCTCACAGGATGTCTCTGGTCTGGCCCAAAACAATAATCACAAGTGTGATCGCAAGTTGTCAGCTGCGGCTCAGTGATAGCACTCTGAGTCAGAAGGTTGTGGGTTCAAGTCCCACTCCAGAGACTTGAGCACAAAATCTAGGCTGACACTCCAGTGCAGTGCTGAAGGAGTGCAGCACTGTAAGAGGTGCCGTCTTTCAGATGAGACATTAAACCCATTTGCTCTCTCAGGTGGCTGTAAAAGATTCCATGGCACTTGAAGAAGAGCAGGGGAGTTCTCCCTGGTGTCCTGGTCAAAATTTATCCCTCAGCCAATATCACTAAAACAGATTATCTGGCCATTATCACATTGCTGTTTGTTGGAGCTTGCTGAGTGCAAAATTGGCTGCTGCACTTCTACATTACAACAGTGACTACACATCAAAATTACTTCATTGGCCGTAAAATGCTTTTGCGAAGTTCTGAGGTTGTGAAGGCGCTATAAAAATGCAAGTCTTTCTTTATTTCAGCCTGTAATTTGTGGAAAAACACAGACCTGATACTGAGTCAGGCAAAGGTACAGTCAGAAAGCACTCAGCTTTTTGAAGTAGCTGATGGTGATCATGATAGTAACATATTACCGCTTGGCAACCTAGTTACAGCTTTAGGAGGATTTAACTGCGCTTAAACATTATATCCTCATTAATCCTTCAAATCAGAAACTACTGGGCCCGTGCTAGGAACTGTATCCCTTTTATTGGTCTCTCTGTGCATTTGTGTAGACTTAGAGCTTTCTTGGTGGGGTGAAGGTGCTCAGCCCTTTTCCTGAGGGAGATTGATTGAAACACCAATTTTGATTGTCCCTGGGGAGGGTCATGACCTGCTTCATATCCCTCACGTATACTCGTGCCTCCTGCCTATATGCAGTTTTTTTTGATACATTTACAAAAGGGGTTTTGGCCACGAATCAATCAGACTTTGTATTAAAGCTGATGGAGTTTAGTGTAACAGCAGTCGTACTGTGCTGGTACCCTCCTTTACAGAAGCAACTGCCTGTGCCCCAGACACTCTCAGAGCACTGCCAATGACTGGCTGCAGACTTCAGAGTCCACATTGTGATTGTACAGATTCTGCTTCGCAGCTACTATCTCACTAATATGTTACATACGGCAGTGCAAACACAAACTGCTGAAGTTGGTTAGCAAGATGGCAAATTTACTGACAATTTCTGCATGTCTTCTAGTCTTGGGTTTAAGGCCATCACAATGGTACGTGCTGGTAGTCTAGCAGAGAGGCAAGCATAGTTCACCTCCGAGTTCCCCTCCAAGTCACACACCATTCTGACTTGGAAATATATCGGCGTTCCTTCATCGTCGCTGGGTCAAAGTCCTGGAACTCTCTCCCTAACAGCACTGTGGGAGCACCTTCACCACAAGGACTGCAGCAGTTCAAGAAGGCAGCTCACCACCAACCTCTGAAGGGCAATTAGGGATGGGCAATAAATGCTGGCCTTGCCAGTGACACCCACACCCCAGGAATGAATATTAAAAAAAGTTAGAAAGTGTCAGCTGTGGCTCAGTGGGTAGCACCTTCGCCTCTGAGTCAGAAGGTTGTGGGTTCAAATCCCACTCCAAAGACTTGAGCACAAAATCTAGGCTGACACTCCAGTGCAGTACTGAGGGAGTGCTACACTGTCGGAGGTGCCGTCTTTTGGATGAGACGTTAAACCAAGACGTCTGCTCTCTCAGATGGATGTAAAAGATCCCATGGCACTATTTTTAAGAAGAGCAGGGGAGTTTTCCCCGGTGTCCTGGCCAACATTTTTCCCTCAGCCAACATCACTAAAACAGATTATCTGGTCATTATCACATTGCCGTTTGTGGGACCTTGCTGTACGCAAATTGGCTGCCAAGTTTTCCTATATTACAACGGTGACTACACTTCAAAAAAAGTACTTAATTGGCTGTAAATCACTTTGGGAAATCATGAGGTCATGAAAGGTGCTATATAAATACAAGTCTTTCTTCTTTCCTTGTTACCATCTAGTTTTCACACGACATACATTTTAAAAGCTTGCTTTGATATTTCACTAAGCTTAGTTCATCCGTGTTTAGTACAAACCTCCCAACCCTCTGACAATTTACTTCCTTTCTCATTATTAAGACAATGTTCGTTCCATTTGGTTCAGTCCAGTACTGTGTCACATTCAGAGAAGCACAAAGAAGCTGGATTCATCCTGAAGTTTGGTCTGTTTGTCAAACTCCCCTTTGCTTCAAATTGACTTCAGGGCCAAGAAGAGCATCTCCGAGACTTCATACATGTGCAAAATATTTTTCAGCAAAAACAGGCTGCTGGAGTCCCCACTACTCACTATCGCTGATTCCATCTCCCGCCCCTCTCTGATACTGCCACTGTATCTTGGTGCTCTTAAACCCCTCTCCGCTGTCTCCTCCACACTCACCTCCAACAACAAGTGCGAGGAGCTCATGGACTTCTTTGTCTCTAAGATTGAGACCATCTGATCAGTTGCCTCTGCCACTTCCCTTCCTTCCCTAGCCCACCGGGCCAAACTTCCTCTAAGGTTCCCCCTGCCCTAGCCCTGAACTTGCATCTTTCTCCAGTTTCTCTCCAATCTCCCCTCTTGACCTCTCCACGCTCATCTTGTCCATGAGACCCACTTCCTGCTCCCTCGACCCTATTCCCACTAAACTGCTGACCACCCAACTTCCTTTTCTGGCTCCCATGCTAGCTGGCATTGTTAACGGTTCGCTCTCCTCAGGTACTGTCCCCCTCTCCTTCAAATCTGTCGTCATCACCCCTCTCCTCAAAAAAACAACCCTTGACCTCTTCGTACTTGCAAACTATCGCCCCATGTCCAACCTCCCTTTCCTCTCCAAAGTCCTTGAACGTGTTGTCGCCTCCCAAGTCCGTGCACGTCTTTCCCGGAACTCCATGTTTGAATCCCTCCAATCAGGTTTCCGCCCCTGCCACAGTACCAAAACGGCTCTCATCAAAGTCACAAATGACATCCTTTGTGACTGTGACAAAGGTAACCTATCCCTCCTCATCCTTCTTGACTTGTCTGCAGCCTTTGTCACGGTTGACCACTCATCCTTCTCCAACGCCTCTCCACTGTCGTCCAGCTGGGTGGGACTGCACTCGCCTGGTTCCATTCTTATCTATCTAATCGTAGTCAGAAAATCACTTGCAACGGCTTCTTTTCCCACTCCTGCATCATTACCTCTGGGGTCCCCCAAGGATCTATCCTTGGCCCCCTCCTATTTCTCATCCATATGCTGCCCCTTGGCGACATCATCCGAAAACACAGCATCAGTTTCCACATGTACGCTGACGACACCCAGCTCTACCTCACCACCACTTCTCTCGACCCCTCCAAAGTCTCTAAATTGACAACCTGCTTGTCCAACATCCAGTTCTGGATGAGCAGAAATCTTCTCCAATTAAATATTGGGAAGACCGAAGCCATTGTTTTCGGTCCCCGCCTCAAACTCCATTCCCTAGCCACTGACTTCATCCCTCTCCCTAACATCTGTCTGAGGCTGAACCAGACTGTTCGCAACCTTGGTAACATATTTGACGCTGAAATGACCTTCTGATCACATATCCGCAGCATAACTAAGACCACCTATTTCCACCTCCGTAACATTGCCCGTCTCCGCCCTTGCCTCAGCTCATCCGCTGCTGAAACACTCATCCATGCCTTTGTTACCTCTAGACTTGACTATTCCAACGCACTCCTGGCTGGCCTCCCACATTCCACCTTACATAAACTTGAGGTCATTCAAAACTCGGCTGCCCGTGTCCTAACTTGCACCAGGTCCCGTTCACCTATCACCCCTGTGCTCGCTGACCTACATTGGCTCCCAGTTAAGCAACGCCTCGATTTCAAAATTCTCATCCTTGTTTTCAAATCCCTCCATGGCCTTGCCCCTCCCTATCTCTGTAACCTCCTCCAGCCCCCCCACCCCCACACCGAGATATCTGCGCTACTCAAATTCTGCCCTCTTAATCATCCCTGATTATAATCGCTCAGCCATTGGCAGCTGTGCCTTCAGCTGCCTAGACCCTAAGCTCTGGAACTCCCTCCTTAAACCTCTCCGCCTCTCTTTCCTCCTGTAAGACACTTCTTAAAATCTACTTCTTTGACCAAGCTTTTGCTCATCTGCCCTCATTTCTTATGTGGCTCGCTGTTAATTTTTTGTCTTATAACGCTCCTGTGAAGCGCCTTGGGAAGGTTTACTACATTAAAGGCGCTATATAAATACAAGTTGTTGTCATTGTTGTTGCTCAAATAAAAATATATAATTTTGTTTTAAAAGTGTCTGTGCATGCACAAATATAGACATGCATACTTAAATCTGGAGAGGTCCCAGCGGATTGGAAAACCGCAAATGTAACACTCCCATTTAAGAAAGGAGGGAGACAGAAAGCAGGAAACTATAGACCAGTTAGCCTAACATCTGTCGTTGGGAAAATGCTGGAGTCCTTCATTAAGGAAGCAGTAGCAGGGCATTTGGAAAATCATAATGCAGTCAAGCAGAGTCAGCATGGTTTTATGAAAGGGAAATCATGCTTAACAAATTTGCTGGAGTTCTTTGAGGATGTAACGAGCAGGGTGGACAAAGGTGAGCCAGTGGATGTGGTGTATTTGGATTTCCAGAAGGCATTCGATAAGGTGCCACATAAAAGGTTACTGCATAAGATAAGAGCTCACGGAGTTGGGGGTAATAGCATGGATAGAGAATTGGCTAACTAACAGAAAGCAGAGAGTCGGGATAAATGGGTCATTTTCCGGTTGGCAAACGGTAACTAGTGGGGTGCCACAGGAATCGATGCTGGGGCCTCAACTATTTACAATCTATATTAATGACTTGGATGAGGGGACTGAGTGTAATGTAGCCAAGTTTGATACAAAGATGGGTGGGAAAGCAAGTTGTGCAGAGGACTCAAAGAATCTGCAAAGGGATATAGACAGGCTAAGTGAGTGGGCAAACATTTGGCAGATGGAGTATAATGTGGGAAAGTGCGAGGTTATACACTTTGGCAGGAAAAATAAAAAAGCAAATTATTATTTAAATGGAGAGAGTTTACAAAATGCTACAGTTCAGAGAGACCTGGGGGTCCTTGTGCATGAAACACAGTTAGCATGCAGGTACAGCAAGTAATCAAAAAGGCAAATGGAATGTTGGCCTTTATTGCAAGGGGTTGGAGTATAAAAGCAGGGAAGTCCTGCTACAACTGTACAGGGTAATGGTGAGGCCACACCTTGAGTACTGCGTACAGTTTTGGTCTCCTTATTTAAGGAAGGATATACTTGCATTGGAGGCAGTTCAGAGACGATTCACTAGGTTAATTCCAGAGATGAGGGGGTTGACTTATGAGGAAAGGTTGAGCAGGTTGGGCCTATACTCATTGGAATTTAGAAGAATGAGAGGTGATCTTATTGAAACCTATAAGATACTGAGGGGGCTCGACAAGGTAGATGCAGAGAGGATGTTTCCCCTTGTGGGGAAATCTAGAACTCGGGGGCATAGTTTCAGGATAAAGGGTCGCCCGTTTAGAACTGAGATGAGGAGAAATTTCTTCTCTCAGAGGGTCATAAATCTGTGGAATTCTCTGCCCCAGAGAGCCGTGGAGGCTGGGACATTAAATACATTTAAGGTGGAAATAGACAGATTTTTGCAAGATAAGGGAGTGAAGGGTTATGGGGAGCGGGCAGGGAAGTGGCTTTGAGCCCAAGATCAGCCAGGATCTTATTGAATGGCGGAGCAGGCTCGAGGGGCCAAGTGGCCTATTCCTGCTCCTATTTCTTATGTTCTCATAAAAGATCTGATTTAATTCAAATAGTTTTTATTATAGCAACGTTACACTAGGCTGTACAGTGTTGGTATGAAAGGGAGACCAGTGGGATGGGGAAACCATGCAAACTAGTCCAATTTGTTTTTTTAAAAGTGGGGCCATCTAGAGATATAACAGGGAGCTCCGGTGAAAATTCAGAGACCAGTCAAGGTTAGATTTCAATAGCGCAGGAAAACGCCCAAGTCCAGCTGTACGATATTGGCAGACTGGGTCCGAGTCCAGAGGGACTCCCCTTTACACAGCACCGATTGCTGTTATTCTGGTAACACTGGTGTTGGACCCACTCTACCTGGACAGCGGGGTGTGCCGTGGTTCCGAAGCTGGCAGAGCTTTGTGCCACCTTTGCTCAAGCACGGGCACAGAGCGTGATTCGCAGGCCTCCCGTACCCACTGGCCTCTGACACTGATCGGGAACAGGTGAGGGGGGTGGGGGGGGGTTTGCGGGTCAACCCTTTTTAAGTCAGAGGAGTGTAGAAAATGTGCCAAAGATTAAAAGTAGATGAAAAAGGTGAGCCTCGCCGACTCCCCAAAATTACCCAGCACCACCTAGTGTGCGACTGAGCCACACACGCCATTAAGGATCCCTGGAGAAAAGAGATGTAAAAAAAAATACATGCAATGGGTATGTGAGGTTTACTCCAATGGCTCGAGAGGGTACGTGCATTATGGCTGTGGCACTGAGCCAAGTCTGTGCTGAGTCAGCTGATCTCCAATGTGACAATAGTGGGAGTGTAACAATTGTTATTAGTACCCATGGTCTACGGATGGGAGAGAAGTAGAATCACCTAGAGTTACCACTCCTGTTCGCTATCCAGTGTGACCCCATGCCGGAATGTATGCATATGTGGATGGCAGGTGAGGACATGATCTGTGGCATCTGCTATGATGCCACTCAGAGTCCAATAGCCATCCAACGCAAAGGCCTAGAAATTCAGAGCAGTGCCTGATCGCCAACCCCCCTCCCCCTCCCAGGCCTGAGGCCCAATCGCCCGCCCCCTTCCTCACTTACTGAGGGCCGCTGTGACGCTAGCGGCAGGACCGATCTTCAATCCCGATTCACCGGCAGCTCTGTGCAGCTTGCTGGCTCGATGGAAATAAGGCCCAAGGCCCACGATCAGGTGCGCCTCGGGCCTCACCATTCAGGCACAGGGGTCATACCCTGCCCTCCCCTCCACACCCCACCTGTGAGCCCAAAAATGGAGGTGGCTGAACTTTTAGGCCTCACTGTCCACGCTCACACATCAAGTACAGTGGCTTGGGTAAGGCAGCCGGAGGGCTGCTGGTGGCCGTGAATCTGCAGCCCAGCAGAATCTGCAGCCTTCAGGAAAGGAGTGGACAAAGAAAGCGAGATTATAAAGGAAAAGCAGACTTCACAACAGCTGCAGGCGGCTCATCACAGACCCAGTGTGACACGACCTCTAGCAGATGATCCCATTTACACGGGTATTTAAAAAAATCTGGCTGGTCACAGCAAGGCCCTGGTATTTACGGGGAGGGAGTGGGGAAAGTGGGCGGGGGGGGGGTGTCGTAACGGCCGGGAAACCTGGAAATGCGGGTAACGCGGAGGTCCTGCTGAATTTAACGGCAGGACCTCGTTTGGAATTTCTGTTCTGCGTTTCCGACCAGATTGAGAGGCTGGCTGTCGAGTGGGAAGGCCTGCGCTGGCAGGCCGCAGCGGGGAATGGAGAGGCGGGAGGGTCGGGAGGGAGATCGTGGGTCGGGGGGGAGATCGTGGGTCGGGGAGGGAGATCGTGGGTCGGGGGGGAGATCGTGGGTCGGGGGGGAGATCGTGGGTCAGGGGGGAGATCGTGGGTCGGGGGGGAGATCGTGGGTCAGGGGGGAGATCGTGGGTCGGGGGGGAGATCGTGGGTCACGGGGGAGATTGTGGGTCAGGGGGGAGATCGTGGGTCAGGGGGGAGATCGTGGGTCGGGAGGGAGATCGTGGGTCGGGGGGGAGGTCACAGGTCGGGGGGGAGATCGTGGGTCGGGAGGGAGATCGTGGGTCGGGGGGGAGATCGTGGGTCACGGGGGAGATCGTGGGTCGGGGGGGAGATCGTGGGTCGGGGGGGAGATCGTGGGTCGGGGGGGAGATCGTGGGTCGGGGGGGAGGTCACAGGTCGGGGGGGAGGTCACAGGTGGGGGGGGAGATCGTGGGTCGGGAGGGAGATCGTGGGTCGGGGGGGAGATCGTGGGTCACGGGGGAGATCGTGGGTCGGGGGGGAGATCGTGGGTCGGGGGGGAGATCGTGGGTCGGGGGGGAGATCGTGGGTCGGGGGGGAGGTCACAGGTCGGGGGGGAGGTCACAGGTCGGGGGGGAGATCGTGGGTCGGGAGGGAGATCGTGGGTCGGGGGGGAGATCGTGGGTCAGGGGGGAGATCGTCGGTCAGGGGGGAGATCGTGGGTCGGGAGGGAGATCGTGGGTCGGGGGGGAGATCGCGGGTCGGGGGGGAGGTCACAGGTCGGGGGGGAGATCGTGGGTCGGGAGGGAGATCGTGGGTCGGGGGGGAGATCGTGGGTCACGGGGGAGATCGTGGGTCACGGGGGAGATCGTGGGTCACGGGGGAGATCGTGGGTCGGGGGGGAGATCGCGGGTCGGGGGGGAGGTCACAGGTCGGGGGGGAGGTCACAGGTCGGGGGGGAGATCGTGGGTCGGGGGGGAGATCGTGGGTCGGGGGGGAGATCGTGGGTCGGGGGGGAGATCGTGGGTCACGGGGGAGATCGTGGGTCGGGGGGGAGGTCACAGGTCGGGGGGGAGATCGTGGGTCGGGAGGGAGATCGTGGGTCACGGGGGAGATCGTGGGTCAGGGGGGAGATCGTGGGTCGGGAGGGAGATCGTGGGTCAGGGGGGAGATCGTGGGTCACGGGGGAGATCGTGGGTCGGGGGGGAGATCGTGGGTCAGGGGGGAGATCGTGGGTCGGGGGGGAGATCGTGGGTCGGGGGGGAGATCGTGGGTCGCGGGGGAGGTCACAGGTCAGGGGTTGAAGAGACTGCGGGTCAGAGGGAGATTGTGGGGGGGCTTCGGATCGCGGTGGTGGGGGGGGGGGGGGGAAGGCGGTTCCGATCGCAGCGAGGGAATCAGGTTAGCTTGGTGGGCCAGGGTGAGGCACTCCTGCTCCTCCTGACCCACAAGCAGTGCTGGAAAGGCACTTACCTGAAGGATCCAGCCCTTCTCGCCTACCTTCAGCTGCTGGGGTTCCCGAGCCCTGGGAAACCCGGCCTGTGGGCGTTAAAAGTAAAAGTCTTTTGGAATTTGAAGCACGCAGCCTCATTAACATATTTAAATAACTGACCACCTCTCAAGAGCAGGTTAGCCGCCTGCCCCCCCAACCAGTCTCCGATAAAACCAGAAGTGGGTGCGTTCAAGGCGGGTTGGGGTTGGGTTTCAGATTTTAAAAATTTTAACACCTCCCCCTTCCAGACCATCTTCTGGTCATCATGGGGGGTTAAAATTCCTCCCCTCCCATCCAAGTTTCTGCACATTTTTTAAATACCAGGGCAAGGAAAATCTCCACGCACTACCGACACCAGATGCATTGCAAAACAACAGCAAAAATAATCTTTCTCTCCAGTCAAACTTTGCTAACTCTTAAACGGAGCTTTCGATGCCTCTGGACTGAAAGCGCTGCACTGAAAATACCCAATAAATCCAGTTACAACACATGGGACAGCACAGCAAACACGGCCAGCAATCTTCAATGGGATTCAAGTACTGGGGCTGCAGCATTTCTATTGAGCAGTTAAGATACAGACAGATGAAAGGACAGGAATACCAGTCAGTGCCAGCCCTGGCTCACTCTCACCTGAGTCATAATGTTGTGGGTTTATGTTCCACTCCAGAGACTTGAGCACATAATCTAGGCTGACACTCCTGCGCAGTATTGAGGAGTTCGGATGAGACGTTAAACCTCTCAGGTGGATGTAAAAGATCACATGGCACTATTTGAAGAAGAGCAGGAGCGTTATCCCTGGTGTCCTGGCCAATATTTATCCATCAACCAAAACAGATAACCTGGTCATTTATTTCATTGCTGTTTGTGGGACCTTGCTGTGCGCATATTGACTGCCGCATTTCCTATAATACAACAGTGACCACATTTCAAAAGAACTTCATTTTTTGTAAAGCGCTTTGGCACGTCCTGAGGTCATAAAAGGCGTTATATAAATGCGAGTCTTTCCTTTTCTTTCAGATACAGGGCTGCTTTCTGGCCTCAGTATAAAGGAAAAACAACTAAATGACAAAGAATGGGGCAATTCCTCAAAACTGCGAAATAGCCACTTTACTGTTAGACTGTGATGTGGGTCAACATGAAAATACGTCGACATTTAACCCTCCTGTGTATCACTGCCTCCATTTTGACATTTTGTTTTCTTTAGCTGATATCAGTAAAGCTTGAACATACAACTTGTTTCAATGTGATCTCCCCGCCGCCCTCCCTCCCCCTCGAAGCTAGGCAGCAGCAAATTGCATGTTGTTTCTCTGTATTCGTGCGCAGGGACAGTGAGTGATGTAGCTGATATGCTCTACTTGACTAAGAACGGATACAAGTAGATTTGGTTTGTATACTTTTCAAACACAACTGGTAGAACAAAGTGATCGTACATTGGGTCCTTATTATGCACTTTGCTATGTTCTCCTCCAGCCCGACCACCCTCTGAAATCTCTGCGCTCCTCCAATTCTGACCTCTCGCACAGCCCCGATTTTCATCGCTCCACCATTGGCATCCGTGCCTTCAGCTGTCTAGGTGCTAAGCTCTGGAATTCCTGCCCTGACCCTCTCTACCTCTCTCTTCTCCTTTAAGACACTCCTTAAAACCTACCTCTTTCAACAAGCTTTTGGTCACCTGTCGTAACACCTCCTTATGAGGCTCGGTGTCAAATTTTATTTGACAGCGCTCCTGTGAAGCGCCTTGGGACGTTTTACTACATTAAAGGTGCTCTATAAATACAAGTTGCTGTTCTTGTTATGTGTGACCTCTGGGGAGTACTGCTGATGGGAATGAAGTCTCTGAAAAGACTTCGACACAATACTAGTTATCTTCCAATGACCAATTTAGGATGCTGCAGTAAACAGTTCGTTTGTTTATACTCAGCTAAGAATAGCACCCCTCTTCTCTATGTATTTATAGACACAAAATACAATCAGGTTGCATAAGCAAAAAAGCAAGTAACATTTCCTGGTTTTTACTCTGTTTCAAGTTTTTTTTAATTGCACTCTGTTTGCAGCTTGCAATTCAGAAATTCACCGGATCTATAAAAAGAACGACTTGCATTTATATAGCGCCTTTCATAAGTTCAGGACACCCGAAAGCGCTTTACAGCCAATGAAATACTTTTGGAGTGTAGTCACTGTTGTAATGTAGGAAACGCGGCAGCCAATTTGTGCACAGCAAGGTCCCACAAACAGCAATGTGATAATGACCAGATAATCTGTTTTTCTAAGTGATGCTGGTTGAGGGATAAATATTGGCCAGGACACCAGAGAGAACCTCCCTGCTCTTCTTCGAAATAGTGCCATGGGATCTTTTGCATCCACCTGAGAGGGCAGACTGGGCCTCAGTTTAACATCTCACCTGAAAGACGGCATCTCAAATAGTGCAGCACTCCCTCAGTACTGCATTGAAGTCTAGATTTTGTGCTCAAGTCTCTAGAGTGTGACACGAACCCACAACCTTCTGACTCAGAGGCGAGAGTGCTACCAATTGAGTGATGGCTGATACCTTCAGTCACATGATTTTTTTTTGCAATTCTGATTTTTTTCCCTCTATTTTCTGACCCCTCTCCCACATCTAAGTGGTGCTGGTGGTGATTTGGGCAGAGAGAGGGGTGCCTTTTTCCAGTGTCACTCTGCAGCTAACCATTAGGAGCTGAGCAAGAGAGACCTGGTTCAGTAACCATCCCATTTCCTCCAAAGTTCCTCAATGGAAGAGCTTGCTCTTCATTCACACATTGCCTAATGACCAACCAGCCAAGAGCAGATGATCACTACTTTTTTAAAATTCAAAGTAGATTTTTAATGGGTTTAGTTTCAGGTCACACAAAAAGATGAAAAATTACGTAGGAGAAAATCTGCACTTAACACTGAAATCACTTCCACTCCTTGCAGCGCTGACTGGAAGACACTCTCTTAAATGAGACGCTCTCTCCGTGGTAAAATGTTCGTTAAATCTTATTTTTGTGCGGGAATGGAGAAAAGCTAGCAGAGGCGTGCTTCCCCATGATAGTGTTGAGCAAGTGACATGGTGATGAACTTTAACCTAATCTACATTACAGCATCCTCTGTTTGGAAATAAATGTAGCTGCTTTTTTCACAAAGACGGTGTCCCTTTAAACTTGACCATGGAGGGGGTTGTTGCCTTCAGACAGTGCGGTTAGGCAGGAAGAGCTTACCGTAGAGCTCATCAAAAGCACCACCCTGTCCTTTTACTGCTTTCCCATATTAGAATTCACTTCACTTAATCCAACCACAACAACCTCTTGTAAGCACAATGCTAATTGGATTTTCCATGTGTGTTGCACTGAGTATTTGTCCAAACAGCAGACAAGTGGGCAATTAATTACAAACATTCTGAAGTGTAATGGACTTTTATTTACTGGAGATCATTTTTACTATTATACTTCAAAAATGATTCAGAATCGTAAAAGTGAGGCAATTTACAAAATCGTCAGTGCACTGTTATCTGCTGTACTGTAATCAACCAGCACTTCTGCAACATGACCAGTACTTGAGAAGAGCAGAAATATACTCATTATTTTATCATTTACCCACCTCATAAAATGCCATCAGATACTGTTTAACAGTGTGACTGAAACCTTTTGACCTTTAGCCCTCGGTGAAATGAAAAGGTTCAGCCAATTATTCCGTTCAATGATCCTTGTGTTCCCTTTAGGTACAGAAGTGGGGAAGGGCTCATTGGAATATAGTGGTGCAGCAGACAGATCCCTGAACCACAGAGATCTGTTACGTTAACTCCCACCGAAAATTTAGGGACAGTGACGTAAAGCAAGGCATGAAAAACACGTTCTTCTTCAATAACACTGTGTTGATAATTGTTGTCTATTTTTATTTTCACTGCGCAATGATTTCAAGTTTATTTTCAATGGTTCAGTTCTCAGTTGGGACTACTTGATTTCTTTCTCTCTGGCCCTGTCAACAACATCTGTCCATGTTGTTCTCCTCTCTGCAAAAGTCGTTTTAACTGGAAACTTCACAATACTCGACTTAAATAACGAGGCACTGCGATTTACTGAAGAATAAACCACCGAGTGACTGAACGTCGAAATTAAAACAGAAAATACATAGCAGGTAAGCCAGCATCTATAAAGAGAAAAGACCGGTTATGATGTGTCAAGACAGGGTACACATTCAAAATATCATAACTTGTCTTTTCTTTTTATAGATACTGACTGACCCACTGACGTACTCCCAGCATTTTCTGTTTTTATTTCACTAAGGGCACTGCAGAGCCCTTACCCTAATCCTGGCTGTGATCAGCTAACTCCGCACAAACTGGGATCATAAGTGGCATCTTCTTGGTTGTTATGGCTCAGCTTCTCATTGTTGAGCCATTGGAGGAACTTCTGATGTCATTTCATTTAACTTTTATTTGGTAAGCAGCTGTTCTTTGAATTTTGTTTTCACCTTCCATTTCTTTCCCTGCTTGCTGCCTTCATGGTCTCGCCCCTCCCTATCTCTGCAACCTCCTCCAGCCCGACAACCCTCTGAAAACTCTGGGCTGGATTTTACTCACCGAGACGCGTTGGGGGCGGGACTGCTGCCTTCCGGGTTCTAGTCCCGCCCCCAGCGACGTCCGATGCACAGATGCTATTTGCCCCTGATTGGCCTTGTTAAGCTCGCCCTGCAGGCTTGCTGGTCAATTAAGGGAAAGCCGGTGTCAGATGACGTCAGTTGATGACGCTTCATCTGCCGTTTTCTTAAAGGGACATGAAACATTTATTTTTGACAGTGTTTGACAGCATTGAGGCGCTGTCAAACACTGACAATCACTGTACAAAGGTGAGCCCTTGCACTCAGGCTCTCCAATGACCCTCTCCTTAGGATAAAACAGATAGCAGCTGCAGTTGAGGGTACAGAAGCGATCTGTCACTTCTCCCATTGAGGTGAGGCCACACAAACACTTCAAACCTTGTCACCTACAGAAAAATCTAAACACATTAAAAATGACTTTCCCAACATCTCCTTACCTCTGATACTCACCAGTGTCCCATTGCATCCTTCACACCACTTCTGCAGCTGTCATCTGTACACCAACAGTACAACAGACCTACAGCACGCCTCACTTACCCTGGTGGGGTTACCTGTCGTTGGGAAGCCCGCAGCAGGAGTCTCAAAATGGCAAAAAGCCTCTTAACTGCCTATAATCCTCTTCCCGCCGCTAGGAGTCGGGTCCCTGCGCAAATCGGGGACCCGACTCCCAGGAAGATTGGTTGGAGGCGGGTTGGGAGCGGGTTCGGGACCCGCTCCCATTCTTTTTGACTTTCCCAGCAGTCCCGCCTCCAAACACGCCTCCTCAGGGCTGGTAAAATCCAGCCCTCTGTGCTTCTCCAATTCTGGCCTCTTGTTCATCCCCGATTTTAATCGCTCCACCATTGGTGGCCGTGCCTTCAGCTGCCTAGGCCCCGAGCTCTGGAATTCCCTCGCTAAACCTCTCCGCCTCTCTATCTCTCTCTCCTCCTTTAAGATGCTCCTTAAATCCTACCTCTTTGACCAAGATTTTGGTCACTTGTCCTAATACCTCCTTATGTGGCTCAGTGTCAAATTTTGATAACGCACCTGTGAAGCACCTTGTGACATTTTAATATGTTAAAGGCGCTATATAAATACAATTTGTTGTTGTTGACATGTAACCTCCTCCAGTCAGGGTGACACGATGGTCCAAGCCTGAGGACTGTCAATGACTACTGTGAAGGCTGCTCTATGGTCAGCCAACTTGCAGTACAATGAGTAAGCCATGTTGGATTTTCCTTCCCTCCGATATGGAATGCTGGGACTTTGTATGACCCTACGCCAGTCTCAGAGTGCTACCTATTCAGCCCCGGCTGACATCTCCTTATTTTACAATGTTTATTCCTCCCCAATCAGCTGCTTCATTCTTTTGTCTGCTAGCTGGGAGGGTACGGGGATTAGTCACAGGCTCTCCTACACTAGCAGCAGTGCTGCTCAACAGCGAGTGCAGACAACTTAACGCAATTCAGCCACCAATAGTAGGTTCTGATGAAAGGTCATCGACCTGAAACGTTAACTCTCTTTCTCTCTCCACGGATGCTGCCTGGCCTGCTGAGTTTTTCCAGCGTTTTCTGTTGTTATTTCGGATTTCCAGCATCCGCAGTATTTTGCTATCGTACCAATAGTAGGTAAGTGGGCTGAAAGCTGATAATATCCTCTGAATTAGAAGGTTGTGGGTTCAAGTCCCACTTCAGAGCCATGAGCACAAGATCTACGCTGACACTGCCTGAGGTGCTGTCTTTTGGATGAGACGTTAAACCGAGGCCCCATCTGCCCTCTCAGGTGGACGTAAAAGATCCCATGACACTATTTTGAAGAAGAGCAAGGGAGTTATCCCCAGTGTCCTGGCCAATATTTATCCCTCAACCAACATCACTAAAAAAACAGATTATCTGGCCATTATCACATTGCTGTTTGTGGGACCTTGCTGTGTGCAAATTACCTCCTGTGTTTCCTGCATTATAACAGTGATGATTCAAAAGTTCTTCATTGGCTGTAAAAGCACTTTGGAGCGTCCTGGGGTTGTGAAAGGTGCTATATAAATAAAAGCCCTTTTTTTGCACTATAAAACCTGTGGCATTATATCCTCCCATTATAAAAATATCTTATTAAACTCCAATTAAAATAAACTGACATTACTAACCTATTATAACAAACTTCAATATTATTATTCTTCCAGTATGTAATTTAATAGTACACCCATTAAAAAAAACTCTGATATTATACACTACCTATTAAAATACGCTCTAATATTGCAACCTTCTGTTATTACTGATAGTCTGATATTGAAAAGCCCCAATCACAAAAAAATCTGATATTACAAACTTCCTGTTACTAACCTCATATTATAACATTCTCTGGTATTACAAGCCTCTTGATACAACATCATTTGTTATTATAAACTTCCTGTTATAAGATACTCTGCGATTATAAACATCTAGTTATATTAAACTCTGAATATGCAAACTTCCCGCTATAATGAACTCTGATAATATGAACCTCCTGTTATAATGAACTCTAATTTTACAAACCTTATATTACAAACACTCAATATAATAAATGCTGATATATTACATGCCTTCAATACATAACAAGTTTTAATATTACAAGTTTCTTGTTATTAACAAGTCTTTCCCCCAATCCCTTAAAATTCTTAGAGGGCTTGACAGGGTAGATGCTGAGAGGCTGTTTCCCCTGGCTGAAGAATCCAGAACTGGGGTCATAGTCTCAGGATAAAGGGGTGGGCCATTTAGGACTGAGATGAGGAGAAATTTCTTCACTCAGAGTGTTGTGAATCTTTGGAATTCTCTACCCCAGAGGGCTGTGAATACTCAATCGATGAGTATATTCAAGACTGAGATCGATAGATTTTTTGGGCACTAAGGGAATCGAGGGATATGGGGATAGGGCAGGAAGGTGGAGTTGATGTACAAGTTCAGCCATGATCTTACTGAATGGCGGAGTAGGCTCAAGGGGCTGTCTGGCCTACTCCTGCTCCTATTTCTTATGTCCTTATGTTCTTAATCCAGTAGAAGCTCCATTACGTAAAGGTGCTCCAATCTTGATAAGCTGACCTTCAATAAAAAGGACTTTTTCGACTATCATAAGTTCATAATCATGAGATTTGAAAACCTCAGAAGGTCACTGGCTCCTACAGTACTTTGGGATCAACAGCCCATTCTAGTTCTCATTGCTAACTTACCTGACGAAGGAGCGATAGCTCCGAAAGCTTGTAAAATTAAATAAATCTGTTGGACTATAACCTGGTGTTGTGCGACTTCTCATTTTAGTTCTAAGTGGAGGAGCTACCATACAGCTGAGGCCTGTGAGTTATTTTCTAACTCACCCTACAGAGATTTATGCTGTCTCTTATGGCTATTTTGAGAGAGGCACCTGCAGAATGTGTATTGTGAAGTAGTGACTGAAAACCTTCTGTACGCTCCTTGTAGTTTTTGAAGGGGAAGCACAAAAAGGGATTGAGTATTATAAGTTCCTGTCCAGCTGGAGTTAGTGGCTACACCACACAGGTGAATCCTGAAGAAATCTGAACAATCTGATTTTAGAAACTCATTCAGTGGAAACATTTTTCAGCTTGAGGAATTCTTGTTCTCAACAAAGACGCAGCACAATGAATCTTTGGCAATAAAATACAATTTCCTGCCAAGAATATTTCTTATTGTGTTCTAAGAATGGAATGCAGTTTTCAAAAGAATCTGATGAGTAAACAAGTTTGACACAATCACACTTATCTTCTATAAATGCTCTGTCCGCTATCGAGAAAATAGAAATCAATTCCTGCCATTGGTTAATGGAAAAAAGGCTTGATAAAAGTGTTGGTAAGGAGCTCCAGCAATAACTGCATAGTTTCTGAAACAAGAGTTGATTGTGGGCTTCCTTCCACAATCCATTTGGAGTTTAAACATATCGGTGAATGTGATGGAGGAAGGCAGTGTATTTAAGGGGCATTATTCAGATACAGTGTTCAGCCAATCTGTGCACTATAGTATAGTTTTATATATTGAGTCATACACTGTAAGAAAGAGCAGTTTATTTTTGGTTAAATTTTGCTTCTATAAATGTCACTCCAGTAGGTAATCTGCTGTTGCTACTGTGTGATTCAATCACGCTGGCTTCTTGCCAGTATTTCTTTACTCCCTTTGAAAACAATGGGAGCGTGAGAGGGCAATACTTTTCTATGCTACCCTGTGTTAGTGGTCCTTACTCTCCCACTGTTTTTTTTTATAAGCTATTTTCCATACAAATTTCTCGAGTTTAACAGTAATGCAAGACAGTAGCCAATACAGCTGTCAATGAGCTAATCATTACAAATAAACTACTGTAAATCTGAATGAGATTTAACAACTAACAACTAAGTTGCGGTACATGCAGTTCTTTGGAAAAAAAATGGAATAAGAACATCATACACTGGTTCCGATATCACTGTAGTTCTTGTATAACATGCCATTTACAGGAAGGTACGTTGACAATATATTTGTACAATAGTTTTACACACACTTCTGGAACAGGATGACTAAGGGAGGAATGGTTGGCCACGGGTCTATCATCCCAGCTCTGGGGGTGTAGTTGGGTTGTGCAGCTGTTGGTACACTCCAATTCTCTACCTTACATCACCCTGCCCATTCCTCTCAGAGAGTGGGTGGTGGAGTTAGTGAGAGGGCACTTGTTGCATGGGCCTCCAGGAAGGGTGTTCATATTTGAAATTTGAAATTTGCCAGTTCTAAGCAGAGGCTGTATATCATGTGCTCTTTCTATGATACATCCACATGTGCTTAGTCTACATGTTTCTGGTCCATGGAGTAGGGGCTTGTCATTACAGGAGGGTAAAAGTGATGTTGGAAACCCTACTGTTTCTGATTTACATCAATGACCTGGGTTCAGAAACTCAACAGACATTGGTGGAAGATGATACCAGACTAAGAGGGTCATTTGATTCTGAGGAGGCAGCTCAGGAAATATAAAGTGAGTTAGACAAAATTTGTAAGTGGCCAGAATATGAACAGTTTAAACTGCTGCACATAGGAACAACACAAAGATGACATAGGTGTTCCATGAAGGGAGCCAACATAGGTAAGGATGAATTTGAAAGAGATCTAGGGGTTTCAGTAGATTTGACGCTGGACATATATAACCACTGTGGAACAGCAATTAACAAAGGAAATGGCCAAAACATTCGAATGCAAGTCAGAGGAAATCATGTGGCAACTGTAGAGTGATCTGGTCAGCTCCCACCTTGAGTACTGTGTCCAGTTCTGGCCACTCAGACACAAGGGAGACATTTGTGCCTTGGCGAAAATTAAAAGACTAGCTTGCAACTGACCCGTGCTGTCAGACATATGAAAAAAGCTTCAGCTTTTCAGCCTTCAGAGGAGGTGATTGAGAGGTGATTTCATACAGGCATTTAAGATAATTAATGGTATAGAATAGATACATTCAGAGCACACTTCAAACTGAACCATGACAGTAGGACAAGGGGAGACAGGTTCAAAACTAATAAAAGGGAAGATTCTTCACACATGGAATGGATTTTGGGGTAGGGTCGTGGGTTTGAAAACCACAGAATCATTTAGGTTGGATGCCATAACAGGGGAGAAGGAGAGGGTCTTTCTGGATGGATGAGCTGAGATGGAGCAAATGGCCTTTCTCTTCTGTATCTATTTTGTGATCTTGTTAATTTCTTGCTGCTAGCAGTGAGACATGTGTTAGTGTGCGTATCTCAGGTAGCCCTCGCACCCTTGTGGCCAGAACTAGCAGATAAGAATGTGGGTCGGAGGGGGGTCTCAATCCTAGTCATGGACTTTGTAGCATCCTGAATCTTTGCATGGAATGGCTGGATTTGGGAACAGGAGGAGAAGGTGCACAGGAGTGTTCCAGTCAGGTCCCATCCTCTACAGCATTCAGCTGCCACAAAAGGGTGATACCTGTGGAGCGTATGTGGGTGTAGCCTGTTCAATGTATGAGTTTAAATTGGGCCTCTTGCATTTTATTGTAAGAGATGATTGTAAGTGATTGTTCCCAAATTTTTATCTGTTCTACCTTCGATATTTGGTGGCTTAAGTATCGCTCTCTGGCTTCCTTCAGGCTTGCTCTGGAGTCTGATAATGTGGAAGTGAGTTCAGTGTCCAGGGCAGAGATATGCTTATGTATGTCTTTGGGACTCAGGATGTTTAGCTCTAGCTGGATTTTATCTCACGTAAATTAAAGACCAAGTCTGGCTTTTGGAAAAGTGTGAGAACAAGATCCTCTGTTCGTGGAGGACATGATCCAGCCCAACGATGCCTTTCTCATGTCAGGGTCTGAATTTATTTGTAGTAATTGCAACTGAGACATCTTTGTAGGACAAGACTGCACTCCTTCTGATCTTCTGGGATATATGAAGGACAGACTAGACAGGGAGGTTGTTGGGAGGCTTTAGTCTCCATACCCAGTCATTGGGTTTATGTTGAGTCTGTGTTCCAGGGCACATTGCCCCAAGATGGGCCATCCATAGTAACATCTAAGATTTAGAAGTCCAAGTAGAGCTTGGGGAGCTGCAGGCACCTGAGATATATTTGTGTCGGATTCTCCCAGAGTTTTTACTTTAAGGAAACACCCATGATAAGTTTCATCAGAAAAAATGAATGTTTCTTCAAGTTAATTTGAGCTAAATGTTAATGCATACCTATCTTAAACAACATAATTAACGTGTTCTGTTAAATATGTTGTTAAATATGCGGAGCAGGCTCGAGGGGCCTGATTGGTCTACTCCTGCTCCTGTTTCTTATGTTTTTGTATAAGGAACAATGTCATTATTGCAAGCTTGTGGGGACTGGTAAATGTGATCTTATTAGGGACTGGACTGATTGTACTGTCAATAGTGGAACTTTCAGCTAGCCTAGGTTGAAAAGTGTGTTAAACGGAGAGATTGTAATAATGAGGTTCTGCTCTACACATGTCATAACAGGTTTCAGTTGTAGCCTGTTACACAGCAGCACAATCCTCCTCCCATTCTGTCAAGACATTCCACGCTGATGGAAGCAACCTAGGAAGTGATTCCTTTCATCAGCTGTGTTAACTCTACTTCCCAGTCCAGTCATCAAGCTGACACAATACTGCCTCTGAAAACCACCCACATTGTTTAACTAGTTTTACTGCTTAAAAACCATTTTCTAACTCTATACTTTGAGTTAAGATTTGTAACATTTTAGAGTACAGTAATAATGTTAAACCCAGTTTCACATCAAATGTTGGAGAATTAAATATACAAAAAATAGCCAACAAAAGCGTTAACTAATTCACAGACTTATTCCGCCCAGAATCTTACCCAGAGTCTATTTTTTTTCCTGTGTTTTTTTTGCTGCAAGTCTATTTGTTTCCTTACACCTTTCTGAGTAGGACTGCTAATTAGGACCAAGTGTCGTTTTCTATTGTGGGCATGTATCCAACTGGGAACTGGATTGAGGCAGCCTAAAGTTCATTTCATGCAGGGCCCTTACAGCCACGATAGAGAGAACAGTTCGGGATGGATATGAGCTACAGTCCCAATAGGGAGGGGACGCTGTTCCAAATTATTATGCTACCCATTCCTCCAACAGAAAAAATCCTGAGAAAAATTAAAGCTGTCTAGAATCATTTTAAATTAACTATCAGAACCACAGACATTTCTCAATCGTGTTCTGAAGGTTGATGTCTTTGAAAGATAGCTACAGTGTCTTGGTTATTGGCACCATATCACTGGAAATCACTGAAATTCTTGGCAGTAAAAGGCTAAACCCCCATCTCATCATTCCCTAGTGAACATTTTCTTACTGCAATCTATTTCCTGACAATACCAGTTTCTAATCAGCCAGAGGATGCACAAACCGCTGCTCTCGGACCTTCCATAGGTTTTTTATTTTCAATATAAATGTAATTGATTTCAAATCGACATGCAGATCATTGAAAGAAGGAAGTATCTCTTTTCAAATGATCTGCCCGTCAGTCTTACTGAAAACGAACCACATGGGGTTACTCTGTGCTCTTTGGCTGCAAGTTTGTTAAGCTGCTTTTACGTTGGGATTAGTAGGGAACTGGGAGCCGCTGATTCCTGATGAATGGGCCCTCGTGCAACGTAATAGACTCCAGCCATTTATTGGAGCAATATTTAAATATACATATATATAATATATATGTGTGTGTGTGTGTGTTCCAATTTGACAATCAGAAAATCAAGAGCAGAAAGCAATTATTACAGCTCCCTGCATTGAACATCAACCAGGGCAGCACAGTGACAATTGTCATAACGGCTCCTGCAAGTGTCCAGCGGCAAATGGCATCCAAGGTGCTGGCTCGGGTACCCATCATCCAGAAATTGAGGTACTGCTGATCTATAATATGTCCCACTCATTATAGCTTCCTCTCATCAATCATGAAACCACCAATATATAAGTGGATAGTTGTATAGAACCAAAATGGTTTTAGAGCAGTTTCTAAGTCGTTCCACCGGAGCATCAGAAACCCTTAGTGGGAATCCAAATTCAGATTCTAGTCTCAAATTACTTATGGTGTGGATCTCTCCAAAGGGTGATGGTCAACAGGTTTTTGTCAGGTGATGGGGGGAAGAACGAGTGGCAGGAGGGATGCATTTCATCACATGAAATACTCTGTGCCTGAATCACAATACAGAGCAACACTGACGGCAGTCACAGGGAAATCTGTGCCACCGAATGGGAAAGCACAGAGGCAGGTAGGAGAACAGAGATGGGGGGGTGGGGGGGGGGGGGATTAAATGTGGTGAGGCAATGATATAAATAATAAGATTGAAAGAATTGTTAAGAAAAGATTCACAGCAA
The DNA here is from genome assembly GCA_030390025.1 of Squalus acanthias. NCBI lineage: Eukaryota > Metazoa > Chordata > Chondrichthyes > Squaliformes > Squalidae > Squalus > Squalus acanthias. The sequence goes on from CM059439.1 coordinate 66,556,928, forward strand.
AAATGATAGTGCCAAAGTCTGCAATTTGTAAGACAAATGAAATTAGCTCCAGGAGGTCAAGGAAATGTCAACATAATGATTTTAAAAAAAGGTCTGGAGATGAACAATAAGAAAAGAAACAACAGTTAAAAGAATGCTGATTAGTAATAATATCAGTAGATTGACTGGTAAGTTGCATTCATATAGAGTGGGGAGATGCCATCTCTCTGTTATATTAACATAGTCAAAGTCACACATGTTCAGTCAGAAACACTTCAGATGAGGAAATGTCTTTTTCCCCCTGCTTTATCCTTTCAACTACAACGGCAAATTCCAATTACTGCTGAAAGTTGAAATGAATTCAGATCAATATCTACAAGCTTGAAGGCAGCCAACAAAATGCATAAACTTCATTATAACTACTGCAGGGGACAGGAATGGAAACATCAAAACCAGCAGCCCTGCAAGTCAAGTGGCTGCAAAGGAAAGGTAAAGATCACTCCAAACTCCAGCGAAACCATCTACAATTCAATCAGAAACGTCTGTGCTGGGAATATAGTGTTACTGTGGTGTTCTGGGAAGAGCGGCTGTTTTCAAATGAGGAGGATCGATTGCAGGCGAGAACAGCCCATGAGCTGAAAATGGTCCCGCTCTTGCCAGGAGGTGATTGTAATAATTTATCTCTTTCCACTTCTTTCTTGTGCGAGGCCACAGTTGCAGCTAGCTGGAGAGGTGAGCACAACAGTGCGAGTGGTCACTGTGGAGGGCAGGGAAAGGAGCTGCTCCTTGTGGACTCCCCCTTTACTGTAGTCCAGTGAGAAGAAATGTAAGTGAAAGAGACTGACCTCCCTGTGCAGCAATAAAGTCAACTGATAGTAAACATTTAACATATATTAAAAGAAAACAAAATAAGTTGTTGAGAAAACTCTGAATGAAGCACTTAATTCATTTTTTTAAAACTGTGTGGAAATGTCTAGATATAGGATGGAATAAAATTCTGTGATTAAAACAGTCCCAGTGATGCTGAAGATTATCGGCTGCAACTGCCCCACAGGATTTTCAACTTCATAGAATCATACAGCACAGAAGGAGGCCATTCGGCCCATTGTGCCTGTGCTGGCTCTTTGAAAGAGCTCTCCAATTAGCCCCATTCACCTGCTCTTTCCTCATAGGCCTGCAATTTTTTCCTCATCAAGTATTTATCTAATTCCCTTTTGAAAGTTACTATTGAATCTGCTTCCACCACCCTTTCAGGCCATGCATTCCAGATCATAACAACTTGCTGTGTAAAACAAAGTCTCCTCATTTCCCCTCTGGTTCTTTTGTCAATTACCTTAAATCTGTGTCCTCTGGTTACCGACCCTTCTGCCACTGGAAACAGTTTCTCCCTATTTATTCTATCAAAACCCTTCATAACTTCTGCACTTTGAAGGATTCAATGCTGAACTTTAAACATGGTTTCCCCGACTATCTATTTAATGTTGGTGCAAGACAGCAGAAACCACCAGTGCATTACAGGAAAACAGTGGCTCTGATGACATCAATCGCCACCAAACATGGTACCTCAATGACAAGGTTACATTGCAACTGGTGTAGGGAAACATGCACAATGTATGCAATTACACACAAATAGATACTTTGAAAAAGTAACAGAGCTGCTGTTGGAGGGGAGTTATAAATTCTTTATTTGTTTGTATAGTATTACACTGATTGTGGTAAGTGGTGTATTTGGAATTCCGGTTAGAAGAACTGATGAGTAACCAATGGGAGCTGCCGGGGATAATGTGTAACCAATGCAATTGGGCGTAACAGGCAAAGCTTGGCCGCACAGCAATTTCTACTTTGTTACTTTGTATCCAAGGAATGGAACACTTTCAGTCAGTCTCCCAAAAACTCATGCAGTTCAGGGAACAATCAGCATGCAGGAGAGCTTTGGGCAAATTACTGGATACTAAAACCAGCCAGCCAGCATCATTTCTCTTTAAAAAAAAATAATTTCATGCTCCTTCTTTACATCTGAATTTACAAGAAGAAAATGCGTTTTGTTTCGCAGGAACACTAATTCGATGTCCAGGATGTTTCAGCAATTCAAGATTTGACTTGCTTTGAAAAGGTAATTTTTTTGCAAGATTTAGCCCAGATCCATAGATGTTTTTGGTAAGAAGGATATATCTCCTTCCTGTAAACCCAAGGCAACTTTTGTTGGAAGTTCTAATCCTGCAGTTTAAAATTGCCAAATAAAAATAAGGCAACAACAACTTGCATTTACATAGTGCCCTCAATACGGAAAAATGTCCCTTTGTGTTTCACAGAGAAAGGAGGGACACAGACGCTGAGCCTTTGAGCACGGGTTTCAAGGTGACCAAATGCTGGCTTCTAGAAAGGCTTTTAAAGGTAGGAAGGGAGGTTAGAACATGGAAAGGTTTGGGAAGTGAGTTTCAGAGAGGCTGAAGGCTGTGCCACCAATAGTGGAGTGGTGAGGCCATTAACAATGGCTGTTTTTTTCCCTGATGTTCAACTGGAGGAAATGTGTGGCTTATTCGTGGCTTACTTGAGACAAGGGGTACAGTCACTGGCCTAGATTCTCAACTTGATAGAAGCATTTACAAGGTGAGATTGTCAGGGCTCAGACCCAGAAAAAACTCCCCTACAATGTCAATATATGTAAAGTATTGTAGCTATGAGGCTAATCTATTGAGTTGTGTAAGAATAACATGAACACTGGAGTTGTCGCAGTGTAATATTGGTGGAGAGATAGTAAAACATCTTTTAACACCCTGTGGAACTCTTGTGGCTTTGCCAATGGAAGGTTAGCACAAAACAAATTTTCTTCAGAGTGGCATTAGTGATGCTGTAGTGTGGGGATCTGCCACTTCTGGAGCTTATGAAGCTCTCCCTAGTGGTAGAAGTGTCCAGTTGCAGGCAAGACTGTGTTATGCCCAAATAAGGAGTGCACAAAATTCATAGTAAATTTAAAAGGCCACAATTTGCTGTCAAAATAATGGTGAGGCTAATGGCGCTTGGTGTTATTTATGCACAAATGCTACAGCAACTTCAGGCGAGGGCAGATGCCTGATTGATCACAGAAATCCAAAAGTTGCTCTCTGAGAAGCCATGAGCTTCGCGAAAACGGTGTCTCGCTGTCTGCCTCACCATTGAAATGCATTGAATGGTGTGAAGTTCCTGTATTTGCGTGGCAGATATGAACTAAACGTGCCACAGAAAGTTAAGTCTTGTCCATTTCAGTCCAAGTACCCTTTTAATGACGTGATAAGTGTTAATTACTGTCAGTCAACCTCTCTGGCACTGAAAATGAACTATTACAAGTGTAGAGTCTCATTCCCTCAGGTTTTCATTGTTGCTGGAGATTTAAAAAAAATAATTTTCCTTTCTGCCTCTTTTTCTCTCTCTCTTAATCCCATATTTCTTTCCCTTTCTTTATTTCTCTTTCTGTACCTGATTTGGCATTGAATTCACCCACTCTAATTTACACTACTTTCTTAGTCCTTGTGCTGTTAATTTCACAATCCTTCAATCGGATTGGTTAAGGAGATAGACAGTTGCTTGCTTTGTTCACTCAGATCTCAGAGGCCCGGTTTCTCTCACTGCGACGTTATCAGCTTGCACTTTCAGCAACTTGCTACGCAAACATTTTTAAAACTTAAACATTGTTAGATTCACTCCTGCAGCAAATTATGGCCATTATGTTATAGATATTAAAAATGTTTCAAAGTAGAAAATGCTACAGACATAATTTGAGTAAGCAGTTTAACATATAACCCAAATATTGGAAGGATTTTGTTAACCGTTACTTTTATTACTTTTAGTAGGAGAAGCAGGTGCTGATTCTGAGCAGCAATGAACCTATTGACTACTGCAAAGTTAAAAAAAAAGCCTTCTTACCTGTGCTGTGACAATGTCGGGGATCAACTCACTTCAACATCACTTGTCTTAAAAGTCAAATAAATCAAAATGCTGTGCTATTTTAATATAAAATGTATTCCCTTGACTTTTGTGTACACACTAGAGGAATTATAGCATTTGGAAGGAATGGGCACAATTTTGAATTTGTTGCCTCTACACCTGTGTCACAAACCCAGTTTAAACAGATTTTCTTGAACAACAAAATTACTCCTTAACTTGAAGAGCAGGGAATGGCAGAGGTCACTTTCTGAAAATGTTCCTGGTTCTATTGAATGCTACTGTTATCAGAACAAATGAAGTTTCACATCTGCACTTATCATTGTGTGCCCTCTTATACAACGTTGCTGGACCGGGAGCCAATGTAGGTCAGTGAGCACAGGGTGATGGGTGACCGGGACAGATTAGAATACGGGCAGCAGAGTTGTGGAGGAGCTCAAGTTTATGAAGGGTGGTACATGGGAGGCCAGCTAGGAGAGCACTGGAATAGTCGAGTCTGGAAGTAACAAACGCATGGATGAGGGTTTCAGCAGCAGATGTGCTGAAGCAGTTGCGGAAGTGGGTGCTGTTATAGAGGTGGAAGTAGACGGTCTTTGTGATGGAGAGGATATGGGGTCGGAAGCTAAGCTCAGGGTCAAATTGGATGCCGAGGTTGGGAACTGTCTGAGACAGTGGCCAGGGAGGGGGATAGAATCGGTGGCGAGGGAATGGAGTTTGAAGCGGGGCCGAAGACAATGGCTTCAGTCTTCCCAATGTTTAATTGGAGGAAATTGTGGCTAATCCAGAACTGGATGTCAGACAACAACAACAACAAAAGCAACTTGCATTTATATAGCACATTTAACGTAGTAAAACATCCCAAGGTGTTTCACAGAAGCGTTATCAAGCAAACTTTGACATAGTGCTACATAGGAGATATTAGGACAGGTGACCAAAGCTTGGTCAACGAGGTAGGTTTAAGGAGCGTCTAAAGGAGGAGGGAGAGGTAAAGAGGAGGAGAGGTTTAGGGAGGGAATAACAAGTAGTCTGACAACACAGAGACACTAGAGGGGTCGAGAGAGGTGGTGGTGAGGCACAGCTGGGTGTCGTCAGCGTACATGTGGAAAATTATGTCATTCTTTTCAGATGATGTTGCTGAGATCAGCATGTAGATGAGAAATATGAGGGGGCCAAGGTTGGATTCTTGGGGAGCTCCAGAGGTAAAGGTGCAGGGGTGAGAAGAGAAGTAATTGCTGGAGATTCTCTGGCTACTGGATAGGCAAGAGTGGAACCAGGCGAGTGCAGTCCCACCCAGCTGGACGACGGAGGAGAGGCGTTGAAGGAGGATGCTGTGGTCAACCATGTCAAAGGCTGCAGACAGGTCACAAAGGATAAGGAGGGATAGTTTACCATGGTCACAGTCACATAGGATGTCATTTGTGACTTTGATTAGGGTAATTTCAGTGCTGTGGCAGGGGCTGAAACCTGATTGGAGAGGTTCAAACATGGAGTTGCGGGAAAGCAGGGAATGGATTTGAGAGACGACAATACATTCAAGGTCTTGAAGAGGAAAGAGAGGTTGGAAATGGGGTGGTAGCTTGCAAGGATAATGGTAGGTTTTTTGAGAAGAGGGTGATGATGGCAGATTTGAAAGGGAGGGGGACAGTACCTGAGGAGAGGGAACCGTTTACAATATTAGCTAACATGGGGGCCAGGAAGGGAAGTTGAGTGGATGCAGTTAGTGGGAATAGCATCGACGGAGTAGGAGGTGGGTCTCATGGACAAAATGATCTCGGAGAGGGCATGAGGGGAGATAGGAGAGAAACTAAAGATATGAGTTCAGGGCTAAGGCAGGGGGGAATATTGGGGGACGCTTGGGTCGGTGGGCAAGGGGAAGGAAATAATGTGGTAGAGGCAGCTGAATGGAAGGTCTCAATCTTAGTGACAATGAAGTCCATGAGCCCCTCACTCTTGTTGTTGGAGATGAGGGTGCATGGGGCAGGGGAGAGTGCTTTAAGCAGATGGTTGGTAGTGGAGAAAAGAAGCTGGGATACAACTAATCCCATTTGTAAATCCATATCCATATATTGATGTTTTTTTCCCTCAATGTTTCATGTAAATACACACTAGATATATTCACTTAGATGTTTAACTTTTGAAAATGAAATTGGGAATTTATCAAAAAAATCACAAGTTATAAAAACAATACAAACAATGAAATTGTTCAAACTGCTCCTAGCTCGAGTAACATACAACAAGACATCTACTATTTCAACCCCTTTATAGTCCTCAGCTCAAACCGCCTATTTATTTATTTGATGGTAGAAAATGTTTTCTTTCTATATCTTGTTCTACCTATACCAAGCATTGACTGTAGTGGAGGTGGTAGTCACGTCGGTCCCTTGCTTACAGACCTTTCCTGTTGCTGCTGTGCAACTGGCCGCTAGTAGATGCTTCAGAGTAGCCCAGGATGGTTGCGTCTGCAATCTCAATTCCTTGCCTGCAAGAAAACCATTTGCTATCACCTAGCACTTTCTCACACCAACACAGCTGAGATTGGGAACTAAGTAATGCAGTGTGTGTTGAGGTGCTTCAACATGCTGCATCATTGTGCCATTTGACTCAAAGTCAAATGAATTAAAACACCTGAAGAGAAAGCTGAAATGCTGAAATCATAGCTCCCTTTTTCGAACATGGTTTTTGGCAAAGGTGGACATTTCAACAATTTCACGTTAACAGCATTCTGTAGGGTGTAATCAAGGCAACAACTGTAATTTCATTGTAAGACTCTAATTAACATATAGAACAAATGGTCTGAAACAAGAGCGTTTACTGAGGAAAAACAGCAGCCAATTTATGTGCGGCAAGATCCGACAAACATGAGATGACTGATCAGTTAATCTGGTTTTGATGGTGTCGGTTAAGGGAGGAATATTGGCCAGTACACGTTGGACAACTCCTTGCTTCTGCTCATGTTGTGCCACTGGATCTTTAACATCCACCCGAACAAGCAGACAGGACCTTGGCTTATCATCTGATCTGAAGGTTGGCACCTCCAACAACACAGCACTCCTACACTGGATTGTCAGTCGAGTTTGCATGCTCAAATCTGGAACGGGCCTTCAACCCACAAACTTTTGACTCCGAAGCGAGTGTGCTACCCGCGGAGCTAAACTGGGAAATAGTCTGGACTGCAAACCTTCAGCCTTCAACGATCTAAATCACTAAAAACAGTACTGGAGAGAACCATCTTTATTACAGCTGTTTTGTTGCATTCTGAGTTACTTAGTCTCCCTTCTTCAGGTACCTGCAAGTCAATCACTGTACCTTGAATGAACTGATGGACAAGCAGCTTGTGCCCAAGCCTCTGCCAATGCCATGCTCAATTTGGCCATGAGTAAGTGCGTGAGGATTGCCATTGTAATTCATCCCCCCCACCCCCCGCCACTCCCCGCTGCCTTGTGTGCAATTACCGAGCCTCCACTTAGCATCTCCTGCTAACAAACTGGCAGAGGTCAGGAACTTGCTGTATCCCATCGCTCCAAGACACAGCATGTTACTGCAGCAAAGAGTTGCCCTTTGACAGCGTGCCACTTAGCCATTCGTTAACCAAAACTACACTGTAAAAGAGAAGTCAGTCGAAGCTCATTGGGTCTGCAGCTAATAACAGTTCCTTCCAATTGAGCACTCGAAGGTAACGAATGTGAATGGATTAACCAGCTGCCTTTTAAGAATACAGTCCATTTATGGCCAACTCTTTGATTTTCCAGTGCTACACATTGTTGCTTCGTATTGCTTTGCTCGTTATTTTCAATAGATCTCCATAGTTGATTAGAAAACTAGGTCTGAGCTACAGAGGTTTGGCTTAATCCTGCACCAATTTGCTGGAGTGTTGAGTAATGTTCCCGCTAAACTGCGCGGCCGCGCAGCGGTCTGGAGGTCCCGCGCAGGCTGCTCACCGGTTTTTACATGGAAGAAATCGCGCATGCACGAAAATTTGAATGAGCCATGCAGCCAGTTAAAGGGTTCGCGCACCTAAAATAAAAATTAGAGGAAACATTGGTGTTGAGTATATCTACTTGTTTGGAGTTAAACTTGTTCTCTGACTATATATGCTGTGCCTATATACTTCTCTTCACTTCACCTGACGAAGGAGCAGCGCTCCGAAAGCTTGTGATTTCAAATAAAACTGTTGGACTATAACCTGGTGTTGTGCGACTTCTCACTTTTGTCCACCCCAGTCCAACACCGGCATCTCCGCATCGGAGTTAAACTAGGTTGAGAAACTTTGCTAGGGATGCCTGGTAGGGACCAGGGAAGCAGGAATTGGGGCCAGTAACAAAGTTTCAAACCTCATATCACTGATGGTGTTCAATGAACAAAGTATCAAAGGCTTGCTACAATTCTAATAAACATGACATTTTCATTGCCAATTCCCATCTAATAATACTCCTTTGCATAAAATGTGTGCACACTGTATCATTCTGGTGTAACACCAGTCAGAGACCTCGGAGCACGGACTCACATCAAAACAGGAAGCAACATTAAAGCAACAGTTGTTCCAAAATAGTTCATCTGAGGGCAGAAAGTGAATAAATGCCTTTTGTGTCACTTCATGCTGATTGACACCGTTTTGGCTGCCACGTCGAAAGTGACAATAGCTGGAGTACAACTGTCCTTCCTTAAAGCAAAACGGTCTTCATGGCAAAGAACACTTTTTCGGTCTGGAGAAAGGAAAGGGCCAGGATTTTTAATGGCACATTTTTATGGTGAAACAAAGTCTGAGTCAGTATTCTGGTATTCTTCTGAACTGGTTACCGTGGAGACCTCTGAACAGGAACAAGCCACCGGGACCAGAATGTTCCCATTACAACAATAACTTAGATTTATCAAGTGCTCACCCTGTAGAACGATGTCTCTGAGCACCTTACAAAAGACAAGGGGGTAGATTTTGACTTTGTGCGATAGGGTAAGGCGGATGATAGCGAATCGGCAGCCCGTATTACATCACTCCCGATTTTTATATCCATTAAAGTCAACAGTAATAAAAATGGGGAGTAACGTAAAACGGACTGCCGACTCACTATCGCCCATTTTACATTATTACGCAAAGTCAAAATCTACTCCAAGGAGTTTAAGGTGGCAGACTGAGGGTGAAGAGATATGCTTGTAGGATCACTGTTAAGATGGGAAAGGAGTAGTAAAGCAAACTGATTCTGAAATATGATTTCAGTGGCTAAAAGATTGGCCTCCGATGCTGGAGTAGAAGGAATGGGATAAAACAGCAATCCATTATCCAGCTTTTAAATCACATTCTGTAAGGTGCATGGGGATTTAAACTGTGCAAGCAATCCTGAACACAAACAATCCCATTTTTATTGTGAAACAAAGTCTGAGTTAGTATTCTACTATTCCTCGAACTGGTCACAGTAGGGACCTCTTAACAGGAACAACCCATTGGGAACAGAATGAGGTGTTTCTGTTAAGTGGTCTCCATGGTAAAGCAATTCAGAAGAATACTGGAATATTAACTTAGACTTTGTTTCACAATAACATTGAGACATGACTACCCTGGTATTTTCCCCTCTCTGACAGAAAAAAAGAGTTTCTGGTCGTGTTCAGAAATATATTCTATGGTACCATCTTTTTAATTTTACATCTATTAAACAGAATTAACTCCTGAATCTCAATTAGGTCAAAACATGGCAATGTGGAAAAATCCTTTAGCACACAATGACTAAAAACTCGCCATATTATTTATCTTCGGTGCATATATAACACCCTTGGTAAACTGTGATTCCCTTTCTTTGACAGGCTGGAGTTAGTTACTGGCCAAAACTTGAAGGGATGTGTGACAGCAGAGAGATGTTGGCACTGAGGGTATCTCAAATATACATATATAGATGGTTTTTATACTTTGCTTGCTAAATGGCCATCCATCTAGTGATCCGAGAGAATGATCTAGTAGCCAGAAGTGAGGAAGGGGGAGGAAACAAGGCTGATTTTTGTCTTGCAACTGCCTGTTTTTAGGTGTAAAAGGGGCAGAAGCAGGATAAAAATTTAAAAACAAATCGCCAACTTACCGCTGGATTTAACCATTTAGGCAATCAGCGCTTCTGCCAGAAACAGGCAGGAGCCTCGTTAACATATTTAAATCAGGGTCAAATGATGCAGTTAGGACCCCGAAGCAATTTTGGTGTCAATCAGCGCTGCCACCATTGTTTCCTCAACCTGCCCACAAACCATGGGCGGTACAGGTTGGAAGGCAGCCATTTGCAGCACTACTTAAGCTTCCGTTGGATAAAACTGCAGCAGGTTTGCAAATTACTTTTTCTCCATTGTTTTTGGAACTTTTAAATCTTAAAGGCTTCCTTAAGTTTTGCCACTTAAATCTGCTGCTCTCTTGCCACCCAGCCTTTTGATTTTTTTCAGTCATTCCCTTCAATGTGCTGCTGCAGGCTCATATGAGTCTATGCCTGGCTGGGTTTCCTGCCCTCCCAGCTGTCTACGAACAAACAGCACAATTAGTGCTGGCAGCTTGCCTGTTCCACTTAAATCTGGGCCCACCGTGAAAATTGATTAGGCCATCGTGCAGGTGGAACAGTTGCCCCACCCACCCGATGTAAGCCAGATACCAAAATGGATCCCAATAGCTCCAAATTCCCTGGTAGTATAGCGTGCAGGTTGGGGGAAGGGGAAAGGAGTGACATCCATCCTCCCTAAGAAGGTTTTTCCCCCATTTGCCTATTTTTTTCAGGCTTTGGTGTGGATTATCATCCATTTTATTTATTTATGGTTGGGAAAGGGAATGAAAGTTCCAGTTGATTCGAATGCTCTTCACTGCACAATTTCCTTCACAACAAAATGACGATATATTGGGTTCGATAAATGAGGGGCAATGCTCTGGTGGGCTCACAGAAAGGCCCAGCACCCACCAGCAATTGTCATATTCTCCACCGCGGCAATTATCCTGTTTCTGGTGGTAAGAGAGTTGTTTTTATATTTAAATCTGGAATCAGTGAGCGGAGGGGGAGGAGCGGGGTGGAGTGGGGGGTGGGTGAGGCCACAGTTCCATTGAAGACTAACACTACCCCCCGAATTCAGATAGCTGGAGTCCTGCCTCATTTAGGAGAAGGGATCTTTTACGTCTACCTGAGAGGACTGATAGGACCTCGGTTTAACATCTCATCCGAAAGATGGAACCTCCGACAGTGCAGCACTTCCTCAGTACTGCACTGAAATGTCAGCCTAGCATTATGTGCTCGAGTCCCTGGAGTGGGACTTCAACCCACGACCTGCTGGCTCAGAGGCGAGAATGCTACCCACTGAGCCACGGCTGACACCTTTAGGAGAGGGCCGTTTAATGGGAAAGAACTTTGAAAAATTGCTCTCATTGCCACACCAGTAAACAAAAAAACAAACAAAAAAAATCTGTTGCAGGCTGGAATTACCGGTGACCTGCACTCAATTACCAGAATACACGCAATAGCTGCTGATACACATTCCTTATGTGCACTGTTTTATACACATAGGGATAGATCTTGGCTTTGCACGCTAGTGTAAAATGGGTGATAGCAAGTCGGCAGTCCATTTTCCTTTGAAGTCAACAGAAATAAAAATCGGGAGTGATGTAAAATGGGCTGCTGACTCGCTATCATCCATTTTGCACTATTGCAGAAAGTCAAAATCGACCACATTGGCCCGAAAATTAGACCTAATACGCGAGAGTACGCACTGTGTACTCTCGCGTATTAGGTCCCGAATTGCCGGTTTCCTGCATGCACTGCGCATGCGCGGGAAACCGGCACTTTGTGTATTGCAAAGGGGGCGGTTCCTAAGTGAACCGCGTGCGCATTACAGGCTGCGCGCACGCAGTGCACTTAGTTTTTTTTTCAGGTTTGAACGCGCAGGTAAGTGGTGAAGATTTTACACATAAAGAAAGCAGGCGTAGGACCCCCTTTTAACAAGGTAAGTAGTTAATTAAGTGTTATTTTAAAAAATTTTCAACAGGTTTATCTTTTTTAGAGACTTTAAAGAAAGGTAAGTTTATTTTTATAACTTTTAAAAAGATTTTAAAATTTTTCAAAAATTTAATTTTTTGTTTAAAGTGGTTAATTTATTTAACTATAGTTATTTTATTAATGTGATGGCTTTTTAAAAAAAAATTCATTGAGGTTTAGCTGTTCTTTTGGGGGCTTGTAGTATTCATAGCTTTGACAGCCCTTGCTGTCAAAACTATGAATGAAAGATGGTGTGCTGCCATTGGCTCTAACTGAATCACGTGATCCCAGAGCTTGCACGAACTAATTGCGCCTCTGGGACACGCAAGCACTGCATGGTTGCAACAGGGAGAGGCCCTGAAACTGAAGTTCGTGTGGGCCCGAAACAAAAAGGTAGGCGCGGAGTGCGATATCGCGGGGAATCCTTACCCCCGCGGGAACCATCGATGTTTAATTTCTGGGCCAGTATGTTTGCTACTAAGAGGGTAGTTAGAAAGTCTCAATCGTTAACTTATAAATGCACACACTCCTTATGAACACTGCTTGTGCACACTCTAGTCTGAAAAGGATCTGCAACCAATTTTTTCACTAATTCCGCTCATTCATGGCAGCTATTTAATGCTGCAACCTTGATCTGAAAACTCTATGTCGACTTTTTGCTGCTAACCAGATAATATTCCTTTTGTAGTTAGGTTTGAGTCATGGGCAATGAATTGAGTGAATGATCATAAGTTCCATGACATGCTAAATTCAACATTTCCCACACACAGAGCGACTTGCCCACGTACTACAATTTTGTATAAAAAATGTGAAGACAGTGAAATGCCAGTTTTTAAGTGCAGCTAAGTGATAAAAAATCACTGAGCTGCAAAAAAAACTTGCTCTAGTCATGAATAACATGAATAACTTAAAATAGCCAGAACTATAAACTTTTCAGAGTTCTGCAGTTGAAAACCATCATGATAAATTACCTGCAAAATACACTGGCAGCCATTTCGAGAAGGTCTTTTTCAAATGCACGCCCTAATTTGAAAACATTTTCTTAAATGTGCATAAAATCCATGTCCATTATTTTTAAAACTAACACAGATTTCTGATTATCAAAGGTACATTGGCTCCTAATTTCACTTATGCAGTTTGAACAGATGGAATTTAAATTGTAAACTTAACCAAAATCCACTTCTAATATGATCAGAATCTGATAGAGGATAAGATATAAAATGCATAGGGATACATTGTCCTCTCTTTGATGAACTTAGTGAAAAAGGTAGATGCGACTATAAACCGAGGAACACTGATTGAGATTTATACCCAATTTGTTGCTAAATTAGCTTCGGGTTCAAAATATACCTGATAGTGCTTACATCATGTAATGATACGGATCCTACAGTGGGAAATTAGTGCCACAGGATTGAGGCGGGTGATATATTAACAGTGCACAGTTCAGATTTTGATCAGGAAAGATTTTAAATCCCAGAAACACACTGGGGTAGATTTCCGTCTGTACCACCTGGGTATAAAGTATCGCCCTGGGCGCTGTGCCGAACAGGAAATCGGGAGGGGAGGACTACACACCCATGATGGATCCTGCTCGATTTCAGACAGATTCTGTAACCTGTGTGCAATTCTCCTTGTGCCGATTTTCCCCCCTTACACTCCAACCGGGCGATAATTCTCACCCAAGTGGTACAGATGAAAGTCTACTCCATTGTATTAAGTAGCTATCTATTTTAAAATGTTAAACAGATAGCAAATTAATGGGACATTGGGACTATTACTTTTGGGAATGCTCTTTTAAATATCTGAAACAAACTTCAACCATTAAGACACAGAATGGATAAGTATTTCTCTCAACCGCATTGAAATATAATTACAATACAAAATTATAGTCATACCTTAAGTTCTCTGAAGAATATGCTGCTTCGAGCCCACTCAACAATGGAGAAAAGGGTCTGATCTGCCATCTTACACATAAGCCCAAAAGTGTTGAGCTTTTCATGTTTTCCCCTGCTGGCCTGTTCTTGCTGTAGGTAGGCCAGGATCTTGGCCTGCACCTGGGGTTCATCTGGTTCACACTTCAAGAGTTCCACTATAAGATGCGGGATACTAGATGGAGAGCTGGTCGGGTAGGTGTCCATATAAGAGTAGCCCATTAGAGATTCTGGGGAGCTAGTATAGGGGTCTGGATATTCTGACTTGATGGTACGACTTGGATAAGGACTATAGGTCTGATAGCCTTGCAGACTGCCATGTGTTGGCATTGCCATGCTAATTGGAGATGTTACGAATGGGCTTCGGTCATAGTCTGTTGGTGGCAAGGCAGGATGGTTTAGAGGTAGGCCTTTGGAGGCTGAGTGGATGTTTTGGATAGCAGAAGATATCGTCAGGTCTGTCGGCATTGTCTGCATCACCTGAGTCATGGCTTCTAGTTTAAGTCCATTTGCTCGTATCAGAGCTTTCTTCTGCTGTTTCAGAGCCCTGTCCCTCTTGTACATTGGCCCAAACTTGTTCCGACCTCCACGCATGCGATCAGCTCTTACAGCTGTGGAATACATAGTTTATTAAAAATCAGTACATTAAGTGATGCACAAACAAGAACATGTATATTCATTGTATAAAAATTCAAATTGTTTTGAATTGTTTCTCAAATATTATCTCCCTAAAATATTGAAGAAATAAGGAAATAAATATTGTGCACGCAAAACCTACTTAGTTCAAGAACATTTGTAAGAAGGTTATGTTTTGTGCATCCCATAAGTTTTAAATGTAAAGCATGTGAAGTTAATACCTTTATACCATTATACTTTATGTGCTGATTGTTATTTTTTGTTGAAATAGAGATCTTTATTCCATGGAAAATGTGTGCACAAGAGTATGCTTCAGGTCAGTTTACATTCATCTGACAGAAGCAAGCCCTTCAAACCAGCAGATCAGACACGCACGTGTAACTGTACGTTAGCATGTTTACAGGTACTAAAATATTACTGTACAATTCTGCTCTGTATTGACTGAATAATCTTCACTGAGACAAACAACCTTTATGTTCAATAATGGCAGTAAGGGATACATCGACACAAGGGAACATTGACGTATGCTGTGCATGTAAATGAAGAACAAGTCTGTAGTATGACCAGGTTCTGTAAAAAGCCCTGTTAATGTCAAAGGCCTCTTCTTTAGAAATCAATTTAATTTTCAGAGTATTGTTTCATACATTACAAAAACTACAGTATATGTCTGAGAACAGGGATTATCCTTACATTACATGCATTTAATTGGTGCTTTTGTAAGGAAAAATACTTTTAAATAAAGAGGTATTATTACAGTGATTGCACTCTTCTGAAATTCCCTTCATCAGGTGTTCCTTTCAAACCTTTTAATTTGTCTCTGGTTCAATGCACCACATTTTCTAATTCTCTGCTTGACTTATTGTCATTAAAGAGGCCCGTTTTCAGCTCTTTACACTACATTGCATCTGTATTTCTGCCTCCTCCTTTCCTCCTTCCTTTTGCCTGAACGGTGTTATACAGTAGCCATGCGTTAGTAAAGCACCATTATAATATTTCCCATGTGAAAAAGAACAAGCTCATTGAGAGCCCCGGTGTCACTGTTATGTCTTCTAATACCTCTGGAATTAAAAAATAATTAAAACAAATCCAATTCAACAGATGCCTTGGGAGTCATTTTAATGGTCTCTGTCACAGTAGTGTCTGTCACCACTGAACAGATCTAACGGCTACTGAGATATTCTCACTGAGCCAGTTTCATCTATTGGTGACTAAAGAAAAACAGGAACTTCTGACAGCTACATGACATGTTGAGACTGCTGAGACTAACACTTGAGGTTACAATTGGAGCTTTTTATCTTCGGGATTAGTGCCACATTAAAAATTTATTACAGGCCATGTATATCCATTATAAGAACTTTTGACAATTAGAGGTTCGAACATACATGGTAGAATGCAGACCAGTAACTAATTGTGAGTTCTCTTGGGAAAACATTCTTGGCTTCACGAAACCTGGTCAAGTGCTTGCATTTATGTGCTGATAATAGTTTGTTCATTTGTTATTGACTATCAATATATATTTATCATAAAAACAGCTCAGAATCTTGCAGTGGTCAAGTCTAAATGTAAAAATTTGACTACAACTATTGAAGGAGAGATTGGAGTCATTTTTCATTCAAGGCTGAGCATGGGACTGATTCATCTCCAGATCACAAGTACCAATGGAAAAATTGTTTAAAAATGCCGTCATTCCAGAGTAATAGACATGCTACTCCTGGGAACACCACACACTGTGACATGGAAATGCTGATTCAGAGCCATTTCAGAGGCTGTCTTGGAATCCAGAACATGTATTCATGCAACAGGACATGACAGTATGGTAACGTAATATGAGCTTCACACAATTCAGATTGCATGAGTTTCTGAAAAACAAAAACCTCTCAGAAATAGTCCTTAAAGTTTTGTTTTTCTTTAAACCTATTAATTTTAAGCATTAACAGAAGAATTATTTTGAATGGTTTTGAGAGTCTTTCCCATTTATTTACTTATGATCAAACCACCAAACTACACAAGAAATGTGTTACATTGGAACCAAAAATTTACAGGTAATTTCCTGATAAGGTTGAGGTACAAGTGACCATTTAAAGGCGATGATGAAGTGCAACCACAAATGACTCCAGATGTGTTCCTGAATCTCATTCCAGATTCCTTAAATCCTTAAGGGTAACACGCACTGAGGTGAAGTTACATGGATTGATGTCAAATGGTGCATGTTGATATGGAATGAAGTGGAGGATTGTGGAGTGAAGTAGAGTTGTAACGTGGCATAGTCACGTGAGTGAGGTAGGGTTGCATGCAGTTGTACGGAGTGATGTAGAAAATTGTAGAGGGATAAGGAGTGATATAGCAGAATCAAGTGATAGATAATGCAAAGACGTAATGCAGAGTGATGAGGAATGATGATCAAATTAAAATGATGTATAAAGATAAGGAGACGTGAAGTAGTGTACACTGGGTTAAAAATTCTTCAGCCCATTATATGCAATGACAACATAAATGTATGTGAAAAATTTCTCACTTTGTAATTTCTAGCAAAATTAGAAACCTTGGGAAGACTGTATTTATGGCTTCACTAGAATTACTGAACAGAGAAAATGTACATGAACACATAGAGACCTGAGGAATTGGCACCACATGGTGTAACATAGGATGGGGTGGAATAGTATGGGAGGGCGTGATGTTAAATTGATGCAGAAAGAAAGGGGATGGCAGGGAGCAGAATAAAATGGCCTGGAGTGATATACAGTGATGTGACAAGACATAGAAAGATATGGGGACATAGAGTGACCTAGGATGAGGTAGGGTGCCAAGACTTCACATCGAGATGAAAGGTGATGTGTAAGTGATGTGGGATGATTTTGAGTGTGAGTCCTGATAAGGGGTCCTCATATTTGTTTTCAGAATCCATTTAGGAGAGTTGACTAGAATGGAATTCAGTTTCTATTCGTTTTTTGGTGCAAGGATGATTCATAGTCTGATTCTGATTGGCAAATTACAGTTTAGAAATATAATTTAAGTAATTATTGGCTCTAATATTCAAAAATCAACTGTGACAAAATCAATTCTCTTTCATTTCTGTGGGCCTTGCAACTTTAGATTCTCACATATTCTTTGGGTGATGATAAGTCATTTTACACTCTTCAAAAACAGTTCTCAGCACTCCAAGTACTGTTTCCAAAGGAAAGCAATAGAGCTCTCTCCCTCGATGGCCCAGAGCTCCTCTATTGAACAGATCAGGCAGGTCCCAGATTCGATCCCTGGTTTATCGCACCCGGGACAGTGGCGGGGTCGATACAATTGGCCTCGGCATCCCTAGGGTAGCAATCAGGGAGTGGGAAGCCTTGGAAGGGAAAACGGGCTGGGCTTCCTGCTCTAGGTCCCTATCCAGCAGCCCCTGCTGGAAGTGCACGAGTCTGGATATCAGGTGGGGCAGGATCAGGCTCAGCCGAGATGATCTCTGCAATTGACTGGCACTGGCCGTAAAAGCGCACGCTTGAATAATAGCCGTTTGGGCAAGGTGACAGAAGGTGACTGTCAGCCATGGGACCGTTCCCCAGCAAGGAGTCATGTCCTTGAGGAGAGAAGGGGAGGTGAGGGAAGAAAAATCAGCAGCAAAAAATCAGCAGAAAAAAGGTAATTAAAAGGACCCAACACTGCCAGTACTCGAACATTCTGAGGAAGCGCGGCAGGGATAAGCTGGGAGCCGAGATATTATTCATTGATATTGGATCCATGACAAATTATAAAGGTAAAATGCATAAGCACACATTATCAATTCCATTATATAAGGATTAAATAACGTTTTCAGAGGTCGGTACCAGTTGAGATATTTGTTAAGTATATATGCCCCTGAATCCATTGTCGCTATGGCATTATATATTGGACGGTGCAGGATCTAAATTCAGAAATGAACAATTTAATTGCTTAAGTTCGGCCAGTAGCTGACTGATGCACAATCGTCAGCAAGCCAGAATTCAGGAACTGGACTGTGACATTCGCAGTCAGCATGCAAATAGATAAATGGTAAAGCCACAGTCAGCCTCCACACCATCTCACAGTTTATAAAGGATTCTGACCAAGCAAAGAATATCGCAAGATAGGCTCTAGAATGGGGTGGATAACGACTGCGCAATAGCCCTAACATCAGCAATACTTCACAGCAATTGCTTTCAACTAATGATCTTTGACGTACACACTATATAGGTGTGTATCGTGAAGATTGTGCGTGTATTCAATGTTCTCCTTGACACCACCATATATATATATACATATATAGTCACTAATTTGGTGGTGTCAAGGAGAACATTGAACAAGCAATTTGCAAATCTAGTTTAGATTTCTTTAAATCAGATAATAAGCTAATTTGGTGTTTTAAAAACACTTTTAGTTGCTTTTTGAATTGCTTTTCGGTTCCTGGGTAACTTCAATGTCAACGTGTCAAATCCAACCGACACATCAGACAAAATACAAAGTCCCTTGGAGTTCCTTTAAATTCGCTTTAATGAAAGGGGCTCCTTGCTATGAGTGACTTGCTAGATTTGGTTTATACTATATGAGCATAAACCAAACACCTCGACCTTTCGGGGAGGCGGGGGGATATTAAACCGCTCACTGTGCAGATTTCAATTTTGGCACAAGTAAAATAAGCGAACCCTCTACATATATCTGTAATTCTGACAAACCAACTCCCTTGTATATGTTACACGTCTGCTAAAACAATTTAACTCCACACTAGATTCTTTCAAATATAATCGAAAGTCTTATGTTTTCAGCGATGAGGCTACGATACTCCATGCTTTTGAGCACTAACGCGCATTATTAACATTTAGAATGAAATTAAATGATAACTGTCTCCACATTGGATTTCAGTAGATACATTTTACCCGGATTGCGTTATTTAAACCTTACTCTGTGATCGATATTGTAGCTTCCCATGTCCCGGTAGGTTAAATCACTCCGACCCTTCCTAAACCCATGAAGCCGGGGGCCGAGCACAGTCTGGTTGCTTCTGAAGTTGCCCCTTACCTTCCAACTTCATCCCGACGTTCAGGCATTTCTGGAAGCGGCAGTAGGGACACCTTTTCCTCTGGGTCTTGTCGATCGGGCAGGTCTGGTTTTCTATACACGTGTACCTTTTGTTATTTTGAACTGTGCGTTTGAAGAAACCCTTTTTTTTAAAAAAGAGGGAGAGAGAAAGGTCACATTTCTGTGTGGGACCCGCACATCAAACAAACTTCATTCTTTCACTGCGACGACTTGTTAAATAAAGCGCACACCAACCCGAAAATCCCACCCGCCGAGGTACCAGGTAGTACCCCTGTCATTTAAACAAATCAAACCCAAAGAACTCTGTCTGATTTCTAAAATAAACGGGACTCATTTGAGCAAGGTTTGAGTGTGAGACAGTAAGAACGCTCAGCTCGGGGAGTGCAGAGTAATAGACTGGCGTTAGATGGGCGTTAAAATGCGCCCGAGGAAGTCAGCAGGAAGATGCTCTTTAATTCCAAGTTGTAGTCAGGATGTCCAATAAAGCAACAATAACAATAAAACCGATGGATAAATATTCTGGCAAGGGGCTAAAAGTTTGTCCCTGACTTCCTCTCACCGTTTGCGAACAGAAGCATAAACATAACTGTCCGCTCAAAGCAGATGCCGTCCCTTTTATTTTTTGGGGGAAACTGAGAATCATTTCTTTAAGTTCAGCTCTTTCGTGTTCAACCGGATTGAAATCTGCCGAGCTTCCGCACTTCCACCAGAGTCGGATCGACTACATATTAAGGAGGATGGTGTGAGCGGGTGGCACGGGCCGTGCTGGGAAGCCCCCCTGTCCCCCCACCACCCCACCCCACCCCCCGGCTCCTAAATCAGGACATCAGAGGCCGAAAGGATACTGGAATCAAATACCACAAACCTTTCCACCTGTGAAAGTGGGGGCGGGAGAGCAAAATCTTGAAAAGTTGCAAAAAGGGAGAACGAAGTTTGGGCTAAAAGTGTGTTAAAATTGATTGAAAAAATCGTGGGAGGAAAAAAGAAAGACACGTCACCAAGGACAAGGAAGGTGCAGACCGAGTCGAGCCGGCGCCACAAACCTTGCAGCTCTCACAGGTGAGGAGCCCGTAGTGATACCCCGAGACCTTGTCGCCGCAAACGGGGCACAGCTCGTCCAGGTCTTCGTCGTAGGCATACTCCATCATCTTAAACTGGGTGGCTGCGGAGAGAGAACACAACGGCACTTCTTCAGACAGCACTTTGTGTGGAGAAAAAAACCCCCAGTCAATTGTAATTACACCGCGCCGGGGTGTAAATCAGTTCCGCTATGAATACACCATCCATCGATCGGGGGGGGGGGGGGGGGGGTGGACACGCGATTTATTCCTTTCCCTCAAGACACTTGAGAACTTCGGAGCATCTAACAACAGCCAAAATGATGGGAGTAAAGGGGAAGGGGAAGGGATGGGATGGGAGGTGGGGGGTACTTTTATTCTGCTCAAGCTGAGGGGGTGTCATGACCATTAAAAAAAAAGGGTTAATGACCATCACGTAACAAGAGCTGGAATCATAATACAGTTTTAGTTACAGAAAGCAGGCGTAGAAAAAACAAAACGTGCATGTAATGGTAACGCACCTTGTGAAACTGACTGATAAAAACTGCTGTGTCCTTTTTTTCAACACTAAGCTCGTCAATTTCAGGCCACTTTCAAGAATTCAAATTCGGGCAAGCAGTGTGGTTCTCTGCGCTCAGACTGACTTAGGTGCTTGGCGTCAGCGAATAGGTGACTGCAATAAAATGTAAATAACTTTTGAAAGAAAACTTTATGGGGACGAGATCATTATAGAAATTCAGACAGCTGCTCAATGAGTTTTTGCCTTTCCTTGTAGAATTCACTGCAGACCTGTACCATGTTACAGGACAAGGAGGTTTTTTTTTTACGACTTTCAGAAAAAAAGGATTCCAGAATGAAGGGCTGCGCTTTCTGTACCTGTGGCGCTCGGTAACCGAGGCTCGGATTGACTAAAGTAAACCGAACGGATCCCACTTGATTGCAAACGAGAATTTTCAATTTTGACTTCGCACCTTTGAAACGATCCTCCACACTTTATAAAAAAAATGATTGATTGGTCACAATGTACAGAAATCGACACCACTTGATGCGGGAGATAAATTCTCACTAATTCCTGCGGGGCGTCCGACTTTATATCCCCACAAATTCTTCAGTGTTGAAAAGTAACTCACAGACTCAGCTGGCAGTTTTGCCAAATGGGAGTGCTGTTTTTAGAATGAAAGTTGAAAACCCCAAACAGCGAAATCTGTGCATTTTGCACCATGCGACTGGTCTTGGGAGTAATGTGAGCAGCGCTGTGGTAATTCTCATATTGGATTACATGACATTTAGTAACTGATCTCTGATTTTGGCGCACAATGTCTTTAAACTAGCTAGAACCTCACCTTTAAGGCCCGTCGTTATAAACTGCCAGAACCTTACCTTTAAGGCCCGTCATTATAAACAGCCAGAACCTCATCTTTAAGGCCCATCATTATAAGCTGCCAGAACCTCACCTTTAAGGCCATCATTATAAACTGCTAGAACCTCATCTTTAAGGCCCGTCATTATAAACAGCCAGAACCTCATCTTTAAGGCCCATCATTATAAACTGCCAGAACCTCACCTTTAAGGCCCATCATTATAAGCTGCCAGAACCTCACCTTTAAGGCCATCATTACAAGCTGCCAGAACCTCACCTTTAAGGCCCGTCATTATAAACTGCCAGAACCTCACCTTTAAGGCCCGTCATTATAAACTGCCAGAACCTCACCTTTAAGGCCCGTCATTATAAACTGCCAGAACCTCACCTTTAAGGCCATCATTACAAGCTGCCAGAACCGCACCTTTAAGGCCCGTCATTATAAACCGCCAGAACCTCACCTTTAAGGCCCGTCATTATAAACTGCCAGAACCTCACCTTTAAGGCCCGTCATTATAAACTGCCAGAACCTCACCTTTAAGGCCCGTCATTATAAACTGCCAGAACCTCACCTTTAAGGCCCGTCATTATAAACTGCCAGAACCTCACCTTTAAGGCCCGTCATTATAAACTGCCAGAACCTCACCTTTAAGGCCCGTCATTATAAACTGCCAGAACCTCACCTTTACGGGCGCTCCAGAAAAAAGCAGCCAAAAGTCTAACAGAATTACATCGGCCACAAAACTAGAGCAAGAAATCTCTCAAAGAGGCGTCCTGGCGGGGGAAATACTGCTATCTGTCCTCTGGGTCTACTTGCTTGGCTGCAGTGCCAAAGAGTGTCTGGAATTTAGTTCATTGTCAGATCGGGGCACTGGATAATTTACAAATACAACTAGAGGAAGCTCGCTGGATTCGAAAGAGAAGTCACGGTCCATAAAATAGATTTTTGTTCACATTAAATTTAAAATCTCCCATTGTATCTCGTATCTGAAGCATTAATTCAATGCGCAGATCATACAATAAAAAGGGCACTGCCTCCATTATAAAAATGGTTGTCGTGGTTTCATCAAGACACATTTTCTTTCCAAATATATTTAAACCTTGCTGGAGTTTTTTATTTACTGACGTCCTCCTTCAAATCAGCACGAGTCCCCTGAACTGAGCGAGTGGTTGATGCTGAATGTTGTTATTGATGGGAAGCTGACTATTGAGAGAGAGGCAGCCCTCATTTCACTAACCTTTTCCCAAATATATCTGCAAATCATTTTACCGAATAATGGTTGGAAATATGTGTGTACACCCATATATGCGTGTGTCATGGGTCTGAGGTGTGAAACGTTAATACAGATGAAAGTATTTCGATGCGCTCTGTAATTACTGAAATATTCGGTGGCAAACGGTCTAATCCTTTCCTTCGGCTCCGGGCAGTGTTGACGGTTTAAAAGTTCACATTCTTTAAAAAGTTTTTTGAAAGGTGAAATGTTAACATCGCGCATTTCTGGGAGTAACTTCAAAAAAAACTGCCGCTGGACTTGAGAGATCTGAGGACGTCTAAATATGAATAAAACGACGGATTATGTGTCTTATTAAATGGCACCTCCCATCTGCTTAGACTGACCATTTTAGCTATTATAATATATGTACAAGTGTTCACCAAGCCGCTTCAGTCTCACCGAGCAATTCTTCCTCTGGTGAGGCGGGGGGGGGGGGTATAAATTCGACTTGCGAGGTAGCGCCAAAAGGGCGATAGCGAATCGACCGCCCGTTTTGCGCTTCGCCCGATTTTCTTGCCCACCGACTTCCAATTTAATGTTTAAGTACAAGTGACCGACTTGGTTGAAATTCAGCGCGGCGGTGCTTCGTTTTACAAGCAGATAAACCTCCTGCTGTTGCCTCGGCTATTTCCAGAAGCTTGTGAGCGGGTCTATTTCTGGGCCTCGTTATTTATATGCTTATTGTAATATTCTGAATTAAAGTGGTTGGAATAGCACACATGCGCACGAGCGTCCCGCCAAACAGGTGTTTTGTAAACACTTAGCACTGGGTAAAAGTAGGCTGAACATCTGGTGAGCTTTGTAAAGCAGACACCTGACCTTTGCAGTTTCACTATTCAATGGAATTCAACGGGTTGGATTCGTCGACTCCAAATGTTTAAAGTACAACTGAAACCCAGTATACAGCGACTGCAAGAGGAAGTCAGTAACAATTTGATGATCTGTTGTGATGGGGCTGAAGAACACATAAAATACCCGAAACTGCTCTGGTCCCTCCTTGAAATAGATGAAACGGAAACATTAGTAAAAGGGACAAGTGAAGATTTCCTTGAGTTGTGACAAGAATGACGGTGTTCTGTTGCTATTATTACTAGTCAAGATAATCCAAACACACAGCGTTGGAACATGTCAACACGTCACTGGCGAGCGTGAAGAGAAAGCAAGTTTTGGGAGGGGAAGGTAAAATATAAATAAATGATGTCGCCGCATACTTGTAACCGTACGCACCAAGCCCGCACGTTTCTCCTCTCCTCGTTACCTTTGCTAACTGAACGCTCGTTGAAGCTATGTATTCTCATATGGAGGCCCGATTTGGTTCACAATGCAGCCACTCCAAGTGTCCCGTTCACCTCACCGAGTACTCGGTTATTTGGCGAGTGGGCCATTCATTTCACGTCAATCCCAGTAATTTCTACACGCAAGATCTGACCCGCATGGACAATTGCCTGTAAATTTGGACAGACAGCGAACCGAGCTGTTTCCAATTATATGTTGTGCTGTGATTAAGAGAGTCAAATGATTTTCGCACAGGTATCGCAGCCCTGGGAACAAGGAAACGAAGCGCGCCTTGTCTTTTAGTTTTAAGTTATCCAGATATCAACAAAATAACCAGAAGCAGTAACAAGTCTCCCTGTCTTGTCAGAGCGCATTTCATGTCAAATTAATATCGAATTCTCAATTTTTTTCTTTCAGAAGCACCAGGGAAGAGTGTCTATAGGAGGACACTTGTGCCCTGATTTGTGGGTCTACGTGCTATTGGTCTGGTCGGTTGAGGGGATTTTTAAAGCCGAAACTACTAGCAGAAAGCCAATTCTTTCAGATGCCAATGTTTGGTGCGATTATATTCATTCGTGTGGTTTATTTCACTCTGAACAGTGACGCTTTTGACAAAGCGACGTTTGAGCCTCCTTGTAACTACACAGAGTTGCTTCCGCTTTTTTTTTTTGCGAAATTGGTTATCCAAGTGTTATCCCTTCTCGGCAAACTGAACTATCAGCCAGCTCCCCAAGTTTCAAGTATTTCGCCGCCAAACACTGGAAACTGACTTCAGTCTTCGGCATCTCCTGATTGAAAGCGGCGGCATCTCTCTTTTGTAAACCAAACCTGAGTCTTAAACTGAAATCAGCCCGACGCGTCTCCCCCCTGGTAGTTCCGCTTTAACACAAATCAACTCCACTCACATAGAAAAAAGAGAAATTAACTTTTAATCTGTGAAATTGACAGTTTCTAAAGGGCGCTGCGGGTTCACGTGAAATTACACCCACAGCAGCGCAACGACTATCTGTCAGCAACTTCGGACTGTGTGTGTCCAATTTCACACCAGTTAAGTCTCTTCTTTTAGCAGAGCTGGATTTCTGAGCACCTTTTACAGAAACAAGTCTTTCTACATCTTATTAGCATTCAGATTCACAAGGCAGAGGAGAGCACGCAAACAACATCAACTGTCCACTTTAATTCTTGAACACATGAGCGAACTGTCCGCATATTCCTCCTAGCATGGGTTAGTTACAGTACTGGATGCACCCCCCGCCCTCGCTCCCACCCCCCCCGGTGTCCTCAGATGAACGCATTTACCGGTTTGTTAAATCGATCAATTGACCAGTACAAAACGCAGCTCTCTTACCGTGCATAGTTTCCGGCATCCGATCCCCATGCGACCGAGCAATAGCAATGGATTCTGCCTCGGCTTTGGGTAGCATGGCACTACTCCCGGGCTGGCTGTGGGGCGACGCTCCGTCCAGTAGTCGAGGACCTGAACGGGGAGAGACACACAGCGCGATAGGAACAAGAGGTTGGCTTGGCTTGACTTGCGGATGAGCTCGAACCCAACTGACCGAGCAGAGAGCGAGTGTGTGTGTGTGTGTGTATGTGGTTTTTTGTTGTTGTTAACGTGTATTGTAGCAACAGTCGGGGCTCATCGTGTCCCCCCTCCCGCGGATCAGACTGACACGGGCTAATTCTGGTGTGAGGATCTAATGCATTGAGGGCTTCTGTGAAGTTGGACTCTTTCGCTTCCTCCTCACCCGCGCTTTCCCGGCCTTGATTACAAGCGACTCGGAGCCCGCCGCCCAATAGGGTCTTCAGCCAGACACAGCATCAGGTCAAGTGAGCCAATGAGAAAACACTTGGAGCCGGGAGCACCTCCTCTACCCTCCCCCCTGGAGAAAATCAACATTCCTCCAGGAATAAGGAGTAAGAAAATCAAATCACAATAATATCCTTATTGGCCCTTCCTGTACCTGTACTGTAAACAGTATCACTGGTAGTTCACCACAATCCAATTTGACATCCTTTTGTATATATGGGACTTGACAAAATTCACAGATTTTTTAAAATTATTCCATATATGACATGTATCAACATAAATTCATTCAGAAAGTTTTAAGAAACTATATACATCAGCAAGTACAGTCCTGAAAGACGCTTGACATCAAGTGGGATTCACGCAGTACACAAGCACAGGATAGTTAAGCGCGGATTTGAGAGATACGTGTTGGCAGCACCGTTCCGAGCTGTGTGATCCCAGACCCTGGCGGGACATCAGCGTGAAACCGACTCCAGTGGAAGAACACGTTATGAAGTTGGGGCGGTGGGTGAGCAGGGAAAGGGAGTCGTTTCGTAAACCGGTTGGCTCAATAAGCAGTTTTTTTCCCGCTCAAAGATTTGTACCTGCTATTTCCAAAGCACCTAGCCGTGTTATTATATCATTAATGAACCAAGACAGCCTCTGCATCCCGGTATTTTCTAAAACGACATCTACACAGTTCGTTACACGGATGTTAAAACAGGGTTAGTTGCAAATATAGACCATAAAACGTGTGACCGCACAACACCTTAAATCTGACAGATTGTTTTTGTGTCCTAAGAGTTTGTTTTTACAGAAACATTAACTTCACTAATTCAATATAAAGCGTAAGTTTCATAATGGTGTGCCAATCATAAAAGGGTGGGAAATAACGGAATATTTTTGAAGTATTTCTGGTGTAAGTTGGGCATTGATATAAAGTTCTGTTATAATTGTGTTTTTATTTCTGTAATCCGATTCCGCATATAAATACAACCCAAATGTCAACTGTCCCCGTCAGCTTCGCTGGTGCCGGTTTTAATCAATCCATAGAACCTTTTGAGTTGGATTTTCAGAGAGGGAAAAATTGCGAAAAAGCCAATTGCTGTTCCATTGAGACAGTTTGGTACCGCCCGTTTCAATATCCTTACCCGGCTCTGTGTAACCCTAATACAATCAACCTCAGGGGACACGCAAGTCTTCACCTAGCACCGTGTTCCTGACTTCCTCAAGTACAGTACAATTTGAACATTGTTATATGAAACTGTTTATAGAAACTGTCTGTTTCTGATTAGACCATCCCGCCGCACAATGTATTCGATGCTGCAACTTTCACACGTTCACATGTTGTTCCTCAAATTTTCGACTAATTGTTGAATTTGGCAGACTAAAAAAAAAATCCCATTGGCTCAATTAACTTAGTAGGACAGACTTCCCTTCTTACCGGAGGCGGCTGATTGGTGAGAGTGGAGATGCGACAAGTAGAGGTGAAAGGTGCAGTGGGAAGTAGTCACATATCCCACCTTTATCCGTTTAATGTTACAACACTCGTCAGTTAAACATGGCTTCACATTAATAAACCGGCGGGGAACAATTTCTCGCCAAAAGCTCCGTTTGAAAGTTCTAGGAGACTGCACCTGGCTGTAGAATCAACCTGTAATATTCATCTTTAATCTGTTGGTTATGAGAGATTCCTGTCATTTGACGGGAGTTCAACAAACTCTCACATATGTTCCGACCAAACAACCTCATATGCGCTGCCTGCGAGCTCCGCTGCAAATGTAACACTAGCCGGAGCGAGGTGGCCCATATTAAGCTCGCATTGTCCCTTTGAAAAGAGACGGTCATTAATACTGCCGGGCTATTCTTTCCTCGGCTCCTGACAGCTCACATACTTGGAAAGGTCTCTCTCTCTCTCTATCTATCCGGCCAACTCTCGGGAATCTGCCAACAAATCTAGCAGAGCCAAGAATAAAACACAGGGCGAAATGTAATTATTGCTATCTGCTCGCCTCTCTCCTAAGCTGACACGGCCAATATTTTTAATTTGCTTATCAGCTCTCTTCTCTCGGCTTGATAAATATATCTAAATAATAAAAATACATGACCAATACAAGGCACTGGACAGCAATTAGGTGATAACAGCTATTTAAAGAAAGCCCAGCCTTAACTCGATCAAGATGCTACATTTTCCGTATTTAAATATATTGCAGTACAAGTCTGTGTCATTACGACACTGGTAAACCATGCAACTTCGACAGTTATCTGTTATTCGTCTATCAGACTATCTGTCTGTCAACCGTCTATCAGACTATCTGTCAACCGTCTATCAGACTATCTGCCTGTCGATCAGCCCATCCGTGCACCCATTAATAAACCATCAACACTTCCACAAAGATAGTTGCATAATACAGTGATCAACCTTGCTCCCTGGCAGTGCTCAATCATTGTTTTAATAGAGCTATGGCATTATCGACAGGACGACACGTGCGGAAACAGATAGCAATCTCGGTTTATTTTTAATTTGTGTTTTCGGAATGTCCTTTTTCTTGATTTTCCTACCATTTGCTGATTTAGTATTTACTCACTTCACATACACACAACGCCCAGGCGCTTTTGCAATTGATATTTGTCTCCTTTACTTTTGAAAAAGTGAAAACAGGTCGAAACAATTTCAACCCTGCCCTGAGCACGGTGTAGCGGGATACAACTGTTCTCCTGCTGGGATCACGGGCCTGAGATGTGTTCCGGCATTGAATACTCTACCCCACCGGGTAAAATCGCCAGGCACACTTGCCAATAAGCGATGGACGATTTGTGACTAATTTCGTTTTTAGCACAAGAAAATAAAATTAAAATAAATCCCCAACTCAAAGGGAACATGTTGGAAGTGTGTAAAAGAGACACACGAGGCATTCAGTGGAAGGCGCCTATGTTTGAATGTTTGATGTTTACTAATTCTCTTTAAGGTGCAGGTGTGCAATGTAACACATCAATAGGCATGTACTTCCCTGCCCATTACCAACACTTCGTGTACTTTGTATTCTCGGGGCACTGCACCGTGCACAGTTAAACCCGAGAAGGTGTACAGTCTTGAATTAAAATTTGAAAGTAGTCTACCCCGAGTGAACTTTCTGGCACCGTCCAAGCGTTCTCGAACACGAAAAGCCAGGTCTGTCCTTCGCCAACATGTAAATATTCACTTCTACGGGACCAGTTAGAAGTAATCCGATCGCAAGTGCGCTGCAGTTTCCCGGGATCAGCGGCCAACAGCGAGACAGCGGTCGCTGCTGACCCGCAAAGCCTTCGCCCCTGGGCTGGAGTCAGGTAACGGAGCGCTTGGCAGAGGCAGCGACTGGCGCAACCCCGGTGGAGCTGGGCAGATCTCAAGCAATGAGGCGCCCGATTACCGCGCGTCATTGGCACCGAAACAACCCCCTCACAACGTGTCTGGTCTCATCATCGGACACAGTAAGACCGTTGACATGTCTACTCAGGACATCTGAAACATCTTCAGTGTTTCCGGGAGCCGGGAGGTAACACTTCACTCAGCCTTATATGGGGATAATATTTCTCCATTCACATCAAATCTTACAACTGAATCCTATCGGCCTCTACGGTCCAAATACTTTAAATACGCGTTTTCTCTCGGTAGAACTAAAGGACACGCACCTGTCCATTTCTAAATGAATCCAGTGCAGTGGCAGAATAATGAAGATGAGACAACACAGTAAAATATATTAAGAGACCAGAGGATTTAAATAATCAGAAGCCGCCGACAGAATGAAATTACCTTTACCCTTTGCGCGCCAGATTTCTTTAGGAAGTCCCAAGTAACTACCAGTCTGAGGAGGCATGCCCACACGGATTGTTACTGGACTGTTGAAGTTTCCCATTATTGTGACCCACTTATCCCCCCTGTTTCCCCAGCACACAGCGGATGTGTGTGAGGTCCACCTTACCTGTAACATACTCGAGTCCTGTCAGATCTCTAGATCCCTCTCAGTCTGAATCGGAACGTGCAATAAATGAAGTCCCACTTACCAACAGTTCTTTGGTTTATGGACGCCTGTGTGATGCCGGAGGAAGGGCCACTGGACATTATTGGCTGCCAATCTGACGCCCTTGAATGTGCAGCATACAGCATCAACTGGCACAGGTGCGGCTTGTAAACTTTGCCGACCTTGGATGAGAACGTGCAGTAGTAACCTTCGCAGAAACTGAATTGAAAATATCATTCAAGATTTGGGGAGGATGCAATGCATGTGCCTGGCCGGACTCTGATCTGCTTCTGTTATCAGTGACCTGCAGTAAACCGTGCGCGCCATTACAGGCTGGGCTTTAGCCAGAAGGGTGGAACATTGAAGCACTGCTACAGGCCCAGCATGGGCACATGATGCGGCGCAGGTTGATAAGAAGGGCCTGTTATAAACTGACAAGCAAGAGAGATAAGAACGCTGTTCAGATAATGGCAGAAAAATGATTAACCAGAAGAGCAGGAGTGAGAGATGTTGCAGGCCTCCGGCTCAATAGAAGAGTTTTAGGTGCTGAGAGAGGGTCAAGAGATCACATTCAGTGGATAAGTACCTGACCTAACCGCAGTCGGGCATCTGTAAATGTACGCCTTGTGACTCGATGTTTTCGTGTCACTAGCACTTCAGCCAGTGAACTGTAGGCTGTAGATATTTTCATTAGTTTAAACACTCTTCTGCTGATCAGTGCTGGTCACTTTAATACTTACCTTGCAATAATGCAGTTTTCAAAAAAATGATTAGACATTTTGGGTACATTATTTTTATGATTACCTGTTCATTTTTTCAGCTGGAAGGCAATAATAAAATAAGACAGATAGATTCCACTGGGGTAACTAACTAGGGTTGTAGAAAACACTTACATAGAAATGAAGGGGATCCGCAGTGTGACGGTTCGGCATGTTGGTGTTCTATGGAGTGGTATGTCAATTCTCCCTTGTTTCTAATTTCAATCATCGGGGAGAGTTATTGAGTGGAGGGACGAGAGCGATAGAGCAAGGCAGCCAACTAGTGTTCCCGAGGATGCCTCCTAGTACCTAGTATTGGCAAAGTCCCGGGAGAAGGTTGTTTTTCTCTTGCCCTCTTTGGGAAATTATTGATGTTGTTAGAAGATTTGAGAAAGGGGAGAAAATTCTAACAACAACTTGCATTTATCTCCATATATTGGGCAGGGGGAAGAGGAAATAAAATAATTGCTCATTTCAAATGCTAAGTACTGTGGACTGGAAATATTCCCAGGCATTGACTCAGCTCCAGCCTTATCGATCATTCCATACTCATTCACTAAGGCTTAGTTATACATTAAATGACAAGTACAGGTCCATTATTGTTCTGCAAAGAGAAAATGTTGCTAACCTTTAAAAATCAAGCATGTTACAAAGAATCACGGCTAACTTTACCATACATTTTGTTTTGTTCTGTTTGTTTCAATATTGTTTAAATTCAAACAGCTACACACAGTTATTAACGTAATCATACATTTTTGTTTCAGTACTTATTTCCATTGGGTATTTCTTTCTGAATATTTATGTTGAAATGGTGAGTGTTGATGACAACATTAGGAAAAGTGACTTTGGGAGTTGCTGAGCCCAACAGTGCAAGGGAGCTGCATGAGCACGCACAATTCAAATGCTAAGATTGGTTAAAACACTTTGGGTTGCCTAAGCACATAAGAAAAACATCCTATCGAGCCCATATCTTCCACAGGACATATACAACCCATTCTTGCCTGAGAAATGCTTCTGCAAAGTTTTTCCCTGCCCCACATCCTTAACACTCAATTATTCTTACATCCTATATTATATATCTGAGGCAGATAGGACTCCTTGGCATGACATTTTCCTGGTCCCAGCAGCTCAGAGACCACGCACGCATAGCATATTCAATTAGCTCTGTCGGTATTTGTCCTGGTTACCCTCACAAAAATAAGTATATACGAGGGAGATAATTCAACCTTCCCAGCCTATCCTTAAATAGGAAGTACAAAAGCAAAATACTGCGGATGCTGGAAATCTGAAATAAAAACAGAAAATGCTGGAAATACTCAGCAGGTCAGGCAGCATCTGTGGAGAGAGAAACAGAGTTAACATTTCAGGTCACTGCTGAGTATTTCCAGCATTTTCTGTTTTTCTCTTAAATAGGAAGTGATGGCCTCCCCAATATAACATCCAACTGGCTCTTGAATGATTCCAGAGTTTTTTTTGTCTCTACTCTCCTACCCAGAAGACTATTCCAGGTATTGATCACTCTGGACAAAGAGGTGCTTTCTGACCTTAGTCCTGAACTTGCTCTTTATTCATTTATACCCATATCCCTTTATCCTACAGTCATGGTTTAACTTGGAATAGCTTTCAGGATTTCTCTTTCCGATTCCGTTTCCTGTATCTCTGTAAGGCCCTCGCTTATTTACCTCCTTTCATGGCTGAAGAGTATGTGTTTTTCTTTCATAACCCAATCCTCTGACACAAGGTTCTCCAGAATATCACCTTGGGGTACTCCTGCAAGAATGTTTAATGTCTGTGTCTGGAATTCTTCATGCTACTTTTCCCACATTACAACAGTGACTACACTCCAAAAGTACTTCATTGGTTGTAAAGCGCTTTGAGATGTCCGGTGGTAATGAAAGGCACTATATAAATGCAAGTCTTTCTTTTCAGAAGAGTCCTTAATTAGTTTACATAAATGGGTTAATCCCTCTGTTATGTTTTTGAGTCTTTTCTACCCCTCTGGTCAGGCCCCAGCGGGAGTATACTTTAGGAAGGATGTCAAGGCCTTAGAGGAGGTGCAGAGGAGATTAAATAGAATGGTATCAGGGATGCAGGACTTCTGTTACATGGAGAGACTGGAAAAGCTGGGTTGTTGTTCTTAGAGCAGAGAAGATTAAGGGGAGATTTGATAGGTGTTCAAAATCATGAGGGGTTTTGATAGAGTAAATAAGGAGAAACTGTTTCCAGTGGCAGATGGATCATTAACCAAAGAACACAAATTTAAGGTAATTGGCAAAAGAACCAGAGGTGAGATGAGGTGAATTCTTTTTACGCAACGAGTTGTTATGATCTGGAATGCACTGCCTGAGAGGGTGGTGGAAGCAGATTCAATCATAACTTTCAAAACGAAATTGGATAAATATTTGAAGTGGAAAAATTTGCAGGGCTATGGGGAAAGGGCAGGGGAGTAGGATGAATTGGATAGCTCTTTCAATGAGCCAGCACAGGCATGATGGGCCAAATGGCCACTTTCTGTGCTGTATGATTCTATGATTCTTACTCTAGATTATTTCAGCTCTCATATCCAAGATTACGCTCATAGGTGAGCCCCAACTCCCCACACCATCAAGACTGTTCTGGTCTTGAGGTTAGGTTTCAGTAATGCACATGGGATAATGAATAGCAAACCCTGTCTGATAATAATTTTTAAATTACTGGAATTTATCTGATGTCTCCGCAGGATCTCTCTCCAGTTTATGAAAGTGGTAGAGCATCACATCAGAACTCATCTTAAGTTTAAAATATTAAGTAAACTTATCAAACAAACAATGAACAAGCAAATAATCTAACAGTGATATATAATACAATACAGTAGAAAGTCTATCATCTGACCCCTGAAGTGAAAAAAGAACACAAGAGTTATGTAATGCTAAGCAATTCTATATCTAATGTTGATTTATGTAGCCCTTTGCTTTCTTGTAATCTTTACCAACTACAAGAACTATGCTAATATACTTTATCTGTTCCTGTGAAGATTGCAATGGGTTCAACTAACTTCCACTATATACCTGTTCACCAGGTATTAATTTTCTTAACTAACATTCAGATGCAAAAATACTTAGCTGTCATACACATAACTGAAGAAGTTACACAGTCTGTGCTTGTCCAAAAGTAGCTTGGTTCCTCCCGTCAAGCCTACAGTTCAAAAACCAATTTGAATCATCCTTGCAACATATGTTTTGTATTTTGTGAGGACCTGGATTTGTTCTTTTAACTAGCTTTAAACTCATTGTGACTGGATTTAAAGGGACAGCCACCAAGCCAAACTCAGACTAACATAAATACTACACTTTTGTCACACCCTTCATTTAAAAAAGTGCTGGGAAGAATTTCAGACAAATCCATTAAATGTTCATTTGCTTGTATTCTACGATGTAACTTCAGGGCCAAGGAATCAGCCTCCTGGCTCCTGCTTGGAGGCCTTGTATATTTCCCAGGTACTTGGTGATCAGAGCTGAATGCAATACTTAGGATGAGGCTCCAGAACAACAACAACTTGCATTTCTATAGCACCTTTAATGTAGCAAGACATCCCAAGGCGCTTCACAAGATTGGTATTAATCAAAATTTGACACCGAGCCACAGAAGGAGATATCAGGACAGATGACCAGAAGCGAGGTTAAAGAGATAGGTTCTAAGGAGCGTCTTAAAGGAGGAGGGAGAGGTAGAGAGGCGGAAAGGTTTAGGGAGGGAATTCCAGAGCTTGGAGCCTAGGCAGCTGAAGGCTCAGCCACTAATGATTGAGCGAAGGAAATCAGGGCTGCACAAGAGGCCAGAATTGGAGGAGCACAGATATCTCGGTGGCGGGGGGCGGGGCGCAGGGGGTGGTGGTTGGGGTGTTGTAGGGCTGGAGGAGGTTACAGAGATAGGGAAGGGTGAGACCACGGAGGGATTTGAAAACAAAGATGAGAATTTTAAAATTGAGGCATTGCTGGGCCTGGGAGCCAATGTAGGTCAGCAGGTTCAGGGGCGATGGGTGAATGGGACTTGGTGCGAGTTAGGATACGGGCAGCAGAGTTTTGATGAGCTCAAGTTTATGTTGGGTGGAAGATGGGACGCCAGCTAGGAGAGCATTGGAATTGTCAATTCTAGAGGTAACAAAGGCATGGATAAGGGTTTCAGTAGCAGATGAGTTAAGGCGTGGTGGAGTCGGGCAATGTTACGGAGGTGGAAGCAGGTGATGAAGCAGATATGTGGTCAGAAGCTCAACTTGGGTAAAATATGACACCAAGGTTGCGAATGGTCTGGTTCAGCCTCAGTTGGCAGGGATAGGGATGGAATCGGTGGTGAGGGAATGGAATTTGGGGCAGGGGCTGAAGACAATGGCCGCGATTTTGCCGGCGTTCAGTGGACCCAATTGGTGGTGGGTCAGTTGTAAAATTTAAAACATGCACACCTGCATTTCCCGATGTCGGGTCTGCAAGCACTGAGCAGACCCGACAGGCAGTGGCGGGGGTCCCAATTCAAATCATTAGTGGCTTGTTTACAGCCACTTAACAATGCTTTTTTCCCGGCTTTTTGATTTTGACAGGTCGCCCACCAGTTTCCCGCTGTGCCGAGACTTTGTCTGTGAAGCTGAGGCGGGAGGTCAGTGGCCATTGAATCAGCTGATAAGTTGACACCTTCAAATGTCAAGTCAAAGCTTCCAGCTGATTCTCTAAACTGCATTTCCACTACAGATTCAGAATGCTGCAAGTCTTTACACAAGTCTCCATCCAGTCTGACCTCATTACCTCTCCCACCATTGACAGATCGCTTCTGTCATCTCTATTTCACCTGCCATCTATTCCATCAGCATGGGTGCACTTTATACTCTCTCACTTTGATCCTCAGAATCTGACCACGATCAGCCCCAACACCAGCATCACCAGGCACACCAGCAGCACCAACAACAACCTTCTCCACAATCACCTGATGTTGCACAGGACAGAGGGCATCAGCACCTGACCACATTGCTGCCGGGAGGCCAGGGATGGCCTCACCATGGCCAGATTTACTTCACTTGATGCTGCACATCCTGGCTGCCACATGATGCGCCAGGTTGGCACCACCCCACACCAACAACATAAAGCATCCCTACAATGCCCAAGCCATTCCTTTCACACTCATCACCATTGCGGGGGTACTGTTATGTCTCACCATTCACTGCAACTCACTAAGCCACTTCCAAAGGTGAACACAAATCTGTCCAAGAATGCAAAGTGTTGAAAATAAAGGTTTCAATGTTTGACAGTACACTAACAGGAACTTCACATGAACATTGGCTAAAACACACAAATGCCTACCCTTGTGTGTTGTTAGTTGGTATGATTGCACCAGGATGAGGGTGAGTGTGAGGGGTGGCTAGTGAGATGGTGATGTGATAATGTAGATAGAGAGGGATGGGTGGAGGTGCAAGGTAAATTGGTGTGAGTAAGGATGTGCAGGAGTAGAGTAGGGAAGGCAGAGTGAGGGGAATGTGATGAGTGGCAAAGCAGGATGAGGTTGAGTGTGACTTGGCAGTAACATTTCATGATCTACTGAGATCATTGAAAGGTTTGCGCCACTGTGGCCTGGTCCTCCTGACGACATCCCTGCTTGTGTCCTCCTGTGCAATGTGCAACCAGGCTGCGTTGGTCTCCTGGAGAGGTCTCTTCTGCCCATTGGAAGGGAAGAGAACCTCCCTGTGTGCTGTGACTCCCTCCATAAGCATATGAAGGGAGTAATGGGAGAGTCTGGGTGCAGCCTTGCACCTCTGTGCAGTGCTTGCAGTTTGCAGCACCTTAATGCTGTTGAACACTGACAGCACAAATGTCAAAATGAATATGGCCATGGTCCCTTTAATAAACCGGCTGATGACGTGTCATCAAATGACGTCATCAGACCCGCTTCCTTCAATCGGCCGGGAAAGTCGCTGGACGGGCTTAACAAGCCCAATCAGGGGAAAGTCATGTCGGAAGCCTAGATGGAGCCAGCAGCGAGGCCACGACCCGCCACCGACGTCACCCGCCACGGACCAGCCGAGGTAGGGAAAATCGCGGCCTATGGCTTCGGTCTTCCCAATATTTAGTTGGTGGAAATTTCTGCTCATCCAGTACTCGATGTTGGCCAAGCAGTGTGACAAATCAGAGACAGTGGAGGGGGTTGAGAGAAGTGATAGTGAAGTGGAGCTGGGTGTTGTCAGCGTACATGTGGAACCTGACTTTTCTTGGATGATATCACCGAGGAGCAGCATGTAGGTGAGAAATAGTAGGAGGCCAAGGATAGATCCTTGGGGGACTCCACAGGTAACGGTGCAGGAGCGGGAAGAGAAGCCATTGCAGGTGATTCTCTGGCTACTAATGAATAGATGATAATGGAACCAGGCGAGGGCAGTCCCACCCAGCTGGACAATGCAGGAGAGGCGTTGGAGGAGAATGGTGTGGTCAACCATGTTGAAGGTTGCAGACAGGTTGAGAATAATGATAGGGATAGTTTACCTCGGTCACATTCACATAGGATGTCATTTGTGACTTTGATAAGGGTTGTTTCAGTGCTGTGGTGGGGGTGGAAACCTGATTGGAGGGGTTCAAAAATGGAGTTGTAGGAAAGATGGGCACAGATTTGAGAGGCGACAACATGCTCAAGAACTTTAGAGAGGAAGGGAAGATGGAGATGGGGCAGTAGGTTGTAAGGACAGAGGGGTCAAGGGTGGTTTTTTTGAGGAGAGGGGTGATGACGGCAGATTTGAGGGAGAGGGGGACAGTACCTGAGGAGAGGGAACCGTTAACAATGTCAGCTAACATGGGGGCCAGGAAGGGAAGTTGGCTCTTCAGGAGTTTGGTTGGAATAGTGTCGAGGGAGCAGGAGGTGGGTCTCATGGAAAAGATGAGCTTGGAGAGGACATAATGTGAAATAGGATTGAAACTAGAGAAAGATCCTTAATCGGGCTAGGGGGAACCTTAAATGAGCTTCAGCGCAATGGTCTTAGGCTTACACTCTACTGATTAGGCAATATAGCTCAGCATTCTGTTTATTTTGTTGATTACTGCTGTAAAATGAGTGGACCTGCTCAGTGTTTAGTCTACTATTACTCACAGCCTTTCCTCTAGCCAGTTTGACACTTTTCATTGAGTAGGAATGAATTCAATTTTCTCCTTCCAATTTGTGATGCATTGAACTTATGTGCTTGAATTTAATTTGTCATTGTTCTGCCCACTTGCAAATATTGTCTGGCTCCATCTGTAGTTCCTTGGCTGTTTCTTCAGATTACAATATCACTTCTAGCTTAGTATCTACTCCAGAGTTGACCACCTTGCATTGTGTTTCTGAATCCAGGTCACTTACATAGATTAAAAACAATAGGGACTCCAGCACGGATCCTTGGGGCAGTCCATTCAATACACCTCCCCAGTCTGCCATCATTGTCATAACTAGTAGCCACTCAGTCTCATTCCTAAGAAGATCTTCATTTAGCTCTTTCCTATCAATGTTATAACAGCAGGAACTGCTTTAGCTGGAAGTCTATTGCACAATCTATGAGAAAAGAAAAATCTTTGTTTGAGCCTTGTTAATTTTATACTCATATCTTATAGTTCTGCATTCTTAGTCAAATTTAAATAGCCTACTTGCATCAACATGGCCCGGCCATCATGGTGTGGGGCAGGCTTGGTGACCAACTCGTCTTTCCCTGCCTGTCAATTTCTTATGTTCATAATAAAAACCTGAAAGATATCTTCACTCAATCTTATTTTCTCTAATGAAAACATGTTCAGTTCTGTGAGTCTTTCTTCACAATCTAAAGCACTAAATGGTTTAATTCAACTCCATACAACTTTTGGGCTCAAGGCATTTTCATGCTAAGAGAGATGAGCCCAATGCCATCGGAGACCCACCTTTTCATGAGTTGTGTTTACTGTTGTCAGTCTCCACTTCCCTTTTAATGGTAAGAATTCTTTGGAGGAGTGGCAACACCATTAAGCATAATTGGGAGCGTAGCTTATGGAGACATGTGTCACTGTTTGAGCACTGCGCCTTTGGGACTGCATGTTAAATATAAAAGTGCCTTAAGTAACTCATCTAAATCACTTCTCTTTACCATATCATTCACATTCAGCATTTAAAAAAAACCGATAAACAAAAGCTCCTACAAAAGCATGTTAAAATTAACAGTAATGTTTTGTAAGCAATTCTTAAAAGGTGGTACCAGTGATGCATCTGTCTTTGGGATGATCTTTTATTTCCTTTTATATTGCCCTTAATTCACTTTGAGGTTCCCCCTATCTTGTCCACCCGTTTCCATATGTTGCCTTTAACTGGAAGAATCCAAGTAGATAAATTTATTTAATGGTACCCTGGTTTACAGATGTGTTCTCCAGGGCAGACCTGGTCTTTTTGGGATTTCCTGTTCTAGCTCCCTCCCAATCACCTGCCACCTGTTGTCGAGGACTGGGCTGTGTAGTGCTCCATCTAGTGGTCCAGCCTAGAACTCATCCAATGAAGGAGATGAGGTTCCATGTTAAGTGTAGGATTCAAGCTTATGACTGATTGAAAATCCAATGTTCTACTGTTAATGCCTTTCCATAATCCTAGACATAAGTATATAGTGCAGTTAAGTAGACATACAGTATATGTAAGTGTGACATGACAAAATCTCAAGCAAATTCTGGTTCGGGACACAAGTTTTCCTGTTATTCAAATCTGCTTATAAGTGAACAACTCTCATGTCCCTCCAAATCTATTGCATAGAACAGAATTTCACTGTAACTGACATGACTTAACTGGTAGATTTCACACTACACTAGTTCATTTCACACTTGGATTTCAGTATTTCACAATCCAACAACTGACATCCCAATTGTCTTTACAAAGCAAGAAACATACCAGGTCACCTAAGATTATATTTGCCAAAGATGCCACCATAACCTCGGGTGTGATAGTGGGCAGCAATGTCCAGAGTATGGTGCAGTCCTACTGTACTGCCCATTTCCGACTGTAACAAAGTTGCTGAGTGAATATTTTTTACCTGGAACACTTTTGCACTCAATTTGTGCAGTACACAGATTCACTGGGAAGATGAGGCCCTTAATTGAAAGTGCCACATAATTCATGTTTATCTCTCACAACAGAAACAGGCATTGCTGGAGAAGCTGCAATGAGAAGCTGGAATCTTCATTTAAAGATGAACTGCTTCAAATTTTCGGTCCACATTCTAGGTTCTTGCACACTATGGAGCCCACTTTCGGTTCTACACCAGGAATAGGAAGAACTGGCAAGAGCAGGAAAGGGCTGTAAAAGGTACAGCCAACTGCTAATGCCAGTAATATGTCTAAGAAGGCTGAGGTTTTAGAAGAGAGGCTTTCACAGTGCTGTGTCATCTTCTTCCAGAAGATTTGTGCACTATGTGTAATATCTGTACTGGAGCGCCAGTGGCCATCACAGACCGCTTCTCTGTGTTGGACCCTTTGCAGGCTTCTGTATCTCTCCTGGCATTCTCTGAAGGGTCCATCGAGGCACCCATTGCTGCCTTGTTACGAGAAGCAACCCAGCCATTGTCTCAGGTTGAACCAGAGTGTTTGAAACCTCAGCATCCTATTTGACCCTGAGCTGAACTTCATACCCCATATCATCTTCATCGCAAAGACTGCCTCCGTAATATCACCCGCCTCCGCCCCTGCCTCAGCTCATCTGCTGCAGGAAACCCTCATCCATGCCTTTGTCTCCTCCAGACTCAACTATTCGAATGCTCTCCTGGCCGGCCTCCCATCCACTGTCTGTAAAATTCAACTCCTTCAAAATTCTGCTACCCATATCCTATCCCACACCAAGATACCACTCACCCATCGCTCTGGGTCCCACAACCTCTCCAATTTAAAATTCTTTTCCTCTTGTTTAAATCTCTTTGGGGCCTTGCCCCTCCCTATCTGTAACCTTCGCCATCCCTACAATCCCCCTATGAATTCTCTGTTCATTTGGCCTTTTGCCTGTCGCTCTCCTTTGCCCCACCATTGGTGGCCATACCTTCAGCTGTCTAGGCCCTACATTCTGGAATTCTATCCCTAAACCCCTCCGCCTCTTCTACTTCCAATCTCCACTAAGATCCTCCTAAAAACCATCCTCTTTGACCAAGCTTTTGGTCACCCTCTTAATCTCTCCTCTTTTGGCTTGGCGTCCATTTATTTCTGATTACACCTTTTTGAAGCAGCTCGCCATTACCAAGGAACTGTGGCTGGTACAGGAGTGACAGGGCTCGACATTGCACTGTGCGTGTCAGATGACATCATGGGCAGCCCTTGTCTGCGGTTGTTGATCCTTTTCCACCCAATGCAATGTGAGTGGAACACTGAATCCAATCCCAATACTATGCCAAGTATTTGAAGCTTCTATTAAAATATGTGACAGCTCACCTTTAATAGTCAGGTGCTGGGCTGCAGCCTCTCTATGAGAGCTAGGAAATCATTGCTTTTGGAATATAGG
Organism: Squalus acanthias; assembly: GCA_030390025.1. NCBI lineage: Eukaryota > Metazoa > Chordata > Chondrichthyes > Squaliformes > Squalidae > Squalus > Squalus acanthias. The sequence goes on from CM059439.1 coordinate 66,598,405, forward strand.
GCGTTCCCAAGTTAACAAGGTCATCCACCAGCAACAACTACCTTAATTACTTTTACGGACATCGGGAGTGCCCAGAATAAACTTGTAGTCACAAGGATTTTCTTACAATGCAAGAGACATATGACAAGTTCTCGCTAACTGGCACCTCCTGATATTACCCAGCTGGCGTTAAGCTTAATGCTGGCAGTAATTCCTAGCTTTTAAAGTCAACTGATCTGATGTGTCATTTAAAATTAATTGAAGAGATCTAAGGTAAACAAATCTTACTTAACGTTGGTTTGAAAATAGATAAATAGAGTTGCATGTCCGGCATGTTGTTGTTGAAGATTCACTTCGTTTGAAACGCCTCCCTCAATGCAGGCTCAATTAGTTGTTAAGGGAATACAAATTACCGATGCATGGAATAAAGGATGGAAACCGACCTCTATTATTTCTTAATTAATGTTTTACTATAAAATATACATCTTAAGACATTATAAAGGGGAAGAAAGAAACCTGACAATGGGAAAATGAAGCCTATATACGTGATGAAGGGGTATCCAAAGGAGTAAAAGAGAAATGGAAAGGATTTGGTGTGATATTTTTGAGCATTTGTTGAATGCTTCCAATTAGAGTGAACCTGGTCAACAAGCTTAATCAGACAGTGGAATACATCACAAAGTCATTTAACTGGAAGTTGAAACAAGTTGTTTTAGTCTTGTAGAAACCATTATTGAAGCCACATTTCAATTATCATTCACAACTTTAGGTATTTTATATTCAAAAGCACATTGATCTACTGAAGAGGGAAATTTTGGGACTCAGACTCTAAACTATTATGAAGTGAAGCTCAAAGAACTGAGCATGTTTCCATTAGAAAAAAAGGGTTAAGAAAGGATGGGATCAGGTTTTTAAAATACTGAGAAAAATTGATTTTTTTTTACTTAGAATATAAATGCAGCATTAGAGGACATGAATATAAAATTGGCAAGATTTCAGATTAGAAGGATTTCCCCCCCAGAGTATTGGATGTGTAGTAGAGACTTGCAGTTAAAGTGGCTAATGCTCTGTTTGACATCTTCAAAAAAAAGAGTTGGATGAATATCTGGTTAGCAATGGGATTACAAGTCATAAAGAATAAGTACAGATAGGCTGTTTTGAATATGATCGTTGCTGAGCTGCTGGGACCATGGAAATATCACATGAAGGGTGAATCACGTCAGAAGTGAAGGCTGGGTAAATGCTCTGGAGTTTTTGTTCCATTAATCTTTCAGAGAAATGTTGTTGCACCTTTTCTCTGAAGATAAAACGTGTTGGGTTAACACCATGACTGCAGATGGTCTGGGAAAGGATTGGTTAAGACGGCCATTATTTGTTCCGTGCATTCTTGTGTTCCTGCATGTCTGCAACTCCCAATTGGCACGTGATGTTGCTAACAGCACTGTAATAAGAGTGGACAGCTAAGAGCCTGTAACCAAACGGAACCAAGTAGAACGCTACTCAAGTGTCTGTAGGCACCACTGAGTGTGGCGTTGGTAGTCATGCAATAACAACAAATCCTTCTGGCAGAAACAGGGAGTCATGTTAATTAAACCCAGGAAACTGCTGAGATCGGGTACAACGCTGGTTTTACACCCCGCCGGATTTTACTCTCCATTAAAGTCAGTGCAGAGTAATATTGGGCGGGGCGTAAAACCGGCGTTCCACCTGATCCCTGGTTTCCCGCCGGGTGAGTTGGGTTACCCCCATACAAACAAATCCAGCTCAAATATGTTCCAATTGGTGGAGGTGTATGATATTCACAAACCACACAACGCCAGGCTCCGTGGCTGGGAAACTGCAGCAATCAGGGCTTTCTCCCAGTCGCGGTTACATTTACTAGTAATGGATGTCAGCTGTTTCAGGGAGGTGACAAAGAGTTGCACGAAACAATAACAGGTTTTCTTGGTTCTACACACTCACTGCCAGGAGATCCAACACCATTCAGTTTAATTATTAGCGCCATAAAACATTGGTGTATTTACCTTCTTTTAATTGCACTTTGTAAAATACATTATCTTCACTACCAGGTGCTGAAGTTCTCAGTATCACTAAGAAAGAAAGTCCGCAAAAAGAGGTTTGAAAAATGTCTTTGTCGATGGTTTTAAAGGCAACCATACAATATACTTGTAGAGAGTCCAGGGGAAGGCGCCATAGTTTAAGTTGTATAACGCTTTTTCAGTATTTGCTATATTTATAGGAACCATGATTCTGAGACAATCCATTTTTTTTTAGCCGTAAACAGTTGAATGCCAGAGCCAGCCGCAGCACTCCCTGTGTCGATTGCGAATCAGTTTCATAACCAACAATTGCTCCACCCACAAGGGCAGGCTCACGGAAGCTTATGCATGTGTTCAGATGGTAGGTGTGCCAGCTTTAATCAGTTTTATGAGAATTCCTGTGCCAAGGGTTGTGATTTCTTGGTATAGCACAAGAGGAGATTCCAGCTCTGCACACAGATCAGATCCAGTTGTAGCAGGTCTGTCTGATCTGTGTGTAGTGTCCCTTTTGCCATCAATCTAAAGGAAGTAATTTATAAGCAGAATTCAGATCCTATGGAGAGAAGACTTCCATTTTTTTTTAAAAAGAAGAAAATAATTAATAATTTTACAAATATGGAAGTGAAGGTCGATTTCCTGGCTTGGGTAAATAACAAAATGGCTGCTCAGGCGAGTGTTACTGCACAACACAGTCATCGCAAGACATTACCGTATACATCAGTGAACTTTCAGAACTTTCAGTAAAACATGCGTGCTCCTGGACACAGGTTGATGGCCCGACATAAACTCATATCTTTGCATGGAGAGCACAAACGTCTGCTTGGGACTCGCACAGTGATCATCTGTCCCATCAGATTCAGTAGCCTCTCCAAGGTAGTTCCCCCAATGATATCACTAATATTCACTATTTCAATAAACATCAAAAAAATCTATGGAGTAAGAAAAAAACAAATCTTGATGTTACTGTTTAATTGTTGAAAGAGAACCTAATGGTTAAACTATTTTAATATCAACCTTAATCCAAATGACAGAACTTATGAGCAATAACTTGTGATTATATAGCAGCTTATCATGGTCTCTCAGGATGCCTCAAAGCACTTCTCCAATTAATTACTTTTTGAAATGCAGTCACTGTTGTTATTTGGAGAAATGTGGCTGTCTATTTGTGCACAGCAAGTTCCCACAAACAACAAATGAGATGAGTAACCATTTAATTTGCTTTTAGCAGCATTGTTTGAAGGAAGAATGTTGGCCAGAGAACCCCATTGGATCTTCTTCAACAGTGCAGCACTCCCTAAATTTAGCACTCCCTCAATGCAACACTCCCTTAATGCAGCACTCCCTCAATGCAACACTCCCTCAATGCAGCACTCCCTCAATGCAGCACTCCCTCAATGCAGCACTCCCTCAATGCAACACTCCCTCAATGCAACACTCCCTCAATGCAACACTCCCTCAATGCAAAACTCCCTCAATGCAGCACTCCCTCAATGCAGTAGTCCCTCAATGCAACACTCCCTCAATGCAACACTCCCTCAATGCAACACTCCCTCAATGCAACACTCCCTTAATGCAGCACTCCCTCAATGCAACACTCCCTCAATGCAACACTCCCTCAATGCAACACTCCCTCAATGCAGCACTCCCTCAATGCAGCACTCCCTCAATGCAACACTCCCTCAATGCAACACTCCCTCAATGCAGTAGTCCCTCAATGCAGTAGTCCCTCAATGCAGCACTCCCTCAATGCAGCACTCCCTCAATGCAGCACACCCTCAATGCAACACTCCCTCAATACAGTAGTCCCTCAATGCAGTAGTCCCTCAATGCAGCACTCCCTCAATGCAACACTCCCTCAATGCAGCACTCCCTCAATGCAGCACTCCCTCAATGCAGCACTCCCTCAATGCAACACTCCCTCAATGCAGTAGTCCCTCAATGCAGCACTCCCTCAATGCAGCACTCCCTCAATGCAGCACTCCCTCAATGCAGCACTCCCTCAATGCAACACTCCCTCAATGCAGCACTCCCTCAATGCAGCACTCCCTCAATGCAGTAGTCCCTCAATGCAACACTCCCTCAATGCAACACTCCCTCAATGCAACACTCCCTCAATGCAACACTCCCTCAATGCAGCACTCCCTCAATGCAGTAGTCCCTCAATGCAACACTCCCTCAATGCAACACTCCCTCAATGCAGCACTCCCTCAATGCAGCACTCCCTCAATGCAGCACTCCCTCAATGCAACACTCCCTCAATGCAACACTCCCTCAATGCAGTAGTCCCTCAATGCAGTAGTCCCTCAATGCAGCACTCCCTCAATGCAGCACTCCCTCAATGCAGCACACCCTCAATGCAACACTCCCTCAATGCAGTAGTCCCTCAATGCAGTAGTCCCTCAATGCAGCACTCCCTCAATGCAACACTCCCTCAATGCAGCACTCCCTCAATGCAGCACTCCCTCAATGCAGCACTCCCTCAATGCAGCACTCCCTCAATGCAACACTCCCTCAATGCAACACTCCCTCAATGCAGTAGTCCCTCAATGCAGCACTCCCTCAATGCAGCACTCCCTCAATGCAGCACTCCCTCAATGCAGCACTCCCTCAATACTGTGCTGATGCACATTAGATTATGTGCAAAAGTCCTGCAGCCGGGCTTGAACCCACAACCTTCGGACTCAGAGTTGAGAGTGCTACAACTGAGCCAAACTCAAGCAAAGTCATAGAAGCATTTACAATTACACCATAAGTAGGAAATCTTTTCTCAATGTTCTTTTATTCATATCACAGCTTAAATACAATCTTGAAGGAATTTCAAGATTAGATGAAACAGATGATGGTTTTGCCATAGACTCCAGCCAGACATACTTCTGTAGGCCACAAAAATTCTACTGCGGCAGTGAGACCAATATTTTGAGAGCTCTGTGAAATCATATTCCCTGGGCTAGAGCACTGCAATAGATTGTTCAAAAGATTTAAAAGGGACAATCTTCAATGATAAAGTGTTGGGAAGTATTTTTCGTTTACAACTACACAGCGTGATGATTTAAGTATACGTTACTGGAACAATTATGGATGACGATGTTATGACAAAAGTTGCAGATGCCCCTTGTACCACCCCACACCAAAAGTTTTGCGAAAGAACCTTTTTGTGAAGTTAATGCCTTTTAAACTTACTGACTTCATGCCACATCAGAATTTTTAGGGCTTTCCTCAAAGTACAAAAATGTACTTTCTGGAAAGTGGGAACTTGAACCCAACGAACACGAGTAATTATTTGACCATGTTATAAACTATAGAGAATCACAAAAGGATCAGATTGATATGCAGGTCAGCTATATGCACCCCTTCTCCATAACAGAATCTATTGAGACCTTAACGAACCCGGGACAGAGGAGGAATTTGTGCCCCTCAACAAGCTGTTACTGCAGTACCCATATGCTTTCTAAACATTGAGGGTTGCTTTTATAATGCCCACTACACCACAATACTATAAGGCATGATATAGAAAAAAGATTTTGATTTGAAGTCCTAAACTCATAAAAACTAAGTTTAAAGGAGTAAAAAAATTGTTAGGGTACCATCTTCAGGAGAAGCTGCTTGGTAAACATTTTTTTCATTTGGATAGGGTTAGAATATCTACGAATCATTTTCATCACAATGGCACTTTGCACCAGTGTTGTGATGATGCAGTTCAGCATAATTGATATGTTGGCTGTTTGCAAACAAAAGAGAAAACTAATGATGTACATGACCTGATGAAGACATAGCTAAAAATAAAGACAGAGCAGCAAGATAGCCAAAAACTTGGAATGGGAATTAATAATTTGTGTTTTAGTTTGAAAGTAAAATACCGTATTGATTTTAATAATGTTTAATAGTTTTTTTAGAATAAGATTGCAGATTCAAACTTTTTGACTGATCAAGTATGCCTAGCCTTTTGTACAGCATGTTTTTGATGGGCATGTTATAGCAAGGTCCTGAACTGTTAACCGCCCTTTCTTTATAAGCCTGTACTTTCATCAGCTGTTGCTATTGTGCTGCTGCAGTCAAATTAATGGGAGTGCAAACAGTATGTTTAACCATTAACCTGTCAGCCATGTTTACACCAAGTCTGCATTGGAATGGCAGGTACTAAGACAGCAACAAGATCTGACAATTACACACATTCTTCACTACAAATACTATTTTAAGTTAAAATAATACAACAATACCGCTCTAAATTAATAATTGATAAGCCTTAACACATACGCTGCATCGATTTACAGCTTTAGAAATAACAAAATTGGTTGTCTGTTACTCAACAGTCACCAGGTGACGATATGCCATTAAGGGAGGACCCGTACAACAAATTTTAACTCTCTTTGGATTGTAAACCCTGCCTCTGTCAATAAAATAAAACTGGCTAAATGATCTTTCTTCACCACAGGCTGAGTCTGAGAAAAGGGTCAATTAGCAATGGCAATCAAAGAGATTTGAACAAAACCTCCTCAGTGGATCGGTGACTCTGCTGAGGTTTATCATCTGGAGACGAACTATATAAAAGAAGCAATAGCAAAATACTGCGGATGCTGGAAATCTGAAATAACAACCGAAAATGCTGGAAACACTCAGCAGGTCAGGCAGCATCCGTGGAGAGAGAAAAACAGAGTTAACGTTTCAGGTCTGTGACCCTTTGTCTCAGCTGCACTATAAACACTGCTTGTACCTTTGCCCTTGTACAGGTAGCCGACGGCTTTCCTATGTATGTTGCACATGAACTGTGTGATAGACATGACGATATTATCAGGCTAACAAGGAGAAGGTTACAAGATGCTGCAACATGTGTCTGCCAGGCTGGGTATGTTGATCTGCGACCTGGAAATGAAAATAAAACAAATGACAAAAAAGTCTGGACCCACCTATGTTGTGAATTCCCCCAGAAGGCCATATATTCTTGTCATAGACTGTGTGGATACTTTAATTGCACAGCAACCGCTGACTGGGAAATAGAGCTTTAATATTTAACCAGGTATTAGAGGCAGAACTTGTAACATGTTTAATGTCTGAAGGGAAATGCCAGCATTGTTTCACAATAACTTGGGTTCATTTAAATAGTCCAGAGACCACTACTCTAACAATATCAGTCTTAATTGTTTTCTGCAATGTTGCTGCTTTCACCCATCACATTAACTTTGCAATCGATATGTAAAAACCCTTGTGCAAAAAAAACTTGCCTCAGATAAAACTATTTTTACAGCCTGATGCAATCATATATACAACAATATCGACTACACATATAGATCTTTGCCACTGCCTATAGAGGTGCATATCTTTGGGAACCAGAAGTTAAGAGACGAAGGAAAGGTTCTGTTGTCGCACCCACTTTGGAGTTGCAGGTGGAAACTGAGACAAAAGCTTTCTTTGCTGTGGCTTAATAAAATGTTCTTTAACTGAATTGACATTTCTGCAGTATTATACCAGGCGGCTGGATTGATGTTCACCAAAACCCACACAAATTAAAGGTAAGGAGAATATTTCACAACCTGCTTGACAATTTTCACTCAGTACACCAAACTGCTTTAGTTGCTCAGCCTGCCTCACAGGGGTCAAAGTGTGAAGGCAAGTAGCTTCCTCACTACAGTGTAATATACTAATCACCTTGTTTAATCAATGCTACAGGAATGAATGTCAGATTTGTGTGTGTGTGTGTGTGTATGGATGGAGATGTTCATTTCTTTTATAGAGTCTGTAAAATTCTAGTGCTCAAAGTCAAACTTGGAGACCAATGCCGCAGGCTGACAGGTCCCGCTCCCCGTTCCCAGAGTCACGCATTATCCCGACACTGTACTGCTGATAAAAATGAAAAATGTCCGCTCTACACTGGCAGTACTGAGAAAACGACACCACTGCAACACAAGAGATCATGCACATTCCCCCCTCCTCAATCACTCAACTAATACCACCAACGGAAAAAATAGAATCCCTCCCCACTAAACTGCCCAACAGAAGTATATGTGCCACGTGGCCACCAGGGATTGGATGCCCTCCTCCACCCTTCACTAGACTGCTATAGAAACTATCATGCACTTTGTCTTCATTGATCTCTATGAAATACAAACATAATTTCCTTGATTAGATTATCAATAGAATATGACAGCATCCTCCCTTACCAGACCACCAGAAATTACATACACAACTCCTCCTCTCCCCTTCCCCTCCCACTAGATGACCATGCTGCTTTATTTTATGTTTGCTTTGTAACTCCAGCCCTAGACCCTGGCTGCTCATCTGCCAAAAGCCATGAGGCAGGACACACGTGAGTTGCTGTAATGGGACTTTGCTGTGCACAAATTGGCTACTATATTTCCATAGGAACAGGAGTAGGCCCTTCAGCCCCTCAAGCCCATTCCGCCAATCAAATAGATCATGACTGATCTGTACCTTAACTCTATTTACCCGCTTAGGTCCATATCCCTTGATACCCTTACCTAATAAAAAATTGCTGTTCTCAGTCTTGAAAATTTCCATTGATCCAGCATCTACAGCCTTTTGGGGGAGAGAATTCCATATATTTGCCTAAATAACTACAGTGAATGGACTTCAACAAATAGTTCATTGGATGTGAAGTGCTTTGGGATGTCCAGAGGATTTGACAAAATGCTATATGAATGCTAGTTCTTATTATTTGAAAAAATTCATGCCCAAAGTGCTTCAGGTTGATTCACTCTCTGTGAGTAGACCCAGTATAGCCCAATTAGCACTACTTTAGTCAGTGACTTTGGTTTGTTGTTACCTACCCAGACAGCACCCTATCATCAGATGCATCTCTGGACAAGGAAGGGTTTCATTGTCAAGGAAGGCCTGTCGGCTGTCTGAGGAAACGCGTATAGGAAGAACATTGCCCGATAATCCAAGACCAAGGTTAAAGCATTGGGTCTGGCAGTTCTTTTTTTCTGCCTTGAGACTTGAACTGTCCAAAAATGTCATATTTAAGCATCTCAAAAGCTTCCATCTCTGCAATCTCCACACCATCATGAATAATATTGTAAAGAGTGAGGTTCTGGATCATGCTGGTTTTTCAGGGACCAAGGCAATGCTGCTAAAGGCTCAACTAAGATGATACGATAGCAAAATACTGCGGATGCTGGAAATCCTAAATAACAACAGAAAACGCTGGAAAAACTCAGCAGGCCAGGCAGCATCCGTGGAGAGAGAAAGAGAGTTAACGTTTCAGGTCGATGACCTTTCATCAGAACTGGGAAGAGCCGGAAATCAAATAGATTTAAGGCCAGAGTAAAGCTGGGAAAAAGGGGAGGGGATAAAAGAACAAAGGGAGAGATGAAGAGACATTAAGAGACATTAAGAGACATTAAGAGATATGCAAGGCTAGAGGTGGTGTTAATGTGACAGATTAAGGCTGAATGAAGTGTGAAATCCACTGGCAGAATGAAGGACAGCTGCCAGCTTCTAGGAGGAAAAAAAAGGTGGGGGGGGACAAATAAAAGGGTGGATAAAATAAAATATAAATGTGATTGGAGCTGAGGTTATGATCTAAAATTGTTGAACTCGATATTGAGTCCAGAGGGCTGTAGCGTGCCTAAACGAAAGATGAGGTGCTAATTAACAACAGAAAACGCTGGAAAAACTCAGCAGGCCAGGCAGCATCCGTGGAGAGAGAAAGAGAGGTCATCAGAAAGGTCATCGACCTGAAACGTTAACTCTCTTTCTCTCTCCACGGATGCTGCCTGGCCTGCTGAGTTTTTCCAGCGTTTTCTGTTGTTATTTCGGATTTCCAGCATCCGCAGTATTTTGCTATCGTAAAGATGAGGTGCTGTTCCTCGAGCTTACGCTGAGCTTCCATGGAACAGTGTAATAGGCCGAGGACGGTGAGGTCAGAGTGGGAGTGAAGCGGTGAATTAAAGTGACAGGCCACCGGGAGCTCGGGGTCCCCCTTACGGACTGAACGGAGGTGTTCCGCAAAGCGGTCACCCAATCTGCGTTTGGTCTCCCCAATGTAGAGGAGTCCACATCGTGAGCAGCGAATACAGTATACTAAATTGCAAGAAGTACAAGTAAATCGCTGTTTCACCTGGAAGGGGTGTTTGGGGCCCTGGACAGTGGGAAGAGGGGAGGTATAAGGGCATGTGTTGCATTTCCTGCGCGTGCACGGGAAGGTGCCGGGCAAAGGGGAAGGGGTGCTGGGGGTGGTAGAGGAGTGGACTAGGGTGTCGCGGAGGGAGCGGTCCCTACGGAATGCTGAAAGGGGAGGTGAGGGGAAGATGTGTTTGGTGGTGGGATCACGCTGGAGGTGGCGGAAATGGCGGAGGATGATCCGTTGAATGTGGAGGCTGGTGGGGTGAAAGGTGAGGACAAGGGGAACCCTGTCGTGGTTCCGGGAGGGAGGGGCAGGGGTGAGGGCAGATGTGCGGGAGATAGAACGGACACGGTCGAGGGCCGTGTCGACCACGGTAGAGGGGAATCCTCGGTTGAGGAAAAAGGAAGACATGTCGGAAGCACTGGTATGGAAGGTGGCATCATCAGAGCAGATGCGGCGGAGACGGAGAAACTGGGAGAATGGAATAGAGTCCTTACAGGAGGCGGGGTGGGAGGAAGTGTAGTCCAGGTAGCTGTGGGAGTCGGTGGGCTTGTAGTGAATGTTAGTCAATAACCTATCCCCAGAGATGGAGATGGAGAAGTCGAGGAAGGGAAGGGAAGAGTCGGAGATGGACCATGTGAAGGTGAGGGAAGGGTGGAAATTGGAAGCATAGTGAATGAAATGTTTTAGTTCAGGGCGAGAGCAGGAGACGGCACCGATACAGTCATCAATGTACCGGAAAAAGAGGTGAGGGAGGGGACCCGAGTAGGACTGGAACAAAGAGTGTTCCACATATCCCACGAAACTAAGATGGTTGGGGCCACCTTGAGGATTACTGCTAATGGGTGGTTGGCATGTATGCTGCGTTTTAATGTGGACAGTGTCTGTTTGACCATGTTTGCAGATGAATGCTCAGAGATTCAAACTATCCACCAGACAGCAAGTGGAAATTCTTGAATGTGCAAAATTATCATGAGATCAGGAAATCCTACCCAAAGCATACAGTCCAGCTGAAAGAGGGTAGGCATTCCCATACAGGACTGTTCAACAGTTATAAGGACATATTGAGAAGGAAATTAAAGAACTTTGAAACCAAAAGAAAGAACTTGCATTTATATAGCACCTTTCAGAACTTCAGGACATCCCAAAGCACTTCACATTACTTTTGAAAGTGTAGTCACTGTTGTAATGTAGGGAAACACGGCAAACAATTTGCGTACAGCAAGATCCCACCAACAACAATTAGATAAATGACCAATTAAATTGTTTCAGTGGTGTTGGTTGAGGGAGAAATATTGGACAGGGCACCAGGAGAACTCCCTGCTCTTCTTTGAATAGTGTTACGGCATCTTTTATGTACACCTGCGAGAGCAGACGGGGCCTCAGTTTATTGTCTCATCTGAAAAACAGCACATACGATAAGGCAGCACTCCCTCAGTACCGCACTGGAGTGTCGACCGAGATTATGTGCTGAAGTCTTGGAATGGGGCTCGAACCTACAATCTTCTGACTCAGAGGTGAGAGTGCTACCACCGAGCCAAGGCTGACACCAATGCTAAACAGATTGCTACTGACAGAATCAGGTGATGGATTGCCATTCACCAGGGTGGACACTACTTTAAGAAACACCAGGGATCATTTTAACTTTTGTTTAGCTGAGTATAATGGGCGGCTGATCCGATATCGCCCTGTTTACACTTATCGCCAGATGCTAAAATGGCCCCACCGTGTGTTGAAGCTGCAGAACAGAAAAGGAAAAATAGAAAGAGGCAGACAAATTGGTAACCAAACTGCACCAACAAACTTTGAATTCACCGGTACTGAATATGATCACACTTATCTCTCATGTTTTGAACTAGTAAACTCTACAAAAGCTTTGAGAGGAAATACACCAACCACCCCAATGCCCCAGGCTATGCCCTGATCAAGATGCCATCGTCATGTCGAAGGACAACCAGCCACTGGTGGAGTATAGTCTAAAACATTGCTCTATTTTTTGTGGTTGGCCTTTGCCCTTTTAGAACTAAAGCTAAGCAGAAACCGTGCAGAACCTGTCTGTAGATTGTCACAAAAATGCACGGTATGTCTGCATTATATATACGTTCTGATCTATCAGCATGAAAATCCAACAGTTGCACGACAAACAAAGGCGATTGACATTGTAAGGAGCCAATCAAAAAACAAGATTAGAAGAGTACAAGATAACCTTATCAAAAGGCTTTCTTCCTCTAGATAACTTTATATAATGGTTTTATAGTTTTGTACCCTACCCTCTAGGTTAGCATAAGTAATTTGGCAGCTCAGGAAAGTAGACACCAAGGGCAATAGGAGGCAGAACTTGGTGAATTCTGATTAGTTGACCAATAAGAAAAAAAGAAAAGGAAATTAGAACAAAAATAAATTAGAGTGGGACTGGGAGATGCAATGGCTTAGAACCACATCATTTCACAACCAAGCCATGGGTTCAGACCCAGTCTGGGGTGATGGGATGACAGTTTCCTCTTTGTAAGAATCCTGAGAGACATTTGTTTTTGCAAGAAATGTTTGGATGGAGGAGGCCCTCGGGTTCATTTGCTCTCATTCTTCCAGAATATCAATGCCACCACCTTCCCATTTTAATACCTGTTTAGAGCTGTGGCCTCACCACCTTTCCAGCTGTTGGTCACCCAGTGTGTAACAAAATACTTTCCAACATCTGTCCTAAACTTGCCCTTCAGTGTCCTGAACTATGCCCACGTCTCCGACGTCCTGATATATCTCAATGTATTGTCCCAGGTTTGCTTTCTCTATCCCTTGAAATATCTTGTAGTTATTTATAAAAAGATGACTATGCAACGTCTCTGCTTGAGCCTAAAGAACCCAACTCATCAAGTCACTTCTTAGAGCTCATGCATCTAACCTGGCGAACTTCCAGAAAGAGGAGTAGACACAGAATGTCAGAATGAGGAGTAGACACAGAATGTCAGAATGAAGAGTAGACACAGAATGTCGGAATGAGGAGTAGACACAGAATGTCAGAATGAGGAATAGACACAGAATGTCAGAATGAGGAGTAGACACAGAATGTCAGAATGAGGAGTAGACACAGAATGTCAGAGTGAGGAGTAGACACAGAATGTCAGAATGAGGAGTAGACACAGAATGTCAGAATGAGGAGTAGACACAGAATGTCAGAATGAGGAGTAGACACAGAATGTCAGAATGAGGAGTAGACTCAGAATGTCAGAATGAGGAGTAGACACAGAATGAGGAGTAGACACAGAATGTCAGAATGAGGAGTAGACTCAGAATGTCAGAATGAGGAGTAGACTCAGAATGTCAGAATGAGGAGTAGACACAGAATGTCAGAATGAGGAGTAGACTCAGAATGTCAGAATGAGGAGTAGACACAGAATGTCAGAATGAGGAGTAGACACAGAATGTCAGAATGAGGAGTAGACTCAGAATGTCAGAATGAGGAGTAGACACAAAGGGCTGGATTTTGTCTTGGGGTCGGGTTGGGGTTGTGTTACCCACATTTCGTGTTGCCCCCCCGACTCCAGATTAATGTGGATGAATGATGCGATTTTAACTTAATTGGCCAATTGAGTTCCAACATGTGGGAACCCATGGCTAATGAGTTATTCCAGTCTGAAAGTCACCTCCGATGGCGTCATCATTGCTGCTGCATTTAAGGTCTGCAACAAGCCTTGCTTCCTCTGCAGGCTGCCAAGGTTTTGGACCTCTAATTTAAAAACCTGCAGCAGGAATGGCCAGCCAACGGCCCAGGGCTGCTCCCAGGTTCCATGACGTTGCCCTGCAGGCTTTGGTGGATGGAGCAAGAGCCAACAGGGAGGTGCTCTTCCCCTCCTCAGGGCGGAAGAAGCCTCCCCAGCAGACCAAGGCTGTGTGGGTCCAGATCTCCCAGGAGGTCACCTCCTTATCATTCACCTGCAGAACCTGGATCCAGTGCAGGAAGAGGTTTCATGACCTTCTACGTACTGCTAAAGTGAGTATGACTTTCCCTTCACCCTCAATCTGATCCCCATTGCCTCTCCTCACCAGCACTCAGCTTTAGCAACCTCTTCCTCCATATCCCACTTGTCACTGACATCCATGCACCCTTACCCATTCCCTCTCCCTCTATGGTCACATTCACCTTACTATTTGACTATGCAGCCCTCACACTACATATCGCTGTCATGCTTTGAAAACAACTTACAACACACAGGGAGGGCCCTTAGTCTCGCCACTTCAATCCATCTTTGTCTCCTTCTAAGCATCTATGCTATGGATTCTCTACACTCACTCCTTCAATCTCACTCAAACTCCACTTGTCTCCCTCATTGCAGGAAAAGAGAGCTCACAATAAAAGGGAAAGAGCCAGGACAGGAGGAGGGCTACCCTCATTAGCCCAGCTTAACCCCTGGGAGGATGCAGTCCTGGAGATCGTGGGCGTAGAGGAGGAAACGCAAGTGGGGGATGGACAGACGGGTGCATCAGAGCAAGCTGGTGACTGAATAGTGTTCCATCTCTCTCATTGACATTGCATGAGTCGCTGATAATGAATCTGAAGCTCTAACAGATGGATTTATGATCATCTGCAATATGCAATGTGCATGTAACCTTGGCATCACATCTCTGACTCTTTCCTTTACTCCCCCACAGGACCATCGCAAGCACCCGTCCCCACTAGCCAGGAGGAAGAGCCTGAGCAGACAGACTCCTCAGAGGAAGCTGCAACCTCTGAGGGCGCAGCGTCAGCAGAACTCAGCTCACCCAGCACCAGCGCAGACACTCACACCTTGGTGGGACCCTCGGGACATAGAGTAGTGTTGTCGCCTGGTGTATCACAGCTCACAAGTGAGCATCAGCAGATGGTGGAGACAGGGACAGCAGTGGAGAGTCCTAGTCGGAGGGCGCAGGACTGTCCTAGCTCGGCTCAGCTGCATGTCGACCCTCTGCCTCTGGGTCCATCCATAAGATCAGCGGTGCTGGGACTCCAGGAACAAATGCAGGAATCTCTGACAGGTTTTGTCTCCAGGGTCACTGCGAGTGTGGAGCGAATGGAGGAGTCCATAGCGAACATTAGCAGAGCCTTTGTGGAGTCATTGGCGCATGAACGCATCACCACGGAAAGGATGGCAACCTCCGTGGAAAGGATGGCTACAGTAGAGGAGAGGATGGCTATGGCTATGGAGGAGATAAGTCGCCAGAGTGCAGAAAACATGGTCATTGTTCAGAATAGACTGGCATCTCTTGAGGAGCGATGGTCATCTATTGAACAGAGAAACCAGACCTTCATGGAAGTCCTTCTGAGTAGGACTTCCAGTGCAGATACGGGTCCCCATGGCCCCCCTGATGTGCAGCAAGGTGCTCTCAAGCCACTTGCAAGCGCTGAGGTGGACCTGACCCATGAGAGGGATGTTGGTGGCACACAACAAGGAGGTGGGGGCTCCTCTCCAAGCGCTCACACTTCCATGCCACTGACAAGTCCTCGGTCAGAGCCCCACCAGAGTCCGCACCCAAGTGAGATCGGCGTCTCAATCCATGCCCAGCCGCAGGAGCAGCAGACTGTTGCCGAGCCCTCACAGGTTCGCAACCCCAGAAGACGCCCGCCAAAGGAGTCGAGACAGGAGCAGCAACAAAGTGAGCAGGGGGCCTCCACTTCTGCTGAAGCCACAGGGGAAGCACCACGTAGGAGCAGGCGTAAGAGAAAGAAATTGCACAAATAGTCACAAGGGTAGTCACTTGGGTGAATTTGATGTTTATTGTGAAAAAGCAATCAGGTGTAAAGTGTAAATAAAAACTCAGATGGCTACAGCTGCAGTTGTGGTGTCTGTCATTTCGCTAATGGGACTTCCACAATGAGGCCTTAGGATAACTTGCAATTGTCAGTATGGTGGTCACATTGTTAGGGATCCGTTGGGTCTGGGCGATTGTCGTAGCTCTGGTAAGAAGCTGCGAGGCAAAAGTGCTTTCTTGTCTAGGCTAAGCAAATCTGGCCAAGATGAGTGCGTTCCTTGCATTCCGGGCAGCTATGGTCTCGCGTAATGCTGCCGCTGGTTGAGGGGCCTCTGCAAGTTGTTCGTTCTCTCTCTCCTCCTCCTCCTCCTTCTCCTCATCTGAGGAGGCTATGTTAGGAGCCACTTGGTCCTCCGGCATCTGTAAGCCACAACGCTGTGCCATGTTGTGAAGTGCACAGCAAACCACGATGATTCTGGAGACCCTGGCTGCTGAGTATTGCAGGGCTCCACCTGATCTATCCAGGCATCAGAAGCGCATCTTCAGCATACCGATGGTTTGCTCGATTATGGCTCTGGTGGAAATGTGGCTGGAGTTGTAGCTCTCCTCAGCTGTGTTGGATGGGCTCCTCAACAGCGTCATTAGCCACGTCTTCAGGGGAAAGCCCTTGTCTTCAAGTAGCCATCCGTGAAGTTGGTCTGGCGGACTGAATAGCGGAGGCACACTAGACTGGCGCAGTATGAAGGAGTCATGGCAACTGCCAGGGTACTTGGCACAAACATGCAGAACTTCCTTGTTGTGGTCACACACCAGCTGTACGTTGAGGGAGTGGAAGCCCTTGCGGTTGACAAAAATACCTGGATTGCGATGGGGTGCCTTAAGGGCCACATGTGTGCAGTTAACGATTCCCTGCACCCTTGGAAAGCCTGCCAGATTAGCTAATCCAACCGCACGCGCCGTGACACTTGCTCGATCCTTGGTGAAATGAATGTGAATGTGCACGATGGCAAAGAGGGCATCGGTTACCTGCGTGATGCAGGTGTGTGCGGCCACCTGGGAGATGCTGCTGATGTCTGCTGCTGATCCCTGGAATGAGCCTGAGGCAAAAAAGTTGAGTGCGGTGGTGACTTTGACGGCCACTGGTAAGGGGCGTCCACCTGGTCCTCTGGGCTCCAGGTCTTGTTGCAGCATTGCGCAGATGTCACCCACTACCTCTCGCAAAAGTCGGAGCCGCCTTTGGCACTGCTGCTCAGACATGTTTAGATAGCTGACCCTCTGTCTGTAGACCCTGTTTGGGGGGTATCTCCTGCGCCGACGGCCTTCCATGCGCTGGCCCCTTCTGTCCTGTGCAGCTTCAGGTGGGTGAGCAGCAGCTTGGCGCTCCTGCTGTTGCTGCTGCTGTTGGTGCTGCTGTTGTTCATGGTTCTGCTGGTGCCGCGGCTGTTGTTCGTCCTCATCGGATGCCCAGGAGGGAAAGAAATAAATGGCTCCCATGCCTCTGGTATATGTCTCAGTTGAGGAAGCCCTCAATGAGGGTGGCGAGAGGGGTTTCCCAGGAGGTCACACTGCAGATGGGTGTCAGGCTCCAAACTTCCAGAGCTGTGGTTATGCCTGTTAAAAGTTCCCCCAGACCTGTGACAACAAAGTCCTGCCACCTGCAGATGATGGCTGATCAAATCTCCTATTTAAAGGTTGAGCTGCAGCTGAGAGTCAGCAATCCACTTGCGCTCCCTCCAGGTTTCACTGGAGTGTTTCCCATCAGGCGTGCTTCACGTGGGAAAAGGGTTAAACTACCTAAAATGCTTCAAAATGGCATTACTGAGCCAATTTAGGGATTGTTAAGGGCGTTAATGGCCTCTCCCGCCTCTTGGAGGCGGGACGGAGTCGGGAACCCCGCGACCGATTTTGTCAAAATTGCGTGGAGGCGTGTTGGAGTCGGGATGGGGTCGGGACCCCCGAATCTGCAACTTTAACCCCCCACACGCCTCCAAACCCGACTCCATGGGTCATTCAAAATCCAGCCCAGAATGTCAGAATGAGGAGTAGACACAGAATGACGGAATGAGGAGTAGACACAGAATGACGGAATGAGGAGTAGACACAGAATGATGGAATGAGGAGTAGACACAGAATGTCGGAATGAGGAATAGACACAGAATGTCAGAATGAGGAATAGACACAGAATGTCGGAATGAGGAGTAGACACAGAATGTCAGAATGAGGAGTAGACACAGAATGTCAGAATGAGGAGTAGACACAGAATGTCAGAATGAGGAGTAGACACAGAATGTCAGAATGAGGAATAGACACAGAATGTCAGAATGAGGAGTAGACACAGAATGTCAGAATGAGGAATAGACACAGAATGTCAGAATGAGGAGTAGACACAGATGTCGGAATGAGGAGTAGACACAGAGTGATGGGATGATCACCATGACCAACAGTTACTACACTTCAAACCTACTTCATTGTCAGGGATGATCGCTGTACTGTTTAAGGTGAAGTCGGTGAGACATTATTATATCGCTCTTTCAAAGAGCAAGCACAGGCATAATGGGCCGAAGGTCCTCCTTCTGTGCTGTAAAATTCTATGATTCTGTAATTAACCTTTGAAAAGGAAAATAAGGTAGTTGTCAAAACTGGCAGTGAATCTGCCACTAGCTGCTGGGAGGAAATTGTATCCAACGTACTGCATACCACTCGAGAGACTTGAGCACAAAAATCTAGGCTGACACTTCAGTGCAGTGCTGAGGGAGTGCTGCACTGTCGGATGAGACATTAAACCGAGCATAAACCAAGTATTTGTGTTCCATTGTGTTGGGATTAATGCCACCTCTGAGTCAGAAGGTTGTGGGTTCAAGTCCCAGTGCAGAGACTTGAGCACAAAAATCCAGGCTGACAATCCAGTGCCGTGCTGAGAGAGTGCTGCACTGTCGGAGGTGCCGTCTTTTGGATGAGACATTAAACCGAGGCCCCGTCTGCTCTCTCAGGTGGAAGTAAAAGATCCCATGGCATTATTTCGAAGAAGAGCAGGGGAGTTATCCCCGGTGTCCTGGCCAATATTTATCCCTCAATCAACAGCACTAAAAAACTGATTGCCTGGTCATTATCACAGTGCTGTTTGTGGGAGCTTGCTGTGTGCAAATTGGCTGCTGCATTTCCTACATTACAACAGTGACTACACTTCAAAAAGTACTTCATTGGCTGTAAAGCACTTTGGAACGCCCGGTGGTCGTGAACGGCGTTGTATAAATGGAAATCTGTCTTTCTAGCGTCCTTAGGTCGTGAATGGTGCTATATAAATGCAAGTTCTGTCTATCTATCTATTGATACAAAATGGTTAGAGTCAGGGACTGATCTGCCAAGAGTTATGAGATGGGCTCCTTGAAGGGTGCCTGATAGCACCTGGACTTGGCTGTGTGTCGAGTATGGCTTCAGTGTGGTGGGAAGTTGGGCTGAGAAGGTACTCTGGCGGTCCTTGGACCTCCTGGGCACTTTGTAAAACTCACTGAATCTCATTTAATGCTATGAGAATGAGATGCTCCTGGCTGCGCACGTTTAACCTTAAAAAAGTAGCCAGTATTGGGTGGAGTTCTGTGTGTAGGGAATAGAAACTAAGTGCTGCGAGCTGTGCTTCACACCATATTGCTACATTACAACAGTGACTGCACTTCAAAGAAATAGTACTTCATTGACTGTAAAGTGCTTTGGGACGTTCTGAGATTGTGAAAGGCGCTATATAAATGAAAGTCTTTGGGCTGAATTTTGCCGACGCTCAGAGGGCGGTTTGGAGGCGGGTCCGCTGTCAAAATCCAAAAGATTGACAGCGGGGCGGTATCCCCCCGCTAAACCCGCCTCCTTGTGAGTTTCCCGAGTGCCAGCTCTGCCTGCGCTTTGCAGACACGGCACTAAGTGACGGGTCATTCAATTGTGCTTGTTAAGAAGGTATTTAAAGCAATTTAATCACCATTTTACCAGGCACAAAGCATTTTGCCAAGTTTTCCTCGATGTTCCCATCGCTCGGGGATCACGCCAGGTAAGTATGTCGGGTTCTGAACAACTCTCCATTTCTTTCATTAGGTCACAGCTGCAAAGGTGGTATAAAATCTACCATTTTACAGCTGGTCACTTTTCAATCTCAGAAGCTTCAGCCTTCAGTATTTGGAACCCACTTTTGAGCTTTATGCACTTTTGAAGTGTTTGGAGTAATCTCTCTATCCACTGTCAACTCCTTGGAGCAATCTCTCTCACCATTGACAGATTACATCTGTCATCTCAACCTCACTTGCCATCTATTCCATCAGCATTGGTGCCCTTGAAAAAATCTCACCTTGGTCCTCAGAAGCCCAAAACGATCAGCCCTAACACCAGCATCACCAGGCACACCAGCAGCACCAACATCCACACCAACCTTCTCCACAATCAACTGATGCTGCACAGGACACAGGGTATCAGCACCCGACCACATTGCTGCCCGGTTTGCCATCAATGGCCTCACCATGTCCAGATTAGCTTCACTTGACGCTGTACACCCTGGCTGCCACATGATGCACCAGGTTGGCACCACCCCACACCAGCACCATAAAGCATCCCTACAATGTCCAAGCCATTCCTTTCACACTCGTCACCATTGCGGGGGGTGCCGTTATGTCTCACCATTCACTGCAACTCACTAAGACACTTTCAAAGGTGCACACAAATCTGTCCAAGAATGCAAAGTGTTCAAAATAAAGATTTCAATGTTTGACAGCACATTACCAGAAACTTCACATGACCATTGGATAAACCTCTGAAGTGCCTATCCTTGTGTGTTCTTAGTTGGTGTGATTGGACTAGGATGAGGGTGAGTGTGAGGGGTGGCTAGTGAGATGGGGAAGTGATAATGTAGATAGAGAGGGATGGGTGAAGGTGCAAGGTAAGTTGGTGTGAGTAAAGATGTGCAGGAGTAGGGTAGGGAAGGCAGAGTGATGGGGATGTGATGAGTGGCACAGCAGGATGAGGTTGAGTGTGGCTTTGCAGTAACGTTTCGTGATCTACTGAGATCATTGCAAGGTTTGCGCCACTGCAGCCTGGTCCTCCTGACGACATCCCTGCTTATGCCCTCCTGTGCAATGTGCAACCAGGCTGCGTTGGTCTCCTGGGGAGGTCTCTTCCTCCCATTGGAAGGGAAGAGAACCTCTCTGCGTGCTGTGACTCCCTCAGAAGCATATGGAGGGAATCATGGGAGAGGCTGGGTGCAGCCGTGCACCTCTGTGCAGTGATTGTCAGTGTTTGCAGCACCTCAATGCTGTCGAACACTGACAGCAAAACTGTCAAAATGAACGTGGCCATGGTGCCTTTAAGGAAACCGGCTGTTGACGCATCATCAGATGACATCATCAGACCCACTTCCTCTTAATTGGTCGGCAACCTCACAGGGCGGGCTTAACAAGCCCAATCAGAGGAAAATCACTTGGAGGAGGCGGGATGAAGAGGGGTGCACAGTTTGAGGCCGCTGTCTACTCCAGCCGCACCGGACTCGCCATGGCTGGTGAAATCACAGCCTTTGTTTCTTTTTACAAGCCTCAGACCAGTGTAACTGCAGACTGTGTTCATTCTAAGTCACTTAAAATAAATGTGGAAAAATTAGAACATGAATCAAACAAGTGGAGTCACTACATGAGCAGAATTACCAAAAAAGACACAAGTACTGAATGGGGTGTGTTACGAGCTGCTACCTACTTAGGTTGATTAACAGGGATGACCGCTGTAGTCTTTAAGGTGAAATCTGCGAGACATTATTATATCGCCTTTCAAAGAGCCAGCACAGGCACAATGGGCCGAAGGTCCTCCTTCTGTGCTGTAAAATTCTATGATTCTATAATTAACCTTTGAAAAGGAAAATAAGGATGTGGTCAAAACTGGCAGTGAATCTGACACTAGCTGCTGGGAGGAAATTGTATCCAACGTGCATACCTAGCATTGCCCCGCAGAATAAACAGGAACTTCGGAAAGTTAGCATAAATACAGCCGAGATTGTTAGGGTTAAAACAAAGAGCACTTGTATTGTTTCCTGGAGAAGTGCACTTGCTCTATTTTTTACACACACACACACACATATAGTTTTCCTATTTTCTCCTTTTCCCCCTTCCAGTTGTCCGCTACGCGCCCACACTCTAATCAGTTGGGAGGGCGCAACAGTGCCACATATGACCATCTCCATGGACACCGTTCTCTTTGGCAGAAGCAGCAGAAATCGTAGCCGAGCAGTGCTGTGTGGGACCTCTCAGCAAGACTGGCAAAAGTTGCCTGCCCAGGAGGAAGACGGACCGCCAGTGTCGCACAGGCCAGAATTCAACCGAGGGCCTCTTGAAGCTTTTCATCCGATACTGCAGCTGTACCGAAAGGCACCTGCACTGCTTAAAATTTTTTTCAAGCACTTGGTTTGTTGCAAATGCTTCCCAATTGTTCAGGAAATCCATTTTTGTCCCTCAAATAGACTAAAAATTGTCACAAAAATGAACTTAACAAGCATGAATAGGCTGACAACACACATCACCAATTAAATTCCTCATGTTCAGCAAAAGGTAAGCGTTTCCCACTTTGTTGCATTATTAATCTTTTCGATGGTCAGTGCTGACCTCGAGCCACTCTCTTCAAGACACAACTGCGTCCTGCAGTGGCTGGTCCCTTTCCTTGTGTGTGCTGCTGTCTTAATACTTACTGGGTCCATTAGAGACGGGAGCTGCAGAGTGTTTAAATGCACTATCAGAAAGCAGAGGGATTTTTCAACATCACTCGCCATTTACATTAAACTGAATCGAATGAGCATCTTAAATAAAAACATCACCATTGTGTTTTTAAGCCTTTTTCCTCACCTGAACAAAATTCCATTCATGACTTTTTGAGGAATTTTATGAATTCAGACCAGGAACCCTTAAATGAAGAGGCAGGTTTTTGTTGTTGGTTTTTGTTAGTGAAGCATTTTATGGAAATAAAATTAAATCATTTTTTTCAAATCGCCCTTATCTAGTATTTTGCTAGTATCACTTTCCTGGATTCTCGATTATGATAGGCTTCCAATGATCTGACTGTTGGTATTCCAGTAATACAAAGTGCCCATTTTCAGAAACCCCTTTGAAGTCCCCTGATCAATTTAACTCTACTGCTGACCTCCGGTTAGCCAAACTAATTCTGCATCTCCACAGCAATTTGGAGAACTAGAAATGTACAGTCAGTCCAGGATAAGCTGCACGGCGCAGTCCGTGCTCAGTGCCTTTAAATAAAAACAACCAAAGAGCTCTCATCTTAACAGCTAGTAATGATTGTAAACCAAGTGTTTCGTTAAAATGAGAAAGTAAAACTAATGGGAGCGCTTCAAGCCATGTTAAGAAATGTCGATGGCTTTACTTTCAGCCATTCAGAGTACAAGAAGGTTAAAAGACAAACAAGCCGGATAAAATGATCGAAAGAATTGAGACAGGACCATGTGCAGAATTGAAATGATGTGATAACATCTCTTCAGCAGACAGAGTGGGCCAGCCGTAACCAGGTCGATGGGATTTTAATAGATTACTCGTCGCTCTCCCGTGGCATTGCACCTGGGGAGTCAAGACCAAGTGAAGGCTTCATGCAAAGCGGAGTTAGAGGCCGGGGAATAATTAGACCAGGGCTCGCAGATGTAATTTAGTCACCATTTTAAAGTCACATTCTGTCCTTATCTGGATATAATACTTTGATTTTATACTATTATTTATAGTTAAATAGCAAATCAATTTGCTTTGGAACATTGTGGTCTCTCTGCAGTACAGACTGAGGAGCTGGGAGACACAAAACTGAGGTGCTACAGCACCACCACTGGAAGGAGGGTGTAATTACAGTGCAACAAGTTTTCCCAAGTAGTTTCCCTTATAAATGCCTACACTTCAAAAGTACTTAATTGGCTGTAAGGTGCTTTGAGATGTCCTGAAGTCGTTGAAGGCTCTATATCAATGAAAGCCTTTTTTTTTAACTCAACACACTGGAATGAAGTGGCAGGGATCGGAGTAACAGAGCGCTGTGCTTTGTCAGCTTGTTACTCTCTGCTCAGGAGGCAGGACTTCTCCTGCTTGGGTGACTGAGCCACAACAGATAACAAATATTTTTTGATCATATCATGTACTGTATTAGCTTACCTGCACAAATGATTAGTTTCACCTCCTGTATCGTGTTTTGCAAGGATGTGGAGTGAACGTTTTAACCTCCCACTAGCTTATATGAATGATACATGTAGGGTTAGCATGGATTACTGTAAACGTCCTGCAATCACATTGGCACGAAACTGGGAAATGTCCAACCTTTTGCTTTCTTGTTAGTTGCACATTTCGTTCAAAGGGAATTGGTGCGTGACTGAGGTGGGTTATGGGGTCAGGTGCAAGCTATCACAATGCCCCAGCTGTCTTGAGCCACAGAGGTATAGTTATAATGTCAGGTTCCTGGCTCCATAAGTGGTTTTGTGTCATACATAATTCGCTGTTAAGGTGGTTACTGGCCCTGATGACACTGCATGCCATCATATTGTTCTGTAAGGTTCAACATCAGAAATGTGAAAGACCACAGTAGATGACAATACGCAGTTGAAGTGTCGAGTCACACTTGAAGGTGTCAAAAGTGCTAGTGATAGGATTCAAATATTTAACAAAAATTAAAAATCATATCGGGTTTATTTTATATGGTACAATATAATATTGTAATGCATTAAAGATTGAAATGCGATTATAAATTGAGTAAAGGAACATGGAATTCTATTAGTTTTGCGCTTTAATATTTTAACTTTGTATTCTAACCAAGCCTTTGATACTTTTGTTTTTTCCTCCAAAAGATAGCAATAAATTTGTCATCCTAAAAGAAAATCAAATAGGTTGTGGCCTAAAGGAAGGTACAAATTGCAGCTTTAGGTGGAAAAGAACAATCTGTCAAGGGAGGGCTATTCATCATCATAACAAAATGGCTTTAACTGTTTTTAGCTGACCTGATAGAATATCCCTTGTAAGCAACTTTAGTGATGCAAGGCTCCAAATATTTTTCAGTGATCAATATTTGCTAGTTGTGCAATTGCAAGTCAGCATAAAAATGCTAGTCTTCAATGTGGTCATCTTTCTGTGACTGACCCTACAGAGCCTGCTACCCTTGGGGATTTAATGGCACAGCTATTAAAAGTTCCACTGTGCAGAATTTGGGTTCGAACCTTGCACGGCACAAAAACCAGGCCCATCAAGTAATGTGCTGTCCAAAACCCAACCTAACAACAAAATCACTGTATGGATGCTAATCTAAAGCACGGGGAAAATGGACCAGACAGCATTTTCCTGATCGGATTACCCTCTCATCAGAACCAAATTTCCCTGGCATTGTACAAATATATTGGTTTACAGAATCAGGCCTGGAAGTACTCACTGCATTCCCCATTAGCAAGTCACTAGCCTTGGTGTCCTAGCTTTTCCTGCAATAGATCACTATTTAGCTTGTTTTCTTTCATCCGCGAAGAAAAATCAGTGGGATAAAATATAAGGCTTTAAAACATTCACCCACAAGGCCTTCTGTGCTGAAGTGAATGGCTTATCCATTGGATTATAATATAGTAAGTGTTTCAAAAGGGTAATAATCAGTCAAACTTAATTTTTAATTCTAAATCCACTGTAAATACCTTCTAAAAATAAGGTAAAAAAATGTCTTACTTGCCTGTCGGAATCCCAGTGATACTGGATCAGCACACACAGATGGAAATAATCTGCATCATTGCTATATATGCGTCTGATATTGTAGCGTTTTCCATGCTATTACCATTATTACTGCAACTACACTCTGCTTCGCTGGTCCTGCAAGAGGCTGCATTATAGTGAGTGGAAGAACCGAGCCCTTGCTAAGAGAACTCCTTGATATGAAGAATGACTATTTTGTATTAACAAGTTTTGACTGCAAGGACTAGTTGTACAGAAGAGTCAGAAGTCCAAGTTAAATCTAGTGTTATATCATCAAGAAGTGTAATGCTAACACTATAAGTTTCCCCTTCAGTGAATGACCGTACAACAGCACCACTGTCTGTTGGTCATTTTGTCACAAGACTAACAAGAGCTGGAACATCTCACCTACAAAGAGACAATTTGGAGAACTAGGAAATCAATAGAAAGTAAAAGGTCCAGTTTGAATTTTAGACAGCTCGATTTGAGTTTATCCAGTTCCAACTCATATATATTTCTTTAAAAATGATGGACGTTGTGTTTTTTTTAATCCAGTTGGAAACTTGGAGTCAAGACATTTTGTTATCAATTACTATGAGAAAATAATGATTCAGATCTGGCTTGTAGTTTGACGCACCCAAGTCAAGTCAGACTGAACTAACCATCAGAACTTAACTATACATCTTCTGGCTCCTAATGCATTGAACCCCATGAATAGTGTATCATTTCCCTGTATAATCACACAAGGTGTATAAAGTATTCTCAGAATATATAATTAAAGCTATAGTCACATTGCCAACTTCTCCACCATCTGCTCCTCTTGTCTTTGATCAAGTCTTTTGGTAACAAGCAGCATATAAAAAATCACATTATTGTTGAAAAGTTTAAACATGTGCAGGGACAGGGACAGAATGACTCAGCATTTGAACAAGCATGAGCTGTTCAAAGAGAGTCAGCATGATGGGTAGGTCATGTTTGACAAAGCTAGTTAAATTTTTTGAGGAGATCACTAATGTGTTTATGGATGTTGGCCCAGAGTTTCCGCTTTAGGCACAATCGGCAATCTGGGCGCAAATTGCGCTCAAAATTGGGCTAGATTTCCAAAGTGAAGTTATGGTTCCAGTTTCCACTCAAACTCATTTTCATAATCACCAACGTAAAATCTTTCATGAACCAGCACAATTGGGCAGGGTTTTAGAATGTAATTGTTTATTTTTTTCCCCTTGCATTAAAAAATATTCCTTGATATATTTAAGAGCAATAACCTGGTGCAGTTTTATTAATACAGCTAAAAATGGACTTATCACAAAAAATAAGCATTTTTAATAAGAGTGTCTAGTCCACCAACTGTGAGTAACCCGATTTTAAATCACTGAAAATTACTTTAAAAAACTATGCAGAACCATTTGCTAGTTTGATTGGTGTACATTAGTCAGTTTCTTAGTAAATTAGATATTATTTAATACTTAAAAGCTTTTAAAAGGTGTCTACTACTGCCCTTGCGTCTAAAACAAAACAGCTTAATTTTAAGAGCCCCCTTGAAGGGCCGCAAATGGGCACAACAGCGGAAACTCGCCAGGCTGATTAATTCAATCTGGGGGCATGGCCAGTTTTGTGGGCAGAGCCGGCTTCTAGCGCAACGTTTTTTAAACCAGTACAAAAGAGCGCGGAAACTCGATTTACACTGGACGTAACTTGCACTTGAAATTCCTTCATGTTTTGCGTTGGTTTGGCTGATTTTGGGCAAATTGTGCTGGAAAAAATAGCGCAACCTAGCGGAAACTCTACACCGTTGTCTATATGGACTTTCAGAAGACATTTGATAAGTGTAATATATGGGGGTAGAGCAAATGAAGGACAGAGGCACAATGAGTTGCTAGTCCATCTGCTTAATGCTGGGGAAGGTGGGACCATAGTTTTGTTGTATTTGAGAGGGGAATACATACATTTTTTTAAGAGGAGAGCAGTGTAATGTATTAGCACATGGTTTGTCAATATTCCGTAGACATCTGGCCCGATCTCCGTTAGAAAAATTGCTTCCTTCCATTCACAAATTACTTTATTTTGAGCTTGAACGTTCTCATCTGCACCTTCGGTCTCAATAATGTTATTGGCCTTAAAAAACATCTCCATCCGCTCAATGGTTCGCGAGCTCGGTCATACATGCCAAGGCTTCCGATGAATCCCATAGGGGCGGCCATGATTGTCCTGATCCCGTTGAACAGTGACTCAGCACGCTACCTGTGTACCTGTGAGAATCAACGCTGCTGTTGCTGTGTATACATACACGTGAAGACGAAGCACAGACGATTCTGCGTGAGCAATAACAGTAAAACATTGCAAAAAATTAAGATTAGGTGTCACAAATTCACCTTAAACTTGTACACTCGAAGGTTGAGCACTGTGTTCTTCCATGAGTTACTAGTCCATGTGCTTGCTTTACTAGGCCAGAGCAAACTGAGCATGCTCATACCAAAACATGTGACAAACCATGTGATAATACATTACAATAAGGTTCCTCACAAGAGATTATTAGCAAAAATGAGAGCACACTGAATTGGAGGTAATGTTGTGACAGGGCTAGTAATTGGTTGAGAGGTAGAAGACAGAGGGTAGGGATAAAGGGAATGCACTCTGATTGGTGGGTTGTGACAGTGTTCCCCAGCAATTGGTACTGGGGACCTCAGCTTTTCACCATACATATCAATGATTTGGATGAAGGAAAAGAGAATTGTATATCCAAGTTTGCAGATGACACTAAGTTAGGAGGTGCAGTAAGTTGTGTAGATAGTCATTACAAAGAAGCATAGACAGATTAATTGAGTGGGAAGACATGTGGCAGATAGAGTTCAATGTGGGGAAGTGTGAGGTAATCCACTTTGGATTGAAAAAAGACAAATTGGAATGTTTTCTTAATGGCGAAAGACTACAAACTGTGGAGGAGTAAAGGGATATAAACAGAAAATGCTGGAAATACTCAGCAGGTCAGGCAGTGGAGAGAGAAACAGAGTTAACGTTTCAGGTCAGTGACCTTTTGTCAGAACTGGAAAATGT
Source organism: Squalus acanthias (assembly GCA_030390025.1). Taxonomy (NCBI): domain Eukaryota; kingdom Metazoa; phylum Chordata; class Chondrichthyes; order Squaliformes; family Squalidae; genus Squalus; species Squalus acanthias. Next base: position 66,626,979 of record CM059439.1, read on the forward strand.
TAGATATATAACAGGTTTTAAGCAAGTGCAGAGGCAGGGAAAGTGGGGAGGGGAGGAAAGAACAAAAGGGAAGGTTTGAGATAGGGTAGAAGGCAGGGTGTCACAAATCAAACAGGTACACAAATCACTAAAAAGCTAGTACACTGGTACAACAAGTAATCAAAAAGGTTAATGGAATGTTAGCCTTTATCTCAAGAAGATTGGAATACAAAGAGGAGGAAGTTATGTTACAGTTGTACAGCGCCTTGGTCAGACCCCATCTGGAGAACTGCATTCAGTTTTGGGCAGCACACCTCAGGAAATATATATTGGCCTTGGAGGGGTACAGTGCAATTTACTAAAATGATACCAGGGCTTAAATAGTTAAATTATGAGGACAGGTTACATAAACTTGGCATATTTTCCCTTGAGTCTAGAAGGTTGATTGAGGTGTCTAAAATGATAAAAGGATTCAATAGAATAGATATAGAGAAGCTATTTCATCTGGTGGGGGAAATCAAGAATAAGGGGGCATAATGTTAAAATTAGAGCTAGGGTATTCAGGAGTGAAATCAGGATGCACTTTTTCAAACAAAGGGTAGTGGAAATGTGGAATTTGCTCCCCCAAAAGGCTGTGAATGCTGGTCAATTGAAATTTTCAAGACTGAGATTGACAGATTGTTGTTAGGTAAGGGTATCAAGGGATATGGAGCAAAGATGGCTAAATGGAGTTGAGGTACAGATCAGCTGTGATCTAATTGAATGGCGGAACAGGCTCGAGGGGCTGAATGGCCTACTCCTATTCCAACATACCATTTCTGCTTTGTTTTAGTGAGTATATTATTTTTGCAATTTTATCAAGCATTAACTTAAATGTTAGGTCTAAATGCATGAAGTTGAATGGGCTTTACTTTATAGAACAGTGTCCCAGCCAACATCCATCCCTCACTCAATCGACACCACCAAAATCAAATTAACTGCTCATTCATCTCATTACCTTATTGTGGGATCTCGCTGTGCAAAAAATGGCTGCCACATTCACCTGCTTAACAATCGTTTCTGAATTTCAAGTAACTCATTATACAGGAGGTACTTTGAGATATTTATGAGAGCTGTGACAGGCACTGGATAAATGCAAGTCAGTCTTTCTTTTCTCTTTACACATAGGTGGGGTAATTTTGACTATGCGATAGTGTAAAACAGGTGATAGCGAATCCACTATCAATTGACTTCAGTGGAAATAAAAATTGGGACAGATGTAAAACGGGCTGCCGATTCGCTATCACCCGTTTTACACTAACGCACAGAGTCAAAATGACTCCCACTGTTAGTAATGGTGTTTGTGCCGGCAATAATAACTATCGGATATGCCTCTAGGTCATATTTTAACCTTTCATTAAAATGTAAGATCAACATTTTCATACACTTCTGGCAAACCATTGTGCTGTTCTGCTGCTGGAGTGCTGAACGTGAACAGTCAAACACACTGCCAAGAGTTCAAAAGGGTATTCCATCACAAGATTTATATAAAAAAGCACTTCAGAATTTGGTCCTTCCTGCTCTGTCTGTTTATTTTTTGAGTCTAGCTAAAATTGTTAATCGCATAATGCCATCACTTCCCTACCCCTGAGATGGGCTCCTCAGCACAGCCTGCTTGACGACGGGTCAACATTAATAGTACGCTGCGGGCACTGCCCGATTTACCCAGAAGCTGAACACAAACTCTCATGTCTTAAAAAGCATCTTTAGCTACTCCGATGGCTTAACAAGTAAATGCACTGTCCAATGTGTTAACTCCCAAAATTCACAATTTAACAAACAAAACATTCTTTTTTGATTTTTTCAACCTTTCACTGACATTACAGGGTCCCACTAATAGGGTTAAATGAAAGCCAAACCTAGCTGTAACAGCGTAGAGGAACCGTGTAGAGGAACAGTGTAGATCAACAGTTGTTTCTGTTATACAGATAGGAAACTTAGTGGATAGGAAGAAACTTTGGGTGAGCCACTATAAAACCGATTTAAGCAGGGGACAATCACCACCCAATGCCCAACTACAGCAGATACCGAATGGGGTCCTGAATTGTATCCTAAATGGACAGGGTACAAAAAACCCGAAGTAAATAAAACATGGGACAAACGTGACCAAAACCACCTCTTAACCAGACGGTCCAATTAACAGATTATTCACTACTGTAAATTAGAAATTTGATTGGATTTCACTTATACTTGGGTAGACTGGGCTACTAAAAATAGGAAGCAAAATAGATTCTTCCTCCACAGTTTCCTTCATTTTAATTAGAATTAATAAACAACAGACTTGTGTTATCCAGCCTGTCAGGATTTGCTAATACAATTGCATATTTTCGAATCACCATGCACACAATCACTATTTAATCCTCAGAATTCTTACGATTTAATATGCAGCTTGAGTAAAATGACTTAATTGATTAATTATAAGTAACATGGTTTACTCAAAGCCACTGACAGTCATCATATAGTGTATTGGTGTGTTCCTATATTTCATTTTAAATGCTTGCAGTCAGGAGCACATTGCAGTGACACTCAATGATGGATCAGCACAACACCAATTCCTGTCAATAAATGAACAAAGATAAGAAGCAAAGTACCTTGTCCTCAATGGCCAACATCTACCATATAAATCTTAGTTAACATCCAGTAACAAATGTATATAAACCTCCTATGTTTTAAAACCTATGACAGCTGTATTGAATACTAAATCGTCTAGGGAGAAACAAGCACTTATTGATCTGAAGGACCGGAAAGAATTCTTCAGGTGCTGGAAAATACTGCTATTCCAGGCTCAGTATATAGACACAACTGTAGAGATCTCTTGGTGTTTTTACATGGGCATAAAAAGCAATTGATTTCAGTATGACAAGTACACATCATGCTCTGTTATGGAGAGTAAGGTCTGGGCAGCTCTTTCTGATGGTGATGGCAAGGATTTCTAATGGTATTTTGGGAGCTCCACCAGCAGTGCTGTGACTGAGCTTTAAATGGTGACAGATATTCCAATTCTATTAATGAGCTTTTCTGCTGAATTCATGCTTCTGCATCTTGATTTATATTTTGATAATCAATTAACTTTAAAGATGAAAATCATTAACTTCAGTTGTAGCTACCAATTGTGCTAAAATGCATGAATTGTCCTTTGTAAACATACGAGAGCAACTTGCAACATACTTACTCTATAAAGCTACTAAGAAATTATTCTATACAAAATTTATTTGTTTTTGATAAACAATGCCACACACCCAGTGTCCATAACAGATGAAGTGACTATTAAAGGAAAGTGATTTTTAATTTAGTGAAATGTTTCCTATTAAAATTGTCAACATATCATTAATAAGACCGAAGATGCCATTATCATTTGTCATGTAATATATTTTCCTGTTTCTCCCCCTCTCCCACGACACGAAGGGATGACGCTAGGTCCATGAAATTTAATCATGTGACATTAAACCTTGTGATTCTAACTATTGGGTTTCATTTCATTGCAAGTTTCAGGGGATTAGCATACCGTGTGTATAATAAAGTTTAATTAATCTGTTGCAATACTCAGAATCAGATTGATTTACTTTATTCTTATTTGTCTAGAAATAGAAACAGACATCAAACTGATTCCTAAATCTCAATGCGCCTAGTGTTTAATTGACGTGATCTCAATCTAAGTTTCTTTTTCAGTTCTCTTTACATTGGAATTTGGATTTGATTTTGTAAAATAGGATTTCCCTTTTTGTTTCCAGCAGGAAACATATTATTTCTGTTTACAGAGTCACTGCTTTGGCATTGACAACGCATCGGTTGACAAGCATTGAGTGAATAATTCTGAGATTTCACTAAATCTGGCTCATACATAAAGGCAGAAAGCCAGAAGACTAATGTCTGCCACAGGCAAGAGCTGACAGTCAGTTCAGAGACCAGATTCCATGATTTGTCTGCACTTACATCTATAAACACAGCATCGCATCTGAATGAGAAGCTTGCCGATTAGTTTTCAGATGTGTATCCAAGTGTTGGTAAATCCCTGAGCTTGAAACTAAATAATGAATAAATCCTCTCTCATCTAATAATCCAGTGAGCTAATTGTTAATGCACGAGATCTAGTCAATAGGAAATTTATAATTGCATGATTACATGTAAGTAAAGTCAATGTGAGCTGAGTCTTAGCAAAGTGAAGACCTCACTGGAGATTTGTGTGAAAGATAAATAGTGCATGTGACTGTCTGTATATCACTGTGCTCAAACATTACTCTTTCCTTCAAAGCAGTTTACCTACTTCCTTTTTTATGCAGCGTGCACAATTTGTTTGGGAGACAAATGCGTCAAAGTATTTTATAAATACGTTTTGGTGACAGATTTTGCTCATCAAGGTGAGTGATGCCAGTACGTGAGAATGGAACGCTTCCACTTCAGGTATAGCAGTGGTTACATCCAACCAAAAGCTCTCTTTACTCTACTGCAGCATTGCGTCTTTACCTACACCTCGAAAGAGAACCCAGCTACTGCGCTATTCCCATATCCTGCACCAGTCAGCCTCACCGCCTCCATGAATAAAGCTGCCAACTTAATCTCAATTCAAGTTATAACGTGGGCAGCTCAAGACATGAATATTTTTGTCGCTGTATACTGGGAAATTATTTAACTAAATAACATTTTCCTGATTTCGAAAGATAAGATCGCTTAGAGTCATTACAGACCAATTAATGAGATGAAGACCTTTATTTTAGAAAATACTGTACTGGATCATAATGAACTGTCTTAGGTCTAGAAAGTGAAGCAATTGTTAAATTCCTTTGAGAATAACCTAAGAAATCTTGGCAGCATAAATAATAATCAGCACCGAAATTAAAGATTTTTTTTATTGCATACTTTCCTTTAATGTAATTTTCTTCCATGTTTTCATCCCACCCCACCCCACCCCTCTGCTACCAACCTGCTGCCAGACAGGAGCCAATACCATTAGCCTCGCAGAGAGCAGCAGCAGCACTACCCCATCCCATCCCACCTCCAAGTTAACCAAGATAGATTTTTTCCGCTATGTAGGAGAGTAGTGTTGCAGCTATGGTGTAGGCTGCATGGCCAACCGTTGCTAGTTATGTCATTGTTTGGCAAATGATTTCACAAAGTACGACATCCGCAATAAATCCTGAAAATTCCGACACTTATCATATGTGGCGTGATTACGGCCCAAATCCCAAATTACATAAAAAGTCCAAGAGGAAGTGAAAGTGCTAATTTCCAAGTGGATCTATCAGTATCAGATCACGCGTCGCAAAATGCCAATGAATTTAGTAGTAACAGAGATAAAGATGCACTAACAGCAACACATTAGGATTTACTTCTCTGCAACTAGTAAGGGAAAGGTATACCCTACATATATCACAGTGAAAAATATTTAGGGGTGCGGGGGGGATGGGACTGATTACAATAAAACTATTTTTTACTGCCGAACTGCTGCAGCAAAGCTTAGTGGTGAAATTCCCCTTATCTATAATTTTACCAAGAAAGTCAGCCCGATTACAACATTTGGAAATCCCGTTTGACCCTTGCATTGACTTTCCAGTAAAATTATCAGTGGGAAATGACAACCCACCCCCAAGGAAGTTTATTGCCAGTTGAAATGTAGTGTTATTTAGAATGTTAAATTGGTTGCTGCTGTGCGTTACTATCGGTGGCGGTGGGTGGCACAGCTGACTTCAATGTCCGGAATCACTTAATGCACCACAATGTGCTAATTGAAAGATTAAATTGATAAAATAATCACACAAGAGTGTGCTGGAATCTAATCTGCAATGGTTCACTGTTAAAAACACTGATCTATATGGTCTAAAATTTTTAGCAACAGCAGCAACTGCATTGACAGCTCAGTCGCAGGAAATCCCAGCTTCACATCTTTGAGGCGAGACAATCAAAACACGTAAGCTGAGGCTAATGCACTCATGCCGAAAATAATGATAGTTTACAGCGTGACAGAGTATTACACACAGGTTGATCTTAAACTGATAGAAAGTACAATTGGGACCTTCCTTAAACCAGTATTGCAATAATCCCATGTCCCACTGCATCAGAGCGGCATGATATATTGCACTGTATGGATGCCAAACATGAATTAATATCGCTGATTTCGTTTGGACTTGGAAAACAGTTCACCTGAGCTGCAGCCAGTATCTATCATTAGCAACCTCAACAGCAGTGAAAGGCCAGTGTGTAGTGCTTATGCTTGAGTATAAACTTGCCGAGTTCTGCTTTTCCACACTAAACAGCAATGTGGATGGTCAGTATAATCGTGGCTGCCTGATCACATTCCTATTTAAACACATTATTGCTTGCTGCACTAAAAGAAATATATGGAATGTGAAGCATATGGTCAGGTATATGTGCAACTGCCACCATTATCCTCAGCTCAGTTAAGATATAGGATATAGGTTAAAGCCTGTGTAAATTACACTATGACATTCAACCTGACTCTGTGTGACACACAGACTATAAAACTCATCTTCAAGCTGCTCTCAAATAGTTATTCCAAAAATATTTTTATTGACAAGAATATGAAGTTGTACAATTTTGAAATGTAATGAACAGAATTAAATACCGTCAGTATACTATTAAGCTAGAGTGCGTACAACACAGTCTGAGCAAAAGCTCTTGATGGGCTGAATGCCCTTTACTATTCCAAGTTTTCAATTAATTAAGAATTCTTCATTCCATTTTGATTATGGCTGAATAGCTGGTATCATATGTCAAATGATGGGTAATCAGGATAAATTGCAAATGTATGAATTACAAAAAGGCTCGACACACCAGCATCTCCTTTTCAGAAAATACAAAGGGGATAAAATACTTTATTTACATTATATACAGGCTAATAGATAGAGGACAGCAAGTTAGAGAGTAGTAATTCAGTTGAATGGTTCTAATGTCATAAACCGCAGAAGCAAGCTTGAGTGGTTTATGAACCTTAGTCGAACCCTTGAATTGAATTACTGCCTCAAACCAAGTGCCAGATATTTGCTATACCATCCCGTATATATATATATAGTTGAAAACAATCAGAGAGCTGTGAGAATTGTACAGCTAGTGTTGGATAGATAAAAGGGTAATCTAAGCATGTTTTTATATTAACGCTGAGCAAACGTCTAGCTTTCCCATTTTAATTTATCAGTGTGCTGCCAGTGATTGTGAGCAATGCCAATAGTAAGAAGGGGTGGATTTACTGCTGTCTCCAAGAGCTGCTCTGGAGACCCATAAAAGGTTGGGACCTGGCCTCCTTTATATATTCAGGTGCTGTCGCCTACCAAAGAATTGTGCTGCTGTACACAGTACATTTAGATCTAGAGTTCCAGAGAGTGGGACCAAGACGACTGACGGCTCTTCCCCAAAGGTGAGACTGAAGGGGGAGGATGGAAATGAGGCCAGTCAGATCAGCGGGAAAATATAACAGACTGTATGGGGGGCGGGGGCGGGGGCAATTTTCAACTACCGCCCGCCCTGTTCACACTGGAAAATGTGGTGTCCAGCCATTGGCCGCCTGAGTCCCACCCGATGCAAATTTCAGACTGGCCTGGAAATGAGTGGTGAGCTCTCCTGCCCAAAAACGGGCAGTAGCCCAGGGTACTTGCCAACCCTCCAGGATTGTCCTGGAGTCTCCAGGAATTGAAGATTCATCTCCAGGACACAGCTATATTGAAAAATCATGGGGGACATTAAAAAGAATTGTGTGTGATTTTTGTCGTTTTCTTTGAACCTTTGTTAGGTAGAAAAATATTGGAGACGGGATAAAAAGGCTCTTTGACTGACAGTGAAGCATCATCCACTCAGGTAATTAAGAGTCTGTTTGCCTTTCAATTGGCTTGGGTAGGCGGGACGTCGCGAGGATGGATGTGTTGGGGGGTGGGGGGAAGCGAATGGCCAGAGAGTGGGGGCGGGGCGGTTGGAGGCAGGAGGTCGTGTGATGACACCTCCAGGAATACGCCCAACCAGAATTGCCAGCCCTACAGTAGCCTTATTAAAATATTTAAATTGGGGTCCTACACCAGTTGTAGGATTCCTACGTCATTTCACGTACCAGTGGGTAGAGCATCGAGCGGCCTAACCAGCGGTTCTTAAAGGGATTGCTGGAGGCTACTCGAAAAACAGCCCCCAAAAGATTTTTTTTTTTATAGCGCTTTTGTGGAGCCTTGGGGCCTGACTTCTGGCTCGGCTCCACGGAGGAGCCACCCAGATTCTCTGCCCCCACCAACCCCCCCATCCCATAAGCCTCAAGCTACCTGTGTGCACTTACTGAGGCTGGCTGCTCACCCAAAATATTTAGACGCGGCCCGGCCAATCACACCCCTCTCCATATTTTCCTCCAGAATGTCAATTCACTTAAGAAAGAAAGAAAGACTTGCATTTATATAACGCCTTTGACGACCACCGGACGTCCCAAAGCACTTTACAGCCAACAAAGTACTTTTTGAAGTGTAGTCACTGTTGCAATGTAGGAAACGCAGCAGCCAATTTGTGCACAGCAAGCTTCCTTTGAACACCTCACCTTGTTCACCTCTCTTACTACTCTTTTAAAAAACCCTTGTTGTCCACCGTTCCTCCACAACAGTTCCATCTCGGGTTTCTCTCTGAGATATCCTCCCTCCGTTCCTCCCTCAGTCTCTACACTGAATGACTCCTCAACCTCGGTCTCCATCTCAGCTCCCCTTGCCCTCCCATCTGAATGCACTGCCCTTCTGTCCTCCCTCAGTATAAACCTCTCTTACCCATATTCAATGTGATAATGACCAGATAATTTGTTTTAGTAATGTTGAGTGAGGGATAAATATTGGCCAGGACACCGGGGACAACTCCCCTGCTCTTCTTCGAAATAGTGCCATGGGATCTTTAACGTTCACCTGAGAGAGCAGATGGGGCCTCGGTTTAATGTCTCATCCAAAAGACGGCACCTCCAACATTGCAGCCCTCCCTCTGCACTGCACTGGAGTGTCAGCCTAGATTTTTGTGCTCAAGTCTCTGGAGTGAGACTTAAGATCTATGACCTCATTGAGGTGACACTTTGACACCCTAGCTTTTACTAAGCTTTGAGTCACAGGTGGTGACACCTATCCCCTTACCGAAGCCTCCCCACCTGGTTATATATTGAAACACTTGCCCTGCCCAAACTGCTGCAGTGGCAGTGTGGCCATTTCACCAAATCGCACCTTGGTCTCTCTCCTTACTCCTCTGGTACCTTCTCCTCCTTTGAACACCTCTCTTACTTCTCTTTTAAAAATCCCTTGTTGTCTACCGTCCCTCCACAACAGTTCCATCTCGGGTTTCTATCTGAGATATCCTCCCTCCGTTCCTCCCTCAGTCTCTACACTGAATGACTCCTCAACCTCGGTTTCCATTTCAGCTCCCCTTGCCCTCTCATCTGAATGCACTGCCCTTCTGTCCTCCCTCAGAATAAACCTCTCTTACCCATATTCACAGCCACCCTCTCAATCTTGCCATCTCCGTGGCTTCTCTACTCCCTTGGTTTCAATCACAGACAAGGTAATCTCTGACCACTTCCTTGTATCCACCCCCACTACCCACATCCCTCTACTCCCTTTCAATAACCTTCTGCATTCACTACTGTAGAAAGCTTTTTTCCCAATTAAGTACAGTTGCATTTTCCAACTCCCAGCTGTCTAAACGTTGGTCCTCCATTCACCACGATACTTCTGCAGCCGTAAATCTGGTCAATCATTCACCCTCCTCCCCCTTTGATGCCCTTATCCCCAGAAAAATCTTTAATCTCTTCCATCCTAGTTATTCCCTGGGTATGACTCCCTCCCCATCTTCACTCCCTGAAATCCAAGGGGAGAAGATATGAGCATATCTGGTGCATAACTGGCTTAGCCATCCATCAACAGATCTGGTGAGACAATGCCAAGCATTATCGGATCTTACACTTCTCTGCAAAAGCAGCCAATACTCCAGAATTATCCTGGTGAACAGAAATAACCCCCAGCTTCTTTCTCCATGACCAACTATCTCCTAAAACCCTCTTCCCTGCCACTTACAAAACAAGTGTGAGGAGCTCAAGGTCTTCTTTGTCATTAAGATTGAGACTATCCGTTCAGCCGCCTTCCCCTTGCCCACCAAGGAAAACCTCCCTCAAGACTCGCCCTGCTCATGCCCTGATCCCATGTCTTTTTCTAGTTTCTCTACTATATCCCCTCATGCCCACTCAGATCTCATCTTGTCCATGAAGAAAGAAAGAAAGTCTTGCTTTTATCTAGCGCCTTTCACGACTTCAGGACATCCCGAAGCACTTTACAGCCAATGAAGTACTTTTGAAGTGTTGTCACCTCGTGCTTCCTTGACCTCATTCCCATTAAAATGTTGACCACCCCCATGCCAGCTGGAATTGTAAATGGTTCCCTCTCCTCAGGCACTGGGCCTCACCCATCCAGTCTTGGATGAGCTGCAAATTCCTCCAGTTAAACATTAGGAAGATCCCAGCCATTGCCTTCAGTCCTGCACAAACTCCGTACCCTTGCTACCGATTCCATTCCCATCCAGGCCACTGTCTCAGGCTGAACCAGACTGTTCACAAACCCGATGTCCTATTTGACCTCTAGCTGAGCTTCCAAACCCATGTCATCTCCATCACAAAGACCGTCTACTTCCACCTCCATAATGTCTGCCCCTACCTCAGCTCATATACTGCTGAAACCCTCATCCATGCCTTTGTCTCCTCCAGACTCCACTATTTCAATGCTTTCCTGGTCAACCTTCCATCCTCCACCTGAGAAAGGACATACATGCCTTAGGGGCGATGCAACAAAGGTTCACTAGATTGATTCCTGGGATGAGAGGGTTGTCCTATGAGGAGAGATTGAGTAGATTGGGCCTATACTCCCTGGAGTTTAGAAGAATGAAAGGTGATCTTATTGAAAAATATAAGATTCTGAGGGGGATTGACAAGGTAGATGCTTAGAGGTGGTTTCTCCTGGCTTGAGAGTCTAGAACTCAGGGGCATAGTCTCAGGATAAGGGGTCGGCCATTTAGGACTGAGATGAGGAGGAATTTCTTCACTCAGAGGGTTGTGAATCTTTGGAATTCTCTACCCAAAAGGGCTGTGGATACTGAGTCGTTGATTAAATTCAAGGCTGAGATAGGTAGATTTTTGGACTCATGGGGAGTCAAGGGATATGGGGATCGGGCGTGAAAGTGGAGTTGAGGTCGAAGATCAGCCATAATCTTATTGAATGGTGGAGCAGGCTCGAAGGGCCATATGGCCTACTCCTGCTCCTAATTCTTATGTTCTTATATTACCCTCTATAAACTCATGCAAAACTCTGCTGCCCATATCCTATCCAGCACCAAATCCTGCTCAGCCCTCACCCTTGTCCTCGCTAACCTACATTGGCTCCTGATCCCCAATGCCTCCAATTTAAAATGTTCATCCTCCTGTTTAAGCTCTTACATGGCCTTGGCCCTTCCTATTTCTGTAACCTCCTCCAACTTGCCCACCCGCCCGCACCCCCCCCACCCCAAACCTTCCCCCAAACGTTCGCGGCGATGTTCAGCTGCCTTGGCCCCATGTTTAGGAATTCGCTTCCTAAACTCCTTCACCTCTCCACCTCCCTCTCTTCCATAAGACCCACCTCTCTGACTAAGCTTTTCGTCATCCGTTCCTATATCTCCTCCTTTGGCTCGGTTATTTCTGATTATGCCTCTGTGAAGCACCGAGAGATGTTTCTCTATGTCAAAAACGCTGTATAAATGCAAGCTACTGCTGCTGCTCTGTGGGGTTAAGGCATTTGTAAATGATTGTAGCCTAAAGGTCTCATCACAACAAATATTGACTGCAATTTTCTGGCCATGAGTGCTAAAGTATTGACCACTGCATTATCAGAGTGATATCAACCTTTGGCTCTGACCTATATAACAAATGTCATTTCAGTAAACCTCGAGATGATATGTTAATACCATATCCTCAATCTACAGCCAATATTAAAATGGCATTTTCTTACATACCTTAAATGTAATCAGTTATGTTGGGTACAGATATAAGGAATATGAAACAAATTCAACATGCACTATCTTGAGACACTAGTTCCTTCTGTTAGTCCAGTTTCTTGGACAATGTTCAGTTTAAAATGATAAAACGGTGGTGCAATTGCATTGATTTAGTCAAATTACCTGGTCACAGTATTTATAATGTGTCAACATCTTGAAGTTACTGATTATTAGATTTCTGTTGTTAAGCTCACTGGGCACTGCACTTTGAAATTGTTTTTCCTCTCCTGCAGAACTAAACTGAGCTCATGCAAAGGATATAGCGTACTTTTTTTTATATACAGGTTTCCCTCTTTTGTCCTCTTCTCTCCTGGCTGTTCATCATCACACATCCTCCTTCAGCAGTAAGGGCAGATGAACAGGTCACAGCTGCTCTGTGCTCACTCAATAGGAGGTGCTTGCATTGGGGGAAGGAGGACAGCTTTTATTGCCCAGAGATTATCGAGATCCTACAGAAACTTGCCAGTAGAATTGGTTTACACGTTTTCTTGTGAGTCCTTATGAGTAACCAAGTATCTTAGTAATGTTCAGCACCAAGTAAAACGGGAAATGTATAGATGATCTATAAGTGACTGAGGCATTTTATTAGTGGCTGTAAGTACACTTAAGGTTTGTTTCTTGCATGGGAGAACTGAAAACCCAGTTGTGATCAAGACTTGTACTGTGGCTGTTGATGTAAGCAACTTTAAGTCTATTATAATACAGAATTTTGTGCACTTCACTTCCCTATCACTGGATATTGTTTATCTCTATTTATGAATTAACAACCACTAAAAAGTCAAAATATTACCCCCCCACCCCAACACACACACACACACAATACTGTGTAGGCTGTGTCATTCTCCTCTTTGAAAATAACCCTTTGTTTGCATTGGCACAATTTACCCTGGAGCTGAAACAAAACCGAGATAAGCATTAGTGAATTCCACACTTAATTGCTGGAACAGACTACTATTGGAGTCCAGGTCCGTGTTCTTACTCATATAGGAGTAGGCAAAACCATGGGGATGCTGACATTTTGAAGCAATCACTGGACTGAAACTGGGACAGGGAAATGTCTAAATAAGGATGTCCTGCTATGAATGAGTCAGTATATCTCATTACCTGCCTTCATTCTTCCTGCATCAAATACATGACCATTTCCTTCCTCTCCCATACAGAATGTGACTCAATAATACCTTTCAGTAGGCCTGACTAACTATCCACCATCCTCCTTTGCTTGTACCCCACATCATTAGTACTAGTAAATCATATCCCTGAATGATGTGCTAGAAATATTGTGCTTCCTTATATGGATAATTCTACTTCCATTTTTTTGCGATCCTTTCAGGGCTGCAGCTGCATTTTCTCACAAAGATAAAAAAAATTCAAATTTTGACTATTGTGGCCCCTTTTAACCAAGTAAGCATAAAGGGGGAAAAATTCGGTTGCTTTGCGCCTCCCGTTAGAAGGGCACTAATAGGGCGCAAAGCAACTAGTGCCTGGGCGCGGCGATGTTTGCGCCACTAGTGAAATTGACCAGACATTTTGCGGTGGTGCTAAACACTACCGCCACGATCTCCTGCGCCCGCAGACCGTGACGTCAGTCGAGTGCGCAATGCCCTGGTAGCGCCCTGGACCAGATATTGAGTGGCGCCCCCTGCCTTACCGCCTGCCGCTAGCAACAACAGGTTGAGGGGAGCGTTTTGCAGTCGGGAAGGGACTGGGGGAGCACTATTTAAAGGCGTCCGCTTAATGCCTTTTTTTGTCGGCGACATTTTTGTACCACACATTCTGAGAGAGAGAGAGAGACTTCTGGAGAGAGTCAACGCTGTGTGAAAGAGTTTTGGGTACCGAGCAGCACTTTGCAAGTTCATTTTGATTTGACCTTCCTTGCATCGATTTAGAAGAGACTATGGGGGCTGCACTCTGAGCTCTTTCCCTGGGTCTCTCCATTGTTCTTTCCAGCAGATTTGAAGTACAGGTCTCTCCAGGCCAAGATTCAAGGCTGCAATGAGCAGGATGTGGATGGAGAGCAAGATCGACCCTCCCCTTTAAGAACTGGCCAGCGCCAATGTGTCTGTGTTCCATTGCTGACTGACAGCACATGAGCTTCGCCAGCGCTCTGAGGTAGCGCCTCGCTCCTCGGCGTTAGCACCTTAAGAGAGGTGTGTAGCGCCTGATTTAGCGCTCCAATCACCTCCAGGGGCGATAAAAGCCAAGTTTGCAGTCGGAGGCGATAATTTGCGCCAGGCGCTAAACTTTGTGCCCAGCCGATAATTGCGCCCCAAACGGGGTGATAACGAGTTTCTCCCCAAAGATTTTTGAATCTATTATTGTTATGCACCTTAAAATTCAGGATCAGATAGAGGATTTCCTCAGAGCCGCTCCCGTTCCACTGATGTGACTGCGCTGGAAGTGCAGCGGAAACCCCGGCGAAGTCACAGCGATGGAGCGGAAGCGGGTCCTTGGAAATCCCTGGATTTATTAAGCCTTGCAAAAAGGTGAATAAACTTTGCTGCGATTGGTGTGTGTCATATTGTAGCAATTTTTTTTCCAAAGAGGTGCTGTTAAAAAAAGAATATTTGGTAAGCCACTGTGGGGATCCAAATTATGCCAAAACCCGTTGTGAAAACACCAGGCTGTTACTTGTGCTCAATATCGTTGGGATGAAGGTAATGTGCAGATGTCCATTATTTCCTTCCCTCAACCACCACGATCAAGGAAATGTCTCTTTACAGTAAGAAAGTCATCATGACACAAATCAACAACCATTGCAATATGTGTATTGATGAGGGGCTGGTTATTGATTAAAATGCATAGAACAATATTCAGGAGGAAAGGATAGGGAATGGTGGAATCTAAATGCAGATTCCATTTCGATCAAAGAATTGTAAATACCCTTTTCACTTTTAAAGTGGAATTGTTTTGGTTGTGTAATGATTCAAAACTAATAAATATCTAAATTTGAAAAAATGTATCAATGGATTAGGAGTCTCATTGTGGTGCTATAATAGTCATGTAGTCAGATAGTAATTTTGCATCCGAGATCACAGTACCACAGCAACAGGTGACATTATTGCTCCAATTTGGTGATTGGTTATGACTGTTTTGTGTTCCTTAACATAAATTGGATGCATCATCTGTGATGAATATTTATTGTATTACATTAATCACCTGACCCTAATTCTATGTTGTCATTGGCTGGTGGTGACAGCTGAAATCTGCGATCAGTGTTGCTAACACCATTCACTGAGGTTCGGGTTATCTGCTGACCTCTGTCAGTGCACTTTCTCATTACACTGCTGCCCTCAAATCATCATTTACAAAAATAAATTACAGATAATAATTTGTGAAATTCTGTATTTCAGCACATTAACAAATGTGTGTCTAGGAATGGTACGCTGTTCTACCATTAACATAATCACTTAACTGAACAACAAGATCACAGAGGTACTGAAATGTATTGGACAATTAACGAGATCTAACAGGAAATTGATGGCTGTGAGAAACCTAGAGAAATCACATGGATGCAGAGTGGCAAAGTTAAACAAACGATAGTGTAAAATGCAATAAAAATACAGCATGACTTTAGATTCCCTATTTATTTGAAATCCATTTCTAGCCCGTTGAAACATTTCCTGCATTGCAATTTTTGCTGTAGATATTTTTCATATGTGACTACAAATAGTCTTTAGTAAACATGATAGATACTGGACATGACACAATGAACATAGTCAAAGACTCATTGATCAAGGGAGTAAACAGAATATCAAACATAATTTGCTGTTTCTCTTGCATTATTGAGCAACGCAACTCTTTTATATCTAAACGCTTTGCGACATCCCAAGGTAATGATGGATGCTAAATAAATACAAGTCTGTACTTCCTCGCTTCCTCTTTCCCCCCAACCTTCCTCTCTCTTCCCTCTAACCTTCCTCCCTCTTCCCCCCAACCTTCCTCCCTCTTCCCCACACCTTCCCCCCTCTTCCCCCAACCTTCTTCCCTCTTCCCCCAACCTTCCTCCCAATTCCCCCCAATCTTCCTCGCTCTTTCCCTCTAACCTTCCTCCCTCTTCCCTCCAACCTTCCTCCCTCTTCCCTCTAACCTTCCTCCCTCTTCCCCCCAACCTTCCTCCCTCTTCCCCACACCTTCCCCCCTCTTCCCCCAATCTTCCTCCCTCTTCCCTCTAACCTTCCTCCCTCTTCCCCCCAACCTTCCTCCCTCTTCCCCACACCTTCCTCCCTCTTCCCCCAACCTTCCTCCCTCTTCCCTCTAACCTTCCTCCCTCTTTCCCTTTAACTTTCCTCCCTCTTTCCCTTTAACTTTCCTCCCTCTTTCCTCTAACCTTACTCCCTCTTCCCTTTAACCTTCCTCCCTCTTTCCCTTTAACCTGCCTCCCTCTTTCCTCCAACCTTCCTCCCTCTTTCCCTCTAACATTCCTCCCTCTTCCCTTTAACCTTCCCCCCTCTTCCCTTTAACCTTCCTCCCTCTTTCCCTTTAACCTGCCTCCCTCTTTCCTCCAACCTTCCTCCCTCTTTCCCTCTAACATTCCTCCCTCTTCCCTCTAACCTTCCTCCCTCTTTCCCTCTAACCTTCCTCCCTCTTCCCTTTAACATTCCTCCCTCTTCCCTCTAACCTTCCTCCCTCTTTCCCTCTAACCTTCCTCCCTCTTTCCTCCAACCTTCCTCCCTCTTTCCCTCTAACATTCCTCCCTCTTTCCTCCAACCTTCCTCCCTCTTTCCCTCTAACATTCCTCCCTCTTCCCTCTAACCTTCCTCCCTCTTTCCCTCTAACCTTCCTCCCTCTTCCCTTTAACCTTCCCCCCTCTTCCCTTTAACCTTCCTCCCTCTTTCCCTTTAACCTGCCTCCCTCTTTCCTCCAACCTTCCTCCCTCTTTCCCTCTAACATTCCTCCCTCTTCCCTCTAACCTTCCCCCCTCTTTCCTCCAACCTTCCTCCCTCTTTCCCTCTAACATTCCTCCCTCTTCCCTCTAACCTTCCTCCCTCTTTCCCTCTAACCTTCCTCCCTCTTCCCTCTAACCTTCCCCCCTCTTTCCTCCAACCTTCCTCCCTCTTCCCTCTAACCTTCCTCCCTCTTCCCTTTAACCTTCCTCCCTCTTCCCTTTAACCTTCCTCCCTCTTTCCTCCAACCTTCCTCCCTCTTTCCCTCTAACCTTCCTCCCTCTTCCCTCTAACCTTCCTCCCTCTTTCCCTTTAACCTTCCTTGTTCTTTCCCTTTAACCTTCCCCCCTCTTCCCCACACCTTCCCCCCTCTTCCCCACACCTTCCCCCCTCTTCCCCACACCTTCCCCCCTCTTCCACCCACACCTTCCTCCCTCTTCCCTCTAACCTTACTCCCTCTTCCCTCCAACCCTCCTCCCTCTTCCCTCTAACCTTCCTCCCCCTTTCCCTCTAACCCTCCTCCCTCTTCCCTCTAACCTTCCCCCCTCTTCCCCCAACCTTCCTCCCTCTTCCCTCTAACCTTCCTCCCTCTTCCCCAACCTTCCTCCCTCTTCCCTCCAACCTTCCCCCCTCTTCCCCACACCTTCCCCCCTCTTCCACACACCTTCCCCCTTCCCTCTAACCTTCCTCCCTCTTTCCCTCTAACCTTCCTCCCTCTTTCCCTTTAACCTTCCTTGTTCTTTCCCTTTAACCTTCCTCTCTCTTCCCCCCACACCTTCCCCCCTCTTCCCCACACCTTCCTCCCTCTTTCCCTTTAACCTTCCTTGCTCTTTCCCTTTAACCTTCCTCTCTCTTCCCCCCAACCTTCCTCCCTCTTCCCCACACCTTCTTCTCTCTTCCCCCCAACCTTCCTCCCTCTTCCCTCCAACCTTCCTCACCCCTTCCCTCCAACCTTCCTCCCTCCTTCCCTCTAACCTTCCTCCCTCTTGCCCCCAACCTTCCTCCCTCTTCCCCAACCTTCCTCCCTCTTTCCCTCCAACCTTTTCCCCTCTAACCTTCCTCCCTCTTCCCTCTAACCTTCCTCCCTCTTCCCCCCAACCTTCCTCCCTCTTTCCCCCAACCTTCTTCCCTCTTCCCCTCCCAACCTTTCTCCCTCCCTCTTTCCTTCCCTTCCACCCTTCCTTTTTCCCTCCCTCTTTCCCTCTCAACCTTCCTCCCTCCCTCTTTCCCTCCCTCCATCCCTCTTTCCCTCCCTCCATTCCTCTTTCCCTTTCTTCCTCCCACTTTCTTCCTCCCTCCCTCCTTTCTTCCTTCCCTCTATAGGTCATGAGTCTATTTATCGGAAGGCATTGGAATCATAATGGGAACAATGCTGTGGGGTATTAACTGGTCAGTGTCCACATTGGTGTTGAACTGAACTATATAGGTAGGTTGATAATAGAAATAATGGGGCGAATATTTACTCCCAGACGGGAAGCCGGCAGGAGGTCACCCCGCCTGGGAGCTGCAGTAGGAGGGCCCATTCATTTTAATTATCATTAGCATCCTGCTGGCCAGCTGCCCCACCCAAAACGGGCAGCCAGAGACAGCTTGCTGGCTTTGGTCCCACAAAGATCGAGCAGCCCAGAGGCAGGCACGCAAGTTGCAGGTGGGGGTAGGTGGGTGGGTGGTGGGAGTGTTGGGAAAGTTTTGCAGGCAGAGAGGGAAGCCTGGGGTGTCAGCTGCTCAAACTTTCTTTATGGGGCCCAAAGGAGCACGCCTGCTCCTCTGGGCACCACAAACATAAATTTTACACTTACCTTACAGAGCCTTTGCTGGGTGTCCGTCAGGTTTTACTGAGGGTGCCCCACTCATTAGGCAGTTAAAATAGCATATGACTCCTATTTGCATATATTTATGAGGCGTCTGCCTGGTTATATAATCCTAAACTCTGTTGTATCTGCTCCGATTATTTTGCATACCAGAGGTTATGAATGGTTTTTCTATTTTCTCTCCATTGCAATTTTCCTTAATCTGTGGTAGAGAAGGCACTTGATTGTGCCCACCCCATTTACCATGCTTACATTCTTACCCCTTCTCCCATCTCTTACAATCTACTTCCTGGGCACTTTGAAGCCTTTTGGTCTGAACATTGACTATAGCAGCTTCTGACCTTAGCTGTTTTTTCCATTTCTTGCAGGAATCTGTTGACATTCCACTTTATTCTTCTATTTTGGAGTTGTTTGACTCACTTTTTGTTAACCTGGCTGAGATGAATTTTGTATTCCACCCAGTTCTTTTCACCTCTTTCCAGATTTTAAAAATGTATTTCCTGGTTACTAATCTCATTAACTACCTCTTTGTAATAGCTCGTATTTCTGTTCTCTTGTCCTCCACCTTTTGTTCTTTCAACCCCTCTTGGTTTACATCAGCTCTATGAAGGGTGTCCCACTTTCTTTTATCTGTTTTGATAAAGGGTCTCAAGCTGAGGAATTAACATGGATTTTCTCTTTCTGATTCTGCACATTTCAAGTATTTTTTTGCTTATTAATTTCAGATTTCTAGCATTGTCACACTTTTCCTTTTTATCTTGTCAAAATCCATCGTTGAATTTAAGGCTAGACTGAATTTGCTCACTGATCTGATTCTCACTCATCTGATTCTAAATGACTATGTTGCACTCAGCTAGTCAGGAGTAAGTTGATGCTGGTTGCCTACACTCTCAAACAGGTGCTGTAGTGCTGCCAGTCGTTACTTGGAAGAAACCCTCAATGGGAGTGGTGATGGGAAAGGGGGAGAAAAATCTCCTAAATAGAGTATGGAGCAGAAAAATCAGCATAGACCTGTTGGGCCAAATGGCCTGTTTCTGTGCTGTAAAATTCTGTGTAATTCTATAGCAGCCCCCTTCCCATGACCAGCCCATGCATTCTGGAGTACTAACGGTATAAAACAAACAATCCCCACTGACACTACAGAAATGACCAACAAAGCATATATAACAGCCCACAACTAAGGAACACAAACACCACCTGAATAAAACAGAACCAAACAAATCTCCCCATCAAGGCCAAGTCCTAATAAACAGCACATATCCACGTGCACTCGCACACTCCTTCACCACTTCATCTTTGATGACCAACTGATTCCACAATGAGTGCTGCAACTGCCAATGTTGGGAACCAGTGGCACCCTACCAATTATTCTGCAATCAAAAAGACTACAACAGATGACCAAAGTTCCCCTCGTAACAGCCAAGTTTCTTTTTGACAAATGCATATCCTCTGTATAATCACAAAAGAGGATAATCTTAACTCACATGCAGTTTAGTGGATTGCCTGCTGTCCAGTCATCTTCACTTGTGAAGTTGTGAATCTTATTTTATGGTTTGTCAGGATATTCCCTCCATATACAAGACTGCTTGAGCACTACTGTCTTTTGGGAAGATTGTGAAATGTTAAATATATTCTATACAGGATTTTTTTTCCATTACTTAGAATATTAATATGATTGCTTTAGGATTCAGCGCCATACTGCATTACTAACCGTAGTCTCAAGGCTACATATTAACAGATTATTGATTAATACAGTACTATTTTAGGACTTAGCTGGCACCATAGCCGTACAGGTCAGAGTTTTGCATGCTCCTCTGCATGTCTCAAATCTTATAGCTTTCCAATATTTAAACAGTTCTGCGAGGTGCCAAATACAAACAATATAAAATACTGGCCCTGTGTCATAGATTTTAGTTACGTGAATCTGTGAGAGGATGTACAGTATTTACTGGGATCTATAGCAAGTGAGGCTTTCTTAAGCACGTGTCCATTTTAAAACTCTGAAATAAAAGGGTCTGGGTCACGATGTTGGAGGATATTTTTGGCCAGACCCGGTTCCGAGAACAGAATGTTCTGAAAGCTTTACTCAAACATTGTCGTGTTGGCTGCTGGTGAAAGTTTGCACTGCAGCAGAGTCCAGTTGAAACTGGGGCAGAGGAGGCGGGGGTGGGAAGTGGAGGAGGGAGAACAGGAGGGAGAATTTTTGATGGGTGGTGATATTGCTTACAGTCAGCAATCATGTTTTAGTGCTGATAATGAAGACTCCGATTGGGTACCTTCATTTCTCACTGGTGTGATTTGGTGCTTTGAGTGTCTGAACTGAGAATACTGCCATTGCAAAAGGAAAAGGAAGCATCCAGCCCAGCAATAAAGAGTGAGCTGGTTATAATGTACATAACTAGCAACCTGCACCCCTTGACTGACATGACCTCACAGAGCTGGAGCTCTGTCTTGATGAGAAGTTGACTCCAGTTACTTAATGGTGAATAACTGGGTGGTGTAGTGCTCATGGCTGCTTTTGTTTGTCCTCATCAATGCACTGGTCTTAAGTTAGAATATTGAAAGGTCAGGGGCAATAATCATTACAGAGACTTGAGCACAAGATCTAGACTGACACTCCAGTACAGTGCTGAGGGAGTGCTGCATTGTCGGAGGTGCCGTCTTTCAGATGAGACGTTACACCACCTCTCTCAGGTGGCCATAAACAAATCGCATGGCATTATTTCGAAGAAGAGCAGGGGAGTTCTCCCTGGTGTCCTGGCCAATATTTATCCCTCAATCAACACCTAAAAAACAGATTATCTGGTCATTATCTCATTGCTGTTTGTGGGACGTTGCTGTGCACAAATTGGCTGCCACATTTCCTTACATTACAAAAGTGACTACACTTCAAAATTACTTCATTGGCTGTAAATCACTTTGGGATGTCCTGAGGTCGAGAAAGGTACAATATAAATGCAAGTTCGTTCTTTCTTCTTTCTTTACCTACCCGCCAACTATTAGACTACAACCATACAAATGGTGAATCGTTACCATTCAACGGCATTTGGGCTTTGGGTGATGCCATTGGAAAATTAGACAGTATCGATCGATAACCCCTTGTGAAAATTAACATCATTGGTAATCAACAGCAATGAAATCAATGGTACATGAACTACGAACTTGTGTATTTTAAGAGTTGCAAATGTCTTTCAGTGCACAAAGGGTTAACATGAAATCTGTGAAGTCTGTAAATAAGAACTCAAAACATCAAACCCTCTCTAACTGGATTAGGTCCAATCTTGATACCATGAACCTTGAATAGTAACCATTTCAGCTGGTTACAGGGAGTTCTCGGTAATTAGTGAAAAAAGTTCTGAAACTGCTAAAATGGAAGACTTGTTTATTTTTCCGAAACACATTTTAAAATGAGCACTTTATTTAAGTGCATGAAAATCAAGACATATTACTAGCAGAAATCTAATGCTTTGAGAACTCTGGCAGTACTTTTGGCCGACACCAGAACATTCAACGACTGTGGATAGAATTGCCATTTTCCTCAGTGCTGGCTGTCTACATATGTTCTATTGCTTGATTAATCTTTAGGTTTTCTAATAGTCACAATTACATTTTGCAGAATGGAGTTTCTCTCCCTCCCATCTCATCACCACTTATGACTTCCTGCTGATGGTTTTGGGTGAGATTTCTGTGCTAATACTGGTCAGTTGGTAGCACTCTTCTTGCTCCTGTGTCAGCAGGTTGTGGATTCAAGTCCCACTCCAGAGACTGGAACACAGAATCTAGGCTGACACTCCAGTGCAGTACTGAGGGAGTGCTGCACTGTCGGAGTTGCCGTCTTTTGGATGAGACGTTAAACTTCCTCGCTTGGCATTAGTTTTCCATATGAGTTTCTGTGAAGCACCTTTTTAATGTTAAAAGCACTATATAAAGACAAGTTGTTCTTGTTCTAAGTTGGACATACTTTAAGGCTGTGTAAGCTATATAGCTTAAGGTGGCTTTGATGACCTACCAAACCTGGATCCTTAATTCTTTTCAGGAGAAGATGACATCTCTCGCAGTGCCTAGTGCAGTTCCTGTGCTACGATAGCAAAATACTGCGGATGCTGGAAATCCAAAATAACAACAGAAAATGCTGGAAAAACTCAGCAGGCCAGGCAGCATCCGTGAAGAGAGAAACAGAGTTAACGTTTCAGGTCGAAGACCTTTCGAAAGGTCTTCGACCTGAAACGTTAACTCTGTTTCTCTCTCCACGGATGCTGCCTGGCCTGCTGAGTTTTTCCAGCATTTTCTGTTGTTATTTCGCAGTTCCTGTGCTGTTGGTCACTACGGCAAGCCACAGTGGATGTCTTATAGCAACAGATTTCAGTCTTTCCTGGACAAAGAACAGTGGGCCTTGTTGCTGCTGATTGTTGTTTACTTATGGGAATGGTAACATTGTGGTAATGTCACTGGGCTAGTAATCCAGCAGGCTTGGACTAATGATCCAGAGATGTGAGTTCAAATCCCACCACGGCAACTGGGGAATTTAAATTCAGTTAATTAAATAAATCTGAAATAAAAAGCTAGTATCAATAATGGTAACCATGAAACTATCGGATTGTCGTAAAAAACCCATCTGGTTCACTAATGCCCCTTTAGGGAAGGAAATCTGCCGTCCTTACTTGGTGACTCCAGACCCACAGCAATGTGGTTGACTCTTAACTGCCCTCTGAAATGGCCTAGCAAGTAACTAACCGCTACGGAACTGAATAAGAATGAAATCTCACGGACCACCTGGCATTGACGTGGGCACCGGCTATGGACACAGCACACCCAGCCCAGTTAACCCTGCAAAGTCCTCCTCACCAAAATCTGGGGACTTGTGCCAAAATTGGGAGAGCTGTCCCACAGACTAGTCAAGCAACAGCCTGACATAGTCATACTCACAGAATCATACTTTTCAGCCAATGTCCCAAACTCCTCCATCACCATCCCTCAGTATGTCCTGTCTCACCGGCAGGACAGACCCACCAGGGGTGGTGGCACAGTGGTATACAGTCGGGAAGGAGTGGCTCTGGGAGTCCTCAACATTGACTCCAGATCCCATGGCTTCAGGGCAAGGATGCTGATTGCCACCTACCGCCCTCCTTCAGCTGATGAATCAGTACACCACTTGGAAGAAGCACTGAGAGTAGCAAGGGCACAGAATGTACTCTGGGTGGGGGACATCAATGTTCATCACCAAGAGTGACTCAGTAGCACCACTACTGGCTGAGTCCTGAAGGACATAACTGCAAGTCAGGGCCTGCGACAGGTGGTGAGAGAACCAACACGAAGGAAAAACCTACTTGACCTCGTCCTCACCAATTTACCTGTCGCATATGCATCTGTATTGGTAGCAGTGACCACCGCACAGTCATTGCGGAGACGAAGTCCCATCTTCACACTGAGGACACCCTCCATGGTGTTGTGTGGCACTATCACCGTGCTAAATGGGATAGATTAAGAACAGATCTAGCAGCTCAAAACTGGGCCTCCATGAGGCGCAGAATTGTATTCCAACACAATCTGTAACCTCATGGCCCGGCATATCCCTCACTCTACCATTACCACCAAGCCAGGGGACCAACCCTGGTTCAATAAGGAATGCAGAAGAGCATGCAAGGAGCAGCACCAGGCGTACCTAAAAATGAGGTGCCAACCTGGGGAAGCTGCAACACAGGACTACATGCATGCTAAAAAGCGGAAGCAGCATGCTATAGACAGGGCTAAGCGGTCCCACAATCAACGGATCAGATCAAAGCTCTGCAGTCCTGCCACAGCCAGTCGTGAATGGTGGTGGACCATTAAACAACTAACAGGAGGAGGAGGCTCTATGAATATCCCCATCCTCAATGATGGTGGAGCCCAGCACGTGAGTGCAAAAGACAAGGCTGAAGCGTTTACAACCATCTTCAGCCAGAAGTGCCGAGTGGATGATCCATATCGGCCTACTCCTGAGGTCCCCACCATCACAGAAGCCAGTCTTCAGCCAATTCAATTCACTCCACGTGATATCAAGAAATGGCTGAGCGCACTGGATACAGCAAAGGATATGGGCCCTGACAACATCCCGGCTATCGTGCTGAAGACTTCTGCTTCAGAACTAGCCACGCCTCTAGCCAAGCTGTTCCAGTACAGCTACAACACTGGCATCTATCCGACAATGTGGAAAACTGTCCAGGTATGTCCTGTCCACAAAAAACATGACAAATCCAACCCGGCCAATTACCGCCCCATCAGTCTACTCTCAATCATCAGCAAAGTGATGGAAGGTGTCATCGACAGTGCTATCAAGCAGCACTTACTCACCAATAACCTGCTCACTGATGCCCAGTTTGGGTTCCGCCAAGACCACTCGGCTCCCGACCTCATTACAGCCTTGGTCCAAACATGGACAAAGGAGCTGAATTCCAGAGGTGAGGTGAAAGTGACTGCCCTTGACATCAAGGCAGCATTTGACCGAGTGTGGCATCAAGGAGCCCTAGTAAAACTGAAGTCAATGGGAATCCGGGGGAAAATGCACCACTGGCTGGAGTCATACCTAGCACAAAGGAAGATGATTGTGGTGGTTGGAGGTCAATCATCACAGCCCCAGGACATCGCTGCAGGAGTTCCTCAGGGCAGTGTCCTAGGCCCAACCATCTTCAGCTGCTTCATCAATGACCTTCCCTCCAACATAAGGTCAGAAATGTGGATGTTCGCTGATGACTGCACAGTGTTGAGCTCCATTCAGAACTCCTCAGATAATGAAGCAGTCCATGCCCGCATGCAACAAGACCTGGACGACGTTCAGGCTTGGGCTGATAAGTGGCAGGTAACATCAATACCTGGACGACGTTCAGGCTTGGGCTGATAAGTGGCAGGTAACATTCGTGCCACACAAGTGCCAGGCAATGACTATCTCCAACAAGCGAGAGTCTAACCACCTCCCTTTGACATTCAACGGCATTACCATCGCCGAATCCCCCACTATCAACATCCTGGGGGTCATCATTGACCAGAAACTTAATTGGACCACCCACATAAATACTGTGGCAACAAGAGCAGGTCAAAGGCTAGGGATTCTGCAGTGAGTGTCTCACCTCCTGACTCCCCAAAGCCTTTCCACCATCTACAAGTCACAAGTAAGGAGTGTGATGGAATATTCTCCACTTGCCTGGATGAGTGCAGCTCCAACGACACTCAAGAAGCTCAACACCATCCAGGACAAAGCAGCCCGCTTGATTGGCACCCCATCCATCCTTAAGCATTCACTCCCTCCACCACCGGCGTACCATGGCTGCAGTGTGTACCATCTACAAGATGCACTGCAGCAACTCACCAAGGCTTCTCCGGCAGCACCTCCCAAACCCGCGACCTCTTCCACCTAGAAGGACAAGGGCAGCAGGCGCATGGGAACACCAGCACCTCCAAGTTCCCCTTCAAGTCACACACCATCCTGACTTAGAAGTATATCGACGTTCCTTCATCATCTCTGGGTCAAAATCCTGGAACTCCCTACCTAACAGCACTGTGGGAGGACCTTCACCACACGGACTGCAGCGGTTCAAGAAGGCAGCTCACCACCACTGTCTGAAGGGCAATTAGGGATGGGCGATAAATGCTGGCTTTGCCAGCGACGCCCACATCCCATAAACGAATGAAAAAAACATTGGCATGCAATTAATTTTGCAGCAGATTATACTGGCACCAATCTTGCTGCCACATCAGATCTAAAACATATACACACAGCAGCCAAAACTATAACACAGTGCAGTTGTGGTTCCTCATAACTATAGAAGCTATAGATCATGTCAGTTGAGCCTTAACATTGTGGGACTCTGCTAAATCTTGGTACAGTGCATGAGTGTGTGTTAATTGAGTGTCATTCTTGGATTGTTGAAAGAGTAGTTGGTAAAAGAAAAGAATAAATTGGCAATTCTCCATATATGGTGCAAGTGATTCGCTGGAGCACAAGGGCCAAAACAGATCACAGCCGTAGTCTCTCTTAGGGCAGCTTCCACTGTGTTGGTGTCCTTCTCTTCAAGTTTCTCCCTGTGCACCTATGCCAACCTTATGCCTAGTTCCTGCTTTGTCTACCTGCTCAACCCCTAATGCTGTGCTCACTCTGATTTGGGACTTTTGAAGCAAAGTCGCTCTACTCAGGCAGCAAGTCACACTATGGTAAGCGGAGGTCATCACAGGATGTTGCATAGGTGAAGATCAGCTGCCTTACGTGTGTTGGAGTAGAACTATATCTTTGGTGCCTGAGCATTAGGCCTCGCCTGGGCACAGCGCAGAGAGGGAAATCCGTCAGGGAGGAGCGCACGTCTCTTACATTACTCCCTGGAATTTTCCTTTCATCCATTTTAATGGAAGGAATATCAGGCAGGCTCCATTACTGGAGTGTGATGCTTCCAGCCAGATTTCCATTTCTTCGCTGTACCCAGGCAATGCTTAGAGCCAAGGGGGCAAAGACAAAAATCTACCTCATTGGATCTTCTCCTTCTGAATGAACCCAGAAAAGATCAAGTCAGGGGCAGCGAACGGGAGCAAATAACAGACGTTGAAACATGTTAGAAATAACAGACAGAAAACCAGACAGGTAGAGACAAAATCAAAGTGAATAGATGGAGAAAAAATAGCCAATTAACTAACAGAAAGGATGTACCTGGCTTCAGGAAGCTACCGGGAGACTTTTGTAAAATTAATTTTCAATAAAATATTCCCACAACTTTAATGAAACATTTACATGTCTATCTGAACAAACCACATAAACTATCACTCTTGTTCTATTAACAACTTCATTGTAAACATCTTCTACAGATATGCACCACTATCCAACAACAACTTCTATGCTATATATATTTTAATATCCCTATCACTATAATAAATTATGCAATGTTTGTGCATAGGCTGGCTTGTATCCCATCAGGTGCCATCATCTGCTTTCATTTTTGAAAGACTCAAATGCAAAACAAATTCATACTGCAGCTGGTTGAAGACCAGGTCAGACTCACGTTCACTCTGTTGATCTGTGCTGGTCACCAAATTGGATTGGAGCAAGCTTCAAATCCCGCTCCAGACCATCCCGGTGAGTGGAGATCGGAGCTCTGTGCTCTGAATTCTGGGTCAACATCCAGCAGGATACTTGCATCTGATCGGTTCTGGGAGCCCATAAAACCCTTGCATCATTTAGTACTAACCACCTTATTGGCTGGTGTAAAGATGGTTATGGCCAAATGTTCTAAAGAAGTATTCACTTCTTGTTCATCCTGTCACACCCACTAGTGCCATAGTATTCAGACAATTGCATTTATGCAGCACATTTCACACGCTTAGGATGTCCCAAAGCAATTTTACAGCTACTGAAGTATTTTTGAAGTGTAGTCACTTTTGTAATGTAAGGAAACACGGCAGCCAATTTGTGCACAGCAAGTTCCCACAAACAGCAATGAGCTGATGACCAGATAATCTGTTTTTTAGTTGCTGTTTGAGGGATAAATATTGGCCAGGATATCGAGGAGAATTCCCCAGCTCTCCTTTGAAATGCTGCTATGGGATCTTTTATGTTCACCTGAAAGGGCAGACGGGGTCTTGGTTTAACGTCTCATACAAAAGGCGGCACCTCCGATAGTGCAGCACTCCCTCAGTACTGTTCTGCAAATGTCAGCCTAGATTTTGTGCTCAATTAAGGGTGGAAGACTCTGCTGGCAGCACTGATTGGGAAGTATGGCCTTTGGGATTAGCATTTGTAAGTTCAATCCCACTGATTTACACAAACAACCGAACAGGATAGCTGAGCCTCTCCTGCAGTCCATCCAAGTCTTTATTTGCAATGATTGTCAAAATGGAAACTGTGTTTGTACTTTAAAAAACTATCAGTTTGAGCTGTCACTCAAGTAGTACATTGAGATGCTGCTGCAGGCAATGATACTAAAGGGCCAATTGTGTGGTACCGTGCAGTGCCAGTCTCAGGCACTCCATATGTCTGTGGGGAAATGAACTAACCTAGCCCCATAAAGCACAGTCAGCTCATTATAATATAATGATAGTACCCCCACTGCATAAAGCGCAAGGAGTGGCGGGAGGGGAGGGATGTTGCTGGAGTCTAGAGTGTCAGCCATCATTTCAAGGGTTGCTGATTGCCCGTTCACCACCAGCAGAATATTTTGGGTTGGGGGTGGAAAGAAAGGAAGGACAGGTGGCAGCAGAAGCAGAGAAGGGAGCTGGAGATTTTGTTTGCTTGTATTGGGCTGTTCCATTCCTTCAATGGATACCTTCAATAGGTGTCTTCAATGGGTGCCTTCAATAGGTGTCTCCAATGGGTGCCTTCAATGGGTGTCTTCAATAGGTGTCTTCAATGGGTACCTTCAATGGGTACCTTCAATGGGTGCCTTCAATGGGTGTCTTCAATGAGTACCTTCAATGGGTACCTGCAATGGGTGTCTTCAATAGAAACCTTCAATGGGTGCCTTCAATGGGTGCCTTCAATGGGTGCCTTCAATGGGTGCCTTCAATGGGTGCCTTCAATGGGTGCCTGCAATTGGTACCTTCAAAGGGTGTCTTCAATAGAAACCTTCAATGGGTACCTTCACTTGGTACCTTCAATGGGTGCCTTCAATGGGTGCCTTCACTTGGTACCTTCAATGGGTGCCTTCAATGGGTACCTTCAATGGGTGTCTTCAATGGGTGCCTTCAATGGGTGTCCTCAATGGGTGCCTTCAATGGGTACCTTCAATGGGTGTCTTCAATGGGTGCCTTCAATGGGCGTCTTCAATGGAAACTTTCAATGGTTGCCTTCAATGGGTGTCTTCAATGGGTGCCTTCAATGGGTGCCTTCAATGGGTGTCCTCAATGGGTGCCTTCAATGGGTGCCTTCAATTGAAACCTTCAATGGGTGCCTTCAATGGGTGCCTTCAATGGGTTCTTCAATGGGTGTCTTCAATGGGTGTCCTCATTGGGTTCTTCAATGGGTGCCTTCAATGGGTACCTTCAATGGGTGCCTTCAATGAGTGCCTTCAATGGGTGCCTTCAATTGGTGTCTTCAATGGGTGCCTTCAATGGGTGCCTTCAATGGGTGCCTTCAATGAGTGCCTTCAATGGGTGCCTTCAATTGGTGTCTTCAATGGGTGCCTTCAATGGGTGCCTTCAATGGGTGCCTTCAATGAGTGCCTTCAATGGAAACCTTCAATGGGTGCCTTCAATGGGTGTCTTCAATGGGTGCCTTCAATTGAAACCTTCAATGGGTGCCTTCAATGGGTTCTTCAATGGGTGCCTTCAATGGGTTCTTCAATGGGTGCCTTCAATTGAAACCTTCAATGGGTGCCTTCAATGGGTGCCTTCAATGGGTTCTTCAATGGGTGTCTTCAATGGGTGTCCTCATTGGGTTCTTCAATGGGTGCCTTCAATGGGTACCTTCAATGGGTGCCTTCAGTAGGTGCCTTCAATAGGTGCCTTCAATGAGTGCCTTCAATGGGTGCCTTCAATTGGTGTCTTCAATGGGTGCCTTCAATGGGTGCCTTCAATGGGTGCCTTCAATGAGTGCCTTCAATGGGTGCCTTTAATTGGTGTCTTCAATGGGTGCCTTCAATGGGTGCCTTCAATGGGTGCCTTCAATGAGTGCCTTCAATGGAAACCTTCAATGGGTGCCTTCAATGGGTGTCTTCAATGGGTGCCTTCAATTGAAACCTTCAATGGGTGCCTTCAATGGGTTCTTCAATGGGTGCCTTCAATGGGTTCTTCAATGGGTGCCTTCAATGGGTTCTTCAATGGATACCTTCAATTGAAACCTTCAATGGGTGCCTTCAATGGGTATCTTCAATGGGTGCCTTCAATGGGTTCTTCAATGGGTGCCTTCAATGGGTACCTTCAGTGGGTACCTTCAATAGGTGTCTTCAATGGGTGCCATCAATGGGTGCCTTCAATGGGTGCTTCAATCGGTGCATTCAATAGGTGCCTTCGATGGGTGCCTTCAATGGGTGTCTTCAATGGGTGCCTTCAATGAGTGCTTTTAATGGAAACCTTCAATGGGTGCCTTCAATGGGTGTCTTCAATGGGTGTCTTCAATGGGTGCCTTCAATGGGTGCCTTCAATGGATGCCTTCAATTGAAACCTTCAATGGGTGCCTTCAATGGGTGCCATCAACGGGTGTCTTCAATGGGTACCTTCAATAGGTGTCTTCAATGGGTGCCTTCAATGGGTACCTTCAATGGGTGCCTTCAATAGGTGCCTTCAATAGGTGCCTTCAATGGGTGCCTTCAATGAGTGCCTTCAATGGGTGCCTTCAATGGGTGCCTTCAATGAGTGCCTTCAATGGGTGCCTTCAATTGGTGTCTTCAATGGGTGCCTGCAATGGGTGCCTTCAATGAGTGCCTTCAATTGGTGTCTTCAATGGGTGCCTTCAATGAGTGCCTTCAATGGGTGCCTTCAATTGGTGTCTTCAATGGGTGCCTTCAATGAGTGCATTCAATGGGTGCCTTCAATGGGTGCCTTCAATGGAAACCTTCAATGCATGCCTTCAATGGGTGTCTTCAATGGCTGCCTTCAATGGGTGCCTTCAATGGGTGCCTTCAATGGGAGCTTTCAATGGGTGCTTTCAATGGGTGCCATCAACGGGTGTCTTCAATGGGTACCTTCAATAGGTTGCTTCAATGGGTGCTTTCAATGGGTGCTTTCAATGGGTGCCATCAATGGGTGCCTTCAATGGGTGCCTTCAATGGAAACCTTCAATGGGTGTCTTCAATTGGTGCCTTCAATGGGTGTCTTCAATTGGTGCCTTCAATAGGTGTCTTCAATTGGTACCTTCAATGGGTGCCTTCGATAGGTGTCTTCAATGAGTGCCTTCAATTGGTGTCTTCAATGAGTGCCTTCAATGGTGCCTTCAATGGGTGTCTTCAATGGGTGCCTTCAATGAATGCCTTCAATGGGTGCCTTCAATGGAAACCTTCAATGGGTGCCTTCAATGGGTGCCTTCAATGGGTGTCTTCAATGGATGCCTTCAATGGGTACCTTCAATGGGTGCCTTCAACGGGTGCCTTCAACGGGTACCTTCAATGGGTGTCTTCAATGGGTGCCTTCAATGGGTGCCTTCAATGGGTACCTTCAATGGGTGTCTTCAATGGGTGTCTTTAATGGGTGCCTTCAATGGGTACCTGCAATGGGTGCCTTCAATGGGTGCCTTCAATGGGTGCCTTCAATAGGTGCCTTCAATGGGTGCCTTCAATGGGTGTCTTCAATGGGTGCCTTCAATGGGTGCCTTCAATAGGTGCCTTCAATGGGTGCCTTCAATGGGTGCCTTCAATGGGTGTCTTCAATGGGTGTCTTCAATGGGTACCTTCAATGGGTGCCTTCAATGGGTGCCTTCAATGGGTGCCTTCAATGGGTGCCTTGAAAGGATCCTTTCAATAGGTGTCTTCAATGGGTGCCTTCAATGGGTGTCTTCAATTGGTGCCTTCAATAGGTGTCTTCAATTGGTGCCTTCAATGGGTGTCTTCAATTGGTACCTTCAATGGGTGTCTTCAATTGGTACCTTGAATGGGTGCCTTCAATAGGTGTCTTCAATGGGTGCCTTGAATGGGTGCCTTCAATAGGTGTCTTCAATGGGTGCCTTAAATGGGTGTCTTCAATTGGTGCCTTCAATAGGTGTCTTCAATTGGTACCTTGAATGGGTGCCTTCAATGGGTGCCTTCAATGGGTGTCTTCAATTGGTACCTTGAATGGGTGCCTTCAATAGGTGTCTTCAATGGGTGCCTTGAATGGGTGCCTTCAATAGGTGTCTTCAATGGGTGCCTTAAATGGGTGTCTTCAATTGGTGCCTTCAATGGGTGTCTTCAACGGGTATCTGCAATGGGTGTCTTCAATGGGTGCCTTCAATGGGTGCCTTCAATGGTTGCCTTTAATGGGTGCCTTCAATGGGTGTCTTCAATGGGTGCCTTGAATGGGTGCCTTCAATAGGTGTCTTCAATGGGTGCCTTAAATGGGTGTCTTCAATTGGTGCCTTCAATGGGTGTCTTCAACGGGTATCTGCAATGGGTGTCTTCAATGGGTGTCTTAAATGGGTGCCTTCAATGGTTGCCTTTAATGGGTGCCTTCAATGGGTGCCTTCAATGTGTGCCTTCAATGGGTGCCTTCAATGGGTGTCTTCAATTGGTACCTTGAATGGGTGCCTTCAATAGGTGTCTTCAATGGGTGCCTTGAATGGGTGCCTTCAATAGGTGTCTTCAATGGGTGCCTTAAATGGGTGTCTTCAATTGGTGCCTTCAATAGGTGTCTTCAATTGGTACCTTGAATGGGTGCCTTCAATGGGTGCCTTCAATGGGTGTCTTCAATTGGTACCTTGAATGGGTGCCTTCAATAGGTGTCTTCAATGGGTGCCTTGAATGGGTGCCTTCAATAGGTGTCTTCAATGGGTGCCTTAAATGGGTGTCTTCAATTGGTGCCTTCAATGGGTGTCTTCAACGGGTATCTGCAATGGGTGTCTTCAATGGGTGTCTTAAATGGGTGCCTTCAATGGTTGCCTTTAATGGGTGCCTTCAATGGGTGCCTTCAATGTGTGCCTTCAATGGGTGCCTTCAATGGGTGTCTTCAATTGGTACCTTGACTGGGTGCCTTCAATGGGTGCCTTCAATGAGTGCCTTCAATGGGTGCCTTCAATGGGTGCCTTCAATGGGTGCCTTCAATGGGTGCCTTGAAAGGATCCTTTCAATAGGTGTCTTCAATGGGTGCCTTCAATGGGTGTCTTCAATTGGTGCCTTCAATAGGTGTCTTCAATTGGTACCTTGAATGGGTGCCTTCAATAGGTGTCTTCAATGGGTGCCTTCAATGGGTGCCTTCAATGGGTGCCTTCAATGGGTGTCTTCAACGGGTATCTGCAATGGGTGTCTTCAATGGGTGTCTTAAATGGGTGCCTTCAATGGTTGCCTTCAATGGGTGCCTTCAATGGGTGCCTTCAATGTGTGCCTTCAATGGGTGCCTTCAATGGGTGTCTTCAATTGGTACCTTGACTGGGTGCCTTCAATGGGTGCCTTCAATGGGTGCCTTCAATGGGTACCTTCAATGGGTGCCTTCAATGGGTGCCTTCAATGGGTGCCTTCAATGGGTGCCTTCAATGGGTGCCTTCAATGGGTGCCTTCAGTGGGTGCCTTCAGTGGGTGTCTTCAATGGGTACCTTCAATGGGTGCCTTCAATGGGTGCCTTCAATGGGTGCCTTCAATGGGTGCCTTCAATGGGTGCCTTCAATGGGTACCTTCAATGGGTGCCTTCAATGGGTACCTTCAATGGGTGCCTTCAGTGGGTACCTGTCATTGCATTATAAGCTCCTGAGTGGCCTCTGCTAACTCACCATAATGTTTATGCTTTGTTTCTCAGGAGACTAAAACGGGGAGCTTTTCTAAACGTCATGCAGCATCCAATCATCCATCTCACACTGAGAATAGAGGTGCTTTTTGCTCAGGTCATAAAAGAAACAATTATGTCCATTTCCTTACTGACAGAGCAATGACAACAACATGCTAAACAGCTGCTGTACCAAATAGCTGGCTTCATAATTGCCCTACGGCTAATCATTTACACACATACTCTCTTAGAGAGTTGACACAAAACAACTCAGCTTCGAAAATAGGAAAGGCACCATCCTGTAAGTATGAAAATTAGTTTGTGAGATCTGCATTGAAATTCATTCTCCCAACCTAATTTTGTCTAAAGCGCGTGTATAATTAAATTGTGTTTACGAAGATGTTTCTTCTCTACTGACCCATGTAGGCAGTCAATCCTTCTCTCGTGATCCGTGTCCCAGGGATTCCTTCTCCAGTGACCCGAATCCCAGGGATTCCTTCTCCAGTGACCCGTGTCCCAGGGATTCCTTCTCCAGTGACCCGTGTCCCGGGAATTCCTTCTCTAGTGACCCGTATCCCAGGGATTCCTTCTCTAGTGACCCGTGTCCCAGGGATTCCTTCTCCAGTGACCCGTGTCCCAGGGATTCCTTCTCCAGTGACCCGTGTCCCAGGGATTCCTTCTCCAGTGACCCGTGTCCCAGGGATTCCTTCTCCAGTGACCCGTGTCCCAGGGATTCCTTCTCCAGTGACCCGTGTCCCAGGGATTCCTTCTCTAATGACCCGTGTCCCAGGAATTCCTTCTCCAGTGACCCGTGTCCCAGGGATTCCTTCTTTAGTGACCCGTGTCCCAGGGATTCCTTCTCCAGTGACCCGTGTCCCAGGGATTCCTTCTCCAGTGACCCGTGTTCCAGGGATTCCTTCTCTAATGACCCGTGTCCCAGGGATTCCTTCCCCAGTGACCCGTGTCCCAGGGATTCCTTCTCCAGTGACCCGTGTCCCAGGGATTCCTTCTCTAGTGACCCGTGTCCCAGGGATTCCTTCTCTAATGAGTCGTGTCCCAGGGATTCCTTCTCCAGTGACCCGTGTCCCAGGGATTCCTTCTCTCGTGACCTGTGTCCCAGGGATTCCTTCTCTAGTGACCCGTGTCCCAGGGATTCCTTCTCTAATGACCCGTGTCCCAGGGATTCCTTCTCTAATGACCCGTGTCCCAGGGATTCCTTCTCCAGTGACCTGTGTCCCAGGGATTCCTTCTCTAATGACCCGTGTCCCAGGGATTCCTTCTCCAGTGACCCGTGTCCCAGGGATTCCTTCTCTAGTGACCCGTGTCCCAGGGATTCCTTCTCTAATGACCCGTGTCCCAGGGATTCCTTCTCCAGTGACCTGTGTCCCAGGGATTCCTTCTCTAATGACCCGTGTCCCAGGGATTCCTTCTCTAATGACCCGTGTCCCAGGGATTCCTTCTCTAGTGACCCGTGTCCCAGGGATTCCTTCTCTAATGACCCGTGTCCCAGGGATTCCTTCTCCAGTGACCTGTGTCCCAGGGATTCCTTCTCTAATGACCCGTGTCCCAGGGATTCCTTCTCCAGTGACCCGTGTCCCAGGGATTCCTTCTCTAGTGACCCGTGTCCCAGGGATTCCTTCTCCAGTGACCCGTGTCATCGGGATTCCTTCTCCAGTGACCTGTATCCCAGGGATTCCTTCTCCAGTGACTCGTGTCCCAGGGATTCCTTCTCCAGTGACCCGTGTCCCAGGGATTCCTTCCCCAGTGACCCGTGTCCCAGGGATTCCTTCTCCAGTGACCCGTGTCCCAGGGATTCCTTCTCCAGTGACCCGTGTCCCAGGGATTCCTTCTCCTGTGACCCGTGTCCCAGGGATTCCTTCTCTAGTGACCCGTGTCCCAGGGATTCCTTCTCTAGTGACCCGTGTCCCAGGGATTCCTTCTCCAGTGATCCGTGTCCCAGGGATTCCTTCTCCAGTGACCCGTGTCCCAGGGATTCCTTCTCTAGTGACCCGTGTCCCAGGGATTCCTTCTCTAGTGACCCGTGTCCCAGGGATTCCTTCTCTAGTGACCCGTGCTGATCAATCCTCAGTTTGCACTCATCGCTGAGTTTCCATGAGAAATGTTAGAGATTGGTGTGTCCGTGGATATAATCAACGTTAACTGCTGCCCAGGGTTAGCCCCATGTTGCTTGAGGTAAAGCTACAGGTGGAATAGTACCTGGATGCTTCAGCCATAATCTTTCTGCTGCTGGGGCAACAGGAGATACTGGCAGCATCTGACAAGAAGGATGACTTGACTCAGCATTTAAAGTTGATGTAAAGGAGGATATTGATTTGAAGTGCTAAAAAAAAATTCTGAATGATAAATATGTTCTTGATAAAATATTAACTTCCTTGTGAAAAATTACATCTGCATCCGCGCTGCAGCTGACTGCATCAGCTTGTAACCAATTCTGCTCACAGCCTCCGTTGGTTATCAGAGGGACTGACTGCACTTCACACAAACATGCGATATTAAAAAGGGAAAAAGTTTGCAGTTAGCAGTCTGGCATTAACAGGGAAACTTGGACAGTGACAAAAAGGTGAACAAGCGGGAATTAAACACCTGCCCAAAATGGGCCGCCTGAGTTGGAAATGCCATGTGCTCCAACAGCATCCCCTCTCATTATGAAATGAGCGCACAGCCGCAGGTCTCATTCACGCCGATTTTTGCCTGTTTAAAAACTTCAGGGCCTGGTGTAAATAGGAAGAGACGAGGAACATCCATTGAGCATGACACTGTTTTGTTTAAAAGCTGTTACCGGAAACGTCTTGATGCAGTTTGAACTCTGAGGAGCAGAGGAAAACAACACGACGGAGCACTCCGCTGCCTATTTTGAACTGCGGTTCAGAAAAGGACGCAGATAGCTACACGGTGTTGCATAGCAACCCCTGCGAGAAAGAAAAACTACTGTACAGAATCATTACAATTTGCTGGTATAAAAAAAAGGAGAGCACGACAAAATAAGAGGGGAAGAAGAAAATAAAGAAGTATTTAATAATGGGGAATTCCATCTCTGTAGAGAAGCTTCATGCTTTTCTTCTTCCAAGGTCATGTAAGTCCAGAATCACAATCTTTGAAACAGAAAAGCAGCATTCAAAATAAGACTCAGCAATTTGTGGAATCAATAGGCCCACACACCTGTATTCAGAAGAACTGCAAGAACTAGCGCCTGAAATGAAAGCTCAATTGTTTGCTTTTAGATCTGCTTGCCAACATTGCTCAAAGAAAAATGCCAAGGAACACTATGTTTCTTTGAGATTAGAAGACGCAAATATAAAATCCCATAGAAATACAAGCTGAGCGCACATTATAATGACAAGGATTCAACAAAAAATACATTTTCCTTTCAAACTGGAGTGATTCTGACTTGGGTGGGGAGGGGGGAGGGGGGGCGGAGAATAAACCAAGAAATACAATATGAGAGAAATGGCTTGTAATCCACTCAGCAGCCCACATTCACTTTTCAAACTGGAAGAATCGTATAAACATCCTGTTTCCTCCATCCAATTGTAGCCTGGTTTGCTTAATTCAAGCTAGACATTCATTATTAGAAGACAGATTCCCTCTTATAGTTCCGAGTGAACTCTGCTTACTGTCAGAGCTGGTGTCTACACAACATCCTTTAGCTTTTTTCTTTGTCTTCCTTTAAAGCACTCAGGATAATAACAGACTATCACCTCAAGCGCTATCGAGAATTTTGGTCCCATGGTACGAAAAAGCCAGTGAGTTTTCGATGACTAGGCCGAGGGGGAAAAAAATTAAAATCGCTTTGTACTGCAAGGTTTGCCAAATTCTGAAATCAAATCTTCCAGCAGAGGCTACAGCCAGGGAAGGAAGTGAAAACAATAATAATAAAATAGTATACGAGGCCCGAGCCATTCTCGCACACATTGCAGTGGGCAGTTATGGGGCAGTAAGGGCAGCGAAGATGACCAGCAGCTCATCTGCCTGCCCTCTTGGTCAGGGAATTGGAACATGACACCGGACAACTTAAACAGGGAGAGGGAACGTCTCCCCACTGGGGAATGCCATCCCTTCAAGAAGCTTCTATATGCTGGAGAAAGAAACCAAGTAAAGGATGAAGCTGTTGTGTCTGCTGAAATAGTGACTTATCACGAAATGAACTAAAATCTCAAGCCATTTAAGGCTAAAAAGTATTTTACCAGAGGTATTAACTCATCCATTTAACAAGTCCAGTTAATACTTCTCTTAAAATGGTGCACAAAGGAAACTCATGCTAATGTGTTTATCCGCTAATACCACCACCAGTAAATTCTAGATTTAAACTAACTTTTATTTTCGACCAATTTTCAGATGTCTATACGACTAAAGTATAAAAGCAAAACTGATAAACTAGTCAATTAGAGTAGCATTTCATCTGTGTGCGTGTGTGTGTATACGCCTCTTTCTTCTCTGATGTGTATTTTTTTCTATTAATGTGCATTTTGTTTTACTTTATTGCTCTAACACATCCTTTAAAAAAAAGTCAGCTCAAGTCATCTGGCTTTCCAATATGTCAAATGATCAGAAATGTACTGAATGAATAAAAATAAACAAAACCATCCTGTCTCTGACCTAGAATTTACCTCTGAAGTTTTATTGTTCCAGCCATCATTTATCATTTTAAAAACAGTAATAAAAAGTAATAAAACAGTCCACCAGACACTTACACATTTAAGGATCACATGAGGTGTATAAGAAATGGCTAAATTTAATCGCCACACCCTTACATTGATTTTAGAGCAATATTTTGGAGCAGTATTCATCTAGAATGTGTGAAGAGGAATCCGGGGTAATACTGTAATCAGGATTTCTTAAGCACCAAGTTATACAGTATCTTCATTTTTTTTGGTTTCCCATCTTTTTCTCGAAGGCAGTGACTCATGCACAGTTCCATTGGCAAAGTCCTGTACCTTAACCGATTAGTAAAACTGAAGTCAATGGGAATTGGGGGGAAAACGCTCCACTGGCTGGAGTCATACCTAACACAAAGGAAGATGGTTGTGGTGGTTGGAGGCCAATCATCACAGCCCCAGGACATCACTGCAGGAGTTCCTCAGGGCAGTGTCCTAGGCCCAACCATCTTCAGCTGCTTCATCAATGACCTTCCCTCCATCATAAGGTCAGAAGTGGGGATGTTTGCTGATGACTGCACAGTGTTCAGTGCCATTCAGAACTCCTCAGATAATGAAGCAGTCCATGCCCACATGCAACAAGACCTGGACGACGTTCAGGCTTGGGCTGATAAGTGGCAGGTAACATTCGCGCCACACAAGTGCCAGGCAATGACGATCTCCAACAAGCGAGAGTCTAACCACCGCCCCTTAACGTTCAATGGCATTACCATCACTGAATCCCCCACCATCAACATCCTGGGGGTCACCATTGACTAGAAACTTAACTGGACCAGCCACATAATGCTGTGGCAACAAGAGTAGGTCAGAGGCTAGGTATTCTGCGGCGAGTGTCTCCCCTGCTGACTCCCCAAATCCTTTCCACCATCTACAAGGCACAAGTAAGGAGTGTGATGGAATACTCTCCACTTGCCTGGTGGAGTGCAGCTCCAACAACGCTCAAGAAGCTCGACACCATCCAAGACAAAGCAGCCCGCTTGATTGGCATCCCATCCACCACCTTAAACACTGACTTCCTCCACCACCGGCGTACCGTGGCTGCAGTGTGTACCATCTACAAAGTGCACTGCTGCAACTCGCCAAGGCTTCTTCGGCAGCACCTCCCAAACCTGCGACCTCTTCCACCTAGAAGGACAAGGGCAGTAGGCGATGGGAACACCATCACCTGCAAGTTCCCCTCCAAGTCACACACCATCCTGACTTAGAAGTATATTGCCATTCCTTCATCGTCGCTGGGTCAAAATCCTGGAACTCCCTCCCGAACAGCACTGTGGGAGTACCTTCACCACACGGACTCCAGCGGTTCATGAAGGCGACTCACCATCACCTTGCCAGTGACGCCCACATCCCATGAATGAATTTTGAAAAATTAGCCATTTTTCACATGTGAACCTGGACACTATGGCCGCAAATTTAATTGCGGAGACAGCTTGGAGTCAGGTTGCCTGGTGGGCGGGGTCCGGACCCACTGCCGGCTGCAGCCACTCCTGAGTTGAAATTTTAATTTAATTGGCCCCTTAAGTGCCGTGGTGCGCGCTGGCTGGTCCAATGACTGGGATCGGGTCTGTTAGTCGCCTCTGATGATGTCATTGGTGCAGATGTTTTTAAGGGGCCCATGCAGCCTAAGCCTTTCATTTCTTGTTTCTGCTGGCGTCTGCATGTGCCCAGGCCACAATGAGTGTTTCCAAACCGAAGGCTGCTCCACGCTTCAATGAGGACTCCCTCCAAGCTCTTGTGGAGGGAGTAAGAGGGTGCAGGGAGGTTCTGCTCCCTCCCGATGGCCGGAGGAAGCCTCCTGAGCAAACCAAGACAGCGTGGCTGCACATTGCTGAGGAGGTAAGCGCAAAGTCCTTGTGTTCACGCACATGGATCCAGTGCCGAAAACGGTTTAATGATCTTCTGTGATCAGCAAAAGTGAGTATCACATCATACTTACCTTCAATCTGCTTCCCTTCTCTTCTCATCACCAGCACTCTGCTTTGTAAGCCTGCTCCTCCACATCCCACCTTACCCTTACTTCCCTTGCACCCTTACCTATCCATCTCTCTCTCTGTACTGAATCACCTCACCATCCTGCTATGCACCCCTCACACTCGCTCTCACTGTTATGAAATGACAACAACTAAAAATGCACAGGGAGCTAGCATCCTCTTGGCACCTCACTCCATCTTCGTCTCCCTCTAACCTTCTATGTTATGGATTCTTCACAGTCACTCCATCACTCTCGCTGAAACGCCACAGGTGTCCCTCCTTGCAGGAAAAGTTAGCCCACAATAAGAGGGAGAGAGCCAAGACAGGAGGAGGCACACCATCCCTCGCTACATTGACAAGTGCTGAGGAGGCTGCACACAAGATCGTCGGAGGTGGCGAGGAGCTGGAAGTGGGGGATGGAGAGATGGGTGCACTAGACGAAGCTGGTGACAGAATAGAGTTTTATCCCTCTCATTTAGATTTCATGATTGACTGCAATGGCATATGATGTTCTTAGAGAATCACTTTGTATCATCTGCAGAAAAGGATGTGTCTGCTACCTAAAAATCAGATGTCTAACTCATGCCCTTACTCTCCCACAGGACCAGGGCGACTTGCATTTTTAATGATGATGGTGAAAGTGATAGGAAAGAACCGTTTATAGCAGAGATGATGTATGGCGTTTTAGGAAGGTTGTCTACACATTCATAGACATGTGCTAGCCGCCCGTGGTTCAAGACTAAGCTTACGTAAATCTGGCATGGATGAGTGCATCCCTTGCGTGACGGCCAGCAATGAGCTCGAGGGCTGCTGCATTGGTCACATCCAGACCCGCAAGGCGTGGCTCATCCTCGTCCTCCTCCTCTTCTTCCAAGGATGCTCTGCGCTGAGCCACTTGTTCCTCAGGGAGCGCTAAGCCACGCTGCTGTGTCGTGTTGTGCAGGGCACAGCAGATGACGATCATTCTGAACACCGTGGTTGGTGCATACTGCAGGGCTCCACCAGATCTGTCGAGGCATCTGAATCTCATTTTGAGAAAGCCGATGGTTTGCTCTATGATGCTTCTGGTGGAAATGTGTTTCACATTGTAGCGCTCCTCAGCCTCGTTTGATGGCCTCCTCATCGGTGTCATGAGCCATTTTTTCAGGGAATAGCCCTTGTCGCCAAGTAGCCATCCGGAAAGTTGGGTTGGCAGATTGAAGAGCTGAGGCACAGTAGACTGGCGCAGGATGAAGGAGTCATGGCAACTGCCAGGGTACTTTGCGCAAACAGGCATAATGTTCTTCCTGTGGTTACACAGCAGCTGGATGTGAAGGGAGTGGAATCCCTTGTGGTTGACAAATACAGCTGGGTTGTGATGGGTGCTCTAATGGCCACATGTGTGCAGTCTATGACGCCCTGCACCCTTGGGAAGCCTGCCACATTTGCAAAGCCAACCGCATGCGCGGTTACACTTGCTTCATCCGTGGAGAAGTGAATGTAATTGTGCGCCTTTGCAAAGAGAGCATCGGTGATCTGCATGATGCAGGCGTGTGCGGCTGACTGAGAGATATCGCTGATGTCTGCTGATGATCCCTGGAGGGAGCCCGAAGCAAAGAAGTTGAGTGCGGTGGTGACTTTGACAGCCAGGAGTGTCCACCCGCTCCTCTGGGCTCCAGGTATTGGTGCAGCATTGCGCAGATGTCAGCGACTACCTCTCGCGGAAGTCTCAGCCTCCTTTGGCACTGCTGCTCAGTCATGTTGAGGAAGCTCATCCTCTGCCTGTAAACCCTTGTGTTGGGGGTTTCTCCTGCGCCGAGGTGCAGGCCTCGGCTGATGCCCTCTGCCCTGTGCAGCATCAGGAGGCTGAGGAGAAGGTTGGCACTCCTGCTGTTGGTGCTGCTGCTGTGCCTGGTTGCGCTGATGCCGCGGCTGCTGTTCCTCCGAATCTGACGACCAGGATGAGAGGATATAAATGGTTCCCATACTGCTGGTATATAACTCAGTCAAGGAATGGAGGTTGTGTGCGCTCAGACAAAGTGGCCAGAGGGTATTCCAGGAGGTCACACTGCAGATGGATTTCAGGCTCAACACTCACAAGATTAGTAGAGCTGCAAAATGTCTCTCAAACCTCAAAGCACTAAGTTGTGGCATGTGAAAGAATGAGAGATTGCAGGCCCGCTTTTAAGCTGCTCGAGCAGCTGGCAACAATTCAGGTCCTCGCTCAACCCGGCTCGATTCACCTGGCGTGTTTTTAGGAAGGCGGGCAGCATGCTGAAAATCCTCTAAAATGAGATCAGCCCCTTTAAATAGGATTATCCTGTTAACTGCCTTAACAACCTGTCCCGCCGTTTGGTGTCGGGTCAGTTCAGGTGTGGCTGACCTGACACTTCCCCAAGTCACGTGGAGGCGGGATGGAGGCGGGTTCGTAGCCCGACCCCAATTTCTACGATTTTCGCAACAGACCCGCCTCCAAACCCGCCCCCTCAGCGCAATTAAATTCGCGGCCTAAGTGTTGGCAGGCTATTTGACTATGAGGTCATCAGAGCAAACCCTGTCCTGTCTCCACCAATATTCACACACATATAGATCTTCCACACATATAGACATTCCACACACATATAGACCTTGATAAAGTGTCACACAGGAGGCTTATTAAGAAGATGGAAGCCCATGGAATTAAGGGGAAAGTGGCGATATGGATACAAAATTGGTTCAGTGGCAGGAAGCAAATGATGGTGATGGATGGATGCTTTTCAGACTGGGAGGAGGTTTGCAGTGCTGTTCCCCAAGGGTCAGTTTTGGG
This sequence comes from Squalus acanthias, assembly GCA_030390025.1. Taxonomy (NCBI): domain Eukaryota; kingdom Metazoa; phylum Chordata; class Chondrichthyes; order Squaliformes; family Squalidae; genus Squalus; species Squalus acanthias. Next base: position 66,670,489 of record CM059439.1, read on the forward strand.
TCCATTACTCTTTACAATTTTTATAAACATCCTAGAGTCAGGTGTAGGGAGCAGCATTATAACGTTTGCAGATGATACAAAACTGGCAAAGTTTTAGATCATGATGAGATAGTTACAGGCTTCAGGCTGACATAGACAAGATGGTGAAATGGGCAGAAGCATGGCAAATGGCGTTCAATACGGAGAAGTGTGAGGTGATGCACTTTGGGAGGACTAATATGGAAAGACAGTATACTATAAATGGCACGTTTTTGAAAAGTGTAGATGAGCAGAGAGACCTTGGTGTCCATATACACAAATCCTTAAAGGTGGCAGGGCAAGTTGATAAGGTGGTCAAAAAGCATATGAGTTACTTGGGTTTATAAATAGAGGAATAGAATATAAAAGTAAAGAGATCATACTAGAAATTAATAAATCACTGGTTAGGCCTCAGCTGGAGTATTGTGGACAATTCTGGGCACCACATTTCAGGAAAGATGTAAAGGCCTTAGAAAGGGTACAGAGGCGGTTTACCAGATTTTTTTTTAATTCGTTTATGGGATGTGGGCGATGCTGGCAAGGCCAGCATTTATTGCCCATCCCTAGTTGCCCTTGAGGAGGTGGTGGTGAGCCGCCTTCTCGAACCACTGCACTCCGCGTGGTGAAGGTACTCCCACAGTGCTGTTAGGGAGGGAGTTCCAGGATTTTGACCCAGCGTCGATGAAGGATCGGCGATATACTTCTAAGTCAGGATGGTGTGTGACTTGGAGGGGAATTGGAGGTGGTGGTGTTCCCATGTGCCTGCTGCCCATGTCCTTCTAGGTGGAAGAGGTCGCGGGTTTGGGAGGTGCTGCCGAAGAAGCCTTGGCGAGTTGCTGCAGTGCATCTTGTAGATGGTACACACTGCAGCCACGGTACGTCGGTGGTGGAGGGAGTGAATGTTTAAGGTGGTGGATGGGGTGCCAATCAAGTGGGCTGCTTTGTCCTGGATGGTGTCGAGCTTCTTGAGTGTTGTTGGAGCTGCACTCATCCAGGCAAGTGGAGAGTATTCCATCACACTCCTTACTTGTGCCTTGTAGATGGTGGAAAGGCTTTGGGGAGTCAGGAGGTGAGACACTCGCCGCAGAATACCTAGCCTCTGACCTGCTCTTGTTGCCACAGTATTTATGTGGCTGGTCCAGTTAAGTTTCTGGTCAATGGAGACCCCCAGGATGTTGATGGTGGGGGATTCGGCGATGTCAAGGGGCGGTGGTTAGACTCTTGCTTGTTGGAGATAGTCATTGCCTGGCACTTCTGTGGTGCGAATGTTACCTGCCACTGATCAGCCCAAGCCTGAATGTCATCCAGGTCTTGTTGCACGTGGGCATGGACTGCTTCATTATCTGAGGAGTTGTGAATGGCGCTGAACACTGAGCAGTCATCAGTGAACATCCCCATTTCTGACCTTATGTTGGAAGGAAGGTCATTGATGAAGCAGCTGAAGATGGTTGGGCCTAGGACACTGCCCTGAGGAACTCCTGCAGCGATGTCCTGGGGCTGTGATGATTGACCTCCAACCACCACAACCATCTTCCTTTGTGCTAGGTATGACTCCAGCCAATGGAGCGTTTTCCCCCCGATTCCCATTGACTTCAGTTTTACTAGGGCTCCTTGATGCCACACTCAGTCAAATGCTGCCTTGATGTCCAGGGCAGTTACTCTCACCTCACCACTGGAAATCAGCTCCTTTGTCCATGTTTGGACCAAGGCTGTAATGAGGTCGGGAGCCGAGTGGTCTTGGCGGAACCCAAACTGGGCATCAGTGAGCTGGTTATTGGTGAGTAAGTGCCACTTGATAACACTGTCGATGACACCTTCCATCACTTTGCTGATGATGTTACCAGGGATGAGGGGCTTCAGTTATGAGGAGAGATTGGAAACATTAGGACTGTTCTCCTTGGAACAGAGACAGTTAAGAGGTGACCTAATAAAGGTTTTCAAGACAATGAGAGGTTTTGATAGAATAAATAGGGAAAAAATATTCCCTCTGGTGAGTGGGTCAATAACTAGAGGTCATAGATTCAAAATCTTTCGAAAAAGATCTAGAAGGGAGATGAGGAGAAATTATCTCACTCAGAGAGTTGTCGGGATCTGGAACACTCTACCTGAAAAGGTGGTGGACACTGATTCCATAAATAATTTAAAAACAGAGTTGGACAGGTACTTGAGGATGAGGAACTTACAGGTTTACGGACAAAAAGCGGGGAAGTGGGACTAAACACGACTGTTCTTTCAAAGAGCCAGCACAGGCACAATGGGCCAAACGATGTGCTGTAAGTTCCTATGAATCTATGAATCTATATCTTGTTGCAGGAAGTACAGCAAAGGAGGAGAGTCTCTTTTGGGCTGAGCCAAACACCTGAAAAAGGTGCGTAAAAGGAGATTGCACAGAAGGTCAACACTGTCCCGCAGGTCTGTTGGCCCAGCGAGCAAATGCAGAAGAAATTTTCTGGCATCCACATAAGTGCCAGGGTAAGTGGACTCTCCATTGCAGACTAGCTGCATCATTCGCCAGGTGAGGTGTGGAACATAGGGGTTGCTGCTCCCTGAGTATGAAGATAACAGGTTTCCCTTTCCCTAGCACTTTTGCATGCAACAAAATGTATAAGGCACATTTGCAGTGGACATTCTTATACCTTTCACTTAATATTTGCAAGTTCTCCTCCAACTCAGCATTGTCACCACAAAGATCAAGCTACCCCCTTTGCGGTGTAGTTGCCTCAGGGAGGGAGATGTTGTGGTCATAGGCGGACTATGTAGGGATGTGATACAGCAAGAAGGTCCATGGCATTCTTCATTGTGTCCTGTTTGCAGACCAAGGCTTCATATAACCAATGGGAGAGGACCATGACATATAGGGGCCCTTCAATCATAAAGACCCTGACTCCATGAAGGGATGGTTTCCCATGGGAAACGTGGAAGGCATTGGTGAGGTCAATTTTGGAGGCATGATGTCACCATACCATAAGTATCATTTTTTTGACACCTTTCCCACATTCCATACTCTCTCCCTGGGGCTACCCATATTAAGCAGATGTATTACATACAAAATGTCTTACGTACTTACCTCTCCTTGATGACATTATCTTGGGGATGCATTGTAACTAGCTGTCCTTTTTACTTCCTGTGCAGTGCTCAGGTCAAGCCACACCTGTGGATTGCTGTGTATTGTTCTAGGCATATAAAGGGAACCAGCAAGCCCTAGGCATGATGCAGAGAAGAACATTGTTGTTGAAGTCCTGTGTTAGAGGGATGAGGAACACTCAACCTGGGGCTCATCAGCCTTGAAGTGAGATGTTCAGAGATGACCTTGTGGAGGTATACAAGATACTGAACAGGATAGAGATGTAAACATAGAACTGTACTTCTGATACACCAGGCCAGCAGGACCATGGGGTGCGGATTCAATGCTGTGAAACACAAGTTTTGGACAGAAGTAAGGAACTATATCCTTACACAGAAGAGGATCAATAGTGGCAGCAAGTAGACAGGGACAGTGGTTAATACAAGATAGCGGACACCTTTAAGAAACAGCTAAGGACTGTAATAGAGGACAGTAGGATTGATATTATGGAAGGATGAAATGAAATGGGCTGAAGTGCCTTCTTCATCCTAACCTATCTTGTGATGTGACAACTGTCAATATCATTGAATACGGTGATAAATGTTGTAAGCTTTCTGCACATCAAGTTATGGATTTTGCTCATTTTTGAAATTTTTGTCATTAAAATTTCAAAAATATTTAATCTCATTTATCAGGAGATATCAGGTCCCCATTCTTTTGAAGTTACTAATGCATTAATAATAACTATACATTTACAAGATACAGGATAATGGCTTCAGTCATTCAAAATGGGATAGATTCTAACATTTTTAATGAATCTATTACTAGGTTCTAACATTTCTAATAAATATCACTTGTTGAAAAACTCCCTTGTGCTGTGGTTTATGCACCAAGACCTAGAAGGTGTTCATACTCTAGCATCAAACCATTCTCAAGCCAATGCTTCTGTTTACTTTGCCCATTGACTGTCTAATATACTGTAGGTGTGAGGATATAAAGCTGCATGCTTTCACATCAACAATATGGAAGTGAGAGTAATGCAAAGTGTTGGGACCCAGGATTTTCGGCCCAGAAAATAGTTAAAATTAATTTTGGGTCCTGCTTAATGCAAGCTTTCTTTATCCAACTCAAATGATATAATTGAAGTGTGAATTAATTGTATTGGATTCAAGTTAAAGCATTAAGATTGCGCAGGGAGTGATTGGTTGATGTCTTTGTGACAGTGTCAGTGATACAATATAAATAGCACATTTATCACTGTAGACTCTGTTGTGATGCAAAATTGACTTTATGAATCTCAAACAGTCTGCATTATACAATGGTGCATAACATGATGCTCACAATAAAGGAGGCAATATTGTCTATCTAGTCGGTTTTAGTTTTCTATCAAATACATCTTGTGCCCAATTGTCTCTGGATATGAATTGCACTCATAGCAACCAAGGTGATGTGACATTTCTTTTGTCGTTCACATTGTCTGCATTCTTCTCCTGAATTTCCCTCCCCCCCACCCCCAATTTTATGAGATTGTTGGCAGCTTCGATTTTCTTTCCTTTCTTTTAAAGTATTTTTGAATCCTTGCACTACAGCTCCTCATAATGAAAAAAGCAGTGACCTCAAGATTCGAAGATGTACTCAGTATTTCTGGCTTTCCATTGTAAAGGCTAATGACTCACATCCTTCAGAAAACCACATGTTCAAAACAGGACATTTTTCAAAATTCATTCTTGGGAAATGGCCTTCGCTGGCAAGGCAGCATTTATTGCCCATCCCTAGTTGCCCTTGAGAAAGTGGTGGTGGGCCTTCTTCTTGTAGTCCATGTGGTGAAGGTGCTCCCACAATGCTGTTAGGGAGGGAGTTCCAGAATTTTGACCCAACGACAATGAAGGAACGGTGATATATGTCCAAGTCAGGATGGTGTGTGATTTGGAGGGGATCTTGGTGGTGATGGTGCTCCCATGCATCTACTGCACTTGTCCTTCTAGGTGGTCGAGGTCTCAGGCTTGGGAGGTGCTGTCGAAGAAGCTTTGCTGATGCTGGATGGAGTGGATGTTTAAGCCAGTGGATGGGGTGCTGATCAAGTGGACTGCTCTGGATGGTGTCAAGCTTCTTAATTGTTGTTGGAGCTGCACTCATCCAGGCAAGTGGAGACTATTCCATCACACTCCTAACTGGTACCTTGTAGGTGGTGGAGAGGCTTTGGGGAGTCAGGAGGTGAGCCACTCGCCACAGAATACTGAGCCTCTGACCTGTTCTAGTAGCCACAGCATTTATGTGGCTCGTCCAATTGAGTTTCTGAGGATGCTAATGTCCAAGAGAGTGCCTTACTTATGGATACCAGAAAGGATAAAGATCAAGAAATTCAAGTAAGGACTTCATGGAATTTTCAATTTTTAAAAATGGAATAAGCCAACCAAACCTAAAATTAGCTGAATTGGAGGAACAAAAAATGATATTTACAAATCAGCCAAATATGGCCTCCTTGAAAACGCAACAATTTTATTTTAAAATCAGTTTGGTTCCTGTCCCAAGTAAAATCAGTTTGGTTCCTGTCCCTTCTAAGTAAAATAACCTCCCCCTTCCCCACCCCACCCCCCCCAATTTTCTCTCCATTTCTCCTGAAACTGCTGAGTTCCTGAGATATGGTCCCATGGACAATAGTGGCTCTCTGGTGCCTTACCTAAGGCAGTTCTTCTTCAGGGGTGATTCAATACAAAGAGTATCAGCAGGTTAGTTAATTATATATATCACAGCCAAGCCAACCCTCAATCAAACATATACATGTACACTTTCCAGCAGGGATCACTGTATAGTGATTGGGAGAAGGAGCGCTGTCTGATTTTTCACCTTTTCCAAAACAGTGTTGTCCAATAAAAATTGCTTACTGGCCACAGGTGCGGTTACAGCAACACCGGTTTAGCCACATGCACTAATTTTAGTACAAAATGCCTTACATACACTCACACAATACAGGTGGTTATACTTTACATGTGTATATTTACCTAACAGACATCTACCACCATTCAGTAACCAAAGAAGTAGAGCATTCACAATGATCAAAAACACTCACACACTCTGCTTTTCAACTTACCAACAACACACAAAAAGGTTGAAGTACAATGCATGTGCCGTGCGAATATGAGTACTGAGATCACATGCCCAAATGACGGTGTCTATTACTCATTTTTTATTTATTAATCAGAAATGCAATTAGCTGCATGTGGCTAGTGGCTAATATATTGGACAACACTGACCTAGGATCTTCTGGTCTGTATGGTTTACAGACCATACATAATGCCGTTACCTACTAAGCCATCTGGAGACATGCAAATCAACTGCTAATGTGTCCAAGTACGTAGAATTAGAGTTCATGAATGCTTTTGGTAATCTCACTGCCACTTTACATTGCAAGGAACACCTGAGTTTGTAACGCTGAGGTTTGGTAGGAACTTTTTGAGTGAGATTTTGCTACATTATTTTCTGTAGTTACATTTTGCATCTTTACTTTATTCTTTTGAGTTCCATCAATGCTACTGAGACAAAAACCCAGAAGCAATTCAGAAAGTGTGCATGGCATTGCACCATTTTTATTAGGAGGAATTTCACTAGTTCTGTGTATTGTTGAATATTGTATACATGCAACTTACTATCAATGCACAGAGGGACCCATGAGTGGCAATAGCCATGTCAGTCAGATTTGCAAACTGCAGGCTATTAGTAGCTCTTAGTGTTATGAGTTACGGGAAATCCCCATCAGCAGTTCAGTTTGATCCATGGACTGCTGTTAGTGGACTGAAATATGAATTATAAAGTACCTTTTCAAGACACCGTATTACGGGGCTGTCTCTTGTTGTCACATTTGAATACCATAGTTTCAGGAAGTAAATCAAACATTTATGAAGCATTACAGATGAAATGGCACTAAATGCCATGTCAGATACGAAAGTCCTGACACATTCAGTCAGACATCATCCCAGAGAAAAGGGACATAATTGATCATTTTCAACATGTCTCTTGCAGTCAAAATGTATTCAAATACTCTAACGCCTAAATGGCTCACTGAGAAAGAAGCAATCATTCCGGCTAGAAGATGTGGATTCAAATTCGAATCTAGTCTGTCCTTCAAACTCAACTCTTAGACAGGCCACTTGATAGAGTTTGTCCAGAAGTAGGGTGGGGCAGGGAGGAAACACCAGGAGGATTAGTGCCACCCTACAGCTGTGCAGCTACTGTCAGACAGAGCACTATCAAAGGATCAGAAGCTGTAGCGATATTTGTGGTGGAGACTTGTCGCATTCTTCAGCTAAAAGGAGCAACATGTTAATAAGCAGGAAATCTAAAAACTAAAAGCAGACTAGTCTCTGTTTTTACTTCAAAACTCTAAAGGCATTGTTTTCACAATAGTACTTAGTTGATGGTCGCAATAGTCCTATAACTTTGGTTTTGATCTACTAAATAATTCCCTGATTATATCCTCCTCTGAATCACATGAGAGTATCATTCTGTAGTAATTAAATTCACAATGACCTTTCAGAGTCTTCAATCAAAGTAATTCTGCCACTGCTTTTAGCTCTCATTAATGTTTTCATTTAATTTAGGTCATAATGTGTATTGGGGAAAAATAATGGGCAGTTGGGAGCAATTATTCAATCTTGGGGTTCAGGTGACTGTCAAAAATTACTCAAAGATTGCTCTCTCCTGGTTTATGATATCATCTGAATTCCACATTTAAATAACAGCTTTATTACTCACTCTGAACCATCCACAATTCTACTTAATCTGTTGAATAATTAATAGAGGTGTCACATCTAGCCTGATTTCATTACTATAGGGGTATGTTTGAAACCATTTATGAGAACTGCTTGAAAACAGTGTCATTCGCAGTTTGAACAGCAACAGCTGTCAAACAGACAAGCTGAAGTAGGAGACCGCCCCTTTGAAACAGCCAAAGGTTGACAATACCCAATGTTTCTTTGTTAATCATTAAGAGCGTGAAGTTTATTTGTTTGACTTGCTGTCAATTCACCAAACCTGTAACTAACTGCAATGTTAATGTGGAATTATTTAAAGGGACAGTGCACCATTTTATGAGTTGGCACCTGGTGTGCACAAATGCTCATAATCTGTTGCGCAATTATTAGAAACTGACACAGAAGCAGAGTCTGACCTTTAAATGACACTAGTTAGTGGCCATGTCAGAGGCTTGTCTGCTCACATCACTGACCTCTGCCCTTTCCCCCCTGGGTTTTGGCTTTGTGATTGGCAAGAACCCTTGGGCAGAAAGCAGGGGTCAGCATGAATACATAAACTGCACATTGCTGAAATCAATCACTACAGAAACATACATAATGCGAGGAGTACAATTTATTTTGAGGTGCATTTCTGTAACACTCACCTATACATAAGGAAGATTTAATTATAAAGCAATTGTGGGGTATTGCAGCTTAATACAAGCAGTTCCCTTTATTATATGTGGATTTTGTTGATATTTTAAATAAGTAATGCTATTTTTGGTAAAATATGATTAGCTTATTGTATATACTGCTGTTGCAAATTCAGGCCAGCTGTAGATACCTTCTTGGGTTGAGTAGTGTCAATCATTCTCTTAAGTGGTCTGAGCATCTCACCTTTGTGGGAGTTGACTCATTCTAACTTATATCTACTTCTGTGACAGGGCAACCTGGGAGTTTAACAATAGTACCCCACCCCCTTGTGACCTGCATGGGATATTCATATCTTTTGGAAGTCTATTGGTTCAATCTCTCTGAGAGTGGATGGAGGAAATATTTGGTGAGACAAGGGATGATTCAAATAAGCTGCTTTATTTCATATAAGGTTAACATACACAATGGTAGTTATGATTGCACTCACTCAATTCAATCAGTACAACTTACCTTCACATAATGATATTAAATAAACAACATGTTGCATTTCCCCACATCAGTGGGTCATCTTATTTGACTTAAGTAAGATGTCTCTTTAAAAAACAGATTGCCTGCGCAGCATCCTATTTCAAAATAGCTTACCACCAGCCTGTGTCCAAGCTTTTGTCTTATTTCCTGCTGTTCACAGCTAGAAAAAGGATTAAAGACATTCCAATACAATTGGTGCGAGGTGTATATCAATTACTGAGACAAGTTTATAAATTGCTTATTATTTACAGTCTATGAGAAAACAACATCAAAATCTAGCTCATTATCATCTTAACTACCTATTTTCTCAGGCCCTCTTTTTAAAAAAAACTTGCATGAATATACTATGCTTTAAAACGCAACATTTGAAGTAACTTGTTTTTCCAAATTCTTCAGTGAACAAAAGGTCAAAAGATTCTGCAATGTGACAACTTCTCTTCTTAAAGATAATCTCTACTATTACAGCAAAACTAGGACTGCGAATGGAAAAAAATGGAATAGTCACATCAAAGAACTTGCCCTTATAGTTCCTCGCTTGACCATTTGGCTTGAACACTTCAAAGGTTCACTGTCAATCCCTTTTCATGGTCAAGTACTCTTAGTTTAAGATCATCTCCAAACTCTTCTTCTCCACAATAAATTGTACCCTTTGACCATCCTCACTTCCAACACCAAATGTGAGGATTTCATTGACTTTTACACATCCAAAATTGAGGGCTTTTTGCTTTTCTGACCCTTCCCCCTCCCAGCCTTCCTCCTGCTAACTCCTCCCTCAGGCACCCACATTCCCTTACACCACCGTCTTTCCTCCAACTTCCACCTGGCTGTCACTGACTTGGCTCTTCTATGAAGCCCACTATCTGCTCTTTGGATCTCATCCTGTACCAATTCCTTACCATCCAATCTTCTGCTTCTTAGTGCCATGATCACTGATATCAGCCACTTATCCCTATCCTTCAGCTTTGTCCTTATTTCTTCCAAAACTGCTATCATTGTACCTCTCTCCTCAAAGAAAAACTTTTCTCAACTCTTCACAAATGACCTGTGATTGCCACTGTGGCTCACTGCTCCTCCTTATCCTCCTCATCATTCACTGACCACTCAACCTCTTTTGATATCTCTCGCCCACAGTCCACCTCCATGGCACTGCTCTCTCCTGGTTCCACTCCTACCCGTTGCACCATAGACATTATATCACCTCCAATAGTTTCTCCTCCCAGGTCAATTCTTGTGCACCCCAGGATTTCAGACTTAGTCTGTTCCTCTTCATCACTTACACACTATCCCTTGGTGATTGTTATGTTTTTGGAATATTTGATCATTTTTTTTCCCTTTGCAGAAATGATTTAGGGACTGACTTCACACAGGTTTAAATCGAAAAGGCCAAAGCCTGCAGGCATTGAAGATGTGCAATAAAGCCAACTGGCCCAGTTGGTGGACTGTCACAGCTCACATACCCTTTGACACAATGAGGGTCAATTGTCTCAGCCCAGTCCCATTGACCAAGATGACTTCATTTCATTCTGAGAACAGCAGAAGATGTTTTCTTCAAACCCATACCCCAAGAGGAAGTAGAGGTAGCTGTTTTTAATTGACAGGCCGACTGGCGAATCACCAGTGAGACTAACGAGGTGAATCACACCAAGAGACTATGAGGTAAGGGCCTGAGGTCCAGGTAATCCCAAAAACAAGCAATCAAAACATTATTGGGACAGGTGTAAAGTATGATGTGGCTTATTACTTTTTCCCATTTTGCAGAGGAAAGCGAGATTGAGTTAAGTAAGTGGAATTTTCTTTGACTGTTACTCTATATGTCCACTTGTCCGGGAAATAATGCAGTTTAATGATTCGTATCTAGCCTCATTTTGTCAGGTATTTCAGTTCATCTTCAAACAGATTGAAAGACACAATATCCAAGTCAGATCACAAGGGGGGTACTACTGTTACGCTATTGTATAGTTAAATATTGGGCAGTATGGGCACTTCCCTGTTCGGACCAGCTTGCAAGTTACCAGTAATATTGTACAAGAGAGACTATGTAAGGTAGATAGACAGAAAAACTTGTAACAGTGATGTTATCAGGAAGCATGAGATCAGCTTTCACATGTATGCTGATGATATCCACCTCCACCTTGCCACCTGCTCCATCGACCTCACTGCTGTTGCCATTGTCTCGACCTATCTATCCACAATAAAGCCTGGATAAGCCAAAACCTCCTCCAGCTTAATACTGGAAAAAATGAACCAATCTTCTTTGGTAGTACAACACCATTACCCCAGGGTATCAGGAAATCAGTTTTCAATATGATGGAACATCCTTTAGGAAGTCAATAAAAGGCAGTAAATGTTATTGAGTACACACCTACCTGGAGAATGGTCTTGTCCTTATTTAAAAAAATAGCAACTAGAGTGAAATTACAGCAGTCAGTTAAAAAAGGTCAGGAAACAATAGAGAATGTAATGACATTAGTGTGTTTTAATGCTTGCAAGCAGTTTTTAAGTTGTTAATACTTTTCAAACATTTGAATAGTTATGAGTCAACGCTCAGGTGCAAGAAATTTATACTCAGGTCATTACGTTATCAGAAGGATGTCACAAACATCAATTTTATTGCTTTTATAAGCAGTTGGCACTACTCATGTCTTTGTTAAATGTGACCAGCAGAGGAATAGAGAATATTACATTTTAAAACAGAATATCCAGCGTGACGTCTGAGTGATTTATTGTGAGATACATCATGTGAAGCCATCTCAGTTACTTGTTATTCTGATGAGACTTACTGAAAAGGAAAGGTCAAAAACTCCAGCCTTCTCATTCCAATAAATGACAAATCCGTCAACAAATTGAAAGTGGACAATTTTCAACGTTTTAGCCCTGATATCTGATTCCTTTTTGTCTGGTCACCAATTCATCATGATCTGGCCAGAGGTAATGACAGCTATTAACTTTTTTTTAACTCGACAGACAACTCTGCTGAAGCCTCAGGGTACAGGCCTCGCCATCTTAGCCTGCCCCTTTAAGCAATTTGTTCCTGAATAAACCTGGTCAAAACAAAAGCCTGAAGTTACAGTCACCAACTACAAGGAGCCAGCTGCCAGCCACACATTGCATCTGGTTTCACTGGGGTACCTTTAATGCACCTGACCATTACGATTAGCTTTTTACATCCTCAGATCGATTCGCTGTATGTTTTAGCAGAAAAGTAATTAGTCTCACTGAGGGGATAGCTCAGAACCTTTGCCAGCTATTGACAGCAGCCTCCAAATGTGTATAAAAAGCTATTCTGTAGTGTTTCTACCTGACAGTTTCTCTCTTAGATGTCCCTTCAGAGAGTGAGCAGGCTAGAGAGCAGTCGTCCAATAGTCCAGCGCACCTCTCTTCTCGGTTTTCTGTGACACAAGTTGTATCCACCTACCCAAACGCAGATGCTACTGCGCATAAACCTTATGGAGTTTAAGATTTTTTACTCAACAAAAATTGAAAAATTACATGCCATCGGAACAATAATGTTTACTTAGGGTTTCAGGGATTTAGTGATAGATTCAGAAATTCTGAAATCTGAGAGCTTCAGTTAATTTTTTTAATGAGCTATGAAAAAATAGGGAGAAAAAGAATTTGACATAGTTACAGAATTAAATATGGTCTAAATGTATTTTTCATTTAACAAAAGCTGTTTCTGTTAGGTCTGTGATTAGATAAAGCAATGGTCCATAAACTAACACAGAATTGCCTCTCATTCAAGCTCAGTGAAGTCAGGTTCTATCTAATAGGTCAGGGCAGATGAGAAGTTGATTTTAACCAGAATTATAAGTAGCAGGATTGGCTGCACTGTTACTGACTATGGCTAGTGTGACACTGTATTTTATTCCAGTAAATTTTCAGCAAGGAATTCATGAAGAGTAACACTGAAGAAAGAGATTGCTGTATTGCATTTTTCTGAATGTTGATGAATTCACGTGAGGAAAGATGAGAACAAATGTTATTCAAAAGGAGGCGTGGGTATTTCTGTTAGTGTGCAGAAACCGTTCAACAAAACTTTACACTGACACGTGTTTTGGATCCAGTTACAGGAACTTCAGCTTCCTGTTATTGACCCACAAACAGTACAAATAGTACAATGCATCACAATTGACTTCATTTCTTATAAGATTAATCTCCTCTCCTTAGTGCCCATATAGCAACAATAAGAGAGAAGCTGTAACATCCCATGTATTGGTAATGCCGCTTTAAGAATGTTCTGGGATCGTTGCATCTGGCCTAGTTATTGGATTTGTAAGTTACATAGTTTGCTTAAATCCTTAACCAAAGAAAACCAGTTAAAACCAGTTTTGTAGGGAATGCAAAAAAGTAGAAATCCTTATCTCTACAACTTGTAGCCACTGTATCGTTTCTTTATTAATATGTCTCCATAAAGGACACATACACATAGACATCACGATTGTTACCCACCCCTCCACCAGGAAGAGAATATTAGCATTGAATTTCTGCAGGGGTTGACCCGATCATCTGCTCTCATTTTGTAAATATGTTGGCCCGGAATTTGTGGTCAGTGGTGAAGCGACAGTGATCGCCGCTGACCTCGAAGAAAGCTGCCCACAAAAATCTCGCGATCTCTGTGGCGTAAACTTAAGCTTTCTCGATGTTAATTTGATTGTAGCACTGTCAAAAGGGGATCCTTAGTGTAAGGCAGCAGTGATGGCATCAAGCTTTCTAAGCAGCCAATCACATTCTCACAGACAGCAAACCAGGAAATAAAAAGCACTGATTCAGTTCACTTTTACATTTTTTTTACAGAGAGCAAAATAAAGATTGGGACATACATTTGGGGTTAAGGTAGAAGCTGAAACATCATAACAAACTTAAATTTTTTTAAAAATTATTTTAAAAATCTAGTAATTTTCTATCATTAGGAGAAACTTGACATTCCACAAAAATAAATTCGTTTTCAGGACCAGAACAGCTGTTCAGCAGTCAATGCACTGTTAAAACCCCAGTTACACCTATTCCAACAAGGCTTAACTTTTAATGGGGTGTTTAACAGCATAATTAGATTGGAAAAGCTTAAGTTTTCATCAGTTCAACTGATTTCATTGATTGCTGGCTACGGGGAGTTCCACAGCACAACCTGTGTCGGAGCAGTGAATGACTGGCTGTAATTTCAGGATTTTTGTGTTTATCTGTGCATGCGCTAAATCCTGAAGTTACGGTGCATTTCAGAGGGGTATTGACGGCGAACGCTGACAGTTCGCCATCATTACCCACTGCAATCTCTGGGCCCATTTCTCCAGGGCTTCTGCAGATTTTCCAAAGTTACTGTGAGCGTTTGGGAGAATCCCCACGGAAATTCAACCTCCCGTGGGTAACTTTTGAGGAGCAGACAGATATACAAGGCATCAAAAAATTTCGTCTCACAGCCTTGAGAAGGTCTTTAATCCAATATTGTCTGAAATCATGCCGTGAGATCCTCCCACTTCCTCGAGTTGTTGGTCTTTCTCTGGAGATCAATGCTTTTCTTCTGGGCCTTGCTTCAGGTCTTTGTAATTTTGCTTGATGTCTTCTTTTGTTTGGTGCTCCATGTTGATAACTGATCAGAGCTAATTGCAAACTGTATAGCAGTCAGCCTGGGACAACCCAATGTATGAAGATTGGGTGACCTCAGACACCATTTAAAAAAAAAATGCAATATTTTGATCAATGTTGCATTTCTAGATTTTTATACTATAGTAGAGGATAGTAAGAGACTTCAAGAGGACACAGACAGATTGTTGAAATGGGTAGGCACAGGACAGATGAAATTTAACGCAGAGAAAGATGAAGTGGTAGGAAGTTGAGGTGAGGCAATATAAACGATATGGTCCAATTTTAAAGCGGGTGCAGGAACAGAGAGACCTGGGGGTGTTTGTACACAAATCTTTGAATGTGGCAGGACAAGATGAGAAGGCTGTTAAAAAAGCATATGGGCGCCTTGGCTTTATTAACAGAGGCATAGGGCTCAATTTTGCCAGGCCCGAGGAGGCGGGATTGGAGGCGTGTGAGGTGTTAAAATCGCAAAAAATGGCAGGCGGCTCCGATCCTGCCTCCAGCCCGTCTCTGAGCAATTTTCCCAGAATCGGGGTTTCAGACCCCGTTTCCATCTCGCCTCCAAGAGGCGGGATAGGCCCTTAAGGCCCTTAACAACTAGTTAATTGCCTCTATAATCCCATTTTGAGAGGCCTTTCTGATTTTAACACTTTTCCCCCGTCCTGCACGTCTCCTCTGGAACACGCCAGTTAATCCTGGCGGCCTCACAAGTGGAAGGCTTACTAACAGCTGCAGCTCCACCATTAAAAAGGTGTTTTTACCAATGATCATTTGCAGGTGACAGAACTTTGTTGTCTCAGGTCTGGGGGAACTCTTAGCAGGCATACCCATTGTTGTGGAAGTTTGGAGCCTGACATCCATCTCCAGTGTAACCTCCTGGGAAACCCCTCTCCCCAACTTGACTGAGCGCTTCCTCACCTGAGGCATATACCAGAAGCATGGGAACCATTTATTTCCTTTCCTCCTGGATCTCAGATTCGGACGAAGACCAGCCGCGGCAGCAGCAGAACCATGAACAACAGCAGCACCAACAGCAGGAGCAACAACAGGAGCGCCAAGCTGCTGCTCACCCACCTGAAGCTGCACAGGCCAGAAGGCGCCAGCGCGCGACCACATTGCTGCCCGAGATGCAAGGGACGCAGTCATGTTGGTCAGATTTGCTTAGCCTGCACAATAAAACACTTTTGCCTCGCACCTTCTTACCACACCATTGACAATGGACAAGAACCTGTGGATTCCTATCACTCTGGCCACCATACTAACAATTGCAAGTCGCTCTAAGCCCACAATGTGGAAGTCCCATTTTCAAAATGACACAGGCCACAACTTCAACAGTTTGCCATCAGAATTTTTTATCACAACAAGGAACTGATGGCATTTCAAAAATAAACACAACATAACACCCAAGTGACTACCCTTGTGACTACTTGTGCAGTATCTTCCTCTTACGCGTGCTCCTACGTGGTGCTTCCCCTGTGGCTTAAGCAGATGTGGAGGCCCCTTGCTCACTTTCTTGCTGCTGCTGTCTCGAATCCTTTGGCGGCCGTCCTCTGGGGTTGCGAACCTGTGAGGGCTCGGCAACAGTCTGCTGCTCCTGCGGCAGTGCAGGGGATGAGATGCCCATCTCAGTTGGGTGAGGACTCTGGTGAGGCTCTGACCGAGGGCTTTGCAGTGGCATGGTCGTGTGAGCGCTTGTAGAGGAGCCCCCACTTCCTTGTTGTCTGCCACCAACATCCCTCTCATGGGTCAGCCCCACTTCAGAGCTAGCAAGTGGCTTGACAGCACCTTGCTGCACTTTAGGGGGGCCATGAGGACCCGTTTCTGCACTGGAAGTCCTACTCCAGAGGACTTCCATGAAGATCTGGTTTCTATGCTCAATAGCTGACCATCGCTCCTCAGGAGATGCCAGTCTATTCTGAACAATGACCATATTTTCAACACTCTGGCTCCTCCATGGCCGTAGCCATCCTCTCCTCTACCGTAGCCATCCTTTCCACGGAGGTTGTCATCCTTTCCGTGGGGATGCGTTCATGCGCCAATGCCTCCACAAAGGCTCTGCTCATGTTCGCGATGGACTCCTCCATTCGCTCCACACTCGCAGCGACCCTGGAGACAAAACCTGCCAGAGACTCCTGCACCTGTTCCTGGAGTTCCAGCACCGACGAGGACTCTCCACTGCTGTCCCTGTCTCCACCATCTGCTGATGCTTACTTGTGAGCTGTGATACACCAGGTGACAACACTACTCTATCTCGCGAAGGTCCCACCGAGGTGCGAGTGTCTGCGCTGGTGCTGGGTGCGCTGAATTTTGCTGACGCTGCGCCCTCAGAGGTTGCAGCTTCCTCTGAGGAGTCTTGAAGCTCAGGCTGTTCTGCCTGGATAGTGGGGACGGGGGCTGTCGATGGTCCTGTGTGGGAGTAAAGGAAAGAGTTAGAGATGTGAGGTAAAGGTTGCATGCACATTGAATTGTGCAGATGATCATAAGTCAATCTGTTAGAGCATCAGAATCATTATCAGTCTCTAATGCAATGTCAATGAGAGGGATGCCAAACTATTCTGTCACCAGCTTCCTGTGATGTGCCCGTCTGTCCGTCCCCAACTTGTGAATCTTCCTCGACACTGGCGATTTCCAGGGCCGCCTCCTCCGAGGCTACTGAGGGTGGCCCTCCTCCTGTCCTCGCTCTTTCCCTCTTATTGTGGGCTCCCTTTTCCTGCAATGAGGGACACAAGTGGAGTTTGAGTGAGAATGAAGGAGTGATTGTAGAGAATCCATAGCATAGATGCTTAGAAGGAGACAAAGAGCCCTCCCTGTGTGTTGTAAGTTGTTGTCATTGCATCACAGTGATAGGGAGTGTGAGGGCTGCATGGTCGAATAGTTAAGTGAATGTGACCATAGAGAGAGAGGGAATGGGTAAGGGTGTAGGGATGTAAGTGTCAAGTGGCATGTGGAGGAAGAGGTTAGCAAAGCAGAGTGCTGGTGAGGAGAGGCGATGGGGATCAGATTGAGGGTGATGGGAAAGTCATACTCACTTTTCGTGTGCGGAGAAGGTCATGAAACCTCTTCCTGCACTGCAGCCAGGTTCTGCGGCACATAGAGATTGAGTTGACCTCCTGGGCCACTTGCATCCACACAGCTTTAGTCTGCTGGGGTGGCTTTTTCCTCCCTGAGGAAGGGAAGAGCACCTCCTTATTTGATCTTGCTCCCTCCACCAGAGCTTGGAGGGAGGCCTCATCGAACCTTGGAGCACACTTTGGCCTACTGCTGGACATAGTTGCTGAATGACGCGATCACAACAATGGGTATAAAGTTTAAAGTCTCCAGAAGAAGCAAGGCTGCTTGCAGGCCTTAAATCCAGCAGCATTGATGACTTCATCGGAGGCGACTTTCTGTATGAAAAGATTCATTGGGCCAGGGGTTTCCACACGCTGGAAATCAAGTGCCCAATTAGGGGGAAATCGCACTTTTTTCCCACTTCACATCGGAGTCGGGGTCCTGACACGAAAACCACCTGACATGCCCCAGCCCGCCCCCAATGGCAAAATCGAGCCCACTGAGTACAAAAGCGAGGAGGTTATGCTAAACCTTTATAAATCACTGGTTAGGCCTCAGCTGGAGTATTGTGTTCAATTCTGGGCACCACACTTTAGGAAGGATGCCAAGGCCTTGGGGAGGGTGCAGAAGTGATTTACTAGAATGGTGCCAGGGATGAGGGACTTCAGTTATGTGGAGAGATTAGAGAAGATGGTGTTATTCTCCTTAGAGCAGAGAAGTTTAAGAGGAGATTTAATACAGGCATTCAAAACCATGAACATTTTTGCTATTTTCATAGAATAAATAAGGAGGGCAATTAGGGATGGGCAATAAATGCTGGCCTTGCCAGTGACACCCACATCCCATTAAAAAAAAACTAAAAAAAAAAAATTTGATAGAGGTGTTCAAAATCATGAATGGTTTTGATGGAGTAAATAAGGAGAAACTGTTTCCAGTGGCAGAAGGGTAGGTAAGCAGAGGACACAGATTTAAAGAGATTGGCAAAAGAACCAGAGACAACACGAGGAAACATTTTTTTTACACAGAGAGTTGTTATGATCTGGAATGCACCGCCTGACAGGGTGGTAGAAGCAGATTCAACAGTAACTTTCAAAAGGGAATTGGATAAATACTTGAAGGGAAAAAATTTACAGGGCTATGGGGAAAGAGCAGGGGAGTGGGAACTAATTGGAGAGCTCTACCAAAGAGCCGGCACAGGCACAATGGGCCGATTGGCCTCCTTCTGTGCTGTATCAACTACTGTTGTGAGTTATGGTCTTCTTCTTGTGCTTGTAACATGCCAACCAGGTCGAGTTTTAATGAGCTGTTATGGATTGAATTACATAGAATTGCACAGAAATTACAGGACAGAAACAGACCATTCGGCCCAACTGGTTTATGCCGGTATTTGTGTTCCACACGAGCCGCTTCCTACGCTAAGGCATCTCATGTCAGCCTTCTCTTTTTATAAGTAAGGACATTGTGGAAAGCACAAGGTTCTTCTTCTTTTTAACTTGGCATCGAGAACAGCTTTACAATTTCTGAAAAGCACGACCTGAATAACCCACAAAGATAGCCTTTGCCTTTCACTTCATGTTCGATAATATTGGGTTTCAACACATTTACAGAGCTGCAAATTCATCAGCAAACACTCAAGTGACTAGAGCCACTCACCAAACCTCTCATAATGCAGTCTGCATTTACCCGGGCTATTCTGAACAGCAACGACAACAACATGCCTTCATATAGAAACATAGAAACATAGAGCAGGAGTAGGCCATTCGGCCCGTCGAGCCTGCTCCACCATTCAATACGATCATGGCTGATCATCCAAATCCAGTACCCTGTCCCTGCTTTCTCACACAGAATCCCCATCGAGCCTGCACCGACACATATCCCACCCTATCCCCGTAACCCCACGTATTTAATTCCCCCTAACATATCCCATCCTATCCCCGTAACCCCACATATTTAATCCCCCTAACACTAAGGGTCAATTTATCATAGCCAAATCAACCTAACCCGCACATTTTTGGACTGTGGGAGGAAACCGGAGCACCCGGAGGAAACCCACGCAGACACGGGGAGAATGTGCAAACTCCTCACAGACAGTCACCCGAGGCCAGATTCGAACCTGGGTCCCTGGCGCTGTGAGGCACCAGTGCTAACCACTATGCCACCGTGTTGCCCACACCTTTAACGTAGGAAAATGCCCCAAAGGCGCTTCACCGGAGCGTAATTAGACAAATATTGACACCGCGCCAAAGAAGGATGGGGGACGAAAAGTTTGGTCAAACAGGTAGGTTTTAACCATTAAATTTCCCCCTGATACCTACCTTGAACATAGTTAAGTTTTTACAATGGAGGTGAGTTTTTGCACCAGCCGTTTGAGGTCGCTTGCTGCTGCGCTCTGCCTCTGTACTCCTCACAATAAGAGAGACAGAAATCAGACGTGAAGAACAGACGGCAACAGCAACCACATGCTGTTTCACTGTGAATACCGGAGCTTCACATATCAATAGAACTTTTCAACAGGTAGCCTTCTTTGGCGCCTATCTGTTCATCAGTAAACAAGTTTGCAATGGTTGCAGGGCACTGCAGCTTTAATTCGCTCTTTGAGACTGTAAGAATCTGGCACACTTTCCAGGACTGACAATGCAACACTGACTGATGGGCACTGTATAAAGACAAACAATGAAAGGAAATCTCATTAAGTGGAAAATATGCCTAATGCTCAGTGCTTAAAAATATGTACTAGAACAATGAATGATCAATCAATAAAGTAAAACAAATAACATAAGGGCAATTTATGAGCTCCCCCGATAGCTCGGCTGGTTAAGGCAGTGAGTAGCTGCACACTACAGTCCAGGAGTAGGCCATTCAGCCCCTCAAGCCTGTTCTGCCATTCAATTAGATCATAGCTGATCTGTACCTCAGCTCCATTTACCTGGCTTTGGCCCATATCCCTTGATAGATAGAGAGAGACTATTTCCGCTGGTTGAGGAGTCTAGGACGAGGGGGCCTAGACTAAAAGTTAGAGCCAAACCTTTCAAGAGTGAAATTAGGAAACACTTCTACACACAAAGGGTGGTAGAAGTTTGGAACTCTCTTCTGCTAACGGCAATTGATACTAGATCAATTGTTAATTTTAAATCAGAGACGTCATCCAAGTGCGCATTGCCCCGGTAGCGTCCCGGACCAGAAATTGATTCTCGCCCCCTGCCTCAGCGCCTGCCGCTAGGAATGACAGGTAGAGGGGGACGGTTTGCAGTCGGCTGGGAGCTGGGGGAGCGCTATTTAAAGGCGTGTGCTTCCTGCTTTTTCCTGTCGGCAATCAATTCTGCATACGCAGGTTGAGAGAAGGAGAGAGGCGTCTGGAGACATTTAACACTGTCCTACTTGAAGGAGTTTTGTTCGTCAGCAAGACTTTTCAGGTTCCCATTTTTGTAAGCTTTATTACTACCATATTTAGAAGATTTAATGGAGGCTGTACTAGCACGCGGCCTCGTCCTCCAGCTTCACCGTCGGAGGCAGCGGAGGCAGAGAGACAGAGGGAGGAGGGCCAACAGGGCTCTCCACAGGAGACCTTACTCTCCCAGGGTATTCCTGGAGCAATTCTCATATATCCCTCTGTCCAAGGAGCAGTGTTTCCGCAGGCTCCGCTTCAGCAAAGAGGTGGTCACAGAGCTCTGCCACCTCCTGCAGCCAGAGCTCCAGCCTCAGCTCAGGACCAGGACGTCTGCCAGTGGCAGTGAAGGTGACAGTAGCTCTCAATTTCTTCACCAGCGGCTCCTTCCAGGCTTCAACAGGGGATATTGCGAACATCTCCCAGTTCACTGTCCATTGTTGCATCCAGGAGGTCACAAATGCTCTATACGAATGGAGGGGAGTACATCTCATTCCCCATGACCCGAGTCAAACAGCATGAACGTGCATGTGGTTTCGCTAGGATAGCGGGCTTCCCCATGGTTCAGGGTGCCATTGACTGCACGCACATTGCATTGCGGGCACCTCATGAAAATGCAGAGGTTTTCCACAACCGCAAAGGCTACCACTCTCTGAATGTGCAGTTGGTTTGCGACCACAGACAGCTCATCCTCGCCGTCAATGCCCGCTATCCTGGCAGCAGCCACGATGCATTCATCCTGCGCCAGACTGGTGTCCCAGATCTGTTCCAACCACTGCATCACCCTCGTGGCTGGCTCCTCGTGGACAAGGGTTATCCACTCTGCACCTGGCTGATGACACCGCTCCGTAACCCCAACACTCCTGCTGAGCTTGCATACAATGCGCCACTAGGAACCTCATTGAACAGATGATCGGCGGGCTGAAGCAATGGTTCCAGTGTCTTGACCACTCTGGAGGAGCCCTGCAGTACTCCCCTGATCGAGTATCGGTTTTCATTGTTGTGTGCTGCATGCTTCACAGCCTCGCAATTCTGAGGACCCAGCCATTGCCACCAGGGATTGGTGCACCACCTCAGGAGGAGCAAGTAGGAGACGAGGAGGAGGAGCGCAGAGGAGGAGGATGAAGAGGAGGATGAGCAGCAACAACGTGGGAGGGAGGCGCTCAATGTTGCTTCTGCAAGGGCCGTTCGTGAACGCCTCATAAGACACCGCTTCTGATGACTGACAGAGAAGGTGGCTTTTGGGATCAACAAGCACATCATTACAGCTATCCCACAGCCCCTATTACCGGGCAAAGTTCCAATGAGTAACATGAGGAAATTTGTAACGTTTCAATAAAAAAAATTATTTTGCTGAGCAACTGTATCTTATTAAGCACAACCAATAACAAACAAACACAACAATTCATTAACAAATACAACTGGTTCTTAGCACATCGAAAAAAGTCTTAACAGAGTGAACAATATATTTACATACACATCCAACTTTGGTACAAACACTCCCCCCATATGTCTGAAAAATTTTAGTTAGTGGGCCTTCTTCAATGATCTCCCTCCCCTTCGCACTTCCCCCCTTCCAACCCTACTGCTCCTCCGTAATGTGGCCCCAGTGGCTGCAGCAAGGTTGGTGGAAGGCTGCTGAATCTCGGATCCAGAGACTGCAGATGGCCTTGTAGGACGCCCTCGACCAGCCCTGGGCCTGGAAGGCTTGGCTGCAGACTGCACCAGTTCAGCATGGGTGGCAGCAGTCTGGGCTGGCTGGGTTACAGGCTGTGGCAAGTTCAATGGCGGAGTGGCAGTGGTGGGAGCAGGAATGCTGTCATCCTGAGTGAGCACCTTCCTGATTGACCGACACACTGCCACTCCCCCGGGGCAGAACCGCAGCATCCAGAGCAACCCAGCTACGATGGAAGCTGTCAGCGCTTGCATGGCATCAATCTGAGACTGCATGAGAGCAGTCTGAGATTGAATGGCATCAACCAATGACTCGATTCTAGCACTAAGCCATTGCGTTGCCTCGGCCTGTGCTGCAATAGATGCTGCCACCTCACCCATTACACGCGGCATGGGGTCTAGGTCCCCACGGTCTCTCTGCAATTCAACCATCCTCTGCAATGAGGCAAGGATGGGATCGAGGGTTTGCACACAGATGACAGCTGTGCTGGCGGCGGACTCCTCCACACTCCTAGCCAGTACATCCATGCTCTCGGGCACCCTTGCCATTGCACCCATGAGCTCAGTATACATGCTCATCGCCTGAGTATTCATCGCCGCGATATCGAGGTCCTCATCTGAGTCCTGTGCAGCAGAACTCATGCGCGCACTCACCCTCCGGGGTGACGGCCCCTGAGCTTCCCTTTCCCCATGGTGTTGCTGCAGCCCGCTGGGTCCCTGGAGCTTCACCCACATCAGAGCCATTTCCTCTGCTCTGCTCCAGTGACCACGTGGCCCCAGTATCGGATGTCTCGCCCTCGGGAGACGCAGGCAGTGAGGCTCCGGCTTGGTGTTCCTGATCCTCTCCCGCGTCGCTGCCACTGGGAGGCTGAGGGACAGGCTGGTCAGATGGTGGCCCACTATCTGAAAGCAGGAAGGCACAAGAATGGGTTTAACGTGAGGGCAGGGGGGCAGGAAGTGAGCAAGGAATGGATACAGTATACTTAGATGGAAAGTGGGAAAGGTTCGTGTTGTCAGGGGGAAGTGGTATGAGGAGAGAAAGATGACGAACATACCGTTGCTGTCCCCAAGTCGACCTCTCCAACTGCCACAACACCCATGACATGGCTCGCGATTAGTCTGAAGGGGGAGGGTGAACAGCCAGAGGTCGTTGTCCATATCGGTACCAACGACATAGGCAGAAAGAGGGATGAGGTCCTGCAGGCAGAGTTTAGGGAGCTAGGAGAGAGATTAAAAAGCAGGACCTCAAAGGTAGTAATCTCCAGATTACTCCCGGTGTCACGTGCTAGTGAGTACAGGAATAGGAGGATAGAACAGATGAATCCATGGCTGGAGAGATGGTGCAGGAGGGAGGGCTTTAGATTTCTGAGGCATTGGGACCGTTTCTGGGGAAGGTGGGACCTGTACAAGCTGGATGGGTTACACCTCAACAGAGCTGGGACCAATATTCTCGTGGGGAGGTTTATTAGTGCTGTGGGGGAGGGTTTAAACTAGCTTGGCAGGGGGATGGGCACCAGCATATAGGAGTAGAAAAGAGGAATAAGGTGCATAAAAGAGTGAGTGTGTTGGATAGTACTAGAGAAGAAAGTAGTACTAGAGGCGGAAGTAGTTCCATATTAGATAGGAGCAGACAAAGAAAGACTACGAAAAATTCAAAAATAGGGTTTAGAATGCATGTACGTAAACGCACAAAGTGTGGTGAATAAGGTTGATGAGCTACAAGCAAAATTAGCCGTGTGGCAATATGATGTTGTGGCAATAACAGAAACGTGGCTTAAAAATGGTGAAAACTGGGCACTTAATATTCATGGGAACAAGGTGTTCAGAAAAGATAGGGAAGGAAAAAAGGGAGATGGGGTGGCAATGCTGATTCGGAAGACATGTGTTGGAAAGGGAAGATGTTCTTGAGGGGACAAGGACATAATCCATTTGGTTAGAGTTGAGGAGCAAAAAGGGTATGATCACACTATTGGGGGGTATTCTATAGGCCTCCAAATAGTGAGAGGGAGGTAGAGGAGCAAATCTGCAGGGAAATCGCAGAGATATGCAAGAGCTATAGAGTGGTGATATTGGGGTACTTTAATTACCCAAATATCGATTGGGATAATGCTAGGGTAAAGGGAAAGAAGGGGGAGGAATTTCTGAAATGTGTTCAGGAGAATTTCCTTGACCAATATGTTCCTGGCCCAACTAGGAAGGAGGCATTGCTAAATCTGGTGCTGGGGAATGAGGTGGGCCAGGTCGACCAAGTACACTTAGGTACGAATGATCATCGTAGCATAAGATTTAGATTAGCAATGGAGAGGAGCAAAGAACAATCTAGAGTGGAACTTCTAAACTGGAATAGGGCTAACTTCAATGGGATGCGAAAGGATCTAGCCAGGGTAAAATGGAACCAAAGACTGACAGGAAAAACTGTAATGGAACAATGGGTGATCTTTAAGGAGGAGATGTAGCAAATACAGGCTAGGTATATTCCAACAAGAGGGAAGGATAAGGGAACCAAAGCAAGGGCTCCTTGGATGACAAGGGAGATAGAGAAGATGATGAAACAAAAAAAGAGGGTGTATGATGCATGTCAGGTGAATTCTTCAAGGGAGAACCAGACCAAATACAATAAGTTGAGAGGGGATGGGAAGATGAAAATAAGATTGGCAAAGAGAGAATATGAGAGTAGAATGGCGGTTAACATAAAAGGGAACCCAAAAATCTTCTACCAGCATGTAAACAGTAAACGGATAGTAAGAGACGGAGTGGGGCCTATTAGAGACAAAGAAGGTGATGGCCCAGAAATTAAACACGGAGCGTTCCTGCGGGGGTAAGGCTTCCCCGCGATATCTCACTCCGCGCCTACCTTTTCCCTCCGGGCTCACACGAACTTTAGTTTCAAGGCTGCAGCTGTGCAGTGCTTGCGTGAGCCAGAGACGGAGTTAGTTCGTGCGAGCTCTGGGATCACGTGATTCAGTTAGAGCCAATGGCAGCACACCATCTTTCATTCATAGTTTTGACAGGAAGACCTGTCAAAGCTATGAATCTATACCCCCCCAAAAGAACAGCTAAACATCAATTAAATTTTTTTTAAAAAGCCATCACATTAATAAAATAAGTATAGTTAAATAAATTAACCACCTTAAACAAAAAATTTAATTTTTGAAAAAATTTAAAATCTTTTTAAAAGTTATAAAAATAAACTTACCTTTCTTTAAAGTCTCTAAAAAAGATAAACCTGTTGAAAAATTTTTAAAATAATACTTAATTAACTACTTACCTTGTTAAAAGAGGGTCTTACGCCTCCTTTCTTTATGTGCAAAATCTTCCATGCTTACCTGCGCGTTCAAAGCACTAAGTGCACTGCGTGCGCGCAGCCTGTAGCGCACACGCGGTTCACCTAGGAACCGCCCCCTTTTGAGTTCACGAAGTGCCGGTTTCCCGCGCATGCGCAGTGCATGCTGGAAACCGGCAATTGGAGACCTAAAACGCGAGAGTACACAGTGCGTACTCTCGCGTATTAGGTCTAATTTTCGGGCCGATATATGCTTAGAGGCGCAGGGCAAGGCTAGAATACTCAATGAATACTTTGTATCGGTGTTTACTAAGGAGGTGGATGCTGACAAAATATCGGTAGAAGTGGAAAAGGTAGAAGCAATGGAAGGGGTGAAAATTGATAGACAGGATGTACTAGAAAGGCTGGGTATGCTTAGAGTGGACAAGTCGCCTGGTCCAGATGGCTTGCATCCCAGGTTGCTAAGGGAAGTGGGGGAGGAGATAGCGGAAGGGCTTGCCATAATTTTCCAATCTTCCCTAGATGCGGGGAAGGTGCCTAAGGATTAGAAAGTGGCAAATGTGACACCATTGTTCAAGAAAGGGTGTAAGGACAATCTAGTAACTAAAGGCTGGTCAATTTAACATCAGTGGTGGGTAAAGTTTTAGAAATAATAATCAAGGAAAAAATTAATGGGCACTTGGAGAGGTTTAAGCTAATTAAGGAGAGCCAACACGGATTTGTAAAAGGCAGATCGTGTTTGACTAATCTAATTGAATTTTTTGATGAAGTAACAAAGAGGATTGATGAAGGGAATGCAATGAATGTTGTCTACATGGATTTTCAGAAGGTGTTTGACAAAATACCACATAGAAGGCTGGTTAACAAAATTGAGGCTCATGGAATAGGTGGGTCAGTGGCAGCTTGGATAAGGAATTGGCTTATGGACAGAAAACAGCAAGTTGTGGTAAATGGCTGTTTTTCAGACTGGAGGATGGTAGACAGTGGTGTTCCCCAAGGGTCAGTACTGGGGCCACTGCTTTTTTTGATATATATAAATGACCTGGATATTGGAATACAGTGTAGAATTTCTAAATTTGCCGATGACACCAAGCTTAGGGGTGTGGCAAACAGTGAGGATGATACCAATCAACTGCAACAGGACATAGAAAGGCTAGCAGAATGGACAGACAAGTGGCAGATGGAATTTAATACAGAGAAGTGTGAGGTGATACATTTTGGCAATATACACTTACTGGCACAGTTTTAAAGAGTGTGCAGGGACAGAGGGACCTAGGAGTTAATGTGCATAGGTCCCTGAAGGTGGCAGGACAAATTGAGAGAGTGGTTAACAAAGCATATGGGATCTTGGGCTTCATAAATAGAGGTATTGAGTACAAAAGTAGAGAAGTTATGCTGAATCTTTATAAAGCGCTGGTTAGGCCACAACTGGAGTATTGAATCGAGTTCTGGTCACCACACTTTAGGAAGGATGTGAAGGCCCTTGAGAGGGTGCAGAGGAGATTTACCAGAATGGTTCCGGGGATGGGGGATCTTAGCTACAAGGACAGGTTGGAGAAGCTGGATTTGTTTTCATTAGAGCAAAGGAGGTTGAGGGGTGATTTGATAGAGGTGTACAAGATTATGATGGGTTTGGATAGGCTAGACGGGGAACAGCTGTTCCCACTAGTTGATGGTACAAAGACTAGGGGACACAGGTTTAAGGTTTTGGGCAAGAGATACAGGGGGTATGTGAGGAAAAACTTTTTTACGCAGCGAGTGGTGAGGACCTGGAATTCGCTGCCGATGGAAGTGGTGGAAGCGGAGACACTCAATGGTTTCAAGGGGAGACTGGATTCGCATTTCAGGGAAATAAACTTGCAGGGCTCCGGGGATAGAGTGAGAGAATGGGACTGACTGGATTGCTCTACAGAGAGCCGGCATGGACTCGATGGGCCGAATGGCCTCCTTCTGTGCCATTATGACTCTATGACTCTGTGCACTCGCTCCTACAGCTGTGATAGGGGGTGCAGCTCCGCCTGACCTCCTCCCGTGCATTGTTGCTCCCTTCTGTTATGAGAAAGCTTGGCCTGCAAGAAAAAGGACAGCGTGTGAGTGAGTGTGCAGCTATGTGTTTGTCAGATGTGCCTACCATAGTTGAATAGCCGTTAATATCTGCAAGGTGTGAGATGTGGATGTGACTTTTAGTGATGGGCATAGTTGTTGGGTGAGTATTGGGGATTTGGCACTTTATACCGTCTGTGCACAGAGTGAGGTTGAGATGGTGGGGTGTAGAGGTACTTCAAGCATTTACTCACCCTGACCACCCGAGTGAGGTCGTTGAACTTCTTGCGGCACTGGGTGTGAGTCCTTAGGGCCAGGCTTCTGGACGATACGTAATGGGCCGCCTCCCTCCACACCCTTGTGAACTCCCGGGGCAATGGCCTGCCTGCCAGTGTCTGGAAACAGCACTGCCCATCGGTGTTCCACAGCCACAACCAGAGCCTCCAATGCCTGGTCTCTAAACCGGTGAGCTCTCTCCCTGGGCCTCTGAGTAGCCATTATAATCTTAGGTGAAGATTTGCACCTCCTTGCAGGCCCTGGTCAAAAGCAGCAATGATCAGGGTGAGGCTGTGCAGCATGATGGACCCTTTCCTTTAAGAACTGGAAGGTGCCAGTATGTCTGAGTACAAGGTAATTGACATCACCTGAGCTTGAGTAGCGCCCCGAGGTAATGCCCCGTTACCTGACGTTAGCGCCCTAACAGAGGTGTGTAGCGCTCCAAATACCTCCAGGGCTGCTGGAGACGAATTTCCCGGTCGCCGGCGATAATTTGCACCGAGCGATAAATTTTACGCCCAGCCAATATTAGCGCCCCAAAATGGTTGATACCGAATTTTTCCCCCATAGAATCATAGAATGGTTACAGCACAGAAGGAGGCCATTCGGCCCGTCGAGCCCATGCCGGCTCTCTGCAAGAGCACTTCAGCCATTCTCACTCCCCTGCCCTTTCCCCGTAGCCCTGCAAATTTCTTTCCTTCAGGTACTTATCAATTCCCTTTTGAAAGCCACGATTGAAGCTGTCTCCACCATGCCTTTAGTCAGTGCATTCCAGATCCTAACCACTCGCTGCGTAAAAAAGTTTTTCCTCCTGTCGCCTTTGGTTCTTTTGCCAATCAACTTAAATCTGTGTCGTCTGGTTCTCGACTCTTCCGCCAATGGGAACAGTTTCTCTCTATCTACTCTGTCTAGACCCTGTATCTGGAGTTCAGTCGCAGATTAGCCATAATTCATTGAATGGCAGAACTGGCTCGAGGGGCTATATGGCCTACTCCTGTTCCTATGTTCCTATGATACACTTACTTCATAAAAATCTATCGATCTCAGTCTCGAAAATTTCAATTGACCCAGCATCCACAGCCTTTTGGGACTGTTCCAGATTTCCACTACTCTTTGTATGTGATAGATTCTTCCTGATTTCCCTCCTAAATGGCCTAGCTCTAATTTTAAGATTATACTTCCTAGTTCTGGATTCCCCCATCTGAGGAAATAGCTCCTCTGTATCTACCCTATCGAATCCTTAATCATTTTAATTCGATCACTCCTCAACCTTCTAAACTCATGTGAACACAAATCAAGTTTATGTAATCTGTTCTCATAATTTAACCCGTTAAACCCCTGGTATCATTTTGGTAAATCTGTGCTGTATCCCCATCAAGGCCAATGTGTGGTGCCCAAGACTGAATATAATGGATCAGAAATTCCGTCCACAGCCCTCCCGTGTGCGGAGGGCTGCGATCTGGAAAGATCTGCGCATGGACCGGAGGGCTCCCGGGAGGCGCAGAATTCCGTTGCTGTGCCTCTTCAAACTGCCGGTGCGCAGGGCACGCGTATCCCAGGGTCGCAGGCGGATCGCAGCGTCCCTGGGATCACGTGGGCCATGGGGAGCCAATCAGAGCAGGGAATCTCCATTCATAGATTTGACAGGAAGACCTGTCAAATCTATGAATAGAGATCAGCCCCAAAACATAAGTAAAACTTCAAATAAATTTTAAAAAACAATCTCATTTTTAAAATGACTATAAATTACATAAATTAACTATTTTAAACAAAAATTTAAAAGTTTTTAACGGGGCTAAAAATAAACTTACCTTTCTTTAAAGTATTTTAAAATGATAAATCAGTAGAAACATTTTTTTTTTTTACTTTCTTAAACTATTAGCCTGCTAAAAGCAGGCCTTGCGCCTGCTTTTCTAGGCGCAGTTGTTCCCGACTTACCTGGACTCAAGACAGCGTGGAAAAAAACGGAAGTTTCTGACGTACGCGCTGCCTATCCGGCGCAGGCGTTTGTCCAGTCAAGCCCTTTCTGCAGAGAACGGAAGTGCCGGTTTCCAGCGCATGCGCAGTGCATGCGTAAAACCGACTCTTCCGTTGGCCCTACGGGTGAGTACACAGCGCGCACCCACCCGTAGGGAATGGAATTTCTAGGCCAATACTTCAGATGGGGTCTGACCAAAGGCCCCAAAGAGCTAAAGCATCAATTCCACCCCTTTGAATTCCAACTGCCTTCAGAACATTCCATTCACCTTTTTAATTGCTTTTTGTACCTGTGCACTAGCTTTTAGTAATTTGTATACATGGACACCTAAATCCTCATGCTCCTCCACAGCTCCTATGTAGGGGGAGAAGAACTGGCAGCTCTATTGGGGAGGTGGCTGGCAGAAGGGTTGGATGGAAGATCTCCATGTATTGGGACTCGGGCATCCCTACTTGTATTTGGAGGGGGAAGGGGCTGATAGTGTACCCTGCCTTAAGGGATGGAAACCCTGTATATTAGAATTAAGCCTTTGCCCATGCTGAATGGCCTCAGCAACCCTGGGTTAGGGAAGGCAGAATTGACCGCGGTTCCAGTTCATCCTTAGTATTCTGCCCAATCTGGACATCAATGTGGGCAGGTGCAGGCTCAGCTGTGAGGTCCCGCAAAGTTGAATATCCTGCCACATTTCACCACCTAGGCGCATGCGTGAAGAATGGCGAGGGTTTGGTAGGTGATTATGGAACTGTACCCAAACAGGAAGTCAGTGCCTTCGGGAGAGGAGGGTGGGAGGGGAGGAAACTGGTGGAAATTTATAAATCATTCAACTAGTTGATAAATTCCTACTGAAGCCCCAATTATGGCCAAAGCTTAAACTTGTTCTGAAATTATTTTCGTACACTTAAAAAAAAAGTCTTACATTTTTGGACAGATATAAAGTTCTCACATAAATAATTTTATTACAAATCAATAGACCTTGCTAATAGAAGCCTGGCTGCCTATTGCACTGCTGTTTAGTCAGCATGTTGTCTATTAGCATTCATTTTATCTGTCAAATAGAGTTAACAGATGGATTTACTACAGTTGGCACGATAACACAGGTGATCCTGAAAATAAAAGGTTGTTCAGTTCAACTCACTCACTTCTGCTCAGTGTGGTTTTCGCTCTCAACCTTCTCACGTTGCAGGCCACCTTGTCCAGCTATGAGGATGGAGGATTTGGGGCTGTTGACTTCTTTATTAGGGGTGCACTCCTCGGGGCTGTCAGTGCAGTATCCATGGTGTCATCCAGTCCTTGCTTCCCATTGATGGAAGGCTTGGTTCCATACAACGCTCCATCCAGCACTTCAATGAACAATTGGCAAATATCACCCAACCAAGGTAAGTAAGCCAAGGTTCACATAACCCTGAGGTTCAAACCTTCTGGTTGATAATCGAGCGTTAAAGTGCTTCAGTTATTAATTCTCATAGATGGACTGTTCAAAGCATTTATGTATTCTGATTACACAACAGCTGAACATCACTCTGAAATACTTAGCACAGCCTCATCTACTGAGCTATTGAGTCATAAAGACCAAGATGATCCCAGGTTTGATTCCTGCTCTGTGCCAAGTTAACTAATCTCAGCTAGGGTGGCCAATGGGTTGGTACAGTTGGTCGGTGTGCCCCTGGGCTAGAATGGGGGAAAAGGAAATCAGCCAGGGTTCCAGCTTCTGAGCGCTATATAGTGACTCCGGCTGGAAAGTACACAAGGTGGATATTAGATGAAGACAGGATCAGGCGCGGCTATGATGTCCCCCATGATTAAATAGCCCGTGCCGACTCGCTGTCTAGACCTACGCATGAAGAATGTTTGCTTGGGTGAGGTACTAGAGAGCTGCTGGTGAACCAGACCCCAGGCTGGGGCGGCACCTTCAGCAGTGGAGGAGGGGTGAAAACTGTAAAGAAAAATTTAAAAAGAAACACGTAAAATATTTGGGGGTAGAGTTTCCACCTTAAATGTGATCGGCAATCTGGGCGCAAATTGCGCTCGAAATTGCGTCAGTTTTCCGAAGTGAAGTTATGGTTCCAGTTTCCGCACAAACTCATTTGCATAATTATAAATGTAAAATCTTACATGAAACAGCATAATTGGGCAGCGTTTCAGAATGTAATTGCTTATTTTTTTTGCCCTTGCATTAAAAAATATTCCTCGATGTATTTAAGAGTGGTAACCTGGTGCAGTTTTACTAATACAGCTGAAAATGGGTTTATCACAAAAGATAATCATTTTTAATGAGAGTATCTCATTTGGTGAGTAACGAAATTAAAAAAAACTGAAAATGACTTAAAAAAATACAGAACCATTTACCAGTTTCATTGGTGAACACCAGTCAGTTTCTTAGTAAATTAAACATTTTCAATATTTAAAAGCTTTTAGCAGGTGCATATTAGTGCCCTTGCGCCTAAAAAAAAGATTAATTTTAAGAGCCTCCTCGAAGGGCTGCAAACGAGCGCAATTAGCGGAAATTCGCCGTGGTGATTAATTCGATCTGGGGGGGTTTGGCCAGTTTTGTGGGCGGGGCTGACTTCCAGCGCAATGTTTTTTAAACCAGCGTTAAAGATCACGGAAACTTGACTTGCGCTGGGCCTAATTTGCACTTGAAATTCCGCGATCTTTTATGCTGGTTTGGCTGATTTCGGACGAATAATACCAGCGCAGTCCAGCGGAAACTTTACTCCCACGATATGTTTTGAAGCCGATTGTATGTTAAATTTTGATCCTTTGTAGATAATAATAAACTAATTATGAATTTAAGAATTTTTTTAAAAATTAGAATGAATTTTCATTGATTTAACTAAGACATGCAATTTGTGAAATGTACAATTAGATAAATGTATGAATATAATATGTTATATTTTCCAAGTTGTATTATGTTGCAACCGAAGAAGGCTTCAGTTAGACTAAGCTTTTTGATTTCAAGCTTTTCTTAAAACAATCCCTTCATCTGTTCATGAGTTTTTCTTTTCCTTCTCAGGATGTAGGCGTCGCTGGCAAGGCTGGCATTTATTACCCATCCTTAGTTGCCCAGGTTTGATACAATAGAGTGGCTTGCTAGGTCACTTGAGAGAGTAGTTAAGAGTCAACCACGTTGGAGTTACATACAGGCCAGATCAAGTAAGGACGGCAGGTTTCCTTCCCTAAACGACATTAGTGAACCAGTTGGATTTTTACGACAAGCCGATAGCTTCATGGTCACTTATGCAGGTTGAGCTTCCAAAATCCAGAGTTGCGGAATCCGGACTCTGGGACGATTGGTGGCAGGGTCGTCCGGAATCCGTAAAATGTTCCGGAATCCAGAACTCCGGATTTTGGACGCTCAACCTATACTTCAAAAAGCCATTGGCCCAGAAATTGATCTCGCTCTGTTCCCGCGGGGGTAAGGAGCAGGCGCGATCTCTCACTCCGCGTTGGCTTTTTCAGATCCAGCTCGCACGAACTTGATGTTCTAGACATCAGCTGGGCAGTGCTTGCGTATCCCACCGGCGTAGTGAATTCGTGCGAGCTGTGGGATCACGTGACTCAGTTAGAGCCAATGGCAGCACACCATCTTCCATTCATAAGTTTCACATACGTGCTGTGAAAGCTATGAATCTTACACACCCCCAAAATAACAGCTAAACCTCAATTAAATTTAAAAAAAAACCATCACATTAATAAAATAAGTATAGTTAAATAAATTAACCATTTTAAATAAAAAATTAAATTTTTGAAAAAATTTAAAATCTTTTAAAAAGTTATAAAAATAAACTTACCTGTCTTTAAAGTCTCTAAAAAAGATATACCTGTTAAAAAAAATTCAAAATAATACTTAATTCACTACTTACCTTGTTAAAAGTGGGTCTTACTCCTCCTTTTTTCGTTTCTAAAATCTTCCGTCCTTACCTGCGCGTCCAAAGCACTAAGTGCACAGCGTGCGCGCAGCCTGTAGCGCGCACGCGGTGCACCGAGGAACCGCCCCCTTTTCCAAAGACCAAGTGCCGGTTTTCAGCGCATGCGCAGTGCATGCAGAAAACCGGCAATTGGAGAGAGAATACGCGAGAGTACGCAGTGCGTACTCTCGCGCAGCGGGATCAATTTTTGGCCCATTAACTTTTGTTGTCTTTTTTTGAAAAATCCTATGAAAAATGCAAGTGATGCAATAAAACTTTAGTGTTGTGTTTTATCCTCCTTAATCTGCACAGCTCACTAAGTGTTTCCGCCAGGCTGCGGCCACGGCACCACGCCGCCCTGGTGGCCTAGTGTGGGCCATCGGATGCTCTGCAGAGCTCGCAGCGTCCCTCCCCTTTAACAGAAGGGGAGGGGCGGAGAAACGCGTCAGCGCTACGCGGAGCGGCCCAGGCATTTCCGGATTCGGAACGTGTTTCTGATGTCCGAAGTCCAGAAACGCCCGAGCCCAGGTTGCGATATTTCCAGACTTCGGACATCAGAAACACGTTCCGAAGTCCAGAAAAACACAAAAACCGGCTCGGCCTCGGTCCCAAGGTTGCCGGATTCAGGACGCTCAACCTGTACTGATAGCAGCTTTTTATTTCGAGATTTAAAAAAAAACCTGAACTCATATTCTCAAACTGCTGTAGTGGAATTTGAACTCATGTTCTCTGGATTATTAGTCCAGGCCCTTTTGCTGATGCTTTACACTTGATACAAATATAAGGCTGTAAATTGCTTTACTGTTCAGGGTCTGATTTTGTGGTGGCGTTTTCACATCACATTTGAAAGAACAAAGTCACAAAATTGCCTTAGAGAGTACTCAAGTGGTTACTTTTCACTTATCAAACTCAAAGATATAATGAGAAATTCAGAGGGGTAAGGTCATTTTACAAATTCACTTTAATTCAATTTCAAGTGCTCACCTGACTTTTAAACCACAGTTAATAATTGTAGGCCCTACAAGGACATAACAATGCCCAGAGGAAACTGTTAAAGTCACGGGCTGCTATCTAAAATAGACGGCAGCGGCTGGTGCAGTAGCCGAGGCTCTGTGTGGCAAGTAACGGCTTTTTCTGTCATCAGTCTCCACCTGGTCCTTCAGATCAGAAAGCCAGCAGTCTTCTTCCATGCTGGACAGCCTCAATCCTTTCATCTAGGTGCTGCGGTTTAGAAGTCTCCGTTAGTTGTGTCTAACCCTGAGCCACTATTTGTCTGCAAACCCCCCTCTGAGCGTCCCCGCGGTGAATCAGTTTATAAACATTCTACAAAAATGATATGGGAACTTGATACTTGCTTAAGCTTTGATCTCAGTTTTTAACATTTCAAATTTACGATCAAAATGCTTCCATTGGAAACATTGCAACTGCGTTAAAAGATTCAATATTGCTTCTCTTCTGCCTCGCTGAAAATTCAGAATCCAGCACATGCATGGAATAGCACATGAAGCCGCAAATCTTCGAAATCCAATGCAAAACTCACTTAATTCTTTTAGGAATAATATCCCCTCGGCCAATGATATGGGTTAACTTCAAGGTTATCAAAAGAAAACACACCCCAACAGGTTCAATATTCTGCTGTCTGCCTAAATATTTGGGAAAAAAAAAAAGGTGTTGCTACATAATAAGGACCCACACACAAAAAAGACAACTAACTATGTTTTTACTTGAACCCATTGGGTTGCATCCATTTTTATTTCCACTACAGGATGCGTACAACAGAAAATAAACCTGCGTTACAGGATTAATTGGAGGATGGATTTTGTATCAGTGACTTCTATCAATGCCATTGTATCTACATCATCATATATTTGTAAAAAAGAATTTCTTCCTATTTTTGAGACTTTTTCCCTCTCCACACATACACAGCAAATTCTCGGCTGAAACAGCAGATAGGTGACCAGCTCCCAGCATCTACCAATGCTGCTTTGTAGCAGGCTATCGGTATCTACACAAAAGTAGCCAGGGAAAATGTGCTTTCCGATTATTC
This sequence comes from Squalus acanthias, assembly GCA_030390025.1. Taxonomy (NCBI): domain Eukaryota; kingdom Metazoa; phylum Chordata; class Chondrichthyes; order Squaliformes; family Squalidae; genus Squalus; species Squalus acanthias. Next base: position 66,706,708 of record CM059439.1, read on the forward strand.
CTTGCCTGTCTGTGAGGAAAGACTTCCAGCACCTCCCCAAGATAGCCTTGCTAGAGTTCAAGAGGTTGGTAGTCGCAGGTAAACTTATGTGCTGTCACTCCATCATTTGATAAGAAAAGCAATTGTTTGGTGTGGCTCCTAGCATCACCACTCAGGAACATAATTCCAGGGGAATGCTGAAGGGAAGTTTAAAGTCACATTCTCCTTTTATTTAAGAACATCAGACACATTTTAGAACTCCCTTTACCATAGGAATTGCTAGACGAATAAAAGACCAAGGTCTATCTAGTTTGCCTTCTACCATCCTGGTAGTCAGATGATACAATGATATAGAGTTGTTGACTAATCGTAGTAATCGATCTCTATCGATTAGTCAACAACAGACCCAGCTATGAGGTGAGGAAAACCCCAGTGGTGGAGAGTTTTGGGAACCATAGGTCCAAAGATACCTGTTCCTCCAAGCATGCTACACTTGCCACGTGTCATGTCCCAAATTACTCATATACTGTATCCCAAAATCAGCAGAAAAAGTCCCTCTTTAATATTTGGAAGCATTTTTTGCCTTAGCGCCACCAAAACCACAGTGCAAAATAATGAAAGTCAAAGTTGCATTGGCACAAAAGTACCTGTGACACTGTTTGCCCTGATCAGCTAGCACAGGTGATAACATCCCGAAGAGCAGCTGGCCTTTCCAAGACAGGACAAAATACAGCAAAATCGTAAAGTAATTCTTTGTAGCATTTAATGCACCGAGGAAATCCTCCCTCTATGTAACAAAATCGTTTCGGGAATTTAATCTTTAGTTCAGTAAGTAAGCTCACCAGTCCAAAAGAATGCTGGAATCAAAAATGACATTCCATTGTGTTGAAAGTGAAATCTTTTTCCAGTAATGTCAGCCGCTGGTTTTGAAGACAGAAAAAAGAGTAGCAAGGAAAAGGTGTGACCCCTCATCTTTTTTTGGTCTTACCAATTTTTTCCTTGCTTTCCCGGAAGGCTTTGACTCATTACTGGGGTACAGTCACATGGGCACTGGCAATCCTACGCTGCCTCAGCCAAGCAGCCATCAATTATGGGTGAGCCTTGACAGTGAACGTTGGCAAGATATTTTTCCCTGGGTGGGGATGTGGGGGGTGGGGGGGGGAAACAGAGACGAGCCTGATCCTGTCATTGCCCAACATCCAGATATGTGCAACTTGGAGAGCTGACCTTTCACCTCTCTCGGGGGCACCTCTTTGGATCTATGCCAGTGTGGGGGTCAGCGGCTGTATTTTCCCTACCCCCCCCCCCCCATCTCTGAAGCCTGGCTCTCCTTGCCAATGATAAATAGGTTAAGGTGCACTATTGTAATTGCCACTGTATCTGTTCTTGAATGACCACAGTATGACACAGAGCTCGCTTAGTTAATGGTATTGTACTCTGAAATCTTGGCAAAAAAAAGGAAAATAAAAATAAAGAACATGTAACTGAAAAAAGGTGAAGTATAGGTTATTTGTATTAAAAAATTCTAATGGGTAATGCACCATTAAGATATGATTAATAATAATACATTTCGTGTATGTTGTTTTTCAAAACTGAAGGCTGTGTTGGAAAAGTGGTAGCTTTGACCTTTGCTCACTTCATTCTATATACTTACTGCAACTTCAGGGATAGCATACAGTAGTAATCAAACAGTTTGTTTTGGTACTAGTGGCAGCTTTACCAGTCTAGCACCAGACCAATAAATGTTTGATCATTGGTGGGCAAACTAAAACACAGTCTGCCATTTAGCAATAAGTGATACCTCGATTGGATATTTTCAAATGATTAGCTGCCATTTTGGACAGTTCTGCAGGGCGATATATCGTATTTGTTTTCCTATTTTCTCCCACCCTTGCTATGACTGATTATGAGTGTGGGTCATTTCAGCCAACAGACAGTTGCAAGGACTCTTCAGTGTAGGAGGTGGGCTTCGGTGGTGCGATAAGTGCCCCTCCCCAAGACAAACAATCTAACCAGGTAAGACCGGTAAAACTCATTTGCTTGGGTAAACCTGAGTATTAATTGTGATGAAAGGTTGCCATCTTGTCCGGTTTTGAACAGTACAGCCCGATTTCTTAAGCGGGCCACCCAGATATTCTACAATATATAAGACGGTCACCCAAAGTCTGTTCTTTTTAAAAAATAAAGTACCATTCTCTACTTTGCCCCTGCGTTTGAATGTGTGGAGACCTTACTTATTAATGCTCAGGTTTTCAATCAATTGTCACTGGCAGCAAACCGGTTATCAAAATTCCAGCCTTAATCCCGCCCCCTCGCCCACCTCTCCCAATTTTGGACCTGAGAAAGGGAAGAAACCTAACTGTGATGAAGATTCTGACTCAGTCTCTTAATTTGGAGTCCAATGCTCCAAGTGGGATCCCGTAAGAGAGTCAGATATGTTGCACATACAATACTAGCATATAGAAAGATTTACATTTCCCCGTCATAGATATATTTGACAAACATTTTAAAAATCAACATTTGACTACGACAATAATAAAAATGACAAAATCACTTTTGGTCATAACTATTCAGGCTCTGAAGCTTGCAACCACTGCACCAGCAATTCCTGAGTTATTTGCGCTGTGCCATTGCTAACCTTAGTCCCCTCTTCAGTTTCGAAAAGTCAATAAAAAAACATCAAAGTTTCAAATACATTCAACAGACAAAAAAGATATCATAACAGTAAACTGCTCACTTAAAGGAAACCAGATAATACATTCAATATGTCACCAAATAAATTATTAATTAATGAGGTACTTTGGCTTCAAACAAAACATGCTCAGCAAGCTGCTACACCTAAATTCTGTCGGCCTCTGCATTAGCTGTAGGAGATTGTGGGCCATTCTTGCGTTATTCCCAGGCACACTCGTCTCATTTGTCAGCCAGCGCTGCCTCGCAGGAGTGTATGACCACTTTAAGCAGCAGAGGTAGCTGTTGCAAGGGAACGCGTAGCAGTTTTCCTATAAAATGACAGAAGGAGGACTTATTAAAACAAACCAAAAGTGTTTTCCCAAGTGTAAGAGCCACTTGGTTTTCCAAAAGCACAAACAGCTAGGTTACAAGTACGTGTGTGTAAAGAAAAAGTATGAATTAAGATAATACCACTGGAAATCTCAAATATAAAATAACAGAAAATGCTTGGGACTCCCGGTTAAACTGTCACTTTTCATTGCTATGTACCCAAAGCATCTTTGCCCCATTGATATGTACCCAAAATATCTTTGCATCAGTGATAAGATGGCAGTACAACTGCAGCCTCTATTAACTTTGAGAGTTCTGACAAGAGGTTGTCTGCACAGAGGTCACTTCAGAACAGGAAAAACAACTTGGGGCCTGTTTGAAATTTTTATTCAATATAAACCATGTAGTTCATTTTATAATTATCTTAAGAATTCAGTTATTACAAGTAATATAATCCCCAAATAAACCCCACTTAATACTGTAATAATATTCACTCAATAAATCGGTACCACATTTTGAGATTGCCACTGTCATGATAGAGAACAGTGAATGATTAAAGAGGAAGAGATTAGATAGTGTGTGCAATTCTTGGGCTAAGGAGACAGCTGCTCATGTAGTGTGCCAGTAATTGTACAGCCTTAGAACAAGATTGAACCAGATTTATGACTTTTGACCTCCAATAAACTTTATTAGTCTATTGCTAATTAGTCTTAAACTATAAATAAAAGGGCAAAACACACATGGAGTAGTAACAAGCGGCTCAAGTGGAGTTTGAAGTGAATCCTGATACCTTTCTTTCCCAATGATGTCTTGATATACATCAATTATTGTTGCTATGTTATCCCATATTAATCCTTAGACTGCTGGAGCTCCAGGGAAATCCAGGCTCCCTGGGCCAGCCAATTTTAAAAGTTCTCAGTTCACACAATGTGACCCTGAAACAAAGCCTAACCTCACAACGTAAAGCTATTCAAATGTCAAGACTAACTTTATTACTGTAATACTAACATATCTCCCATGGCATTGCTTACAGTAAGTCAAGAGGACAGCTGTTTGAAAAGGACTGGAGCATTATACCATATAACATGCAATGGATTATTCTCGTGTTAAGGGCAGCAGTGTCATCTTTCAGTAAATAAACCTTATTTCAGTAAACAGTATTTTCTGTTGCTGCAAACATTTCTCTAAAAGTAACAGAAAATAACTGGCTTACTCCATTTTTTTACTTTATTTTTATGCACAGTACAGGTAATGCCTGAAGTGTGACAGACCCACTGTAAAACCCACCCCTCTACGTCTGTGCATTGTACACATTAAAACAGAAGTGCAAACGTAATAAATCATTAATGAATTTGCAAGTATTGCCATAGATACAATTATGGAGGCAGGTTTTGGGACTGGAATACTAATTGTGTTGAATATACATATATGGTTACTTCAAAGCTAGATATTTGTAGCATGTAATAATTGTAATTTTGCAATATAATCAATAACCAAAAGAAGTTTGTGGCTTGCAGAATGCTTACCAGCTCTACAGACTGATGCAGGCAACATACATCTCACCAAACTGTCCAGTACCAGCTTACAAGCTAAAAACTTCGATCAATATGAATATCGATGCAGTGACTGGCCAATGCAGTCCATGGCATACTCACTCAGAGTGCTGATAATAGAACTTTAACCTTCACACTGCTAGCATTAACTGGGAAAACCACCTCCATAAATAATATAGTCATGCATGAATAAGTGCACATACACATGTGTATGTAATAAATATACTAGTATACACATTCGTCACCAGTAAGCTAACATCTCTACCTGCCAATCATGCAACTTGTAGCAAAGTTTGAATTGCTTGTTTTATTTAAATAAAGATCAGATTTTGTCTTTGATAGAAAGATCAAATTGGACTGTTTCCCTGAATTAATTAGCAACGTTATTCCTTTTGAGAGAAAGAATTGGCTTGTTCTATTATGTATATTTGTTGCAGGTACACAACGTGTTCATATCATCCTGGATATTTACCACAGTGTGTGTGACTATTGTTAACAAGATACATGTACGAAATACTGATGAATTTGTCTGGGTATCTATTAGCCACTATATTTATGCCATCTGTTCCCTATTGTTAATTTGATATTCACAGGAAGTATTCTATACATAGGAACCGACACATCAAAGAGTAAACAGAAGTGTTGGGTATTTTTGGTCTGAGATGTTCACCATCTATACTTATGGTACTGTTAGTATATGCCAATTATTGTGCTTGATATTGCTTTTTATTTGTAAACAAACATGTTGGCCCGGATTTTGTGGCCACTGGTGAAGGAATGGCGCTCACCGTTCATCACACTTACAGCTGCCCACTAACTTTTTGTGGGCTTTTGAGCAGAAACTTACGAGATTGAGAGATCCTTTTCAGTGCAGTGCCCTCTATAGGGGATATGTGGCGTGTGTGAGCAGGACAAGCAACAGCGTGACTCTTCAACTCATCAGATTGAAGAATCCTCACTGAGACACACAGCGGGCGAAACTTGACTCGGTAGCACCTGTTGTTTGGGTGCTACGTGGCCCCTTAGGGTTTCAAAATGGCGTCCGCAGCGCGCGCGTGCACACATCTGACGTGAAGTGCCTCAGACGCCATATTGGTAAAGGGATTAACGCATGTGTACTTAACGTCCGCTGGAAGTATGCAGAGCAGGCAGATCATGACGTCAATCAGCATGCAATGCTGATTTGACGCCAGCTGGCATTTTGGAGCTCCATGTTCCCGCCAACGCCATCTCTTAACCTCGCACAGCTGAACATGACATTAGGCAGCAGGAAGGACCCCCCCACCAGTGCTATTTAAAGGGATCATCAACTACTTACAGGTTTGTTGCTGGTTTATTCCTTCTGGCTGTTGCTGCAATTCTACACATTTTGGGTGCTTTCTATAGTTGGCTAAAGTTTCAATAGTCTACAGGGAGTGGTGTGGCAGGTGCTGAAGTACTTTTTGCTGGCTTCAAGGCTTTTGCGCAAACCAGTTGCTCCCAGACATGGGTGTACTAGTAGGCCTTCATCTGGGAGAATGAGCAGAGGCCACGCAGAGCAGGACAAGCTGCTAGAAGAGGGAGGAGGAGCAGGGTGAGAGGTGCTATCACCAGGGTGTTCAGGGAGCAATTCTCCTACCTGAACTTCAGTGACAACCAATGCTTGAGACGTCTGCACTTCACTAAGGAAGTCATCACTGAAATCTGCCACCTGCTGCAGCCACAACTCCAACCTCAGAGCAGGGAAAGGACCACATTGCCAGTGGCTGTGACGGTGTCCGTGGCTATGAACTTTGATGTGTCTGGCTCCTTCCAGGCTGCTGCTGGAGAAATTAGCAACATCTTGCAGTTTGCAGTGCACTGTTGCACAAGGGAGGTCACTGAGGCTCTCTATTCAAAGAGAGATAACTTCATCTCATTTCCTCTTGCCAGAACGATTCCACTGCCTGGACCACTCTGGAGGAGCCCTGCAGCACTCAGCTGAGCGGGTCTCAAGATTTATCATGGTCTGCTGCATGCTGCACAACCTCGCCATCATGAGGGCACAGCCCTTGCCACCACCTAACCGGTGGGAAGCTGAGGAGCAGGAGCACGAGGAGGAGGAGGAAGAGGAGGTCAAGGAAGAGGAGGAAGAGAAAGGGAGGCTGCAACATAAACAGCCCCTTTCTGCCCGGGCTGTACGTGAAGAACTAATTGAAGAGCGATACCAGTAACCACGACCCCAATTCCCCATTCACCAACAGTCCCACACTCCTTACCTGCCCTCTGTCAGTGACCATCAATTCGTCCATAATGCAAAAATAAAAGCCAACACAAGATACACATTCCAAACCAAATTTATAAATAAAATCAGTCATATTGCATACAAAATTAAACTAATCAGCCTTGTGCATTCCCTTAGTGCCTGTCTTCTATGTGCCTTTGCCTGTCCTAGTGCTCCTACGCAGTGCTAACCCAATGACTGCAGCATGGCTGGTGGAAGGCTGCTGACATTCAGTGGAGGAAGCTGCAGATGACCTTGGAGGATGACCTTGAGCAGCTCTGGGCCTAGAAGACTCGGCTTCGTACTGCACCATCTCGGCATGGGCGGCATCAGTCTAGGCTGGCTGGCTGACAGGCAACAGCAAGGGCACTGGTGGAGTGGCAGGGGTGGGATCACGAATGCTGTCATCCTGAGAGAGGACAGCAGGCTCGTGCTCCATAGAGCCACTGTCACTTCCCCGGGGTGGCGCCTCAGCAATCCTAGTAATCTGTTGGAGCAATCCTTTGAACACTGGTATCCAAAGCCATGATGGTAGCAGTCGGAGCTTCCACTGCAGCACACAGACATTGGGGAGTGGGACTGACTGGATTGCTCTACAGAGAGCCGGCATGGACATGATGGGCCAAATGGCCTCCTTCTGTGCCGTATGACTCTATGACTCTATGACTTGTGCTGCAATGGAAGCTGAGACATCAGCCATCAGACACTGCATCATGATTGGTTCCACAAGTGTGCTGATGGAGTTGGCCACCAGTCCCATGCTGGAAAGGATAGGCTCCAAGCTCTGCACAAAGCCCAGTGCCAAGTTGGTGCTGGACTCCTCCGTGCTCCTTGACAATGAATGCAGGCTTTCTGGCAGGCTTCCCAATACACCAAGCATTTCGAAGTGTACACCCATCAGTCTTTTCCTGTAATAACAACAGAAAACGCTGGAAAAACTCAGCAGGCCAGGCAGCATCCGTGGAGAGAGAAAGAGAGTTAACGTTTCAGGTCGATGACCTTTTATCAGAACTGGGAAGAGCCGGAAATCAAATCGATTTAAGGCCAGGGTAAAGCTGGGAAAAGGGGGAGGGGATAAAGGAACAAAGGGGAAGATGAAGAGACATTAAGAGACATTAAGAGATATGCAAGGCTAGAGGTGGTGTAAATGTGACAGATTAAGGCTGAATGAAGTGTGAAATCCACTGGCAGAATGAAGGACAGCTGCCAGCTTCTAGGAGGAAAAAAAAGGTGGGGGGGGACAAATAAAAGGGTGGATAAAATAAAATATAAATGTGATTGGAGCTGAGGTTATGAACTAAAATTGTTGAACTCGATATTGAGTCCAGAGGGCTGTAGCGTGCCTAAACGAAAGATGAGGTGCTGTTCCTCGAGCTTACGCTGAGCTTCCGTGGAACAGTGTAATAGGCCGAGGACGGTGAGGTCAGAGTGGGAGTGAAGCGGTGAATTAAAGTGACAGGCCACCGGGAGCTCGGGGTCCCCCTTACGGACTGAACGGAGGTGTTCCGCAAAGCGGTCACCCAATCTGCGTTTGGTCTCCCCAATGTAGAGGAGTCCACATCGTGAGCAGCGAATACAGTATACTAAATTGCAGGAAGTACAAGTAAATCGCTGTTTCACCTGGAAGGGGTGTTTGGGGCCCTGGACAGTGGGAAGAGGGGAGGTATAAGGGCATGTGTTGCATCTCCTGCGCGTGCACGGGAAGGTGCCGGGCGAAGGGGAAGGGGTGCTGGGGGTGGTAGAGGAGTGGACTAGGGTGTCGCGGAGGGAGCGGTCCCTACGGAATGCTGAAAGGGGAGGTGAGGGGAAGATGTGTTTGGTGGTGGGATCACGCTGGAGGTGGCGTAAATGGCGGAGGATGATCCGTTGAATGTGGAGGCTGGTGGGGTGAAAGGTGAGGACAAGGGGAACCCTATCGTGGTTCCGGGAGGGAGGAGCAGGGGTGAGGGCAGATGTGCGGGAGATAGAACGGACACAGTCTTTTCCTGTAGCCTAGCCCATCAAAGTCCTCATCTCAGTCCTCTGCAGCAGAACTTGTTGCGACTTCGACCCCTGGCGAGCTGGCGCCTGCGCTATCCTTGCCCTCTGCCCTGGCTGCAGTTCACATGCCCGGTGTCTCGCCTCTATGCTATCCTCCAAATTATGCGCAGTGTCAGTATCTGAGCTGGTGGCTGCGAGTGTGAAATCGAGTGACGGTGTATCTTCATCTTCACTATCTTCCTGCTCTTCCACCACTGACTGGGCAGGTTGCAGTTCTTGGGTATCTGAAGTGAAAAAGGGACAAAGGTTGGGTTGTGGTGAGGGGAGAGGAGAAAGTAAGATGTGCATGCTTACACCATCTGCAGCTTATAAGTCAGAAGAGATTGTGGGGTGAGGGGGAAGTGGGATGCAAGAAGGAGGATTAGGTATTAGCATATTGTAATCTTCAATGGATTCAGCCCCGCTGGTGGCCACAGCCACAAAAATGGCCCTTCCCATAATGGCCAGCACTGTCTCCTTCATAGGGGTTAGAACATGCAGGCGTGCCTCTCCCCCTCCAGTTAGATTCTGCTGCCTCCGGTTGTGCGTCACAATGAACAGCGCGGTTAGTGGTGGCTGCACGCAGAAATCATTATAATGAGCAGGCAGCATGAAGCATGAAGTTGATGTGCTGTCTGCATTACATTGAATGGGCGCGGGTTAATCGCGCATCCTGATCCGCGCACCCATTTTCGTGACTATCCAATTAACCCCCGCAGAGTCTAAACCAGGAAGTAAAAATTAGAATATTTAATTCAATGTATAATCATGTACAGAAAGCAAAATAAAGTGAGGGAAAGAAATATGGGATTAAGAGAGAGATAAAAGAGACAGAAAGAAAAAGTTGTAAAAATTTATTTTACATTTTAATTTTTTTTAAATCGCCAACAATAATTAAAATCTGAAGGAATGAGACTCCACACTTGTAAAATTTAATTTTCAGTGCCAGAGAGGTTGTTTGGCAGCAATTAAGATTTATCACGCCGTTAAAAATTCCCTTACACCTGAATGCACCAGCCCTAACATTTTCTGGTGTGTTTAGTGCGTATCTAGTGGGTAAGTACAGCAACTTCACCCTTCATGTATGTGAATGCCGAGTCTATCGGCGAGGTATGGTGAAACATCTGGAGGAGCAGAGTAACTTGGACCGCAACTTCCTGATTTCCATGTTTAACTGCACATGTATGGTCGCCGGATGTTGCATGTCCGATTTACTCCATAATAACGGTGAATGCTGATATCCTCACCGTTATTTTAACAGCAAAATCCCGGCCAATAGTTGCTTTATTCTATAAATTCTGCTTTTGGTTAAGAATAGCTGCAAAAACAGTTGGTACTGCATCACAAGTTCAAACTAGTCAGCAGATTATTAGAAGCGATTATGGATAGAAAAAGTAAGTACTACAGGAAGTGCTGTTCAACTATAGTTCTAAAAACTCCAAACTATAATACTATAGACTTATGACTGTAATTATACAATGAGACATACATGAAAGTAACTATGAAACTTGACACTTGAATTGTACTAGACCTGGTGAAGCATAGTAATACCAGTGCAGGTTAAAATGATTGAAGATATTCACTTCAATAAAGTAAACAAAAAAGTGAGATCATAGAGAAATCCCAGAGCACAAGAAAAAGCCTTTTAGGTCATATACATTGTATATAAATTTATTGGTAAAACCATTGATGGAGCCACTTTATCTGTTAGAACACTTAATTAAAGTTATACCGTTAAGTGTTCAGCAGGTGGAACTTTATTAGGAGGACATCCACCACACTTCAGTTGGTCAAACAGGCCCTGCCTATCATGTGGTTTCACGGTGAGTCCACACACACACGCAGAGTTAAGCCTTTTCTAAATACTGTAATGCCTGTTGAAAGAGTTCAGTGCTATAGGTAAGATTATCCATGGTAAATTTGATTTCCTTCTTATTTTTGTCTTGAGTGCTGTAACAAAATTCTCAGTGGATATTTTGACTCGGTGCTGGAAGTGATTGTCAGCAGGAGTGATTGTCAAGGAATACTTCAGGCAGTGTGCCAAAACCCTCCGTTAGAAAGGAGCAGGAAGGGCAATCATGTGACAAAAATAAATTCATTACATGCTGACGATTTTAAATGATTTCTAAGTTTTTCTTGAATCCAATGTTTCTGAAAATTTTCTGACTTCAGGGTGTTTAGGGTTGCTTTTATTGGCCTTGGCTATACTGAGCGAGTCGGAAGATAGAAAAAGATGCATTCTAAAATTCAGTGAGTGCCTAAACCATTTGCAATTTTGAGGTAATACAATATGCCTGAAGTTCTTTTTTATTTTTGAGTTGAATACAAATACTTATGTTCCTCAAAGGCATAAGTAAATATGTATTCAAATTTAATATACGTGGCTATTTGTGATTTTTTCTATTAAAAGATATGACAGCATCATACTGCAATAATTCTTCATTCCAACAATGTCTTAAACAATAGGCCGGATCTTGCTGGAAAACTAACAGTGTGTTAACGACGCACGCTGTAATTAATGTGTAAATTGGCCAGCAAGTTCAGGGGAACTTGCTGGTCGATTTATGCCATTCCGCCGTTTGCTTCACACAAACGGTGTCTTGCCCTTAGCCTCCCGTTATTTTTAAGAACTTGCACAATTTGCACATTAATATCCCATTAAACTCGCTGCAGAGAGTTAGGGCTCAAAATTAACAGCGTAAGCACCCTTTTAACGACGTGATAATTGTTAATGCAATACCAATCAATCTCTCCGCCCCAGAAAATTATCAATTTAAACTGTTGAGTCTCATTCTTGCATGTAGCAAATTGTTGTTAGAGATTTGAAACATTTCAAATTGTCCTGCTTCTGAGGCATTTTAACATTCACTGTTAAAAAAATAATTTCAAAATGTTAAATTATGCAGAGACAGGTTATATAGCTTTCATTTGGCTGAGTAACTGGATACAACCCCTTAAACCAAGCAGACGTTTATATTGGCTTTAAGAAAAAGATCATTGTTTTTTTAAAACAATATCACCCATTTCTAGGGATCCCGGTTTCAATGTTTTTATTTTACAACAGTGACTAGACTTCAAAAGTACATTGCCTGTAAAGCGCTTTGGGATGTCCTGAAGTTGTGAAAGGTGCTACATAAATGTAAGTTCTTTCTTTTTCTTTCTATTACCTAACTGATACATGGTCAACCTTCAGTCCTTGTGGAAGCCAGCACTGAAATTAACATACAGAATAGAATAAACAAGCCAAACCTTTTTGGTAGAGTGATAATATATATGAATATAAAGAGCCTGTTGGAGATATCCTCCCATTTTGATACCTGGTGAATTATATCCAAAGTGACACTGGTCTGAACTATCCTGCAGATACTATTGAAATGTGTCCCCAGGTGGGGACTTTGGCCTAATCTGTTCACCCAGACGTAGCACGGTACAGTATGACTGAACACTTAAATGGAGTCATGGTCTATTTTCTGAAATAGAGTCAGCACAATTTGCAATGCAACTCACACAGTGGAAACACTGAACAGAAAGTGAGTCAACAAAATAAAGGCAGCAGAGCTGAGGAAGAAACTGCTCATTGGAAGATGGTAGATTCCCTCTCCGTCAGCCATGGCTCAGTGGGTAGCACTCTCGCCTCTGAATCAAGTCCCACTCCAGGAACTAGTGCACAAAAATCTAGGCCGACATTCCAGTGCAGTACTGAGGGAGTGCTGCACTGTCGGAGGTGCCATCTTTCAGATGAGACGTTAAACCGAGGCCCCGTCTTCCCTCTCAGGTGGATGCAAAAGATCCGAAGAAGAGCAGGGGAGTTCTCCACGGTGTCCTGGCCAATATATATCCCTCAATCAACATCACTAAAAACAGATTAACTTGTCATTATAACATTGCTGTTTCAGCAGTATATGAGCTGAGGTAGGGGCAGACATTATGGAGGTGGAAGTAGACGGTCTTTGTGATGGAGATGACATGGGTTTGGAAGCTCAGCTCGAGGTCAAATAGGACACCGAGTTTGCGAACAGTCTGGTTCAGCCTGAGACGGTGGCCTGGACGGGAATGGAATCGGTAGCAAGGGTACGGAGTTTGTGCAGGACTGAAGGCAATGGCTGGGATCTTCCTAATGTTTAACTGGAGGAATTTGCAGCTCATCCAAGACTGGATGGGTGAGGCCCAGTGCCTGAGGAGAGGGAAGCCTTTACAATTCCAGCTGGCATGGGGGTGGTCAACATTTTAATGGGAATGAGGTCAAGGAAGCACGAGGTGACTACACTTCAAAAGTACTTCATTGGCTGTAAAGTGCTTCGGGATGTCCTGAGGTCGTGAAAGGCACTAGATAAATGCAAGTCTTTCTTTTTTCTTTATATCCTGAAGGAGGCTCGGTGGGGGAAACTGATCCCCCGATAAGCGATCAGGTAGGTGGGGCTTAGTGACTGACAATTAGGAGGAGGTTACTTGGAATCTTCTCAGAGGAGTGGGGAAGCCCAGCAGCAACTTGTGTTCCTAACTGTAGATTTGTTAATATGCCACAGAAAGTTCGCTGTAAATATTTTACAAATGTCTGTAATTCTCACTTTCCATGCTTTCTGTTCCAAAGGATCAGGTCCTAGACCCATAATCATTCATTCAAAGTCAATCTTATCACTTTTCCCATCATCCTGGGCTGATTAACAACTGAGAAAATTCCTATACTTCAGGTAAGTGACTCTCTGGTTCACAACAAAGATCTATGAGTTACTGGAACACCCCAAGGTTCTGGGTTAAAAATTGCAATTATAACCATGTCTGTAGAAGCCTGGACTGAGGGTGTGTCCATGTGAAGGGAGGGTGGCTGCTTGTGAGAGGTAGACATAAAAGAGAGAGGCGCTATCTGATATTCAAAAAGTTATGATTCCCAAATGAGTTTGATCATTAGGAAATCTAATATTGACAGTGTACGAAAGAAAGGGGGGCAAGCTCAGTTGGACACTGGTCTTTCACCTCTGGGACCTGGATTTAAATCCAGCCCAGTGCCCTTCTTTCTTGTGCCTGTCTTAATCCAGTTTCTAGGGGTATTGAAGCAACCAGTGCAGAGAATGAGAGAGGCGTGTACCAATTTATTTGGACATGGGTTATGTTTCCCTCTTCAAATTCCAGAATTGGGCATCAGCTCACAGTACTAAAATGGCAATCGCATGCAGAGAGGTCTACACAGATGTTCGGAATGACACGTTTGTGTGCGCTATTGAGGTTGGGGTTGAAGGCATATTGTTGAGGCTGAGTCGAGGGATCCAACCATGGCAATCTGACCTGGCAATGGAGACAGTTTCATTCTGCCACACTAAGATCCCTCAACTTGATGAGCACAAAAAATCATTTAAAAAAAGCTGTAGAACGTATATAAAAGGTGCAACCATTTACCACCATCAATTCTCCTTATAGTACTAACCAGACATAAAGTTCAATGCGATGCATTTTCTTTTAAGAATATGACTTAACAAAAGCAACAACGTGGTGATTTTTAATTACATTCTTTATAATAAGCGCCAAGCTTAGTGCTTACTGGAACCTTTGGAAATAGCGAAACAACTTGTCAGAGAGCCTGGGATAATGTAACGAGTCTCATGGCTCTGGATCACACTGTATTATCCAGTCGAAAGAGCACAATGAACACAATCTCGGGAAACTCACAATGTTAGGTCTTACTGACTGCGCCATTAAAGATTAACAAAAGTAGAAAGTGCAGGAAGCTGAAAAAGAAATTAAAGAAAGCAAAAATAAAAATTGAAAAATGACTTCAGTCTGTGCTTCAGGCAGAGCCTGAGTGTTCGTGCCAAATGGAAATCTGAAAATACGCCCTAAAATGAAACACTGGAAAATCTAACAAGAATGTGCCAACCAAGGTTATTCGGTAAACACAGGCCAGATTTTAATTTACTGAAGCTGTAACTAGTATACCTTACCCCAGTGTAAAGTGTCATTTATGCCACTCACTATGAGGTAACTGGTACATTAGAAAGGGCTATACCATCTGATTTCAAGGTAGGTTAATGGTACGTGTGGCCCCGGCTCCAGATTTATCCACTTATTTCATCTCTATTTGTTATCTTTTTACTTAAAAAATCATGTTCGGTAGCACAGCTGCTTCCTCCAACTTTTAGTAATTAGGTATTATATAAAGTAATGGAAATTAAGACAAATGTCTCATCTGCCTTTTTTGTAAATTTGTTCTTGGGAAGTGGGCAACAACAGAGAGGCAATATTTTATTGCCCATCCCTAGTTGTCCTGAAGGCCTTAAGAGTTGACCACATAGTGTAGGACTGGAGTCACGTGTAGGACCAGAGCAGGCTCCATTTCCTGAAGGACATTAGTGAACCAGTTAGGTTTTTATATCTTCCATGGTCATTGTTTTCTGGTGCCAGCCCATAAATCACCAGATTTATCGAATTCAATTTCATTAGTCCAGTACCATAATCACCAGGCTGCTGTATCTGTTGTACATTACTTGTTTGTCGAAACATGCTGGCCTGCAATCACAACTTTCCAAATACGCTCCAATTAGCGAGCAGTGGCAAGTAGAATAAGTATTCCATGTACTTAATGAAAATAAAATGAGCATTTTAGCATCAGTTTTAAATAGGATCCCTCCGGTCACTGCACGCTTTGCTAGCAAACTTAGGCTGCCTGGGTTGCCATGGTACTAATTTCCCAATGAGAATTATTGGTTAATAATGTAATGGTCAAATTGTATAGCCAGTGTAAAGCCCATCCCGCTGACATCAGTTTGATCATCTACATAAGAATGAAGTATTGGCGGCAGGGGGGGGGGGGGTGGGCGGGTGCCTCACACAAGCACTGAATCTAAAGTCTCTCCACATTCATAGAGACACATCATAGCATAAATAATCAGGCACAGTGTGCTCTGACCAGAGGAACAAAAAAACACAAGAAACTTCGACAATAATATAAATAGAGACAACAATAATTAATGTAATAAAACAGAATTCCTTAATCTTTGGGGTTTCATTTCCCTTTAAAAGATTAATAACAGCACCTACCTAGGCCCACAGAAATGCTGGTCTGTGGACAATTATTGGATTTCAAGATGTAAAGTGTGTGTGTGTAATTATTAAAATCCCAGGAACATTCACATGGAATGATGTGAGAAGGGATACCTTTGAGACAGTTGGAATTTGCAATTATTTTTACAGTGTCTGTACAGTGGTAATGCCCTACAGCAATACTGATTTCAGTCTAAAGTGTGCATGCTTCAGGGTATAAATACACTGCATCTTAAAGTCAGTACAAAGCTGCCCTTGGGGTACACACATGGAATGCAGAATTGGCTACAGCTTCTTAAATCTTTGAGCTAAGTATTATGAGGGCATAATCGACTGCAAAGTAAAATATTGATAGAATCGGAGAAGAAGAACATTTACTTGAGGAAAGGTTTAGGTCTTTTCTTAATTGTACTTTTTTTACACACTGATTATGGTTTCATACAGATGCATGAACTTTCACCTCTCTGTAGTATCATGAAGTGTCATGCACCGTAGACCTCAGATTTCACAATTGTCCATATCCCAGGAACACCACAACTCTGCAACGGCCATCTCACTCAATACGTTTTGGAAGGTAAAACAGCGCCAAATTTCAGAAATGAGACGTTAAAATAACATAAAAGTTAAACATTGATTTTGTTGCCAAAGAGCTTGGACCAAAACTGTTTCATAAAAATTAGCTTATGCAGAAATGCTTTTGGCAGAATTTGAGAAAAAACCCCACTCGAGTTGTATTCCGTTAGTAACGTGTACTCGCATCCTGAATACTGTTGCAAGATGTAATTCAAGCTCCTCAGACAGCAATGGCTGCTCTGCCTTAGCTCTTGCTTTTTTCTTTTGCATTTCATGAAAAATAAAAAAAACTCCCCTCAGTACTGAAAGATTCATAGGATGTGCGTTTTCGTACCTCAACCATAAAGATTTTCTTCTTTCTGTGAAGCAACATTGATGAGGTGTAATAATGTGCTGAAAATATGTATCTCATGTTCTCAGCTGGTCTGATTCACAGATATGCTGCATATTAATGTTTCCCCAAACCATTTTGATTTAATGTTCTGCCCGGTAAAAATCTTGGTGCTGAAATTGTTTGGGTCGCAATCATAGAACCTTACAGCCATTCGGCCCTTCGTGCATGTGCCGGCTCTTTGGTAGAGCTATCCAAATAGTCTCAGCCCTCGCACCTTCCCCATAGCCCTGCAATTTTTTTCTTCTTTACAAGTATTTATCCAATTCCCTTTTGAAAGTTACCATCGAATCTACTTCCACCATCCTTTCAGGCAGTGCATTCCAGATCACAAGAACTTGCTGCGTAAAAAAAAATTCACCTCATCACCCCTCTGGTTCTTTTGCCACTTATCTTAAATAATTGGGGGAAATCCCAGTGTAAACCTGAGGGTTACTCTGGGATTGCAACCCCTTGCCCCCTCCCCCTGTGTAACTCCAGCACTGACCCCTGCTGGAATTTGCAAAGTAACTGGGAGGGTACCTCATTTGCATGGAGTAGGAAGGGCACAAGTGCCACTAAGGGCACTTCTCTGGTGCCCGCCTGCCCTATGTGGCTGGAAAATCTGGTGCGTACCTGCCAGTGGAGGGATGGGTTGCCCAGGTTCTCCTCCTAACCCATTTCCCCCTTGGCCCCCTAAGGGCACTGATCAGTAAAACACTTCGGGGAAAAAAGTAATTTTTCTCTAGGTTTTCAGGCTGCTTCTGTGGCCTGGATACCACTGGTGGGGCCCAGATCTAGAGCTGATTCACCCCAACTCACTCTCTGTACCGGCCTCTATGGATACACTGGGTCCCGACAGAGTCAGGCTAGCACAAACCCCTGCCGTAGGGAGTCCCTATCTCTGTAATCTCCTCCAGCCCTACAACCCTCCGAGATCTCTGCGCTCCTCCAATTCTGGCCTCGTGAGCATCCCCGATTTTAATCACTCCACCATTGGTGGCCGTGCCTTCAGCTGCCAAGGCCCTAAGCTCTGGAATTCCCTCCCTAAACCTCTCCGCCTCTCCACCTCTCTTTAGCCAAGCTTTTGGTTATCTGCCCTAATATCTCCTTATGTGGCTCGGTGTCAAATTTTGTTTGATAACGCACCTGTGAAGCGCCTTGGCGCTTTATAAATGCAAGTTGTTGTTGTTGTTGATGTTGATGGCATTTGCCTTGTAAGGGGGGAATGTTCCTCCCCCCTCCTTCCAAGGCAAGTCGGAAACTCACAGTAACAGTAGAGACCCAGAGCCACTGGGCTTCTGCTTTTTTGGGAAGGGCTCCATCGGTCTTCGGCTGGCTTTGCCGTGGAAGGCTGGGCAGAACCTCCAAGTATTTTGGCCCTATTTTGTTTGCTGGACAGTTATGCCATTTTTACCCATTGAATGGATTTTCCTTTTCCCTGTTGAAATAAAAGCCAAGCTTTTATAAGGTAAAGGGTTTTATTAGATGATAATGTGGACTCAAGGCGTGAAACAATTTGTAGCTCGGTGGAGTTATACTTACGGGTCACCTGTATTCCCTGAATTCACAATGGTTACAGTGTACGGAGATACTGTGCCTGTATATACCGGTACTGAGAGTTATACCTATCAGGAAAGATTGAACAGGCTGGGGTTCTTTTCTGTAGAAAACAGAAGGCTGAGGGGTGACTTGATAGAGGTCTTTAAAATTATGAAAAGGTTTGATAGAGTAAATATAGAGATGTTTCCTCTTGTGGGAGACCAAAAGTAGGGGCCATAAATATAAGATATTAAATTATTAAATCCAATAGTTAATTCAGGAGAAATTTCTTTACTCAGAGAATGGTTAGAATGTGTAATGCACTACCGCAAGGAGTAGTTGAGGTGAATAGCAAAGTTGCATTTAAGGAGAAGCTAGATAAACACATGAGATATAAAGGAATAGAAGGTTATGCTGATAGGGTTGATGAAGAGTGGTGGGAGGAGACTCATGTGGAGCATAAATGCCAGCATAGACCAGTAGGGCCAAATGGCCTGTTTCTCTGCTGTACATTCCATGTAATTCTTTATATGGATCAAGAGACTGTGGATGTAACATATTGCGAATGTTTGTGGCTCTTTGTGTATCATAGCTACCTTATAACGATCCAATGAAGCTGGTGTTTATTAGTTTAAGGTCACCACTCCAGAATAAAAGCCAATAGTCAGTTGTGGATAGATAGACTCATGGTCGCTTTAAGAACCCACACAGTACTGCTTTGTGAAAGAATGTTCAACTGAACACCTAAGAATGCTGGATTTTAACGGAGATTAATGTCAGCCAAGCAGCCAGTCAGATTGTAAGATTTCAATAATCTATGTAATGCACTATAAAATATGTAGAGCATCTGAAACTAAAATCAATGCATGAATCCAGCAAAATAGTTTGGTATGGAGAAGAGAAGAGGGGGAGATGAATTAGCAGGGAGCTATTGGGACTGCAACAATCAATAATTTACAATAGCAAATAATAATGCACTTTAAAACAAAGCTTTTACATAACACTCTGCACTACATCTCGAAGAGATTTATTTTAGGTGTTAATCAGTCTATGTCATAGGTCATCACTAAATATTATGCGTACAAAAACACAAACTTCACAACAGTTTACTTTATAAAGATTCCATGGTTGTGCCTTCCCTAAACAAGTTTTAATCGCTTTGAGATATCCCTCAAAATCTGCCGTATTTCCTCCATTATTTTGACTAGCCCAAGATTAGGAAACAGAAAAAGGACAAGATAATAAAAACTGATAAACTTGTGGCTCCAGTTACGTCAAACCTTCATACACGAGCTGGGTCATCAGTTTCTTAAGCACTGTTTAACAGTTTAAGGGCATAATGATTCTGTCTACAGTTGTTAATGTTACTTTGGTTTCAACTTTTTGATTACTATGAATTTTGACTGTCCAATCACTTTTCTGCAGTATCATTTTCCAGCTCCATTGCCTTAAACCATTCAATAGAAGACGAGATGTACTAGCTGGAAATGAGTCATGTGACTTTTACTTCAGAAGATCACAACAGCCCAGGTTTTGCTGGAGTGGGGCATCTCGCGCGCAGTGTGCCCCATTAGTTAGGCTTGTTTGTGCGGGTTTAGGTTTTAAACAATTTGACCTACAAAGTTGCAGGAAGTGCAAGCTGATAGCGGCACAGCGAGGGCAACAGGGCATCTGGGACCTTGGTGAACAACGGGACAAAGTGTGTATCTCCTAAACCAATGAGATTAAAGGATTGAGAAATAAACAGAGGAAGGACTGAGAAGGAAGTGCAAATTAGAGTGGGTGAATTCAATGTCAAAGCTGGTAAAGAAAGAGAAATAAAAAGAGGGAAAGAAAAACTGGATTAAGAGTGAGGGAACAAAGGCAGAAATGAGAATGTTTAAAAAATGTAAAATTAAAAAATTTGACATTTTTTAAAGTCTCCTTGAACAATTCACAACCTGAAGGAATGAAACTCCACACTTATAATTGTTCACTTTCTGGCAAGAGTCATTGGGGTAGAAATTAGGTCGCGCCCCATTTGGGGCGCAAATATCGTCCGCGCGCAAATATTAGCGCCTGGCGCTAATTATCGGCACTGACAGGAAACTTCACTTTTACCGCCCCGGGAGGTGAGTGGAGCGCTAAATTAGGCGCTGCACACCTCTCTTAAGGCGCAAAGGCCTAGGAGTGAGGCGCTACCTCAGCGCACGAGCGCAGCACAGCTGCTGCCAGTTAGCGAGGGAACACAGACACACTGGCGCCGGACACTTCTTAAAGCGGGGGGGGCCACTTGCTCCCCAGCCACACCCTGCTCATTGCAGCCTTGAATCTCAGCCTGGAGAGACCTGTAATCCATTTTGCTGCCAAGCATGGAGAGGGTGAGAGAACGCGCTCATCGCTTCACCGAGCGGGCCTTGGATGCTCTGGTTGATGCAGTGGAGCGCAGACGATGCATGCTGTTCCCGGAGAGTGGCAGGAGGCCTTTGCCACGCGAGTTCAGAAGAGTGTGGAGGGAGGTGGCTCAGAGCGTCTCCTCCAGGAGCATGGTGCCCAGGACCCATGTCCAGTGCCGCAAAAAGTTCAACGACCTCACTCGGGTCGTCAGGGTGAGTGGCTTTTTCTCAATACCTCTCCATCCCTCCATCTCAACCTCACTCTATGGCCAGAGGGTCTTAAAACCCCAATGCACAACACTCATGCAACACCTATGGCCCTTTCATCAAACACACACACACATTCCACACTTTGCATACAGTAAGGGCTATTCACCTATGGGAGGCACATCAGGCAAGACCATGGCTGCATACAGTAAGGGCTATTCACCTATGGGAGGCACATCAGGCAAGACCATGGCTGCATACAGTAAGGGCTATTCACCTATGGGAGGCACATCAGGCAAGACCATGGCTGCATACAGTAAGGGCTATTCACCTATGGGAGGCACATCAGGCAAGACCATGGCTGTATATTGACTCAGATGCTGTCCTTTTTCTTGCAGGCTAAGCTGGCTCATAATCGGAGACAGCAGCAACGGACGGGTGGAGGGCGGCTTCAGCTGCAACCCCTCAGCGATCTGGAGGAGCGCGTCCACAGGATTGTGGCAAGCCGGGTGATCGGTCCCGTCGCCACTGGAGACGCCGACCCCGTTGTGGACAGCAATGGTAAGGTCATCACCTTTTTGTCCTCTGTCCTTCCACTTGTCCCTCACAATACCAGCCTTTGACACTTTCAATCCAACTTGCTAACTCGCTGCACTTATTCCTCCCTTACTGCCACCCTGTCCTCACGCTAAAGCCACTCTTGTACCTCCCTGCTTTCAGATGGTGATTCACCAGCTGAGGAGATGGTCCCTGAAGCTGCCACTGGGAGTGATGCTGCAGCTGAGGAGGAAGAGGAAGCCGGAGCATCAGTGCCACCCTCTCCCGAGGAAGCCCATGGCCACACTGGGAACACGCCTTCCCCGGAGGGGAGCAGGGGGGAAGGGGCTGATGATGGTGAAGTTCCAGGACCCAGCGGGCTGCAGCAACGCCATGGGGGGGGGAGGGAAGAACGGGAGCCTTCTCCCCAGAGGGAGAGTATGCCAGACACTCCTAATGCAATGGACGCAGAGGAGGAGCGGCTGATTGCAGAAATGAACAGCCAGGCGGTGGTCATGCACACTGAGCTCATGGGTGCAGTGGGAAGGGTGCCCGAATGCATTGAGGCACTGGCAAGGAGTGTGGAGCACTTCGCTGTAGCACAGGCGGATGCCACACTAACGCTTAGTGCTGCAATTCAGTCACTGGCTGCCAGGAACCCATCTGAGCCTGCTCTCATGCAGACTCAGATTGAGGCCACGCGAGCACTGACTGCTGCCATCCTCGATGGTTCGTGCACATGTCCCCGGGGCTGTCACCGCGCCGCAGCAGGCCAGCAATCTGTTCTCCGGCAAATTGCTCCGGATGCTGAAGTGCTGCCCCGTGGGAGTGCCAGTGTGTCGGGCGAGCAGGGAGTTGCTGTCCTCTCTCACGATGACAGCATTCCTGCTGCCAACACTGTCACTTCTCCACTGCACTTGCCACCGCCTGTAGGACAGACTGCTGCCGCCCATGCAGAGTTGGTGCAGTCTGCAGCCGGGCCCTCCAGGCCCAGAAGTGGTCGAGGCCGTCCTTCAGGGGCATCTGCAGTGTCAGGGTCTGACAAGCAGCAGCTTTCCACCAGCCTTGCTGCAGCCACTGAGGTCCCATTACGGAGGAGCAGTAGGGTTAGAAGGGGGGAAGTGCGCAAGGGAAGGAGATCACCCTCGAAGGGCAAAAAGTAGGAGGTGTGCCAAAATGCTGGTCATTTTTTTATTAAAGGCCGAGGTTCATGGCCCAACTTTTGTTTAGTGTTTTGGACATTATCTCCAGGTTGTGAGAACCAGTTATGTTATTGACTGTTTTTTTGTGTTTATTTCTATGAGTTTGTCATGAGGAATTGACACACACAGAGTTTGTACAATAAATAAGTTTCTGTATTCAAAATATACATGGCTGGTGGTTGGAATTATTGGTGCCTTGGCCGGCTTAGGGGTTGCGTGCTGGGTTGATTCGTGTTTGTAGCACTGGCAGGGGCCCTAGAAGCGGCTTGCTATTAGTCGTTGACGGACGGCCCTTGCAGTTTGACCATTGTGGGCCGCCCTCCTGCCTTGGTGCTGCTGCTGATCATCGTCCTCGGCCTGTTCCTCCTCTTCCTCCTCCTCCTCTTGTGGTGCTGCAAGGCCTGGTGGCATTGGCTGCGTCCTGAGGATTGCCATGTTGTGCAACATGCAGCACACCACTACGAATTTGGAAACTTGCTCAGGCGAGTACTGCAGGGCTCCTCCGGAATGGTCCAGACAGCGGAATCGTTGTTTGAGCACGCCGATTGTGCGCTCAATAATGTTCCTCGTTGCTTGTTGGCTTTCCTGGTACCGCAGCTCAGCAGGGGTGTTTGGCGCACGGAGCGGTGTCATCAGCCAGGTGCTCAATGCGTACCCCTTGTCCCCCAGAAGCCAACCAACTGGCTGATGCGGTGCCTCGAAAATTTCTGCCACAGTACTCTGGCGCAGGATGAAAGCATCGTGGCAGCTGCCCGGATAGTGGGCATTGACAGCGAGAATCACCTGTCTGTGGTCACAGACCAACTGCACATTCAAGGAATGGAACCCCTTTCTGTTCCGGAACTCCTCTGCATTCTCTCGCGGAGCACGCAAAGCCACATGCGTGCAGTCAATGGCGCCCTGCACCATGGGGAAGCCCGCTACCCTCGCAAAGCCCATAGCACGGTCATGCTGCTTGTCTGGGGTCATAGGGAAGGAGATGAAGTCTCGTCTCCTTGTGAAGAGGGCATTGGTGACCTGCCGGATGCAGCGATGCACCGCAAACTGGGAGATATTGGCGAGGTCCCCAACAGCAGCTTGGAATGAGCCAGTGGCGTAGAAGTTCAAAGCCACTGTGACCTTCACTGCCACCGACAGAGACGTCCTGGACCTCAGCTGAGGCTGCAGATCTGGCTGCAGCAGGTGGCAGAGCTCAGTGACCACCTCCTTGCTGAATCGCAGCCTTCGCAAACACAGCTCCTCGGACATGTGGATGTAGGAGAGCTGTTCACGATATACCCTGGGAGGGTAAGCTCTCCTGTACATGCGCCTGATGGGCCTCCTCCGTCTGGGCATCATTGCCACTCTCTGTCTGCGTCTCACTCTCCTCCGATTGAGCTGGAGCAGGACGACGCCCCCAATCATTGCAGCCCCCATATTATCTTTGCCAGAAAAGTAATGAGGTACAGCAACGAAAGTAGCAGCAAAGTTAGGATGAACTAGGCAAAACTACCTCACAAAGCGTTGAGTCAATGTAGAAGTCTCTCTCTCTCTCTCTCCGAATCTCTCTCTCTCTCTCAGAATGAGTGGTGCATAAATGTCGACCACAGAAAAAGACAGGAAGAGGCCCCCTTTAAATAGCGCCCCCCCCAGCCCCACACCGATTGATAACGTTCCAGTCTTCCGGTCGTTGGAAGCGCCAGGCGGTAAGGCAGGGGGCGCCACTCAATTTCCGCTCCGGGGCGCCCCAAGGGCGTTGCACCACGGAATGACGTCACAATCTGCGCGCGCAGGTGGTCGCAGCGGTAAGTTTTAGCGCCGCCGCACAATCTCAAGTTAAGTTCTCGAGCGGCGCAAACAGCGCTGCGCCCGGGCGTTAGCGCCTTAACGCCCCATTAGCGCCCATTTAAGGCGCTAACGGGAGGCGCAACCAACTGAATTTTTACCCCATTGAATCAGAGAGTCATAGAATCAGAACGGCACAGAAGGAGGCCATTCGGCCCATCGAGTCCATGCCGGCTCTCTGTAGAGCAATCCAGTCAGTCCCATTCTCTCACTCTATCCCCGGAGCCCTGCAAGTTTATTTCCCTCAAGTGCCTATCCAGTCTCCCCTTGAAAACATTGAGTGCCTCCGCTTCCACCACTTCCGTCGGCAGCGAATTCCAGGTCCTCACCACTCGCTGCGTAAAAAAGTTTTTCCTCACTGCCTCCCTATATCTCTTGCCCAAAACCTTAAATCTGTGTCCCCTAGTCCTTGTACTATCAACTAGTAGGAACAGCCTTTCCACGTCAAGCCTATCCAAACCCGTCATAATCTTGTACACCTCTATCAAATCACCCCTCAACCTCCTTTGCTTTAATGAAAACAAATCCAGCTTCTCCAACCTGTCCTTGCAACTAAGATCCCCCATCCCCGGAACCATTCTGGTAAATCTCCTCTGCACCCTCTCAAGGGCCTTCACATCCTTCCTAAATTGTGGTGACCATAACTGGACGCAATATTCCAGTTGTGGCCTAACCAGTGCTTTATAGAGAGATTGATTGGCAGTCATTAACAATTATCTCGTTGTTAAAAGGGTACTTACACTGTTAATTATTAGACTTAACTTCCTGTGGCGAGATTAATATGCAATTAATGTGCAAATCCAGCAACTTCATGAAAATCACAGGGAGGTTAAGGTGAGATGCCGTTTATGCGAAGCTAATGGCAGAGCAGCGCAAATCGTTCAGCAACTTGTGGCGATTACTTTTATTAATTGATCAACCCCACCTACTGACCCCCACCTACTGACCCCCACCTACTGACCCCCACCTACTGACCCCCACCTACTGACCCCCACCTACACACCCTCACTGACTCACCCACTTAACCTCACTCACTCACCCTCACTCACCCTCACTCACCCTCACTCACTCTCTCACCCTCACTCACTCACCCTCACTCACCCTCACTCACCCTCACCCACTCACCCTCACCCACTCACCCTCACTCACTCACCCTCACTCACTCACCCTCACTCACCCTCACTCACCCTTACTCACCCTCACTCACTCACCTTCACTCACTCTATCACCCTCACTCACTCACCCTCACTCACCCTCACCCACTCACCCTCACTCACTCACCCTCACTCACTCACCCTCACTCACCCTTACTCACTCTCACTCACTCTCTCACCCTCACTCACTCACCCTCACTCACTCACCCTCACTCACCCTCACCCACTCACCCTCACTCACTCACTCTCACTCACTCACCCTCACTCACTCACCCTCACTCATTCACCCTCACTCACCCTCACCCACTCACCCTCACTCACTCACCCTCACCCACTCTCACTCATTCACCCTCACTCACCCTCACTCACCCTCACTCACTCACCCTCACTCACCCTCACTCACTCACTCACCCTCACTCACCCTAACTCACTCACTCACACTCACTCACCCTCACTCACTCTCACTCACTCACTCTCACTCACTTACCCTCACTCACTCACTCACCCTCACTCACCCTAACTCACTCACTCACACTCACTCACCCTCACTCACTCTCACTCACTCACTCTCACTCACTTACCCTCACTCACTCACTCACCCTCACTCACTCACCCTCACTCACTCTCACTCACTCACTCACTCTCACTCACTCACCCTTGCTCACTTACTCACTCACCCTCACTCACTCACTCACCCTCACTCTCACTCACTCACTCTCACTCACTCTCACTCACTCTCACTCACTCACTCACTCTCACTCACTCTCACTCACTCTGACTCACTCTCACTCACTCTGACTCACTCACTCACCCTCACTCACCCTCACCCTCACTCACTCACTCTCACTCACTCACCCTCACTCACTCACCCTCACTCATCCTCACTCACCCTCAGTCACTCACCCTCACTCACTCACCCTCACTCACTCACCCTCACTCACCCTAACTCACTCACTCACACTCACTCACTCACCCTCACTCACCCTCAATCACTCATCCTCACTCACTCACTCACCCTCACTCACTCACCCTCACTTAATCACCCTCACTCACTCACTCACCCTCACCCACTCACTCTCGCCCACTCACCCTCACTCACTCAACCTCACTCTCACCCTCACCTACTCACCCCCCACCCTCACCTACTCACCCCCCACCCTCACCGATTCACCCTCACCTACTCACCCTCACCCACTCACCCTCACCTACTGACCCTCACCTACTCACCCTCACCCACTCACCCTCACCTACTGACGCTCACCCTCACCCACTCACCCTCACCTACTCACCCTCACCTACTGACCCTCACCCACTCACCCTCACCTACTGACCCTCACCCACTCACCCTCACCCACTCACCCTCACCTACTGACCCTCACCTATTGACCCTCACCCTCACCGACTCACCCTCACCTACTGGCCCTCACCTACTCACCCTCACCTACTGACCCTCACCCTCACCCACTCACCCTCACCTATTGACCCTCACCCTCACCGACTCACCCTCACCTACTGACCCTCACCTACTCACCCTATAAAGCCCAGTTTTACAAATGCACGCTGCCATTGAGAGCCTTGCCCACTGGCAACATACATTGGAAAGTTGGGCGTGAGGCCAATGTTTTTCTGCTCATTAAAATGGATGTAAAATTGTAGGTAATGTGCCCGCAATTCCCATAATGTGCAGTTGGCAGTTGAGGCACCCTGCCTGTAGCACACATTCCTAAAATTGGGCCGACAAAGTCCACACCAACAACCTTCCCTCAGCCACAAATCAATTAACTATTCCACATGATGACCCTTCTTGCTGCTAACTGTCTAACATTATCTTGTGCTCCCTGGTATTTGAACCCTTCACAACGTGAACAATTTGCTTGGATCATTTCAATTAGATCACCTCATAGTCTCTTCCTTGCTAAAGATAAGAAACCCGACCACCTTAACCTTTCTTCATAGAATCATAGATTATTACAGCACAGAAGGCAGCCATTCAGCCCATCTTTCGAAGAGCAATCCAGTTAGTCCCACTCCCCCGCTCTTTCCCCAAATCCCTGCAATTTTTTCTCCTTCAAGTATTTATCCAATTCCCTTTTGAAGGCTACTATTGAATCTGTGTCCACCACCCTATCAGGCAGTGCATTCCAAATCCTAACCACTCGTTGCGTAAAAAAGTTTTTCCTCATGTCACCTCTGGTGCTTTTGCCAATCACCTTAAATCTGTGCCCTTTAGTTATTGGCCCTTCAGCCATTGGAAACAGTTTCTCTTTATTTACTCTATCTAAACCCTTCATGATTTTAAACACCTCTATCAAATCTCCTCTTAGCCTTCTCTGCTCCAAGGAGAACAACCCCAGCTTCTCCAGTTTATCCACATAACTGTAATCCCTCATCCCTGGAACCAGTCTAGTAAATCTCTTCTGTACCCTCTCCAAAGCCTTCATGTCCTTCCTAAAGTGTGGTGCCTAGAATTGGACACAATACTCCAGCTGGGGCCGAACTAGTGTTTTATACAGGTTTAGCATAACTTCCTGTCTTTTGTACTCTCTGTCTCTATTTATAAAGCCCAGGATCCCATATGCTTTATTAACTGCTTTGTTAACCTGTCCTGCCACCTTCAAAGATTTGTGCACAAGCACCCCAGGTCTCTCTGCTCTTGCACCCCCTTTAAAATTGTATCATTTAGTGTGTACGGTCTCTCCTCATTTTTCTTACCAAAATGTATCACCTCACACTTCTCTGCGTTGAATCTCATCTGCCATGTGTCCGCCCATTCCACCAGCCTGTCTATGTCTTCTTGGAGTCTATTACTATCTTCCTCACTGTTTACTACACTTCCAAGTTTTGTGTCATCTGCAAATTTTGAAATTTTGCCCTGTACCCACAAGTCCAAGTCATTAATGTATATCAAAAACAGCAGTGGTATTAGTACTGAACCTTGGGGAATGCCACTATATACCTCCCTCCACTCCGAAAAACAGCCATTCTCCACAACTCCCTGTTTTCTATCCCTTAGCCAATTTTGTATCCATGCTGCTACTGCCCCTTTTATCCCATGGGCTTCAATTTTGTTAACAAGCCTAATATGTGGTTCTTTATCAAACGCCTTTTGAAGGTCCATATACACAACATCAACTGCACTGCCCTCATCCACCCTCTCTGTATCAAAAAACTCAATCAAGTTAGTCAAACACGATTTGCCCTTAACAAATCCGTGCTGGCTCTCCTTTATTAGTCCATGCTTGTACAAGTGGCTGTTAATTTTCTCTCCGTTTATTGTTTCTAAAAGCTTCCCCATCACCAACGTTAAACTGACTGGCCTGTAATTGCCAGGTTTTTCCTTCTCCCCTTTTTTGAACAAGGGTGTAACATTTGCAATCCTCCAGTCCTTTGGCACCACCCCGTATCTAAGTAGGATTGGAAGATTGTGGCAGGCACTTCCGCAATTTCTACCCTTAACGTTGACATCTGGGAATCAATCTTTGTTACTTGCCTCTCAACCCTCTTGATTCGATGACCAGAACCACACGCAGAACTGCAGCGAGGGTCTGATTATGGTTTGACAGAGCAACAGTACAATCTCTTTCAATTTATTTTCCAGCCCTTTGCTAATCAACACCAATAATTATTTTCCTTTTGTACTTAAGCTAACACAAACGGTTTCATAGATTTATCTACAATAATGCCTAGGCCTCTTACTGATTAACATGCAGCACCACTATTCTGCTTAACACATATTCCTTCTTAAGAATATATACTACTTCTTTTGATGCCTTACTCCCATATTGACTATTTTACATTCATTCATACTGTATCTTCCACCTACTACCCCAAAAGTGGTAAATTTTACCTAATCTGGTTGCATTTGTTCGTCATTATATACCATGCCTTCTACTTTGGAATAATCTGCAAACTTGGAAATTTAGCTTTCACCACCCAAATCATGAATATATATTAAGAATGGCAAAGGTCCCAAGACTGCACCTGGAGTACTTGCTCACAACTTCTTGATAGTCTGAAAAGTTCCCATTTATGTCTAATTTCCACCCAGGGCCACACTCTGCCCTCTATTCTGACTACTTAGTTTAAGCATTAAATGTCAATGTAAAACCAACTATATAAAGTTAATTGTACGTCCCCAGTAGGCAATATTTTCAAAAAATTCCACCAGATTAATGAAACACAACCTTCATTTCCTGAATCCACATTCACTGTTTGTTCGCTAGTAAAGTTTCTCTAAGTGTTCACTAGATCTCTCAGAATCTTAGTTACTGGTCTACAGATTCTAGATATGTCTTGACTCTTTTTCTTCGCTGTGCACCTGAAGAAATGGGGTAGAAATGAGTCTGGGCCCATATTTGAGCCCAGACTTGCCACTGCATATGCAGCGCTCGTCTCAAGATGGAGGCCTGAGAAACGATAGCCATTGGTCTTCGGGCCTAATCTACATACTCGGGGTGAACTGCAAGCACAGGTTGTGTCTCCACAGGCAGCTCGCCCGACGAGAGAAACCAATATAGAGATGCCTACCTTGCTGGCAGCGACACTCAGCCATTCTTCATTTGTAAGCCAGGCTAAATGAGCATGGGGGCACTATGTCTGAGCCTGACCCTACCCCATACTTCATCCGTACACTTGTATACTTTCTCGCAGAGGTCACTGGATAGAGAGTAGCTGACTCCGTTTTCCCCTTCTGAACCCAGGGGTACCCACACCACCACCATGGCTAAGATCAGCAAGCACAACACAGACAGGAGATTGAACTGAGACTTTCCCCTTCAGTATGGCTCAGTTCCACACTGATTGCGTTTATCAAATGAGAGATCAGAGGAGCTCTTAGCCTCAATTATTAAGTGAATGATTTTTACGCTGGAGGTAATTGAAGCAAAATGAATTTCCAAAGGCTATTAACCACATTCAGGGGAGCATCAGGTTCACTGCTTTAATAAAACAATTAATGCAAAGTAGAATTTATGCGCTCAGCAAATGCAACTGTTTATAGCAAGTGAACATCAAAATAACCGTGCCAGGCACGTCCAGAAGTTTAATACAATTTCAAAACACAGAGATACAGAGGACTTCGGAAAATATTCCAATGACCTCAAAAGGCTGACAAAAGTAATAAGATACTACCAGTACAGATCTCCACTCCAGAGAGGTCTCTTTCCCCAGCTCCTTCCTCACAAATGTCAGCTGTTACTAGTGCAGGGTGCTAATGGAGTCGAGTTAAAACAGTTTGACAACAGCAAATAGAAATACGTAACAGTTTGTTATTTTTGGGAACCACCAGAAAATGTGAGGGATTGGAGCTAATTTCCTCTTCTGCTGCCAAGGCTTAATAAGTAGGGGATTAAGAGGTAATAGACAAAAATGAAGGCAAAGCAAGCCCCATGTACAGGCCTAAGGCTGCAGCCGAGTGGTTCTGTCACTTGCTGGGCCAGCCTAGCATGTTAGCAACAGAGCAAGTGGCACAGTTCTGCTTCTGGCTGTCTACTGACCCGAACTCTGTGAAGACACACACCCACTCCCAGGTGAATGCGACATTGTCTATAAATACGGTTGCTGGTGGGTTTAATCACCCTGGTATCCTTCTTTCATGCACTATCACATAAAACATGACCTACTATGATTGGATTGCTTCTAAAGAATCATTCGCTATAAGCATTAGAACAAGCTTATGCACGTATCTGTTCCATCAGGATGCTGTCACAATGCGCATCAAGAGTCGAAGCCTCTGCCTACACTAATTGTCTGTCAAAGCAAGGTCGAGTCACCTCTGTATACAGAAGTAGGTAAAAAATGGTCAGTAGAATTTGGGGTTTTATAAAAAGGAGCATGATGAATTTATACAAGACATTGGCTAGGTCATTCTTAAAGTACTGTGTGCAACTTTGATCATCCCATGATAGAAAGGGCATTAAAACCATAATGAATGTTCAGCACACATTCAACAGGATGATGCCAGGGATAGGAAACTATAATAATGAGGAGACATTTGAGATACTGGGACTATTTCCACTGGAGCGGAGAAGGTTAAGCAGAGTTTTAATAGAGGTTTCTAAAATTCCAAATAGTTTTGATAGAGTGAATAAGGAAAGACTATTTCCATTGGGCGGGGAGTCAGTAATGAGGGATTTAAAATGATCATTGAAAGAGTGAGTTTTGGAAAAATTTCTTTGCACAGAGGTTTGTAGTAGAATGAAATGCTTTGCGCTAGGCAGTGTTTGAAGCAGAGACCATTGTTTTTTTTGAAGGGAAAATTGGATTAATATTTGAAGCAGAGAAAGATGCAGTGCTATGGGGAGAGAGCGCGGCAGTGGGATTAGTTTGGATTGCTGTAGCAAAGAGCTGGCACAGACACGATGGGCTGAATGGCCGCCTTCTGCCCTGTAAATGTTTGTGGTTCTACAGGAGGTGCTAATGGGACATTCCAATGGGAAAAATCAGCTCTATTGTCCTCACCACCAGCACATATTGGAAAATCATGGGCAATGTGCTGGGAGCAGACCAGGTTTTTGTGACGTCACATGTACTTGGAAAGTCACCCCCAGGAGTTCTCTCTTTCTCTCTCCTAAGTTATTTTTGCTGTGCCTGTACTTTCTGGGCAAATGGAAATAAAGATTCCATTTCACTTCGAGAATACTTTTTCTGTGCCTTTTGTTAGATAGAAGAAAGGTTTCAAAGGTCTGATCCTAATGGCATAAGATGCTGCACAACATCCAAAAGATCACTAAATACACAATCAAACCAGATCCAGTACAATGGGCCTCCCTTTAGTGATGCTCCTCTTACTCTCACCAACATGAGCAAGACCTTGGGTTTCCCCTAACAACAACCCCTCAGTATATCCTACAGAAGGATCCCACACCCCTGCCCCTACCCAATCAATGTGAATTGAGACACCATAGAAAATAGTCCAGCTCAAGAAAATCATCGACTCCCTGGGGTTGATTCTGACTTTGTGCGATAGTGTAAAATGAGTGACAGTGAATCGGCAGCACATTTTACATCTCTCCCGTGTTTATTTCCATTGACTTCAAGGGCTGCCGACTCGCTACCACTTGTTTTACACTATCGCGTAAAGTCAAAATCTACCCTGGTGAGTCTGAACCAATGGAAATCTTTTGCTATTTGGTAGCCGTTTCTGCCTCGCTGGCACAGCTGGTCAGCAGGGAACATACTCCACATAGCTGACACACCAACCATCTGGACCGTGCTCAACCCCACCCGGGAAGGGTGGCCCAAAGCTCTGATGACACAACTAAAATTGACCAGGCATTGACACAGCAGTCTGGCATGGTAATATACCTCAACATCACAGCCACATCCTGGAATCAGTCTTCAGTATTGTGCTCAACCCAAGTAATTCAGTAAAGCTGACTCACGACAACACTGTACCACGCATGCTCTACCTTCTATCTTGTACATAGTAAATGCAATGTATGATAAACTATTGGAACCAATAAATATCTGCAAAAAGCAACACAATAATATAACCATAGAATTCCTATTTGAGTAAGATTCTTCCCTGGCACATGACATAACTATCAAAAGTACTTACATAATTACTCTAAAACCGCTTCCTTTTATGTACTGGCCACACACATCACTACAGTCAGTAGCTGTCTGCACAGTGACCAACACACAACATTGGGCTAAGGCAGTACAACATCCCATGCTAGATTTTGATTCCTTTCACTATTGCTAAATAGCATAAAGGAGAGAATATTTGCCTTTGATGCTGTTTAATTGGATGTATTATTGTTAGTACCCCTATTGGGATTCTGCTTCACACTGCTATGGAGGGAGTGAAAACAGAAATCTCCACTTGTATGGCACTTTAAATGTAGTCAGTGACATGAATCTTGTCATTCATGTGGAAATGACTTATGAAATAATACTGGGCGGCCTGCTGGTGGCGCTGTCCAGGGAGATTATAAATACTCGGGCATGGGCCCAGCTTGCTCAGGACATTCTTTAACAGGAACTAGTGAAGGACACAACTAGATCTCCATGTTGAAAAACAGTTGATTAAAGCTTTGTTTAACGCTTAGACCAAGTGCCTAGTAGTTTTCTTACATCAGTCAGTGTACACATTTATGAGCCCTGGTACCAACAGAGCAGATGTTCCAGATAGATTTTTGGTCATTTTCATTTTAAACATTTATAATTGTGAAACTATCATAATCAGCTTGTACACCTAGAGAGAGCCATGCTGCATGATACAATCTGATAATGTAAAATCACACCGCAAGTTTATTAATAGCATCAGTTTAATAATCACGCCATGTCATTAATATTAAGGGTCCAAAAATTTCAATCGGATCCCGGGCACTTCTCCAGCGGAACAGGTGGACGAGGGCCGGAGAATGGGGCTGAACCTGGTTCTGCTGGGATTCATGCATGTCTGGAAAGGAGACGTTAAATCCTGGTGGGGAGGAGAGGGCAGATCTTCCATCTGCTCCCACACCATGTCCCGCCCCCCAATGTCAAAAGGTTGAGTCTGTGGAAGTTCCCAGGCTACAGTGATAATTCTACCCACTACACCCTTGGCTGTCCTCAGCAGGACTGTCCAGCTACAAGCAGGCGTGATTCCCATTGAGGCTCCAGGAAAGGCCCCACAACTTTGGCAGCCAAAGATACTCAATTCCAGATAGGATCAATTACTTTAAGAAAATCCACCAGGAGCTCCATTAAAAAAAAACTTTCCCCCTCGTTGCACCCTTTCTGGGCATGTCTGCTTCTCCAATGTTCAGGGGCCAATGTCAGAGTGAAGTGTCCCTATAGGTGCCAATGGCCCACCCCGACCATGAAAGTGACCCTGTCCCCACAATGTGAGACGGGGGTCGACCTCTTTGGGCTTGAGCAACCGGGAGTTCCGCTGCGCTGAACCTTCACTGGCGGAGTGGGAATCCTGGAGTTTTCAGCCCCCGATCTTCACCTTTAAATATAATTCAGTTTTATCACGGCAACTGGACAGAGCAGAGCACTCGTAGCACCAGGTTTGTCACAGGTGCAAACCATAAGTCTGAGTTGGATTTTTAGCTGTAAACTCTGGGCTATGGCTAAAACTCAAACTCAATATTCTGATGATCATGCAAAGTACTGTTGGGTTTTATAATGTTGAGGGAATATCTTCGTTCTACATCTTGAGAGTTTTGATGAAGGATTACACGCCCTAAAATTCAAAACCTGTCTTTTATCCTTACAGTTGACTGAGCTGATTAGCATTTCCAGCACTTGTTATTATTCTGATGTCCAGTATCTGTAGTATTTTCCACTCATCCACCAGCTAACAAATTTCAGACTTAATGCTGGTATCAAATTTATACATTTAGAAGAGCCTACCTAAAATCTCCGTATGAGCAACAAAGGGATTTGGAGACTCACAATGGGAGTGATATCTACCTTCTGTTTCCATCCCTTGAGTCCTTCCTTTTATTGATTCAGCTTCTTGCATTGTTTGTCTTCATTCCCAGTATGCCGTTTCCTTTTTAAAAATAGAATCCCCAATTTAAACTCGGGGCAAGAATCAGGGGTGTGGGGGATGAAGCGGGCGGTAATCTGTCCGGCCCCCTGGAGCACGAGTCCTGGGGGATTCTAACTCCCGGGCTTTGTTTGAATGCCCCAACACTGACTCTCACCCAAAGCCGGCATAGGTATCGTCCACATTGGGTGGCAAGAGTGGAAATTTGTGGATGGTAGGGTGGTGGGGGGTCAGGCCACTGCTGATGAGCCACAAAAATGGTTGCCAGCAAGGTGGAGGATGGGGGTGGGGGTGGGGGGGGGGGGGGGGGGGGGGGCGGTGATTGGTTAAATTTGCAGTCGGAGGAGGCAGGAGGTCCTCCTGATCCACAAGGAACCTTTAAAAAGTTTTTTAAAAAGACACTGAACTGGGCCTCTTGTGGCCTGGATGCTGCATGCCTCCAGCTTTTGCTGGTAGGTCTGATACTGGCCGGCCCCATTGGGATGTGACTTTGCCATTTAAATTAGGTCCCAGCTCCTTTGGGGCGGGCAGCCATCCTGTTTCTGATTTCAGGTAAGTGAAGGTGGTGGGAGCGCAGGAATACGGTGCAAACCGCCCCCAAACCACCCCGCACCCGCCATCTTAACCCCTGCTCTTCCTGCCAATCTGGGGGTGGGGGATTAAAATATCCCCTTTAGTTTCTTTCTTCTCTTGTACTTTTTTCCTCCCTGTCTTCATTTCTCTCTTTCTTAGTTTCTTGTCTTTTTTTTACAATATTACCTTGTCTTCCCTGCTTGATATGTTTGTTTGTTTGTTTCTTTAATTCCTTAATTGTTTGGTTTCATTTTTTTTAGCCCCCCGTGTGATTGTTTCCTTTCCATCCTCACCTTCACCTTTCTTTGTCTTGTCATCTTGACTGATCTTTCTTTCTCACCATTACCTTTTGTTCTTCCCATCTCGCCCCTTTTATAGTCGCATGCACATTAATGGCATGGAAGCCAATATCTCTTCATTGGTACCACCAGGAGAGGTCCAACTCACAACAAGATGCAATGGCCCAGTTTTGATAGTTTGATCTGTAGTAGGAAGGTTCTTAAGAGTGATGCATGTGGCATGTGATAAAATAAACTGTGCTTCTTTGGAGTGGTGGGGGGAGGGGGGGGGGGTGATGTTGCTAATTAGCACAAGAACAGAAATGCTATGTGTATGACAGTGATACTTCAAATCTAGCACTAGTTACAATTGGTTATGTTTCTGTAACACACTAACCTGAAACACTGTGGATCACTGTCAGACACGTCATCAGATCTGGAAAACGGGAAGGCTGCTCTGGATACTGGCTCGTTGTGTACTCCTGACACACATTCAAGTAACTTTTTCTTAGCTGTTCCAGATGTGCAACATTTGAAAAACCTTTGGTATCTATAAAGGAAAAGGAATAAAAGATACAACTCAATAACCACTACTATAGGCATTATTATGGGCTGACAGGAAATATGTTAGTTTTATAACAAATCAAACCTGAGATTCTGGATACATGTGTTCATAAAGCCAGAAGAATTCAAACTATCCGTTACTGTTCGCAAGTAGGAATACAGCATAGAAGACACAGTGCTTTTTTATAACACACAGATAACATTTCAAAGGAAGACAATATTGAAGCAGTTTTCTTTAAATCCTTTATATAGTAATATCAAAAGCACAATCAGTTGATGAAAATAAGTTTTTTAGTATATACAAGATGGCCACAAAATTGGCCGACTTCTGAGACCCACTCCACAGAGCCACCTAGTGGCCCAGAGCCTGCACTACAGTGACAGTTGACATAGCAAAATTGAATGGGAAATGTTGGCATAGCAGTTTATGGAGGGAAATATTGACAGAATATTGTGACAATAGGAAGTAAGATTTGTAGACAGGAAGCATGTGCCCTACACCAGATTTTTAATAAGATAAATATGAAGCCCTGCCTCTGGGTGCCCCATGGCTGCACATACAAGAAACTGAGGCAGGGGGGCCAGGAATGCTCAAGACATTCATAATACACTTTCAATATATTTTTTAAGATACAAGTATTTTGGTACTGGTATACAAATAGGAAGATAAAACACTTGTATTATCATTGGCTAGTCCTTCGTGTTCGGTTGTTGTTGGGAGACAAAACATTCATTGTTTTTTTGTTGCTCACAAATGGTTTAGGTGCAAACGCAACAATCTGCTGAATTACAGTTTTTATCTTTTCTTGCTTTAGCACCTTGCCAATGTTAAAACATATGGTACACTGCCATTTGTTGTAGTTTGCACCAACTTTAAACCTCCCTTCTATGTCAAAAGTCCCTAATCAGGTTTCTGGGAGAAGCTTCATAGAACAGCCAGCTGGTGAGTTGGAAGATATTTGAAATACTGCAAGATCTTTGCTGAAATAAGAGGACAGAAGGCATGGCGGTAGAAACATAATAGGAGGTCCTAACAAACTGCCCTGGTGCCAGTCTGTATTGGCATTTGCAACAGCTGTTAACAGATGCCAACTTTCATGAGTGGCCAGGTCCAGAAGGACCACCCAGTACATCAGATCTGATAGTCAAGAAAAAGTTGCAACCTGAGTTTTGTATAATAATTGATAGTGACAGACTAGGAGATGGGAGGCAGTGTGCACATTTAAAGGAAAGATGTTTTAAGTTGAAGAAGACTCCGGTTATAAAAGTTGTAATTAAAGTCCACTCCAATTGTACGACAACATTTTTGAGTAGTTTTCATCATGAGATTAGAGCAGGTTTTTGCTATCACACAATACAAATGTGCTGCTAAATGTAATTTTATTGCCATGTGGACTCAGAACAGTGTTTATTTTATTACGAGTATTTACACTCACACTCGCACAGGATATTTTTTTAAACAGTAAAACTATTTGGTAATCGACTGAACTCCCAAAATTCCCTCGGTCCAGGTGGTGATTTTTGTGTCCCTACCGCCCCTATTGTGCCTATAAACGAGACAGTAGCGGGACCACAATAGGGAAGGACACTGAGGTACTGGCTCACTCTCCGATTTTCAGCCTCTCTCCCACCAGAAACAGGCAGGAGCCTCGTGAATATATGTTAATCGAGGTCAGATGTCGTCGTTACGACCTCAGATACAATTTTCGTCTCTGGCCATTGGATCACCTCCAGGTGCTGCCCCCGCCCACCAAACATCGGTGGGAGTTATCGGGAGGTGGCAATTTTGAGCCTCAGTTGCTGTCAGGGAAAGCTGGAAGCAGGTTTGGCAGACGTTTTTCTTTTTACATAAGTAATACATAGAATTTACAGCAACTGGTCTATGCCGGTGTTTACGATCCACATGAGCCTTGCAGTTTTTTGTGGTTCTTGAGGTGTAAAAACATCCACATTAATGTGCTCGCTGCTGCAAAAAATGTGCCTCCTCCTCAAAATCGGGCCCCATGGGTAAAGAATTTAGACCAAGCTGCAGGACGACAAGGGCAGTCTTCACCTCCAGCAGAAACCGGGCGGGCGGTGGGCTCCCAGTGCTTCCACGGCTCTTCTTTAAGGTGCTGCTGCAAGCCCTTCAAAATCGCCCGGCCAACCCAATTTCCAGACCCCACATCGACCAGCTGCCGATATGAAGCACTTTCTGCACTGGCAGCTTGCCAAGTGAATTTAAATGAAGCCTAGCCACGAAGCTAACACAGGCCTCACACCGACTCCTTGAGAGAGCCCAGCACGCAACCTGCCCACCGCCCGCCTGGTTTCTGCTGGAGGCGAAAACTGCCCTTGTCGTCCTGCAGCTTGCTCTAAAGTCTTTACCCATGGGGCTCAATTTTAATCAACATGCCATCCTTTAAATGGGCCGCACTCGCTTCGTTTTAGTGAGATATGCTAATTCAAATTAATTCAACATGGATTAGAGTCAAGCCCTAATTGCTGAGCAAGCTAGCCTCACAACAGACTTTGCTCTGTCGCTGTTCCTCAAGTTAGAGATGTAAGTTTTGCCCTTTCTTTTGATTCGATGCTTTGCTAAATGTTATCCATATAAATATGATACATAGCAATTGCTGTTAGTCTCGATTGTACACAGACAGACACAGATATTGCAGTAACACAGGCATACTTCACAAAAACATTATGTTCAAATGACTAATATTGTAAAAATGACAATTGAAGGCAGGGCTGCTGTGGTTAAGAGAAAGTAACTGCACAAACCAATGCTTCCCTCTGCTATTCTGCTGTAACCATTCACACATCCTCTTGGTCTAGTATTTATCTTTTATTTCATTAATTTCTCTCATTATTGCCTCATTTTGTCACATGCTATTATCCCTTCTGTCATTTAATCCTCTCCTTCCCTCCACCTAATCACTTTACAAACAAACCTTTTCCTTTCCTTGTGTATGGGGCCATTTTTTTCTCCCCGCCCCCACCACCCCCCCCCCTCCCCTGTCTCTGTTCCTCCTTATAAACTGTTCATCTGCAACAGCTCCTGGTTCTGACGATAGGTCATCGATCTGAAACGTTAACTGTTTCTCTCCTCTCTCCACAGATGCTGCCTGATATCTGCAGTATTTATGCTTTTTGCACAAACCACCTTGTTTGTTCCAGAGCAATATCCCATTGGCTATGACTGCATCACCCAGTCGGGATGGCAATGAGATTTGAATACATTATTACAGCAATATACAGTTTGAACAAAAAGAGAACATGCTGGAAACACTCAGCAGGTCAGGCAGCATCTGCGGAGAGAGAAACAGAGTTAACGTTTCAGGCCGATGACATTTCAACAGAATTGCTTTTTGTTTCCTAAATAATTATCATTTGGGGTGAGAGAGGGGAAGGTCAGAGGGCATAGTGCAAACATGGTGAGATTGGAAGGAGCGATGGGGGACAGAAGAAAGTGTAGGGGCAGAAGGATCCGGAGAGACGTTGGTATCTAAATGTCGTTGCATCCTGCGATCCTTGACACCCGAAAGGAAGAAAAAAAGTTTTCTGTTAAAGCGCCGGATGAGGCAAAGGATGAAATGGAACTGCGGACCAGGACAGCTCTGGAATAAAGTGAGTCGGTGCTGCTGAAAAGAGAGCGCACATGTGGCAGCGCTTGGCATTGAGCGTGGATCTGAGGAAGCGGCGAGAGCAGTGGTTCAAGGAACTCTGAATATCATGGAGACATCTGATATATAGGGCGGATCCGAAACAGGAAATGTGGATTCTGCGTTGTGTTTGGTACAAAATTTGACTGCGGTATCAGAAGGTAGCCCTACTCCTGTCAGAAAGCAGGTTTGAGTCCTCTGTTTTCATGCCATGTAAGGCTGGGAAAATAATTCAAGGTGACATTTCGACCACCATTCTCTGTAATCGAGATTCACCATTTGGATTACAAAGGTGTCCGATCATATTATGCCTGTGTGTGTGTGTGTCTCCATATAACAAAATGTATAGGAATCATTTTTAAAACAAAATTACAGCCTCAGAGATTAACACGTCCAAGTTAAAGCTCAGAACATACTGCTTTGGTTTCTTTGGCTTTTCAGAATTTTTACTACATCAGTAAAATTCCAAAATACCAGACTAAATTTGGGAATTCAGTTTAACAGCGTACACAAATATATTTATATTTTTCAAAGGACTCAGGGGAAATGAAAAACACGTGACAAGAGGTTTAACCTGCACATCAATCATTGACGTTAACATATGTAGACTTTGTTGGAAATTTAAAGTGCAGGGTTTAACAGATAGAGTATAACAAGTAAAACTTTCACTGTGCTGCAATGCTTTCCACTGGGTTTTGTCGTACTAAATTTGGAGGAACAGCCATGAACAACAACTTACATTTATACAGCGCCTTTAACATAGTAAAACCTCCCAAGGTGCTTCGTAGGAGCATTATCAGACAAAATTTGACACCGGGCCACATAAAGAGAGATTAGGACACGTGACCAAAAGCTTGGTCAAAGCGGTAAGTTTTAAGGAGTGACTTAAAGGAGGAGCGAGAGGTTTGTGGAGGGAATTCCAGAACTTAGGGTCTCGGCAGCTGAAGGCACGGCCGCCAATGTTGGAGCGAAGGAAATCGGAGATGCGCAAAAGGCCAGAATTGCAGGAGTGCAGAGATCTCGGAGGGTTGTCAGGCTAGAGGATTTTATTTCAAGTGATTTTTGTTTTACACTAATAAATTGCCCATGGCATCGCCGCAGTCAGCAGATGAAAGTTTGTTTTATACATAAGATGGCAACTGAGTTGGGAAAGAGACGTTAGGAACTTGCTGCACAGAACCATCTAGTGGCCAGAGTCTGCAACTACATCACGAGAGTTGACATAGCAATTTACAATTGTAACTGTTGACAGAAAGGTGTGGCCAGAAGCCTCGGGAATAGTAATGGACAGGAAGCGCATGCCCTATGCAAGAGTTTTAATCATGTGCATGAAGACTGAACGTTCCCTGATTAGCTGCCCACGCTGCTATTTATACACAAAGGTAATCAGCCATGGACTTATCAAAATCCGAAACAAAGGAGCTTTTTGTACGACATGTTTCTGTCTTACATATGGGAGACTATAAATGACCTAATTCAATACTCTTTCATTTTCAAAAAGGTGCAGCAGAGATAAGAGACTACAGGTATTAAAACACGACTTTGCATACTCACCTCAGTCAGCTTCTTTGATGCAAAGTGACAAATTATGAGCAGCAACTTTTAATCGTCAGAATTTTGTGCTTTCTCTTCGTGTACAAAATATTTTCCGCCTCTCCACATAAATCTGTGAAGAGGAGCCATCTCTTATGAACCATAAGGACATTATTATTTTGTTTGTTGCATTCCTAAAGTAAGATTTGGTTAGAACAGTAACTTTCCACCTCTGGAACCTGGGCTTTATTCCAACCAAGAGTGATGGGGTGAAAGGCAGGATGTTATGTGAATTGAGGTTGGGAAGTACCAATCCAAAGCCCAGTGGGCACTGCCCAGCAACATGAATTGAATTGGAATTAGAAATGGAGGGGTTGAAATTTTGCTTGCAATGGGTGCAAAAAAATCAAGGGAGAGGCCTCGCACCCAATTTGTGCTTGACCCAGAAGTCCCACTGGCTGTGCTGTGGGAGTAGTTCATTAGGGGGCAGTTATTTCATGCATTTGCCAAACACATTGGAGGCATGTCCCTGTTGCTCCAGAAATTCCAATTCACAGTATAATTGGTGCAATGTATTCACTTGTAAAACCTGGAGCAAAGCACACTCCTGCAGGCACACTGCAGACTCCTGCAGGCACACAGCAGACTCCTGCAGGCACACAGCAGACTCCTGCAGGCACACAGCACACTCCTGCAGGCACACGGCAGACTCCTGCAGGCACACTGCAGACTCCTGCAGGCACACAGCAGACTCCTGCAGGCACACAGCACACTCCTGCAGGCACACTGCAGACTCCTGCAGGCACACAGCAGACTCCTGCAGGCACACAGCACACTCCTGCAGGCACACTGCAGACTCCTGCAGGCACACAGCAGACTCCTGCAGGCACACAGCACACTCCTGCAGGCACACGGCAGACTCCTGCAGGCACACTGCAGACTCCTGCAGGCACACAGCAGACTCCTGCAGGCACACAGCACACTCCTGCAGGCACACTGCAGACTCCTGCAGGCACACAGCAGACTCCTGCAGGCACACAGCACACTCCTGCAGGCACACTGCACACTCCTGCAGGCACACTGCAGACTCCTGCAGGCACACAGCAGACTCCTGCAGGCACACAGCACACTCCTGCAGGCACACAGCACACTCCTGCAGGCACACAGCACACTCCTGCAGGCACACAGCACACTCCTGCAGACACACAGCAGACTCCTGCAGGCACAATACACTCCTCCAGGCTCACAGCACACTCCTGCAGACACACAGCAGACTCCTCCAGGCTCACAGCACCCTCCTGCAGGCACACAGCACACTCCTCCAGGCTCACAGCACACTCCTGCAGGCACACAGCAGACTCCTGCAGGCACACAGCACACTCCTCCAGGCTCACAGCACACTCCTGCAGGCACACAGCAGACTCCTGCAGGCACACAGCAGACTCCTGCAGGCCCAC
Organism: Squalus acanthias; assembly: GCA_030390025.1. Taxonomy (NCBI): domain Eukaryota; kingdom Metazoa; phylum Chordata; class Chondrichthyes; order Squaliformes; family Squalidae; genus Squalus; species Squalus acanthias. The sequence goes on from CM059439.1 coordinate 66,749,856, forward strand.
GGCACACTCCTGCAGGCACACGGCACACTCCTGCAGGCACACGGCAGACTCCTGCAGGCCCACGGCACACTCCTGCAGGCACACAACAGACTCCTGCAGGCACACAGCACACTCCTGCAGGCACACGGCAGACTCCTGCAGACACACGGCACACTCCTGCAGGCCCACGGCACACTCCTGCAGGCCCACAGCACACTCCTGCAGGCCCACAGCAGACTCCTGCAGGCACACAGCAGACTCCTGCAGGCACACAGCAGACTCCTGCAGGCACACAGCAGACTCCTGCAGGCACACGGCACACTCCTGCAGGCACACGGCACACTCCTGCAGGCACACAGCAGACTCCTGCAGGCACACAGCAGACTCCTGCAGACACACAGCACACTCCTGCAGGCACACAGCACACTCCTGCAGGCACACAGCAGACTCCTGCAGACACACAGCACACTCCTGCAGGCACACAGCACACTCCTGCAGGCACACAGCACACTCCTGCAGGCACACAGCAGACTCCTGCAGGCACACAGCAGACTCCTGCAGACACACAGCACACTCCTGCAGGCACACAGCACACTCCTGCAGGCACACAGCAGACTCCTGCAGGCACACAGCAGACTCCTGCAGGCACACAGCAGACTCCTGCAGGCACACAGCACACTCCTGCAGACACACGGCACACTCCTGCATGTACATGACTTTTGGAGTTGCAGTGGGTGTGCATTTTCCACAAGCATTCAAAAGGAATCAGGCCGAGTTTCTGAGAGAGGACAAGGCAGCTATTTCTCGAAGGTAGATGGGCCATTGGAGGATGCGCCACCCAGTCGGCGGGCTCTCCTGCAGCTCGATTGTTTAGGGGTGAGAGAGGAATTTCTCAGAGATTGTTTCCTAAATTGGCTTAAGGTCTCTTCTCTGTGACTGCGGGGGGTGGGGAAAGGGAATTGGAGTGATAGTGTGCAGGTTACACCTTGCTAGGATGGGACAGGCTTGATGGACCAGTTGGCCTTAACCTGTCCTTCTTTCTCGTAAGTTTGGACTGCAGGAATGGTATTCCCCTGCTCAGCTACCTCTTCCCAGGCAGCCTTGGCTGCAGCTTGCTGAGGAGGAGGCCTCTTATATCCCAAAATGGCAATCAGCTCCCTCAGTATCACCTCCAGATCTCTCTTAGAAGCGGGAGCTGTCCTGCCTCCCCCAGGATATTGGCAAACTCCTGGCTCATCCCAGCAAATACACAGCAGTAGAGGCAGAAGTGGACAATTTGCAGCCAACAGGAAGTACAGATGCATCTTTAAGGAACTACACCTGCCCATTTATACTTCTACCGAGGAAATCCTGCTCTTCCAATGTCTGACACAAATCGTGCTGGGACCACATCAGACACAGGTACCTCGCAACACGTGAGAAGGTCCCCTCTTGTGTGCCACAAACACAAGGTGTGCCGCCACAAACGTGCCGCTGATGTACCCCCTCTCTCAAAAGAACCTCAGTCCCTGAAACTGGCAGTCTTTCTCAGAAGGGTATAAGGACAGTTAGTTTGGAAAACAGATGCTGGTGCAGTGGAGGGTGTTTGAAGTGGGAGTTAAGATACATTATTGGAGCACTTTACAGGGACCTTTGCTCGTCTTATGGCTCACATTATACCTGACATCAGAATGGTGCAAAATCAGATCCAATTCAGCTACAGTAAATGGTTATGGAAAGGAACACAATCTGAATTTTCTTACTTTTACAAGGTGTAAATTTTTTTCTGTCAACACTCGCACTTTATTAATTCTGTTCATAGACCGGTTTAGCAACTCAAGCATTCCTGCAGCAGGAACAGACTTGGTGAGGAGCACTAACGTCATAGTTACTCTCTGTCTTTTTATGAGCTTTGTTTTGCGAGGGGCCCTGGATCCACTTGTAGGCCCTGGTATCGGAAACAGTGGGCAGCGCACCTTGTGACTGGGTGATATGCACTGGCCACCTGCGAGGCCCCACCTGTGGTGCAGGGCCCCTCGCAAAATGTACCCTATAAACTACCGCTGTGAGTTCCATATAAAAGGCAAAGCCCGAGTATGGAGAGGTGTTAATATTGTATCAAAATGTCTGTATTTTTTTGGAACGGCAGCTCACAGTAGAAGGGTCTGGTTTCTATCCGTGAGAGGCAATGCATGTTAGACATTTAGGAGCCTTGGCATAGATTTGAAGAGTTCTTGAGAAGGTCGCTGCGGGTCTACTGATAAAGTAAAAAAAAAATTCAAAGAACTACTATATATGTAACTGATTGAAGTGTTCTCAGATAGCTATCAGTAGACCCACTGAGACCTTCTCAAGAACACTTCATTCAAACCTATGCCAAAGCTCCTAACTGTCTAATGTGCACTGCATCTCATGGATGGAAACTGAATCCTTCAGCTATGAACTGCCTTGAGACAGCCCATGTCTGCTGTTCACAGACAATGATCATTTAAGGGCGTGCGCATAGAGGCTATGGGGGTGCAACTTAGGCAGCAACTGCATCCTGACACCATGACTGGGAAACAACAAGCAGCTCGGCCCACCTTTATAGTCCAAGTGATTTGATCTGGCAACACCAAGCTGTCTTCACTCCCACAAGTCAAATAGCTTTGCTGCGGCACAGAATGAAACTGTTAACCCAGAGGTGGGCTCTGTTTGATCCGTCACAAAGTCCGATCAGGAGAATTTGTAATGTCTTAGGTTGCATGCCGCTCATTCAGAACAGCTGCTAATAATACAGTATGGAATTGAATTAGCAGCTACGGATTAAACGGATAAATTTAGCATACACACCACATAACGTTAATCCATGAGCTCAACCAAGTGATACATGTAGCGCACTCTGGTCAGTCCATGCCAGATGAACCTACAGTTTTTGCTTTGACAGAAGAGTTTCGAGGCAGGTTCATGCCTTTGTCATCACACGCACTGATTATGAACTACTCCACAGTAAGCTGACAGCATTAAGAGTTACATGTTACAGCACTGCTTAGTGTACACCTGTCACCAGGAAAGTGGGGATGTGTAAGCACTCACACTTCGTTAAACATAGACATCTGTTTTCACTATTAGGAGGCTAATATGGGACATTTTGAAAGAAACTATGTACAGTTTTTTATAGAGAGTTGGAATTATGAGAGATGAAAAATGATTATGACGTGACAAGTAATACACTTGACATGTAGATAACAATGATTTTAATTGGACGTCTACATAATGCCTGTTCTAAGGTCTCTTTAAGAATAGTTTAGACAAGATCCTATTAATATTGATTTCGTTGCCATCTCTTTCACATTCAGTCAGCAAACTTCAGGAGCAAGTTTGTTCCAATCCACTGATACGTAGCTGGCCTTTGTGTTTGTGTTTTGCAGTTTTTGCCAGCAATGCTTTCATCAACAATTATTGATAATCTCAAATAGAAAGCCTTGCATTTATCTAGCGTTTTTCACAACCTGAGAATGTCCCAAAGTGCTATACATCCAATTAAATGCTTTTGAAGTGTAGTCACTATTGTAATGTAGGAAACGTAGCAGCCAATTTATTCCCACAAACAGCAATGTGATAATGACCAGATAACTCCCCTGCTCTTCTTTGAAACAATGCCATGAGATCTTTTACGTCCACCTGAAAGGGCAGACAGAGCTTCGGTTTAACATCTTAGCCAAAAGATGGATAATTAATGATAAGTAATTCTGGATTTTTCTGATATCTGGAGCACACCTCAAGCCAGAAAATGTAATGACCAATGCTTTCACAAATAAAATGTGTCCGTTAGGTTCGTAACTGCTTTCTATGATCGGTTGAAACCACAGAAGCATAAGCAACTACGTTCTGTCAATAAATCTGAATAACTAGTTCTCAAAATTTGGTGATGAGGATAGGGATAGAAGAGACTGATTGGGGCAGTGGGGTAGGATTTGCAACCTGGTTTTGCATGCAGCTCAGACTTCACTGGATATAAGCTCCCTGCATGAAGTGAGTTTGGGCAGTGGTAGCCCATTTTTTGGGCATTGATCCACAGCAAGGAACTGTCTGTACCTGGCACTAAATTGGCAGTAAGAGAGGACCAAAGGATGGCTGATGGGATATCAAAATGTTACATTGGTGCATTAGGCCTGCTCTTACGAAATGTTATTTCGGGCAGAATAAAGGGAGTTTAGCCTTCGTCTGCTTCATACTACCCCTGAACAAGAAGTGTTTGATGCTGAAACTGGAAAAAAAGTCATCAAGTTTTCCAATGTACTAGCATTTTGGTGAGCACGACAAAAAAGATCAAATATATTGTTGATCAAATCATTGATTTTCATATTTTACAAAGCACTTTGTCAACAGCGCTCGTTTACATGCATGCCCTGTTAATACTGGTGACTGCAGATCAGAGTGGCCCACAAGTCCCACACAATCTCTGCAATGGTCAGTAAAGATGGTACAAGTAGTACAATAGTGAACTGAAACATATTCTAGAAGACTTGTATTGACTGGTGGTTTTTGGATCCTGCTCCCGGGGAACCTGAATGAAACCCATGATCATCTGGAGTCCACTGCTATCAGCAGCTGGTACATTTTTCCCAAACCAATTCTCATCTGAACATACGAAAATGACAGACAGGAAAAGACTAGCTGGTCCATCGAGCCTGTCCCATACAGCTATGTTGCAATTAAGCAGCATGACCTCCCAATCCTCCCATCCACCAGGAGCCATGGAATCTCCTGGGAAAGGCAAAAAAACTAGCGCAAAACAATCCTCAGCTAACCCAGGGAATTTGCATCTGGGAAATTCCTCTTCGACACCTGAAGACGATCAAAAACAATTCAGGAGACCACAGTGACCGTGAGGCACATCACCCAACATCCCACCTACCTTTGGACATGGGTATAAATTTGTAAAAACCTTCCAAAAAAAAAATAAAGGCCTATTCTATATTTTGAGTCCTGCATTTTGCGAATAAACCAAAGATGAGCAGGCTGGGTCAATTTTCTCTTGAAAAGAGAAGACTGAGGGGTGACCTAATAGAGGTCTTAAAATTATGAAAGGTTTTGATAGAGTAGATACAGAGAGAACGTTTCCACTTATGGGGAAGAGCAAAATTAGAGGCCATCAATATAAGATAGTCACCAAGAAATCCAATAGGGAATTCAGAAGAAACTTCTTTACCCAGAGAGTGGTGAGAATGTGGAACTCGCTACCACATAGAGTAGTTGAGGCGAATAGTATAGATGCATTTAAGCAGAGGCTAGATAAGCATATGAGGGAGAAGGGAATAGAGGGTTATGCTGATAGATTTAGATGAGGAAAGACGGAAGGAGGCTCGAGTGGAGCATAAATGCCGGCATGGACTGGTTGGTCCGAATGGCTGTATATTCTATGTAATTCTATGTAACCCAGTTTTGCATGCTTTATCTGAAGCCTGAATCTGAAAACTAAAAGATTGGAAGCAAGCTTGGCTTGTGTAAGGTATTCAGTTCCAGTTGTTTATAGCCGTTCTACATAGTATTATATAGAATTACAGCACAAAAAAAGGCCATTCGGCCCAACTGGTCTGTGCCAGTGTTTATGCTCCACACAAGCATCCTCCCACCTTACTTCATCTCACCCTATCAACATATCACTGGCCTTCCCTTTCTGAGAATGGTGTACCTAAAGCCATGTGTGCAGTAACTGATATAAATTCTCCCTTCCCAACATCTAAGATGCCCATGGATTCCATTGCGGAAGGGGTAACTCCTCTGAGCAAAAATTGGAAGAGTGACCTATGGCCTGTTCTATATGCGGCTTGTGTGAATGTACAACCATTTCTCAATGTAGAAAAGAACGCACCGGTACGACGGACAGGACCCGTATCGCCAAATAAACCCTCAGTCTAACTCCCTAGGGGACACATGCAATACTTTTTGTGAGTTGTGACTCCATCTGTGAGGTAAAGCACCTTGCAGAAACAGGCCGCATCAGTATCAAGGGTGACAGAGAGACTGACACTTTCTGTGCGTGACCTGTAGTGACCACACTGCCTGTTACAAAAATGTAGTGTGGCAGTCATGGTACTGGTTGTACTGGAGCCATGTTACCCCACCCTCCTCACCAGAGAAGAATGCAGTGGCGGTGAGAAATTTTAAAAGCTGGCAATGTCATCAAGAACCTCTGGCTTGCGAGAAGCCAATTTCCGATGTCAAAATACAGCAGAAACCAAAGCCTGCAACTGGATTGGATTTTCTTTCTAGAAAGCGTCAGAAGTATTAAAGCTTTGCAACCATCTTCAGCCAGAAGTGCCAAGTGGATGATCCATATCGGCCTCCTCCTGAGGACCCCACCATCACAGAAGCCAGTCTTCAACCAATTCGATTCACTCCACGTGATATCAAGAAACGGCTGAGCGCACTGGATACAGCAAAGGCTGTGGGCCCCGACAACATCCCAGCTATCATGCTGAAGACTTGTGCTCCAGAACTAGCTGTGCCTTTAGCCAAGCTGTTCCAGTACAGCTACAACACTGGCATCTATCCGACAATGTGGAAAACTGCCCAGGTATGTCCTGTCCACAAAAACCAGGACAAATCCAATCCGGCCAATTACCGCACCACCAGTTTACTCTCAATCATCAGCAAAGTGATGGAAGGTGTCTTCGACAGTGCTATCAAGCAGCACTTACTCACCAATAACCTGCTCACTGATGCCCAGTTTGGGTTCCGTCAGGACCACTTGGCTCCAGATCTCATTACAGCCTTGGTCCAAACATGGACAAAGGAGCTGAATTCTAGAGGTGAGGTGAGAGTGGCTGCCCTTGACATCAAGGCAGCATTTGACCGAGTGTGGCATCAAGGAGCCCTAGTAAAACTGAAGTCAATGGGAATCGGAGGAAAACTCTCCACTGGCTGGAGTCATACTGAGCACAAAGGAAGATGGTTGTGGTGTTTGGAGGTCAATCATCTCAGCCCCAGGACATCGATGCAGGAGTTCCTCAGGGCAGTGTCCTAAGCCCAACCATCTTCAGCTTCTTCATCAATGACCTTCCCTCCAACATAAGGTCAGAAATGGGGATGTTCGTTGATGACTGCACAGTGTTGAGCGCCATTCACAACTCCTCAGATAATGAAGGAGTCTATGCCCGCATGCAACAAGACCTGGACAACAATCAGGCTTGGGCTGATAAGTGGCATGATAACATTCGCGCCACACAAGTGCCAGGCAATGACTATCTCCAACAAGCGAGAGTCTAACAACAGCCCCTTGACATTCAACGGCATTACCATCGCCGAATCCCCCACCATCAACATCCTGGAGGTCACCATTGACCAGAAACTTAACTATACCAGCCACATAAATACTGTGGCAACAACAACAGGTCAGAGGCTGGGTTTTTTACGGTGAGTCCTCACCTCCTGACTCCCCAAAGCCTTTCCACCATCTACAAGGCACAAGTAAGGAGTGTGATGGAATACTCTCCACTTGCCTGGATGAGTGCAGCTCCAACAACACTCAAGAAGCTCAACACCATTCAAGACAAATCAGCCCACCTGATTGGCACCCCATCCACCACCTTAAACATTCACTCTCTCCACCACCGGCGCACCGTGGCTGCAGTGTGTACCATCTACAAAATGCACTGCAGCAACTCGCCAAGGCTTCTTCGGCAGCACCTCCCAAACCCACGACCTCTTCCACCTAGAAGGACAAGGGCAGCAGACGCATGGGAACACCACCACCTCCTCGTTTCCCTCCAAGTCACACACCATCCTGACTTGGAAGTATATCGCTGATCCTTCATCGTCGCTGGGTCAAAATCCTGGAGCTCCCTCCCTAACAGCACTGTGGGAGTACACTCACCACACGGACTGCAGTGGTTCAAGAAGGTGGCTCACCACCACCTCCTCAAGGGCAATTAGGGATGGGCAATAAATGCTGGCCTTGCCAGCGACGCCCACATCCCATGAAGGAATTTTTAAAAATCTAGATTCTACGCCATTTCTCACCAACTAAAGCAAAATGATTCAGTCTGTCAGAGCAATTGAAAAATTCTAAAGGAAGAACTTTTACTGTAAAACTATCCACTGCCGTCACTGAATGGAGCTGTTACGAGGCAGGGAACTATCGGACGACAAAGGCTGTCGCAAAGAGCTGGCCTTGTCAGACTCGCACTCCTGTGGAAAGACAAATCTTTCACAAGTAAAGGAGAACATATGATAATCACTGAGTACTTGAGCTGTTTAGGCATTGCTTTTGATTGAAAGGCAGAAAGTAAGCTGATATTCAATATCAACAAGCAAAGGTCAACTTGTAGGATTAAACTAGTGTTTGTGGCCTGCGAAACCGGAGCCAAAATGCAATTCACTGCCAGTAATTAGCAAATACATTGTTTAGGTTTTGTTGAAAAATCGCAAAATAGATGTTCTTCAGTGAAACAGTTGATTTTGAAATCAAATCTGAAGGAGAACGTAAAGATATTTGTAGCCTCAAGTACCATATCAAACACGCTGAACATTAAGCCTTTTTTCTTGTTTCTGAAAGGAAGCACTTATTAAAATGGAGGGTTTAGGAGTTTCCCAAAGGACTCACTTGGTCCTCACTCAGTCTTAGACCCTGGAAATCTGTCGGAGGCCATCATGGCAGTTAGACTGGGGGCGCGCCCCTCGGTGCCCTCCACTGCTGTTAAAGTGCCGGTGACTTCAATGGTGAGTAAATTCAGGCGGAGTGTAAAACCAGCGTTGCACCTGATCCCGTCAGTTAGGTTAAAATTGCTCCCTTTGTATTTGTAGACTTTGCTTTGCCATAACTGCTATAAATGCATGGAAGACACTGGCCCCGATATTGACGGGGAAGTGGGGAGGGAGCGGGGGTGGCTGTTAGTAGCCGGGAAACCCAGAAATATGGGAAAGGCGGAGGTGCCGCTGAATTTAATGGCAGAACCTCATATGAGTTTTTGTCATCAGTTTCCTGCCTAGCAGCTGGCCAGATCGAGAGGCTGGCTGACTGCTGTGTGGGAAAGCCTGATGTCCAAGACCTCAGCTGGGGACGGAGAGTAGGGAGGGAAAGAGAGATCGCCGGGGGGCATGGGAATGGTCAATCATGGGGAGGGGGTCTGGAGATCACGGGGAGGGGGTCTGCAGATTGTGGGGAGGGGGTCTGGAGATCACGGGGAGGGAGTCTGGAGATTGAGGGGAGGGGGTCTGGAGATTGTGGGGAGGGGGTCTGCAGATTGTGGGGAGGGGGTCTGGAGATTGTGGGGAAGGGGTCTGGAGATTGTGGGGAGGGAGTTTGGAGATTGTGGGGAGGGGGTCTGGAGATTGTGGGGAGGGGGTCTGGAGATTGTGGGGAGGGGGTCTGGAGATTGCGGGGAGGGGGTCTGGAGATTGTGGGGAGGGGGTCTGGAGATTGTGGGGAGGGGGTCTGGAGATTGTGGGGAGGGGGTCTGGAGATTGCGGGGAGGGGGTCTGGAGATTGTGGGGAGGGGGTCTGGAGATTGTGGGGAGGTAGTTTGGAGATCGTGGGGAGGGGGTCTGGAGATTGTGGGGAGGGAGTTTGGAGATTGTGGGGAGGGAGTTTGGAGATTGTGGGGAGGGGGTCTGGAGATTGTGGGAAGGGGGTCTGGTGATCGCGTGGAGTGGGTCTGGAGATTGTGGGGTGGGGTCTGGAGATTGTGGGGAGGGGGTCTGGCGATGGTGGGGAGGGGGTCTGGAGATCGTGGGGAGAGGGTCTGGAGATTGTGGGGAGGGGGTCTGGAGTTCGCGGGGAGGGGGTCTGGAGTTCGCGGGGAGGAGGTCTGGAGATTGTGGGAAGGGGGTCTGGAGATTGTGGGGAGGGGGTCTGGAGATTGTGGGGAGGGAGTCTGGAGATTGGGGGGAGGGGGTCTGGAGATTGTGGGGAGGGAGTCTGGAGATTGGGGGGAGGGGTCTGGAGATTGGGGGGAGGGAGTCGAGATCACGTGGAGGGAGTCTGGAGATCACGTGGAGGGGGTCTGGAGATTGGGGGGAGGGGGTCTGGAGATTGGGGGGAGGGGGTCTGGAGATTTTGGGGAGGAGGTCTGGAGATTGGGGGGAGTCAGCTGATTCCCTGGGAAACCTGACCAGCTGCTGTAACTCTACATGGCTTCTAAAATCTGAGGTATGCAGCCTCATTAGCATATTATAATTACTGACCCACCCCTCGAGAGCAGGTTACTCGCCCGCCCCCAACGCACCTCGGTTAAACTGGAAGTAGGCACATTTGCGGCAGGTTGGGTTTGGGTTTCCCATTTTGAAGATCTTATCGGCCACCCCTGCCCCTGTCCCGCCTGTCCTGGTGGGTTAACATTCCCCCCACAGTGTTAGATGGCCCGTGATGGGATGTTGCCTGTTTGTTTAATCTCTCAGTGAGTTACGACAGTACTGATGTTTCGCTACAAATGGAAATCTTTCATGGCTGTGAGGACTCACTCAGGGTGGGATGTTGCTGCTTTGCATTTCCTTCAGACTACAATCTCTGAAAGAGTCAGCCTGCGATTATAAAAACAAACCATCCTGCTGAGAGGCTTTGATCTGCTCTTCCTGTAATGTATTTATGCTCTTTATGCACGCACTGAGCCCTTACCTGATTATTAATAGTTTTCCTAATACTTCTATCGAATTATATAATGAACACTGAAAGTGGAGGTCACAAGTGATTGGGTGTAACTTGCAGCATATTTATTCATATTATGTTTATCCATAAACTGTTTCCAAATTGTATTTTGTACAGAATAACATTATTTCCTGTCGCTTAATTAAAGGCCAGAATTTATACCTTGATGTTTTCACCTTTTACTTCAATTCTTTATCGTCATCTGCCGACACCTCAGACCAAAACTATAATCGGACTTGGCACAATGTTGTTTAAGTGCCACACAAAAGACCAACTATAGCATGTTAACTACATTTAGTATATAGTAGTCCTCTCAAGGAAGGTTGGTGTGTTTACCTGAGAGATTTGTTGTCATGTAAGAGTGGTACATTTTAAGACTCACACTAAAGTAGTGAAGGAGCAGGGGTTTATAGCCTGTACAAGCCTGGTCACGTCATCAGGAGGAAGCATCAAGCAGAAAAAAAATGTGCTTCCTCATAGGAAGGGAGGAGGAAATAGGAGAATGAGTCAGCCATGCCACGCTGATGTCCCTCCAGGGCCACTGGACTCAGGATAGGATGAACAGAGTCCTGAGAGCAGCTAGTCTGCTCCCCTCTCAGGGATTTCTTTTTCATTCTAGATTTGATTTAGGTTTAGCTTCTCCGGCCATTCCACCAGGTGAATATTCAGCCCTCTGATCCAGAGAGTGTTTTCACTTGCCCAGATGTCGAGGTAAACTTGAATCATGTCCAGAAATCAAGTCACTATATTGCAGCTTCTCGGTTTTACCATGTGTCTTTATGTGATCTTCCTTGACTTTGAAAGACAGCAGAATGACACTGCACCAGACCACAACTTAGGCTGTAACTGCCAAACAGATTTATTAAACATTCAAAATAATAAGTGAATTGCAGCAATGGTGTAACGTTATTTTTCAGTGGTTATTAAGCTCAAGTAAGTAGAACGTAACAATGACTGTTGCGCTAAACTATGTACTCTGACGTGGTAGTTCTTTCTCTTTTCTCACAGTCCATGGCAGCTATCTGGCTTAACTACCACACTCTGAAGGCTTCAGTCAGACTCCCCAATTGAGAAGTATTTTCCAGCAAATGAATGGGATGAACCAGATTTAAATAACTCTGTTAAACTCAGGAAGATGCAACGGGCCAAATATAATTGGAACCAATCCCGCGAGATGTTTGTATTTCAGTTGAATGACTTGGCCGCTGCCTTGGACATCTTCTCCCCTTACTCACCTCCAGTACACCTACGTAGAAATGCATACAAAGAAGTTACAATGTGATAACAGGCCTCTCAGCCCAACCAGTCCGTGCAGTTACCCTCTGTGTGAGCAAACTAGCTCTAATCACATTTATCCACCCTAATTCCCATATCGCTTCACCCCCTTTTTCTTCAACTGCATTTTCAATCTAATTTTGAATGTTGACAGTTTCTGCCTCAACTACCAACCCTGGAGGTGGATTCCAAGCCTCACAACTCTCTGTGTGAAGATGTTTCTCCTGCTCTCTATTCTAAATCTCTTACATTGAATCTTGTATCTATGGTCCCTCATTCTCAACCCTGCGTTGTTATAACAAGAAAGACCCAATTTTTCAAGTGGAATTTCTTCGCATTTGTATTTCCTCATACCAGGCAACAACCTGGTGAATCTGCTCTTAAAGCCTCATTATCCTTCCTATAGTGTGGAGCTCGGTACGGGCACTCCACTGGGCCTAGCAAAGGCTGTCCTGGATTTGGAGGAGAAAGAAGTCTCTCTGGCCTTGGAGGCTCTCCCCACAGGTTACCACTCGCTGCATGGTGCTCTACAGGTTCCCCAAACCCTCTTCAACACCTACACGAATGTCAAAGCAACACAGCTGCATGGTTTCTGCTGTTCCATGCAGGGAGCTCTGAACATTCTCAAGGGACTGCAGAAAGAGCTTCTGCTGATTAATCAATGCAACTCGGTATTTTCCAGCAAATGAATGGGATGAACCAGATTTAAATAACTCTGTTAAACTCAAGAAGAAGCAACGGGTCAAACATAATTCGAACTAATCCCGCGAGATGTTTGTATTTCAAATGAATGACTTGGCCGCTGCCTTGGACATCTAGCTGAGGCATAATGACTGATTAATACACCAAAAATAAACCAGGACATGTTTTTTGTGAGTGGAGCTGTTTTTTTTACCTCTTATGTAGAAAATACAATTTAAAGAATCAATACCTATAACTTAAATAAATATGGTCAACTTTTGTCTCACACACACTAAGAAGGTCAAGTATGAGGAAATAAAATTATACTGCCTTACTGTGGGCATGCAGCTAATATAGATCAGGAATTAAAGCCACTCTCTTTACAATCCTAATGCATTCCAAAAGAGGTGCTAGATTTCTTTTTAATAATTCTACAGTGAGTGAAAGGTACACGTGCAGAGAGTCTCCTCCAGCTTTTGTAGACAATAAAAATCAACCACTTTTCGAAAGTGAAACTTTCGGAGGTCTTATTGGTGCTAAAGCACATTGCCACCAGTAAGGCTCTGCTTGACAGTCAAGGCCTATAGACAATGGAGCTGTCAAAGTACCGGTGTGCCTATCTTATCTACAATTTACAAAAAAGCAGGAAAAGTTTCCCTGAAACGTCATGCATTTCATTCATTAGATCTTCTATTAAGCACTGTACGCAGCACTGCATCTTGTCTGGAAGTGCTAAATTCAGAAGTGCAATGAAGAGTCTGGAAGCAGGATTTGTTGAGTTAATTAAATTGACCTCTGCACTTCTGCGTCAGGCAAGCGGTTGACGGGGGCTGGGGGGGGGGGGGGGGCGGGGTGGGTGGGGGGGTAGGTGAGGAAAATCATGCATGATTTCCGCTCGTGATAGCAGTCATGGGATCTTTACTGGAAAATGGGTGAGTGTGAACAACAGGCAAGGGCAGGACTGGGCTCATTCACGATGTCCCTCACAGTCAAATAGTCTGCCGACTTCACTATCTGGGCTCACACATGAAGAATGACTACCCGGGCAAGCTGGTAGAGAGCAATCAGCTGCCTGATGAATGGTATCCTGGCACGAGTCACCAGGGAGAACTTTCCGACTATGTGCGCCCGCATTTCCGATATGGCTGGTGGGGCCCACCTGCTGGGAGCACACCGTGCCAAAATTACCCCAACACCTTCAATAATGGGATGGAAATTAAAACAAAGCTGTGCACTGAGAAAATTTTCATTTGAAAGCACTTTTACATATAAACACGTAGGGTAGAAATTAGGTCGCGCCCCATTTGGGGCGCAAATATCGTCTGGACGCAAATATTAGCGCCTGGCGCTAATTATCGACACTGACAGGAAACTTCACTTTTACCGCCCCGGGAGGTGAGTGGAGCGCTAAAGCAGGCGCTGCACACCTGTCTTAAGGCGCAAAGGCCAAGGAGTGAGGCGCTAACTCAGAGCGCTGGCGAAGCTCATGTAATGTCAGTCAGCAATGAAACACACACACAATGGCACGGGCCAGTTCTTAAAGGGGATGGTTAATCTTGCTTTCCATCCACATCCTGTTCATTGCAGCCTTGAATCTCGGCCTGGAGAGACTTGCACATCAAATGTGCTGGAAAGAACAATGGAGAGTAACAGGCAAAGAGCTCAGAGTGCAGCTCCCACAGTCTCTGCTAAATCGATACAAGGAATGGCAAATCAAAATGAACCTGCAAAGTGCTGCTCAGTACCCAAAACTCCTTCCCACAACGTTGAATCTCTCCAGAAGTCTCTCCCTCTCTCTCTCAGAATGCGTAGTTCAAAAATGCCACCAACAATAAAAGACAGGAAGAGGCCCCCTTTAAATAGCGCCCCCCCCAGCCCCACAGCGATTGATAGCGTTCCAGTCTTCTGGTCGTTGGATGCGCCAGGCGGTAAGGCAGGGGGCGCCACTCAATTTCCGCTCCGGGGCGCCACAAGGGCGTTGCACCATGGAATGACGTCACAATCTGCGCGCGCAGGTGGTCGCAGCGGTAAGTTTTAGCGCCGCCGCACAATCTCAAGTTAAGTTCTCGAGCGGCGCAAACATCGCTGCGCACGGGCGTTAGCGGCTTTGCGCCCCATTAGCGCCCTCTTAAGGCGCTAACGGGAGGCGCAACCAAGTGAATTTTTACCCCGTAAGGTTTAATCTACAGTACTAATTCAATACATTATTTCATTATTTTTATTTATGAATTTAATCTACTTTTCACAGTCAGTTTTATTTTGGTGATGGGGGAAATGATAAAAGAAGCGCTAAAAGAATGCATTTTGACTCTGTTAAATTGACAAACCTTAACAGGTTTCAATTACTATTTCTTAAGGCAAGTAAATAATTAAATACACAAGTACATAAAGTTTATTTCTACTGTGTTTTTTAAAACTCCAACAGGAAACAATGACAGCAGGAGTGAGTCGATGTGTATTATATTTTTTATTACTGAGTTTCCTTGTTGTAAACAAAAGTGAACAAATCCCCCCTTTCCTGTATCATTTCCAGCTGTTTGAATCTGCACACATTTTGGCACATTGTGAGCGTGATAAGAGTCAGGAAAAGCACGGGCCACGCAGAACTGAAACAATGATTAGAGGCACTAATGATACACAGCTACAGAATATGAGGATAACTACTTGGGGTTAGAAATTGGGTACCTTAGCGCCTCCCGTTAGCGCCTCTGCGGGGGGGGGGCACTAACGGGGCACTAACGACTTACCGCCTGGGCGTGGCGATGTTAGTGCCGCCAGCAAAAGTCACCACTATCGCCACGCCCGCCCGCCGGTAGCGCCCCGGACCGTAAATCCATTCTCGCCCCCTGCCTCAGCGCCTGCTGTTAGCAACGACAGGTAGAGGAGGCGGTTTGCAGTCGGTTGAGAGCTGGAGGGGCGCTTTTTAAATGCGTGCACTTCCAGTTTTTTTTTAGTCGGCAAAAAAATGCTGCCTTGTCAGTTTGACAGAAGCAGACAGGCGTTTTTACCGATTTGAGCTTTTTCTACTTGAAGGAGTTTTGCGCCTGAGAAAAATGTATCACTTTCATTTAGGTTACATTTGCTAGTGCAACATTTCCAACACTTAATGGGGGCTGTACTGGCACTGGACCTCACCCTCCAGCGTCACCGGCGGAGGCAGCGGAGGCAGAGAGAAAGATTGGAAAACATGGCCAGAGGGAGGAGGGCCAACAGGACTCTCCACAAGAGACCTTACCCTCCCAGGGTATTCCGGGAGCAGTTCTCCTACATTCATCTCTCAGAGGAGCAGTGTTTTAGAAGGCTCCTCTTCAGCAAGGAGGTGGTCACAGAGCTCTGCCACCTCCTGCAGCCAGAGCTCCAGCCTCAGCTCAGGACCAGGACATCTCTCTCAGTGGCAGTGAAGGTCACAGTCGCTCTCAATTTCTATGCCAGCGGCTCCTTCCAAGCTTCAACAGGGGATATTGCAAACATTTCGCAGTTCGCCGTCCATTGCTGCATCTGGGAGGTAACAGGCGCTCTCTACAGAAGGAGAAGGGAAGTACATCTCATTCCCAATGACCAGAGAGAAACAGGATGAATGCTAATGTGACTTTGCAAGGATAGCGGGCTTCCCCATAGTTCAGGACGCCATTGACTGCACCCATGTGGCATTGCGGGCACCTCATCGCAATGCAGAGGTGTTCCGTAACCGCAAAGGCTACCACTCTCTGAACGTTCAGTTGGTGTGCGACCACAGACAGCTCATCCTCGCCGTTAATGCCCGCTATCCTGGCAACAGCCATGATGCATTCATCCTGCGTGAGATCGGAGTCCCAGCACTGTTCCACCCATCACATGAAGCTCGCGGCTGGCTGCACAGAGTCAAGGGTTATCCACTCGCCACCTGGCTGATGACACCCCTCCGCAACCCCAACACTCCTGCTCAGCACGCATACAGTGACAGCTAGGAAGCTGATTGAACAGACTATCGGGGTGCTAAAGCAACGGTTCCCCTACCTTGACCACTCTGGAGGAGCCCTACAGTACTCCCCTGATCGAGTCTCCCTTTTCATCATTGTGTGCTGCATGCTGCACAACCTGTCCTTTCTGAGGGCCCAGCAATTGCCACCAGGGATTGGAGGTCCACCTCAGGAGGAGGAAGAGGGAGAGCAGGAGCAGGAGCAGGGGGCAGAGGAGGAAGATGATGAAGAGGAGGAGGAGCAGCAGCAACGGAGGAAGGAGGCACTCCATCTTGCTTCTGCAAGGGCCGTTCATGAGCGTCTCATTACACAGCGCTTCCAATCACTGATATAGCACATGTCGTTTGTGCAGCACAAACACATCATTACATCCAGCTCGCAACCCTATCACCGTCAAAGGTCAAATGAGAAACATCACAAAATGTGCAACATCGAATTAACAACTTATTATCGTGCACCTCTCTCTTATGAAACACAACCAGTAATAAACAAACACAACAATTTATCAACAAACACAACTCTTTCTTAGCAAGCTGAACTATTTGTTACCAAACTCAACAATATATTTACAAACACTTCAAATTATTTACACACACTCCCCCCCCCCCACCCCCACCCCCACCCCCATTTGCTAATAACATATTATTTACTCGCCCTTCCTCAATGATTTCCCTCCCCTTTGGAATTCCCCCTCCCAACCCTACTGCTCCTCCGTAATGCGACCCCAGTGGCTGCAGTAAGGCTGGTGGAAGGCTGCTGAGTCTGGGAGCCAGAGACTGCAGATGGCCTTGCAGGATGCCCTCGACCAGCTCTGGGCCTGGAAGGCCCGGCTGCAGACTGCACCACCTCAGCATGGGCGGCAGCAGTCTGGGCTGGCTGGGTTACAGGCTGCGGCAAGTGCAATGGCGGAGTGGCAGTGGTGGGAGCAGGAATGCTGTCTTCCTGAGAGAGGACTACACCTTCCTGCTCAACCGACACACTGCCACTCCCCTGGGGCAGAACCTTAGCATCCGGAGCAATTTGCTCGAGCACAGATTGCTGGCCTGCTGCGGCACCGTGAGATCCCCGGTGGACTGTGTGCGACCCAGTGACGATGGCAGCATCAGCGCTTGCGTGGCATCAATCTGAGACAGCATGAGACCAGTCTGAGATTGGATGCCAGCAACCACTGATTCCATTACAGCACTAAGCCATTGCATTGCTTCGGCATGTGCTGCAATAAATGCTGCCACCTCACCCATGACACGCGGCATGAGATCTGGGTCCCCACCGTCTCTCTGCAAGTCAACCATCCTCTGCAACGAGGCAAGGATGGGCTCGATGGTTTGCGCAGAGATGAGTGCAATGTTGGAGGAGGACTCCTCCATGGTCCTAGCCAGTGCATCCATGCTCTCGGACACCCTTGCCATTGTACCCATGAGCTCAGTATGCATGTTCATCGCCTGTGTGGTCAATGCCCCCCACATCGAGGTCCTCATCTGAGTCCTGTGCAGCAGAACTCACGCACGAACTCACCCTCCGGGGTGATGGCCCCTGAGCTTCCCTTTCCCCATGGTGTTGCTGCAGCCCGCTGGGTCCCGGAGCTGCACCCACATCAGACCCATTTCCTAGGCTCCCCTTCAGCGACCGCGTGGCCCCATTATCGGACCTTGCGCCTTCGGGAGACACAGGCAGTGAGGCTCTGGCTTGTTCTTCCTCCTCCTCTCCCGCATCGCTGCAACTGGGAGGCTGAGGGACAGGCTGGTCAGATGGTGGCTGATTATCTGAAAGTATAAAGGCACAAGAGTGAGTTTAATGTCAGGGGAGGGGGCAGGAAGGGACCAAGGAATGGAGACAGTATACTTAGATGGAAAGTGGGAAGGGCTTGTGATGTGAGGGGGAAGTGGTATAAGGGAAGAGGAAGTGGTGGTGAACATACCGTTGTTTTCCCCAAGGTGGTCGACGTCTCCGACTGCCACAGCACCCACGACCTGTGCCGCGATGAAATCTACTTTTATTGACTAATATTAGAGTGCTGTGTGTAATACTGGGCTCTACACTCTAGGAAAGGTAACAAGCCTTTGGAGAGGTTATAAAGCAGACTCACCAGGATGTTGCCTGGTATGAGGAAATACAAACATGAAGAAAGACTTGCTAAAATTGGGTCTTTTTTTCCCCATGTTAGAACAATGCAGATTATGCGGCGATATAATAGAAGTGTTTAAAATTATGTTAAGGACGGGACCGGGCATGATGAATTTATTTTACTTGCTCCTTTTTTATTTCCTTGGGCCAGTTTCCACTCCAGTTAGATGTATTTCTCCCAACCATCTGCCAATGTGAACTGGCAGTTAGAGGTCACACGAGCGCGCAATAAGGTGACATTCCCTCTGTCGGTGGAGCATCTCCTGTGCTCCAACACGGCAGAAATCTGGAACTTGCCGTGCAGTAAAACCACCTCTGTAGTAGCACTGTCCACCAGAACTGATGCCTAGACTTAACCCTGAAAGAATAGACCTTTTCTTCAGCTTGTAATACAAATGGGTCAAGAATTGCTGGAATGCTAGCACAATCACATGAAGATCGCATCGCCGCATGGGACACACATGGGACACACATGGGACACACATGGGACACACATGCGAGTCAGAATCAAGATGGAAACAACTCTTCTGTCAGCTACTTTCTGTTAGTCATAGAATCATAGAATAATACAGCACAGAAGGAGGCCATTTGGCCCATCGAGTCCGTGCTGGCTCTTTCGAAGAGCAATCCAGTTAGTCCCACTCCCCCACTCTTTCCCCATATCCCTGCAATTTTTTCTCCTTCAAGTATTTATCCAATTCCCTTTTGAAGGCTACTATTGAATCTGTATCCACCACCCTATCGGGCAGTGCATTCCAAATCCTAACCACTCGTTGCTTAAAAAAGATTTTCCTCATGTCGCCTCTGGTTCTTTTGACAATCACCTCCTACTTTCTCTTCGCCCCTTATCTCACCTCCAGTACACCTACATAGAAATACATAGGTAGAAATACATACAAAGAAGTTACAATGTGATAACAGGCCTCTCAGCCCAACCAGTCCGTGCAGTTACCCTCCGTGTGAGCAAACTAGCTCTAATCACATTTATCCACTCTAATTCCCATATCCCTTCACCCCCTTTTTCTTCAACTGCATTTTCAATCTAATTGTGAATGTTGACAGTTTCTGCCTCAACTACCAACCCTGGAGGTGGATTCCAAGCTTTTCTGTGTGAAGATGTTTTTCCTGCCCTCTGTTCTAAATCTCTTACATTGAATCTTGTATCTATGGTCCCTCATTCTCGATCCTTCAACCACTGGAAATAGTCTGTTTCATCTACCCTGTCCCATCCTTTCATAATTTCAAACACTTCTTTTGTATCGCTCCATAATCTGCGTTGTTATAACAAGAAAGACCCAATTTTTCAAGTGGAATTTCTTCGCATTTGTATTTCCTCATACCAGGCAACATCCTGGTGAATCTGCTCTTAAAGCCTCATTATCCTTCCTACAGTGTGGAGCTCGGTACGGGCACTCCACTGGGCCTAGCAAAGGCTGTCCTGGATTTGGAGGAGAAAGAAGTCTCTCTGGCCTTGGAGGCTGCCCCCACAGGTTACCACTCGCTGCATGGTGCTCTACAGGTTCCCCAAACCCTCTTCAACACCTACACAAATGTCAAAGCAACACAGCTGCATGGTTTCTGCTGTTCCATGCAGGGATCTCTGAACATTCTCAAGGGACTGCAGAAAGAGCTTCTGCTGATTAATCAATGCAACTCGGTATGCAGCCCCGGTAAGGTAACAATCCATTGGTCCCATACCCTATGCGGCTGTGGCAACATAGGTTAGGTGGTCCCCACCAGTGCAGGCTCTCTCCTGAAGGTTGGGTGCAACACTCTCTTTCAGAATTTCAATGCAACAAGATGGTACAGCCCTGTGGTCAGGTCTAAATTTTACCAGAAGGATCATGCAAGTCATCTGAGTAGCAATACCGAGTGGGTGAAAAATCATGTAACACTTCTGTGAGTGATAGGAATCCTTGGCCTTCAAGGTTTGCTCACGTGATAATGAAAGGGTGTAAGATATGGGGGTTGGGGCCAGTGTTTTGCAGACTGTATTACTGATGGTGCAAATGCTGGGGGTTGAATGCTTGGTGCCCCAAAAATGCTCACTTTCCTCAGCACCACCTCTTCTAGCAGGACCTCCAGGCTTTGTTTGAGCGACAAGTCCAGTTCTTGGTGCTCCTTCAGCCATTTTCAGTACAAGCAGTAAGTCTCCACCAAATACAAGGTTGTACTTCCATTTAAGCACAGCAGCCCTTTAAGACCTGTTGCACTCAGGACTACCTGCCTCCCTGGTACTGCACTCCTTGCAGGAAACATATTTAAGCTAGAATTCGGCAATTGGGTTGCCATGTAATCAGCATTGGGGTGCTGAGAGCATGGATCATTTTTGTTTGCCCTGAGTGAGCAATCGGCTGTACATTTGTGAGATCTTGATTGACTGCGTTAGGATGCCTTCAGGAAAGCTGGGGTGTGCATTAAACTTTCATTCAAATCAGAACAGAACAGTTTTGGGTGACTGGGTCTATTGTTACTTTCCTGAATTTGACCTATTGGAATTGGTTTGAATTCTGATGATACGTTTCAACCGTTTCTTTTTCCTTTGCACTGATGTGGTTATTGAAAAACCTGAAGCCATGCTTTGGAAATTCAGTCAATCTGAACTTAGATTATGAAGACCTGAGTCCGAGTTGGAATATTGGGGTTCATGCCTGACATGCTCAAGGGTGATATTAAATAGCACGGACGTTATTTTACCAGTGACACAATTGGTGCAATCTCACAAGCTGTGTCAGGTCATTCTACATGACTGATATCTGACAATGCTCCATTGTCACTAATCAAATTGTGAACTGAACGGGATATCAGGAGACTGCTTAATAACTGAAGCTACTGGTGTTAGCTACTCTATGTGTTATCAGAATAGATTGTAAAACTATTAGGTTGAGTAGATAAATTAGTCTGTTTTTAAATGACAAACACATGGATTTACCATTCAACGTAACAATATAACTGCACCTCATTAACGTACCATTATGTATCAGACTAAACTTCTGATGTAAATTAGCTGGGGGGCTCGTCATTTATCTATTCAATCTAAAGCAGCCTGGTCAAGTTGTTTCGGTGTTCAACGTGGCCTACCCCAACTTGGCAGAGTTTGCTGCACTCCTGTGCCAACTCATTGCAGTTCAAGCCAATCGTATCATGATAACGCTGCTATGAATGCTCAGGGCAGCACCAATCAGCCTTTACAGTCTAGTTATATGGGGCCTTATTGTCAGGAGCTCTGGTTGGAAAAATTAAGAAGGATGTGTGCCAGCGTTTGCCTGGGATATAGCTAAGAGATACTGTTCTTCCAAACCTATTACATGCTATTGCAATGGTATTGCAATGAAGATCAAGAATTCTAAACCTGAAATGACTCAGATTAATGCACTAAGGGTTATTTTGTTGAATACTTGTATCTATCCCAGTTTGGATACATGGGGCTAGAAATTGGATCGAGCTGCCTGTAAAATGGGTACCAAAGGATCCAATATGGTGGGCGGCGTGCGCGCACTCATTCCGTGCCGGAAATGCGCCACCCGCCATATTGGTAAAGGCTCCTCCATTGGCGTCAGGGGCACACATCTGAAACAGGCGATAAGCCCTTTGCATATGAAAATAGGGAGCCTGTTTGAGGCCTCCTTTGCAAAATTTGATTGTACATGCAGCGGTCACTTTCTTCAGGCACTTGGTAGCCAAACCGCAGGTCCTTAAAGGGACAGTTGGAGGCTGCCACTGGAAAGGTAAGTTTGAATCTTTTTACTGACCTTATTATAGAGCCAGGAAGCTCGGCATTAAATCCGCTGCACCGGGATCACACCCCAATATGGGAGTGATCCTATTTCTAGGCCATGAGGTTTACCTGTTCCTTTTCAAGTGCATAAAAAGCACATGCAAGAGCACAAGGTATCCCTCATGTATACATACTGCTATTCTGCATGTCTCCTAGTCTTGGGTTTAAGGCCATTACAATGGCACGTGCAGGTAGTCTAGCAGAGAGGCAAGCATAGTTAGAACCTCTTGGCAGGTGAACGTTGTTTGGGCCAGGCAGTTATGATATGTGAACAGCTTCCTAACCAAAGCACAAACAGACACAATACTCCATCTGGAGGTGTGGAGCTTCAAGTCTTGTTTCCTCTGATTGCTTAACTGATCAGTACCTCGAGGGACAAATAAATAAATGCTGACATCAGCAAAAGACATCCTTCGTACTGATAAACGCTGACCTCTTTATTTTTACTGAAGCAGGTTCATACTAACACATGTCAACGCTTCGATTTTATAATTCTCATTCACGTGTTCAAATCCCTTCATGGCTTCGTCCCTCCGTATCTCTGTAGGCTCCTCCAGCTCTACAACCCTCCAAGATCTCTACATTCTTCCAACTCTGGCCTCTTGTGCATTCCCCACTCCCTTTGCCTCAGCACTGGTGGCCGTGCCTTCAGCTGCCTAGGCCCTAAGCTCTGGAATTCCCTCCCTAAACCTCTCTACCTCGCTCTTCTCCTTTAAGATCACTCCGTTAAGATCACTCCTTAAAACCTACCTCTTTGATCAAGCCTTTAGTCACCCATCCTAATGTCTCTGGCAGCATTGGAGGGGGCGGCAAGATTTAAACAGCGAGAGGAGAGGCAGCGCGGACCTGAGCGGTGGCACCTCTGATGATTTCAGTAACAACAAAACAAGGAGTGACATCACAGGACAGCAGGTAGGTGATTGGTTGGTGAGTATTAATGTGTTTTCTCTCTAAGCTCGGAGAGTGGTTTAAACTAGGAGCAGGAAACTGTAACGCACTTTATTAAATTTATAACTTAACTAGTTAAACTAATTAATATAACTATAAATAGTCATTGAATAAAGACTTTAACTAATTAAATAAATAAAACAAGGTTAGATTTAGATATGGCAGAGCAGGTTGTGTGTCTGGACTGCAGTATGTGGGAGTTTGTGGACGGCGAGACTGTCCCGAGCGAACACGTCTGCAGGAGATGTCTCCATCCCGAATCTCTCCGGCTCAGAGTCATTGAGCTGGAGTGTGAGTTGGAGACACTCCGACACATAAGGGAGGGGGAGGAGTATCTGGACAGTTTGCTCCAGACTTTGGTCACACCTCGTAGAGAGGTGCAGGATCAGAATGGGGTTGGTGTGACCGATAGTGTGCAGAGTAAGGGGAACCCAGATAAGAAAGGGAACAAGGATCCACAGAAACTGATCCTATCCAACAGGTACAATGCAGTTGCTACCTGTGAGGATAAGGATACAGACTGTCGGAAGGACAGCCAGAATGCGGACCATGGCACTTTGGAGCAGGAGGCTGTCCTAAGGGGGGAGGAGGAGGAGGAGGAGGAGGAGGAGAGGAAGTGTAATGTGGTAGTTGTTGGGGATTCTATAATTAGGGGGACAGATAGCATTCTTTATAAGTAAGATCGAGAGTCCCACATGGTATGTTGCCTACCTGGTGCCAGGGTAAGGGACATCTCGAACCGGCTTGAAAGGATATTGGAGAGGGAGGGGGAGGATCCAGTCATTGTGGTCCATGTTGGGACCAACAATATCGGGAAGAGTAGGCAGGAGGTCCTGTTTGGGGAGTAACAGGAACTAGGAGCTAAATTAAACAACAGGACCTCAAAGGTTATAATCTCTGGATTATTACCTGAGCCACGTGCAAATTGGCGTAGAGAAAAGCTGATTAGGGAAGTAAATACGTGGCTAAAGGAGTGGTGTGGGAAAGAGGGGTGCCATTTCATGGGGCACTGGCACCAGTATTGGGACAGGCAGGAACTGTATCGTTGGAATGGGCTCCACCTGAACTGGTCTGGGACCAGGGTCCTAGTGGAAAGGATAAATAGGGCGGTCACAAGGACTTTAAACTAGTAAATGGGGGTGGGGGGGAGGGCTCAGGGGGAAATTGCAGTACAAATAGTACAATAGTAGTACAAAAACAAACGAAAGGGAAGCGAGTGAAGTAGCAGTCAGAAATTGTGCTTTAGGCACTATAGGTAAGGGAAAACTAAAAGATGTAAAACGTTTAAACCAGGAGAGAGAAATAAGAAACATGTAAGTAAAACATCAGAGCTGAAGGACAGGCTAGAGTGTATGGCCCAAATAAGCGTTCTTTATACAAACTCATGGAGTATAAGGAATAATTTGAATGAACTGCAGGCACAAATTCAAATTGGAGGGTATGACATGGTAGCCATTACTGAGACATGGCTGCAGGGCAGTCAGGACTGGGAACCAAATAAACCAGGTTATAAGGTCTACAGGACAGATAGGGAAAATGGCAGAGGGGGAGGAGTAGCCTTAGTGATTAGGGATGAAATCACTTCAATGATAAGAGAGGATTTCAAGAGAGGTAAAGCAGCCAATGGAGACATTATGGGTTGAATTAAGAAATAGGATCGGATCTAAGACTATTGGGAGTTGTGTATCGACCCCCTGGTAGCAGCTCTGAAATGCTAGATTGTAGAAATGCAGAGATTAGACAAGCGTGTATCAAAGGCAGAGTGGTTTTCATGGGGGATTTTAACTTTCATCTAGATTGGGAAAAGCAGACTAGCACCTGTCAGAAAAGTAGTGAATTTCTTGAGTGTGTCCGGGATAGTTTTCTACAACAATGGCCCAAAAATTCATCCCAGTGCGCGAGAGTACGCACTGCGTACTCTCGCGTATTCCCTTTGCAATTGCCGGTTTTCTGCATGCCCTGCGCATGCGCTGAAAACCGGCAATTGCTCTTTTGAAAAGGGGGCGGTTCCTCGGTGCATCGCGTGCGCGCTACAGGCTGCGCGCACGCTGTGCACTTCATGCTTTGGACGCGCAGGTAAGTACTGAAGATTTTAGAAATGTAAAAAGGAGGAGTAAGACCCACTTTTAACAAGGTAAGTAGTGAATTAAGTATTTTTTTAAATTTTTTTTTACAGGTATATCTTTTTTAGAGACTTTAAAGACAGGTAAGTTTATTTTTATAACTTTTTAAAAGATTTTAAATTTTTTCAAAAATTTAATTTTTTATTTAAAATGGTTAATTTATTTAACTATACTTATTTTATTAATGTGATGGTTTTTTTTTAAATTTAATTGAGGTTTAGCTGTTATTTTGGGGGGGTGTAAGATTCATAGATTTCACAGCACGTCTGTGAAACTTATGAATGGAAGATGGTGTGCTGCCATTGGCTCTAACTGAGTCACGTGATCCCACAGCTCGCACGAATTCACTACGCCGGTGGGATACGCAAGCACTGCCCGGCTGATGTCTGGAACATCAAGTTCGTGCGAGCTGGATCTGAAAAAGCACAAGCGAGGTGAGAGATCGCGGGGAAGGCTTACCCCCGCGGGAACAGAGCGAGATCAATTTCTGGGCCAATATGTCCTAGAGGCAACAAGGGGGCATGCCATATTAGATTTAGTAATGAGTAATAAGCCAGATTTAGTTAACAGTCTAACTGTGCGTGAACATTTATCAAATAGCGATCATAACATGATTGAATTCAACATAGCGTTTGAAAGGGAGAAATGCGAAACAGCTACTAAGATTCTAGATTTAGGTAAGGCCGAAATCAATGGGATGAGGCAGAGATTGTCCACAGTAAACTGGGCAAATCTGTTAATGGGTAAAACGACAGAAGATCAGTGGGAGATGTTTAAAAAATAATTTAACGTGATACAGAATCAGTTTATACCCCTGAGGGGCAAGAGCTTTACTTGCCAAAAAAAAAGCCATGGATGACTAAAGAAGTGAGGGACAGCATAAAACTAAAGGAAAGGGCAAACAAAAATGCAAAAAATAGCACAGATCCTGGCGAATGGGAAAAATACAAAGAACAGCAAAGGGCCACAAAACAGATAGTAAGAGCTACAAAAAGGGAGTATGAAAATAAATTTGTAAGGGATATCAAAATCAGTGCGAGAATTTTTACAGTTAGATTAGGAAAAAGAGGGTGGTCAGGAGCAATGTTGGCCCCTTAAAAACTGAAAGTGGTGATATTGTCAATGACAATGGGGAAATGGTGGACATGTTGAATAATTACTTTGCATCAGTATTTACAGTAGAAGAAGAGGATAGCATGCCAGAAATCCCAAAGAAACTAATATTGAATCGGGGACAGGGACTCAATAAAATAACAGTAATGAAGAAAATAATGTCACTAAAGAGTGACAAATCCCCAGGGCCAGATGGTTTCCATCCCAGGGTTTTAAAGGAAGTAGCTGAGCACATTGCAGATGCCCTAACTACAGGAAACTCTCGTTTAAACGGCACCTAAATATCCGGAATTCTCTATTAATCGGCAAAATTCATACTCCGAAAACAACACCTCAATAACCGGAAATGTTGCCGAGTCCGAGTCTGAGTCTCCCGCGGTGGCCGAGTTAGTCAGTGGGGGTAGTTCTCTAAACTGCCACTACTCGGCTTCTTGGCGCTGTCGGAAGTCCAATTACTGTATACTGCACATCTCTTGATTTTTTTATTTTTGTTTGTTAAAAATAGCCTCGGTAGATAACCCTCTCCGTCATCCGGAAGTTTTAATCAACCGGCACCATCCCGGTCCTGTCGGTGCTGTATAATCTTCCAAAGTTCTCTCGATTCAGGAACCGTTCCTTTAGATTGGAAAATTGCAATGTCACTCCGCGTTTTAAGAATGGCGAAAGAGGGAAACCAGGGAATTATAGACCAGTTAGCCTAACACCTGTTGTGGGGAAATTGCTCGAGTCTATAATTAAGGAAAGGGTGACTGAACACCTCAAAAATTTTCAGTTGATCAGAGAGAGCCAGCATGGATTTGTGAAAGGTAGGTCATGCCTGACAAACCAGATTGAATTTTTTGAAGAGGTGATTAAAGTAGTGGACAGGGGAATGTCTATCGATGTTATTTGTATGGACTTCCAGAAGGCATTTGATAAAGTCCCACATAAGAGACTGTTATCTAAGGTAGAAGCCCACGGAATGGAGGGCGAATTATTGACCTGGTTAGGAAATTGGCTGAGCGGCAGGAGACAGAGAGCAGGGATAATGGGTAGGTACTCAAATTGGCAGGATGTGACTAGTGGTGTCCCGCAGGGATCTGTGTTGGAGCTTCAACTATTCACAATATTTATTAATGACTTTGATGATGGTATAGAAAGTCATATATCCAAATTTGCCGATGACACAAAGATAGGCGGTATTGTAGGCAGTGTAGATGAAAGCATAAAAGTACAAAGGGATATTGATAGATTAAGTGAATGGGTAAAACTGTGACCACCCTCAGCTGACGAGTCAGTACTCCTCCATGTTGAACACCACTTGGAAGAAGCACTGAGAGCAGCAAGGGCACAGAATGTACTCTGGGTGGGGAACTTCAATGTCCATCACCAAGAGTGGCTCGGTAGCACCACTACTGACCGAGCTGGCCGAGTCCTGAAGGACATAACTGCCAGTCTGGGCCTGCGACAGGTGGTGAGAGAACCAACACGAGGGAAAAACCTACTTGACCTCGACCTCACCAATCTACCTGTCGCAGATGCATCTGTCCATGACAGTATTGGTAGCAGTGACCACCGCACAGTCATTGTGGAGACAAAGTCCCGTCTTCACACTGAGGACACCCTCCATCGTGTTGTGTGGCACTACCACGGTGTTAAATGGGATAGATTCAGAACAGATCTAGCAGCTCAAAACTGGACATCCATGAGGTGCTGTGGGCCATCAGCAGCAGCAGAATTATATTCCACCACAATCTGTAACCTCATGGCCTGGCATATCCCTCACTCTACCATTACCATCAAGCCAGGGGACCAACCCTGGTTCAATAAGGAGTGTAGAAGAGCATGCCAGGAACAGCACCAGGCGTAACTAAAAATGAGGTGCCAACCTGGGGAAGCTGCAACACAGGACTACATGCATGCTAAAAAGCAGAAGCAGCATGCTATAGACAGGGCTAAGCGATCCCACAATCAACGGATCAGATCAAAGCTCTGCAGTCCTGCCACATCCAGTCGTGAATGGTGGTGGACCATTAAACAATTAACAGGAGGAGGAGGCTCCATGAATATCCCCAACCTCAATGATGGTGGAGCCCAGCACGTGAGTGCAAAAGACAAAGCTGAAGCGTTTGCAACCATCTTCAGCCAGAAGTGCCGAGTGGATGATCCATATCGGCCTCCTCCTGAGGTCCCCACCATCACAGAAGTCAGTATTCAGCCAATTCGATTCACGCCACGTGATATCAAGAAACGGCACAGCACACTGGATACAGCAAAGGCTGTGGGCGCTGACAACATCCCGGCTATCGTGCTGAAGACTTGTGCTCCAGAAGTAGCCGCGCCTCTAGCCAAGCTGTTCCAGTACAGCTACAACACTGGCATCTATCTGACAATGTGGAAAACTGCCCAGGTATGTCCTGTCCACAAAAGCCAGGACAAATCCAATCCGGCCAATTACCGCCCCATCAGTCTACTCGCAATCATCAGCAAAGTGATGGAAGGTGTCATCGACAGTGCTATCAAGTGGCACTTAATCACCAATAACCTGCTCACTGATGCTCAGTTTGGATTCCGCCAAGACCACTCAGCTCCCGACCTCATTACAGCCTTGGTCCAAACATGGACAAAGGAGCTGAATTCCAGAGGAGAGGTGAGAGTGACTGCCCTTGACATCAAGCCAGCATTTGACCGAGTGTGGCATCAAGGAGCCCCAGTAAAACTGAAGTCAATGGGAATCGGGGGGAAAACTCTCCACTGGCTGGAATCATACCTAGCACAAAGGAAGATGGTTGTGGTGATTGAAGGTCAATCATCACAGCTCCAGGACATCACTGCAGGAGTTCCTCAGGGCAGTGTCCTAGGCCCAATCATCTTCAGCTGCTTCATCAATGACCTTCCCTCCAACATAAGGTCAGAAATGGGGATGTTCGCTGATGACTGTACAGTGTTGAGCGCCATTCACAACTCCTCAGATAATGAAGCAGTCCATGCCCGCATGCAACAAGACCTGGATGACGTTCAGGCTTGGGCTGATAAGTGGCAGGTAACATTCGCGCCACAGAAGTGCCAGGCAATGACTATCTCCAACAAGCGAGAGTCTAACCACCGCCCCTTGACATTCAACGGCATTACCATCGCCGAATCCCCCACCATCAACATCCTGGGGGTCACCATTGACCAGAAACGTAACTGGACCAGCTACATAAATACTGTAGCAACAAGAGCCGGTCAGAGGCTAGGTATTCTGTGGCGAGTGTCTCACTTCCTGACTCCCCAAAGCCTTTCTACCATCTACAAGGCACAAGTAAGGAGTGTGATGGAATACTCTCCACTTGCCTGGATGAGTGCAGCTCCAACAACACTCAAGAAGCTCGACACCATCTATGACAAAGCAGCCCGCTTGATTGGCATTACCATTTACCACCTTAAGCATTCACTCGTTCCACCACTGGCGTACCATGGCTATAGTGTGTACCATCTACAAGATGCACTGCAGCAACTCGCCCAGGCTTCTTCGGCAGCACCTCCCAAACCCGCGACCTCTTCCACCTAGAAGGACAAGGGCAGCAGTCACATGGGAACACCACCATCTCCAAGTTCCCCTCCAAGTCACACACCATCCTGACTTAGAAGTATATCGCCAATCCTTCATCGTCGTTGGGTCAAAATCCTGGAACTCCCACCCTAACAGCACTGTGGGGGTACCTTCACCACACGGACTGCAGCGGTTCAAGGCGACGGCTCACCAC
Organism: Squalus acanthias; assembly: GCA_030390025.1. NCBI lineage: Eukaryota > Metazoa > Chordata > Chondrichthyes > Squaliformes > Squalidae > Squalus > Squalus acanthias. The sequence goes on from CM059439.1 coordinate 66,780,173, forward strand.
CACCTTTTCAAGGGCAATTAGGGATGGGCAATAAATGCTGGCCTTGCCAGCGACTCCCACATCCCATGAACGAATTTTAAAAAATGGATTTCAATGTAAGTAAATGTGAGGTCATCACTTTGGACCTATAAAGGATAGAACAGGGTACTTTCTAAATGGTGGAAAGCTAAAAACAGTGGATGTCCAAAGAGACTTGGGCATTCAGGTACATAGATCATTAAAATATCATGGACAGGTACAGAAAATAATCAAAAAGGCTAATGGAAAGCTGGCCTTTATATCTAGAGGACGAGAGTACAAGGGAACTGAAGTTATGCTGCAGCTGTACAAAACCCTGGTTAGACCACACCTGGAGTACTGTGAGCAGTTCTGGGCACCACACCTTCGGAAGGATATATTGCCCTTGGAGGGAGTGCAGCGTAGGTTTACCAGAATGATGTCCGTACTTCAGGGTTAAGTTACGAGGAGAGATTACACAAATTAGGGTTGTATTCCCTAGAAGTTAGAAGGTTAAGGGGTGATCTGATCAAAGTTTTCAGGATATTAAGGGGAACAGATAGGGTAGATAGAGAGAAACTATTTCCGCTGGTTGGAGATTCTAGGACTAGGGGGCATAGTCTAAAAATTAGAGCCAGACCTTTCAGGAGTGAAATTAGGAAACACTTCTACACACAAAGGATGGTAGAAATTTGGAACTCTCTTCCACAAACGGCAGTTGACGCTAGATCAATTGTTAATTTTAAATCGGAGATTGATAGCATTTTGTTAACCAAAGGTATTAAGGGATATGGGCCAAAGGTGGGTATATGGAGTTAGATCGCAGATCAGCCATGATCTCACTGAATGGTGGAACAGGCTCGAGGGGCTGAATGGCCTACTCCTGTTCCTATGTTTCTTCTTTGACTCAGTATCAAATTTTGTCTGATTACACTCTTGTGAAGCGTTTTGGGACGTTTTACTACGTTAAAGGTGCTATATGAATGGAAGTTGTTGTTGCTGATCTTATTCAGTATAAGTTTAAAGCGAATGTTGAGTGAGCTCTAAGATTGTCATCCAGCTTTGATGTGTCTAACTTCTGGGAAATTGCTTTTGGCCTTCAGCTTCCAAACCACATTAATGAAGTCAGGAAGATTTCATTTGAGAGCTGTAAATAACAGAAGATCATTCAACCTGGAAATGTTGGTACCTTTGTTGGACATTATTTTGCGTATGCCTGGAATTTGCTGGAGAATCTGTTCATTTCAATGCCAACGGGTCATTTAAGCATTCGGTGTGGGAGGCTCCAGGATATGAGAGAGTGAGAGGGAAAGACAGAATGAGAGATAGAGTCAGAGAGAGAGCGAGATAGAGAAAGTGAGAGATAGAGACAGTGAGAGATAGAGACAGTGTGAGATAGAGAGTGAGTGAGTGAGAGATAGAGAGAGAGTGAGAGATAGAGAGTGAGAGTTAGAGAGTGAGAGTTAGAGAGAGTGGGAGAGATAGAGAGAGTGAGAGAGACAGAAAGAGTGAGAGAGACAGAAAGAGAGAGAGTGAGTGAGTGAGAGATAGAGAGAGAGTGAGAGTTAGAGAGTGAGAGAGTGAGAGATAGAGAGAATGAGAGACAGAAAGAGTGAGAGAGAGAGTGAGAGAGAGAGAGCGAGAGAGAGAATGAGAGCGAGTGAGAGAGAGAGCGAGAATGAAAAGAGGGAGAATGAGAGAGAGTGAGAGAGAGAGAGATTGAGAGAGAGTGTGAGAGAGAGAGAGATTGAGCTGTGGCAGTGGAGCCAGGTCTTAGGTGAAACAGAATCAAAAAGAAGTGCTGGAATGTGTTACATTCACTGCTGACAGGAGCAGCATGTACTTTTAAAAGAACAGGCCATTTGCTGCTGTCTTGTGCTATTCTGTATGTGGTTTACTTGATTAAATTCTATTAAAACAACCGACTTATTTAATTTGCAATCAGAGCTCAGCTGGAGTGCGGTGTGTTGATACAATACCTTCCAGACTGGCTTAGAGAGAAATAAAGTGCCCTGAGCATTAATGATTTAGGACTGTGTGAGTCCTAAAGAGTACAAGCCTTCCACAGGGGCACAAAACCACACAGCAGCAGTTTTTCTCTTACAGAGTACGTAAGATCGACTTGCGGAAAGTGTGGGGAGACTATTGCACGAGGGAATGCTCGCTTAAATACCCTAAGATGATATCATGCTGATGGCAGAGGCTTGTGAGAGATCGTTGTACACTCACATAGCTAGCAACTGAATCCCATGAAATTTAGGCAAATAAATACAAGATTGAGGACTTGAAACATGACAGGAACATAAAATCCTTTGTAAAACACCAGACTGCTTGGAGGAATAAAAACTTACACTGGTAATTACCTGATTTACATCAAGAGACTGCTACCCTACATCTGTGATACCTATTTGCATACATGTTACATTTTAACGAGGGGAGCAGCAATTGCAGCTGGCAGCACCTCTCTATTTATCTCTCCACTCCTGAGTATTATTAATTTTTACATTCACCGTAAAATAGATGTAATCAATTCATTTGCTTTGTGTCAAAGTTTAATATCTGCCAGTTCTATTCTGCCCATTATAGAGACTATTCCCACTAATGGGACACCTGCTGACTGTGAAACACATTGCCCATTGTTCCAGCGCAGTGCAGTGTACAGGCTGAAAGGAAGCACATGGCTGTACTTGACTCACCAGTATTCAAATATAGGCAAGAATTAGATTCAGTGTTAAAACTGTCATTGACTGCAATGGTTATACTCAGCTTTTAAAATCCTCATCTAAACTGATCCAAGTGAGTTTCAGAAGCCTAGCTCTCCAAGAGAATATTTCCGCACCCCTTTCTTTGGGTCTAAAATGGTTGCGTCTTCAAATGTGGCTGCCATCCTTAGCTGGCTTCGAAGGCAAATGATTTTTTTTTTTGAAGTGCAGCATCTTCTGATTTCTGGCTTTGTTGTTGGGAGTCATTTTTACAGGGCTGTTTCAGATTATCTGCATCCAATCCCGGACCGTCTAATAGGAGGGAGTAAGCATTTGACTCCCTTATCCCTGGTAGTCATGGTGAGCATATGTATCCTGATTCCTGGCAGTAGGGAACAAACAGGCGACTTCTGATCCTTGGCAGTCAGGGTGAGCAGCGCCACCTGATACCTGGCAGCAGGGAGCAAACATGTGCTTTGTGAGCAAACGGTGAGATTGTGGCTTCTCTTTCCTGGCAGTGAGGAGTGAGTGAGCATGTGCCTTCTGATCCCTGGGTAGGATGGATGTGGGCCCAGTATGTGACAAAAATTCTCCCTCATCACTGTACATGAGCGACTGTTGCTGTGTGTCTCTTATGCCCAATCATAGTGACTACCAGATCAGACAACCAATGATGCAACAGAATTTGTCCAGGATCATCCAACCGTTTGTATTTTGTGGCCCAGAAGTCTAAGCTGCTTGGCAGCACTCACCTGTGGTACTCGTGTGGCTATTGCAATACTGAGCTGGATATGATGACATCGCACAAAATGGCACCATCACATCAAGTGGAACAAAAACAATTGGTTAAAACAAGCAATGTTACAATGTGCTCTATACACTCATGCGATTGGTAGAAATAAACCAAAAACATAAAAGTAGAATAAAATGAGACTTCTCTATCATGCAAATCTATAAGGTAAGACCTGCATTCAGGAAGAACACTACACACCAAATACTGTTAACTAAGGCTCTGCTATTTTTGAGGATCAAAATATCAGAATAGAGCCACAGATTTTCCAGCAGAACCTTTTCAATAGACGAGCAAATCACTTTCATTGTTTCCTTACATCCAAACGGATACCACAACCAGCTACTGCTCTTAAAGTACAAATGTTCAACAATCCTTACATCACATAACAAGCGTCGATAAGAAAACAGGTTCCCCTTTCATGACTGTGTGGCAGTATTCAATGTGAAGAAACCAGCCAGAAACTTTACTGAATCTGGCTGCTCCACAATTGCTGCAGTCCATTACCAAAGGCAGTTGCCACCAATACTATCCAGCAATGAAAACGGCATCGCTTGGTAACTATATCAAGAGGGAACGGTTGCATAGTGGTAATGTTACTGGTACTGGTAATCCGGAGGCAAGAATTCAAATCCCACCACAGTAGCTAGGGAATTTAAATTCAGTTAATTAAATAAATCTGGAATAAAGGCTAGTATTAATAATGGTGACCATGAAACTAGCAGATTGTTGTAAAAACCCATCTGGTTTGCTAATGTCCAGACTCACAGCAATGTGGTTGACTCTTAACTGCCCTCTGAAATGGCCTAGCAAGGCAATTAGGGATGGGCAATAAATGCTGGCTTTGCCAGTGATGCTCACATCCTGTGAATGAATAAAATAGGGCTTTCCAGTTGGCACTATAACAGACAATTGAGTTTAGAAGGTTGAGGGGTGATCTAATCCAGGTATTTAAAAAGATTAAGGGATTGTATAGGGTAGATACAGAGAAGCTATTTTTTCTGGTGGGTGAATCCAGAACAAGAGGGCAGAATCTTAAAATTAGAGCTAGGCCATTTAGGAGCGAAATCAGGAAGCACTTTTTCAAACAAAGGGTTGTGGAAATCTGGAACTCTCTCCTCCAAAAGGTTGTGGATGCTGGGTTAATTGAAATTTTCAACACTGAAACTAACATATATTTATTAGGTAAGGCTAACAAGGATAATGGAACAAAGGCAGGTAAATGGAGTTAAGGCACAGATCATCCATGATTTCATTGAATAGTGGAAAAGGCTTGAGAGGCAGAATGGCCTACTCCTGTTCCTATGATTCTATATTTCTATGAGGGCCTCTACCATGGGGAAATGAACAGGATGGGAGAGAGTAAGGGGGAAAAATTGGCTCGCTCCCCCTTTGGGGCGCTAACTTGGAGCGCCTTGAAAAAGTTAGTGCCCCTGCGCCTGAAATTGAATGGTAGTGCCCCAAGCTCCCCCTCCCTCTTGGGGCGTTCCAGTTCAATATCGCGGCGCGACGTGCCGCAGCGCCACGCGCGCCAGCACGTAGCACCGCAGTACTGCAGGCCTCCCTCCTCTTACCAAAGGGGAGGGGCCTTGCGCAGCGCAAACCGGGGCCTTGCTGGGCCACCAGGGAGCAAGGGTGCCAGCAAAAGAGCCCGGATCGCGGCCGACACCCCGTGGGAGGAGGGCAGAGGGGGCAGGTGCTGACAGGCGGCCCACAAAAAAAATGGCCGCCCAGCACCTCCCCTTTAAATATCACCGCCCCAGCCACAAGTACGCCCTCCGACCCTGTCGGACAGAGCGTCCGGTCGTACGTTAGGGGGCGCGACCCAAGTTTGCAGCCAGGGCGGGGCGCTGTGCACAGCGATGATGCCATCGCCGGAGGCGCAGCGCCGCGGAGTGCTACTGGCTACCGCCGCCGCTAACCTCCCGCTGAATTTTGCGGGAGGCGTTAGCAGCACCGCGCCCGGGCGCTAGTTGCTTTGTGCCCCGTTAGCACCTCCTTGGGGCACTAACGTGAGGTGCAAAGCAACTGAATTTTGCCCCCTAAAGGTTTTGCTGGGGACAAGAGCATCAAAAGTAGAGGCGAGGGAGCATTGTGGTGAATGGAAGGCCAAAGGCTAGGCAGTTGGGTGTTTGAAAATGCAGCTGTAAGTAACTTGAGGGAGAGTTTTCACCCAGGGGTAGATGCAGAAAGAAGCGGGGTTGGAAAGGGGTAAGGGGATGTGGGTGGTGAGTGACACAATCTATTCATTATGTCATGGAATAGTCTGGAAGGCACTATAGTCTCCTTCGCACCAGTTAAGTCAGTAACTCCAGCAAGCTATTTGCCCCATTGAGATCCATTACATACTTTTTAAAGCAAAAATATACATTTAAAAAAAATCAATAGTAATGAGCAAAAAATAAAATGGAAAGCAATCATATTCTTTGTACATTTGATTTCTAAAAGAGCTATTGATGGTTAGATTTTTTTTAAGTGTACTTTTAGACATTGGCAAATATAGCAACCAATTTGTATGCACCAGTCAATATTCATTAATAGGGCAGATAATTCTACTGCTTATCACAAGGGATAAGGTCTAAACCAAATTGCAAATCCAAATCAATAAATCAGCATGATTTCCATTTATTCAGAAGCATTAAAATTTCAACTCACTCCTAATGAAAGATTCAAATCAACGTGCCCCTTTAGAAAATGGATTGCTGCATGCGTTGTGGAACATCTTGCTGTTCTTGCTTTTAGTTTCTAGTCGTGTTGGTGGAAAGTGAATGATGGACAGGTAGGTCTGGGAGTCAAATCAAATTGGGTAAAATGTATAAAACCTTTCAGTATATTGGGAGGGATGGAGGTATCTGTTTTCTGAAAATATGTTGCAGTTTACAATTTTGAAAAGTATACAGCTCCTCTTAAAGCTACTCAGTTTGATTCCAACAAAAAAAAAGACAAAGGGCCAGAAATTCGGCCCTCCACGGGTGAGTACGCGCTGTGTACTCACCCATAGACCTAACGAAAGTGCCGGTTTCACGCATGCACTGCGCATGTGCTGGAAACCAAAACTTCTGTTCCCCTGAAGGAAGGGGTTCAGAGGTCGAACGCGTGCGCGGTAGAGGCAGCGCGCGCATGCAGCGAACTTCAGGTTTTTTTTCAGGTTTCTCCGTGAGGGTAAGTACGGAGAAGCTGCACTTTTAAAAAGGAGGCGCAAGGCCTGTTTTTAACAAGGTAAGTGGTTAATTAATTACAATTTAAACATTTTTTCAACAGGTTTATCTTTTTTACATACTTTAAAGAAAGGTAAGTTTATTTTTAGCACCGTTAAAAAGTATAATTAATTTTTTCAAAAATTAAAATTTTTGTTTAAAGTCGTTAATTTATGTAACTTATAGTTATTTTAAAAATGGTCTTCCTGTCAAATCTATGAATGAAAATGCCCTGCTCCGATTGGCTCTCCATGGCCCACGTGATCCCAGGGGATGCTTCAAACTAACTGCGCCCCTGGGATACGCAAGCACTGCACGCCGGCAGCTGCAGGAGGCCCAGGAGCCGAAGTCCTCGTGGGCCCGAAGCACAACGGCAGGCGCGGTAGGGAAGTACGCGCGCGATGCTTGCACCCGCAGGAAGCCGGAGAGCCGAATTTCTGGCCCAATGTTCAGCCTTAGCTTTAAACAAGTCTGATCAGAGTTAAAACTCATGAGTTATTGCAGGAAAACACGATGGCCGGGATTTTACTAACCTCGGCGGGTCCGTGACGGGGGACATCGGTGGTGGGTCCCAACCCTGCTGCTGGCTCCATCCTGCTCTGTGAAATGCATTTCTGTTGATTGGGATTGTTAAGCCCGCCCTGCGCGTTCCTGGCCAATTAAAGGAAGCGGGTCTGGTGATGTCATTTGATGATGCGTCATCAACCGGTTTCCTTAAAGGGACCATGTCCAAAGTTATTTTGACATTCGTGCTGTCAGTGTTCTACAGCATTGAAGTGCTGCAAACACTGACAATGACTGCACAAAGGCACAGGGCTGCACCCAGGTTCTCCCATGACTCCCTCCATATACTGATGGAGGGAGTCACAGCACGCAGGGAGGTATTCTTCCCTTCCCATGGGCGGAAGAGACCTCCCCAGGAGATCAACACAGCCTGGTTGCACATTGCACAGGAGGGCACAAGCATGGATGTGGCCGCAAACCTTTCAATGATCTCAGTAGATCACGAAACGTTACTGCAAAGCCACACTCAACCTCACCCTGCTGTGCCACTCATCACATCCCCATCACTCTGCCTTCCCTACCCTACTCCTGCACATCCTTACTCACACCAACTTACCTTGGACCTCCACCCATCCTCTCTATCTATATTATCACATCCCCATCTCACTAGCCACCCCTCACACTCACCCTCATCCTACTCCAATCATACCAACTAACAACACACAAGGGTAGGCACGTGGGTGTTTTAGCCAATGTTCATGTGAAGTTTCTGTTAATGTGGTGTCAAACATTGAAACCTTTATTTACAACACTTTGTGTTCCTGGGAAGATTTGTGTGCACCTTTGGAAGTGGCTTAGTGAGTTGCAGTGAATGGTGAGAAATAACGGTACCCCCTGCAAGGAATGGCTTGGGCATTGTAGGGATGCTTTATATTGTTGGTGTGGGGTGGTGCCAACCTGGCGCATCATGTGGCAGCCAGGGTGTACAGCGTCAAGTTAAGTAAATCTGGCCATGGTGAGGCCATTCCTGGCCTCCTGGGCAGCAATGTGGTCGGGTGCTGATGCCCTCTGTCCTGTGCAGCATCAGTTGATTGCGGAGAAGGTTGGTGTTGTTGTTGGTGCTGCTGGTGTTGGGGCTGATTGTGGTGGGATTCTGAGGACCAAGGTGAGAGAGTATAAAGGGCACACATGCTGATGGAATAGATGGCAGGTGAAGTAGAGATAAGAGAAGCGATCTGTCAATGGTGAGGTCAGACTGGATGGAGACTTGTGTAAAGACTTTCAGCATGGTGCATCTGTTGTGGAAATGCAGTGAGGAAGAGCTTGTGGATGAGGGAAGATATCTTTGTAAGGTGGGAGCTTTTACTTTACATTTGAAGCTGTCAAGGAATCAACTGGAGCAATGGCCATTGAACTCCCACCTCAGCTTGACAGCCATGGTCCCGACCAGCGTGGACCCCGTGGGCGAGCAGTCAAATGCAAAAGGTAAGCTGAAAATCATTCTTAAGTGGCTCTAAACAAGCCACTAATTACCAGAATTGGGTCCCTCGCCGCTACGTGTTGGGTCTGCTCAGCGCTGACAGACCCAACATCAGGAAAGGTGCATGGCGGCGGGTTCACAGCGGGGTCCCAACCCGCTGGAGAAAAAAACACTTTCTCACCCGACCCGCCACCGATCGCACCCGCTGACCCCCCACAAAATTCCAGCTGATGTCTTCTACATATTGAATAGAATTGTATTCTGGACTTAATTCTCATAACCAAATTTCACACATTTATCTGTTTTCTAAAGGCCACTTCTTTTTTCTTATTTTCATTTTATTCATATCCTTTTTCATTTACAGATGTGGGGCAGGTGGCGGACACTGACACAGACGTCTCCATGATTTCCACCCCCTCCCCTCGATAAAAACAGAGGTCCACATTCAGATAGCAGGAACCATGCTGGGTGCCGGGCAAGTTTGATAACACTAGTTTATCATTAGCATTACCTCTTCCCTTGGGAACTTTAAGACAACAGGAACCATGCTGTTTTCTGGGCAAGATTCACCATGCTAAATCCCTGAGATTGGAGGCTGTGGGAACTTGGGATTTGCATGCATTCACATTCATAAGCAAGGAAGATCTCATCTGTTGTGCTAGCTCATTTTGGGTAAAGACGATTACCTGAACAATTGTGGGAGCCACTTACTGAAGACTAGTATGTTTACCAAATCTACATTATGGATGCCATTTATTTGACGATCACTTTCCTTGACATTATTCTTCAAAATGGTGAATTTCATTTTTAAAGAAATAGACTTGCATTTATGGAGCTGTGATACAACTCTGATAATGATTTCCACCGTTTAATTGTGCCGTCACAACATTTCCAGTACTGTGTAAGAAAGATCTCTCTTTATCTCTCAAAGGGATGGCTCTACAGTCTATGCCACCTGTTAATCAGCATTCGATGACTCCCAATGCAGCTGCCACTTACCGCAGGACTGCTCATCAGGATGCATGAACTACACGGGTGAGAACAAGTATTTCTTGACGCTCAAAACAACCCACTCATATCCTGGGAAAGCTCTGCTGATTCCCACAGATGTGCATCTTGCACTTTTCCCAGCACGCAGGCTGTTTCTCATTTCACCACAATACCTGCTCTGTGTCCTGCTGCAGTTGGCTTGTACTCTACCTTGACTGAGGAAGTTGATCACTTTCATGCAGACATATTCGTCCTCAGTGACCGCCAGCTGACGGAACTTCCTAAAGAGGTAGATTAGTTGCTCTGCTACTTCCACGGTCTCATCTGTACACCTATAAAATGAATAGTGTCTTTAGTTTTGTTTTAACAGTCAAGCTGTGTTGTAGAGTCCCCTGGAGTGTTTTAAAATTTGGTCTAATATTTATCACATCACACTCAAAGACTTGAGACAAAGGCTTCAGGTTGTAAGTAGTTAAATGAATTAGTCAAGCAATTTTATAATAGTTAAGTGGACTACAACAGTGTCAACTCAATTAGTTTATTAGTCACTGAACCTCTTTGGCCCAAACCATGCATATATATTTTGTGGTGGGAGTGAATGCACCTTCTAAAGAAGCAGGAGCAAAAAAGCTGATTTGGTTCTTGATGTAGTCTGTCCTCCATAATTATCCACCTGGTAATTAGATATCCTGTTTAAGAATGTTTCTGCTTTAAAAAACAATACTTTTACCATGAATATCAACTCTTTTTTTTGCAGTCTTTACTTGCCCTCAATTTTATCAGCTTTACAAATAATAATCCATTCACTGTTCAGCCCCTTCTCACGTTCCCTTGGAGCCATTTTGTGGGTGCTCTTCTCGCCCCTGCTGTGCCATACAATCTCTAGTTCAGAGGGCTGGTAACAGAGCTGTTCTCACGCATCTGCCTTTGTGTCTCTTGAACTTGGAGACTAATCAGGCTATGTAACTTGCTCTCTGACTTTTTCTTCCCTGTATCAGGAGTTTACGTCACCTTTGTTTAGCATTGCCCTTCATTAGCTTGTAGTTCAATATGTTTGCAACTGTATGTTACAATATGAATGTGCTGGAGCACATTATTCACTGCATGCTGCGGTCTGTAACGCTACACCTCTCACACAGTGATTTAAGCCCGACCAGCACTTTTCTGACTGGCCTAGTTTTTATAACAGTGCTCATTTAAGCACTCTTTCAGATGAGACGTTTAACCGAGGCCCCGTCTGCTCCCTCAGGTGGATGTAAAAGATCCCATGGCACTACAGGAAACTCTTTATTAACCGGCACCCAAATATCCGGAAATCTCTCTTAACCGGCAAAATTCTTGAGTAGGTAACCGGGGTTTTCCTTCATCTCTCGTTTAAAATTAACTTTATAAAAACCCCCGAGGCGGTTGCCTTGTATCGGAGCGTGTAGATTGGGAGGGGAATGTGCAGCCCGGGTAGGCAGCAGACACGACAGATGGTCAGCTGGCGGTCCCCGGGGAGATGGAGCTCCGAATGCAGGCGCATGTCAGTGTGTACGGGGCTCTCGTACGTTGGAAGATATAACTCTCCGTTATCCGGACTTTTTGATTAACCGGCACCACGCCGGTCCCGTCGGTGCCGGTTAATAAAGAGTTTCCTGTATTTTGAAGACGAGCAGGGGAGTTTCCCCCGGTGTCCTGGCCAATATTTATTCCTCAACCAACATCACTAAAACAGATTATCTGGTCATTATCACATTGCTGTTTGTGGGACCTTGCTGTGTGCAAGTTGGCTGCCGCGTTTCCTACATCACAAGTGACTACACTTCAAAAAGTACTAATTGGCTGTAAAGTGCTTTGGGCCATCCTAAGGTTGTGAATAGCGCTATATAAATGGAAGTCTTTCTTCCTTTTCTTCTTCTACTCTGAACCCATCTAAGTGGATACAGGTTAAGGAGAACCTATGTTGATCACAATTATGAGGTTCATTTTTGTACATTTTATTCCAAGTAAAATTCGAACCTTAAGAGTCTACTGAGTGACAATATGGGATTTTTTTTTAGTTTAAGGTGAATTTTTATGGGATATATTTTTCTACATTTGCTAATTTAAATAAGAATGTAAATGCAAGTAGAATGTGATAGCAAACAGAGGCCTATGAATAAAATAATCAGTATTTCATGCCACTGGCACTATCTGCAATGAGCCCATGTTGCTTTTAAATTGATAAGTAAGATGTCAGTAAATGTTTCACGACAGATGTCCCTACAAGATAGAAACACAAACCATGATTGCTATAAAAACTCAGTTCTAATGAAGGGAGTGAAATTCCTGTCTTCGGTATTTTAACTCACATTCTACTTTTTAGCGATATCATCCCCTACATTCCTTTTTTGACCAGTTTTGTTCCTTTATGGGCATTCAGGAAACTAGCTGGTTGGCAAGAATTAAACCAGGTTCAGATTAATATGTTTTTGTGCACCATAAAGACAATGATTTGAGAAGGTCAATGAAAATTAAGGGGTAAAAATTCAGTTGGTTGCGCCTCCCGTTAGCGCCTTAAGAGGGCGCTAATGGGGCGCAAAGCCGCTAACGCCCGGGCGCTTAACTAGAGATTGTGCGGCGGCGCTAAAACTTACCGCTGCAACCACCTGCGCGCGCAGATTATGACGTCATTCCATGGTGCAACGCCCTTGTGGCGCCCCGGAGCGGAAATTGAGTGGCGCCCCCTGCCTTACCGCCTGGCGCATCCAACGACCAGAAGACTGGAACGCTATCAATCGCTGTGGGGCTGGGGGGGGCGCTATTTAAAGGGGGCCTCTTCCTGTCTTTTATTGTTGGTGGCATTTTTGAACTACGCATTCTGAGAGAGAGAGGGAGAGACTTCTGGAGAGATTCAACGTTGTGTGAAGGAGTTTTGGGTACTGAGCAGCACTTTGCAGGTTCATTTTGATTTGCCATTCCTTGTATCGATTTAGCAGAGACTGTGGGCGCTGCACTCTGAGCTCTTTGCCTGGTACTCTCCATTGTTCTTTCCAGCACATTTGATGTGCAAGTCTCTCCAGGCCGAGATTCAAGGCTGCAATGAACAGGATGTGGATGGAAAGCAAAATTAACCATCCCCTTTAAGAACTGGCCCGTGCCATTGTGTGTGTGTTCCATTGCTGACTGACATGACATGAGCTTCGCCAGCGCTCTGAGGTAGCGCCTCACTCCTTGGCCTTTGCGCCTTAAGACAGGTGTGCAGCGCCTGATTTAGCGCTCCACTCACCTCCCGGGGCGGTAAAGGTGAAGTTTCCAGTCAGTGCCGATAATTAGCGCCAGGCGCTAATATTTGCGTCCAGACGATATTTGCGCCCCAAATGGGGCGCGACCTAATTTTTACCCCAAGGTCTCTAAACTCTGTAAATTACCGTCAGTGATGTCACCATACTCCTGTCTCTGTCAGGGCTTTAACAGATCAATGCTTCCTCTGAAATGGTGGAGTGAGAACCTTGATATGAGCGCTTTATCCATTCATACAATAACGCAGCCAGCTGCATTTTCTGGCTTCCTTTTTCCTTCAGCAGATTTGCCAAATTGTGCTTTTCAGGAATCTTCAGTAAATATTCTTCAAAAGTGGTTTACTGATTTTCTTCTGGAATGTTTGGTGAATTTTGTGCTTCTCCAAATGAAGGCTGGTGATTTTGGATTAATTTCCACTTAATCCAGTTAAGAACTCCGAAGTTGGAAATACTAAGTTTGCAAAACGTCACCTTGTTTTATTATTCGTTTAATAGAGGCTCAGTATAGCCGAATGCATATTCACAAGATGCGTGCTGATTACAGTGGTGAAGTGACCCTGAAAACGATGGCCCACGGCTACTCTTGAAACTACAGTTATCTATTTTTATCAAAGTGAACCATGTGATGGAGAAAGGAACATGGCAGTATCAAACATGCCTGGTGGGTCCCACATGAAGCAACTGCAAGGCTGGAATTCCACAATGTGGATCCAACAGTACTGCCCAGAGCCAGTCTCGGTTCTGGGACTGCGAGAGTGGTTCCTGAGTGAAGTTATGGACACAGCCTCATGTACACTGAACTGGACTGGGTGTGCCAGAGCTCAATTTACTTATGGTCTTTCAAATATGAATGAGAGATCACTGTGACAGAAATGAACCATTTTTGTCGATGTATTATAGTTGCCAACCAATGGCTTTTTGTGCAAATGGTCACCTTATCAGGGCCCTGGTTGTAGGTGGGCTGGGTGTTTGTGTTCACCTTATCTGGGCCCTGGTTGTAGGTGGGCTGGGTGTTTGTGTTCACCTTATCTGGGCCCTGGTTGTAGGTGGGCTGGGTGTTTGTGTTCACCTTATCTGGGCCCTGGTTGTAGGTGGGCTGGATGATTCTGTTCACCTTATCAGGGCCCTGGTTCTGGTGGGCTGGATGATTCTGTTCACCTTATCAGGGCCCTGGTTCTGGTGGGCTGGATGATTCTGTTCACCTTATCAGGGCCCTGGTTCTGGTGGGCTGGATGATTCTGTTCACCTTATCAGGGCCCTGGTTCTGGTGGGCTGGATGATTCTGTTCACCTTATCAGGGCCCTGGTTCTGGTGGGCTGGATGATTCTGTTCACCTTATCAGGGCCCTGGTTCTGGTGGGCTGGGTGTTTGTGTTCACCTTATCTGGGCCCTGGTTCTGGTGGGCTGGATGATTCTGTTCACCTTATCTGGGTCCTGGTTCTGGTGGGCTGGATGATTGCGTTCACCTTATCAGGGCCCCGGTTGTAGGTGGGCTGCATGATTGTGTTCAGTCACATTCCACCCAAGCACCAACTTCCCAAAATGCTGAACCCCCTTCGCTGCAACATGCATCTAGTGAACCTGTGCATAATAAGTGTATAATAAGAGATCATCTGCACCTTACGTGAGATCGATTGACATGAATCAGCCGACACTTTCTATGACAATGCTCTTGCCAGCAATGCCATTCACCGAGAAGCCTCTGATGCTGATTCTACTTTCTACTTCCATCCAATCAGGATGAGGCAAGAAGGAGCCATAGACGAGGTTGACAGCCACTTCAACCAATCAAGAAAGAGGTCTGGAGCCAAGGTAACCAAACCAGCCAATCAGAATTGCTCAGAGCCAGGGCTTCATACCAATAAAGTATTGCGACGACGGTTAAAAACAATCTAAGTTTGATTGGCTTTAAATTAAAAGGTTAAGACCAAGATTGTATTTTTATTAAATATTTATATTTTTATATAAAGTGTTCACTGCTGTGCACTGAATCCATTAGGAGACTTCTCGCTGTAGTTTAATGGCTCTGAGATGTCTGGCACCTCTCCAGATGCTGTCTTGAGCATCACACAAAGCCATCAGCACAATGGTAATGGCAAAAATTTCCATTCTGCCCCCAATAGTGTTTTCACTCCTACCAGTAAATACAGTAACAACACCTTTCTTTTATATCTTAATTTTTCTACAAAACAAGGAAAATAGAAAGGGAGTGGAAAAAGCCATTCCGCTTTTGAGCCTGCTTCTCCTAACATCAAAAGTAAAGACTTGTTACTTCTCTCAGAAATATCCCAAAGAGTTTCACAAATTACTGTAAAGTGCAGGGCCTGTTGGCAGTGGACACAGACTGATGAAACGGGTAGCCACATGGCAGATGAAATTTAATGCTGAGAAGTGTGAAGTGAAACATTTTGGCGGAAAGAATGAGTAGAGGCAATATAAACTAAATGGCACAATATTAAAGGGGGTGCAGGAACAGAGAGACCTGGGAGTGTATGTACACAAATCATTTAAGGTGGCAGGACAAGTTGGGAAGGCTATTAAAAAAGAATATGGGATCCTTGGCTTTATTAATAGAGGCGTAGGCCGGAATTTTCTGTACCTGGGCGGGTTGGGTGCCCGTTTATGATTTCATGCCGCTCCTGAGATCGACTTTCCGTTAATGGGGCCTATTAAGGCTGCCCTGCATGTTACCCAGCCCTATTAAATGGTGCGGGTCTGATGACATTATCGATGACGTGTTTTGAGCTGGGCTATTTAAAGGAGCCATGGCCACATTGCATTGGAAGGTTCAACTAGGAGTGTGTAGGCAGCATACTGCACAATTGGTTTGCCACAAAGAGTGCCAAACATGACTGCACTGAGACAGAGGGCTGCACCCAGGTTCTCTGATGACTCCCTCCATATGCTTGTGGAGGGAGTGAGAGCACGCAGGGAAGTCCTTTTCCCTTCTGATGGGCGGAAGAGACCTCCCCAAGAGACAAAACGAGCCTGGCTCCAAATAGCAGAGGAGGTCAACAGCAGGGATGTGGTGAGGAGGACCTGGGTGCAGTGCCGCAAACATTTCAATGATCTCATTAGATCAGGAAAGGTGAGTGCAAAGCCACACTCAACTTCATCCTGCTGTGTCCTCTCATCATATCCCCATCACTCTGCCTTCCCAACCCTACTCCCGCACATTCTTACACCAACAAACTTTGCACGTCCACCCATCCCTCTCTCTCTATCTACATTATCATACCCTCATCTGACTAGCCACCCCTCACACTGACCTTTATCCTAATGCAATCATACCAACTAACAACGCACAAGGAGGCTACTTGGCATTGCCTCCCCACCCCATCATAGTCACCCTCTACAGATGTAACCCATTCATTACTTACACTGATTCCATCACTCTCACTCAACCTTCTCTTTCCCTCCTTGCAGGAAAAGAGAGCCCACAATATGAGGGAGAGGGAGAGAACCGGAGGTGGCACTCCATCATTGGCCACCCTAACATCAGCAGAGGAGGCTGCCTTGGAAGTCTCTGGAGTCGCCAAGCAGCTGGCGGTGGGAGACGGAGAGAGGGGGACATCTCAGCAAACTGGTGACAGAATTACATATCATACAGCTACATGGCATACGTCAGTCACTCATATGGGCACTGATGTCAGCAGCCACTGAATGGTCATCTGTACCCATTCTTCATATGACATATCTTACTCATCTCTTTACTCTCTCACAGGGCCATCAGGAGCGCCCCCCACCCCCCCACCCCACTGTCCAGGAGGAAGAGGAAGACGACTCCTCAGAGCAGCCTCCAGCCTCTGAGGGTGCACCGTCACCAGACATAAGCACACCCAGCAGCAACGCAGATACGCACACCTCGGTGGGTCCCACGTGAGATAGAGTAGTGTTGTCACCTGGTGTCTCACAGGTCACAAGTGAGGATGAGCAGATGGTGGAGACAGGGACAGCAGTGGAGACTCCTTGCCGGAGGGTGCAGGACGCTCCCAGCTCTGCTCAGCTGCATGCAGATGCTGAGCCTTGGGGGCCATCCAGAAAGAGGGCGATCCTGGAGGTGCAGCAAGAAATGCAGGGGGCTCTGGCAGGTTTTGTGAGCGCGATGTCTGCAAATGTTCAGAGAACGGAGGAGTCCATCTCCAACATGAACACCACCGTGTCGCAGGCGATGGCGACTGTAGGCTCTTCCATGGATAGGATGGCCACCTGTATGGAGCAGCTAATGCGCCACTCACATGAGCACATGAAATCTATGGAGAATAAATGGCAGAGGTTCATAGACCTCCTGTCTAGGAGGAATGTTAAAGTAGAAGTGGGTCCTCATGGCCCCACTACTGTGCAGCAAGGTTCGCTCCAGCTCCTTGCTAGCAGGGAAGTGCGGGTGGCCCATGAGAGGGATGATGGAGAGAGGGGACATGGAAGTGGGGGCTCCTCTTAAAGTGCTCCCACTTCTCCCCCATTGGCCCCACCCCTCGTCAGAGCCCCAGATGCCTCCTCGGATCGCGATGGCCGAATCTGCCCCTGCACAGTCGCAGGAGAAGACTTTGGTGAGGCCATCACAGGCTCCAAAACTCAGAGGATGTCCGCCAAAAGGGTCTATGCAGTCGCAGCAGGGAAGTGAGCAGGCTGCCTCTACCTCTGCTGAAGCCACAGGGGTAGCACCTCGTAGAAGCACGCATAAGAGAAAGATGAAACACAAGTAGATTCACAAGGGAAGCCACTTGGGTGTTTTATTAAATGTTTCTGTAAAGTTTCCGTTACTGTGATGCCACAGATGAAAATCTTTATTTTCACCACAAATTTCTGTGCACCTTTGGAAGTGGCTTAATGAGCTGGAGTGAATGGTGAGATATAACGTTACCTCCAGCAATGGTAGTCAGTGTGAAAGGAATGGTTTGGTCATTGTAGGGATGCTTTATGGTGTTGCTGTCAAAGAGGGCATCGGTGACTTGTGTGATGCATCTGTGGGCGGCCGACTGCGCGATGCCACAAATGTCTGCTGCTGATCCCTGGAAGGAGCCTGAGGTGAAGAAGTTGAAGGTGCTGGTGACTGACAGCCACTGGTAAGGTGTGTCCACCCGCTCCTCTGGGCTGCAGGTCTTGCTCCAGCAATGTGCAAATGTCTGCGATGACCTGGCGCGATAGCCTGAGCCTCCTTTGGCACTGTTGCTCAGTCATGCCAGAAAGCTCATCCTCTGCCTGTATACCCAGTGTTGGGGGTATCGCCTCCGGCGCGGTGCAGCCCTGCGCTGATGCCCTCTGTCCTGTGGAGCATCAGGTGGTTGAGGAGAAGGTTGGTACTGGTGTTGGTGCTGCTGGTGTACCTGGTGCTGCTGGTGTTGGGGCTCATCATGGTCAGATTCTGAGGACCAAAGTGAGACAGTATAAATGGCATCCATGTTGATGGAATAGATGGCAGGTCAAGTAGAGAAGCAATCTGTCAATGGTGTGATAGGTGGTACCAATGAGGTGACAGTGGATGCCGACATTGCTGGAAACACTTACAACCTCTAGAAAGCTAAATCTGTGCTGACAATGCAGTCAGCAACAGCATCTGCCTTAGGAAAGTGATCAGCTGTGAGGTGGGAGTCTTTATTGTACTTTTCATGCTGTGCACTAATGAGCTGGATCAACGGCCACTCAACTTCCGCCTCAGGTTCACAGGCGTGGTTCCCGAGCTTCGTGATTCCCATGCTCATCCAGGAAAATTTGAAAGGTAGGGTGAGAAAGGCGCTTAAGGGTCTGACAAGTACTTCATAATGATTTAAATTAGCTGGCCCACCTCTGCCACTCGGGTCGCTGCCACTCCGGCAAATGCGCCTGAGGGAACGGCACGTGGGGGCGGGATGACGGGGGGTTCCTGACCCACTGCAAGATATTTCAAATTTCCCACCCGACCCGCCTCCAGAAAATTCCGGCCAAAGAGTACAAAAGCAGGGAAGTTATGCTAAACCTTTATAAATACCAGTCAGGCCTCAGCTGGAGTATTGTGTTCAATTCTGAGCACCACACTTTAGGAAGGAAGCCAAGGCCTTAGAGAAGGTGCAGAAGAGATTTACTAGAATGGTACCAGGGATGAGGGACTTCAGTTATGTGGAGAGACTAGAGAAGCTGGGATTGTTCTCTGTCGAGCAGAAAAGGTTAAGAAGAGATTTGATAGAGGTGTTCAAAATCATGAATGGTTTTGATAGACTGACAAAAGAGATACCATTGCCAGTAGCAGAAGGGCCAGTAGCCAGAGGACACAGATTTAAGGTGGTTGGCAAAAGAACCAGAGGCGACATGAGGAAAAAACTGTTTACGCAGCAAGTTGTTGTGATCTGGAATGCACTGCCTGCAAGGGTGCTGGAATCAGATTCAATAGTAACTTTCAAAAGGTGAAACATTTACAGGGCTATGAGGAAAGAGCAGGGGAGTGGGACTAATTGGATAGCTCTAACAAAGAGCCGAGATAGGCAGGAGGGGCCAAATGGCCTTGTTCTGTACTGTATCATTCTAGGATTCCAGTTGCAAATTGTCGTTTTTTCATAGAGTCATAGAGTTATACAGCACAGAAAGAGGCCCTTCGGCCCATCGTGTCCGCACCGGCCATCAAGCCCTGTCTATTTTAATCCCATTTTCCAGCACTTGGTCCATAGCCTTGTATGCTATGGCGTTTCAAGTGCTCATCTAAATGCTTCTTGAATGTTGTGAGGGTTCCTGCCTCTACCACCCTTTCAGGCAGTGAGTTCCAGATTCCAACCACCCTCTGGGTGAAAAAGTTTTTCCTCAAATCCCCTCTAAACCTCCTGCCCCTTACCTTGAAACTATGCCCCCTGGTTATTGACCCCTCTACTAAGGGGAAAAGTTCGTTTCTATCTACCCTATCTATGCCCCTCATAATTTTGTACACCTCAATCAGGTCCCCTCTCAGCCTTCTGTGCTCTAAGGAAAACAACCCCAGCCTGTCCAGTCTCTCTTCATAGCTGAAGCGCTGCAGCCGATGTTTGCACTTTGTGCGGGGACCAAGAAGTCCACTCTCAGCCACAATCCACCTGCTTCATCAGTCATGCCATTATCACCAATTTCCTGAAACACCAAACCCACTCCACAGAGACTTGCTGTGAGTCTGGTAACAATATTATGCAAGAGTACACGTTTTCCAGTGTGCTCGTTGCCATGGCGCAATTACCATGGCTGCAGCTCAACACTGACAGGAGGCATACAGGTGGAGAGATTTTCAGAGAGAGTGCAGACTTGGGTAAGGCAGGGCCTTAAAGTGGGGTGGGGGGGGGGGGTGCAGGGGAAGAGGGGGTGTACAGCATTTACAGGAAAATTGCTCCATGGTTAATATTTTCATACATTTTTAATTTTGGCCCACAAATGAACAAATATTTAGAGGATAAATTTCCACGTGGTGAGTTATGCCACTGTTCAGCCATTGAAAAGAGATTTGCATCCGTCAATGGCCTGGAGGTGTATTTACATGAGAGTTTCCTGGGTCAGCTCATTTGCACACCAATGAAGTAGTCATTGGCATCAATCCCGTGTAAAATGGGTGTAGATAGCGAAAGTGTGTGGAAACTGCAGGGCAGCCTTTAAACCACAGTTCAGCCTGCAAACTTCAGCTTCAGACAGGGGGACAACCAGGCAATCGAGGAACTATGGTTTTCTCTCTCACTTCACTCTCAGATAACTTGCCTGCATCTCTCATCAGTCTTTTGCTGATACTTTTCAAGAATTATGTCTACAACAGCATCATCTGTACAGAGAAGGCAAGCAGGGCAAGACCCCAAAATGGGGAAGGACCCAATACTTTTCCAATGCAGATTTCCAAGCCCCCCCCCCCACCCCCGCCCCCTCCCCGGAGGAGATAGAAGGAAGGAGAACAAACTCCTGTGCGTGGGTGCCACCAAGGCATCCAGGAATATCACTCATGCCACCTGGAGGCAGTGGATGGCAATTTACTTCCCTTAGCACTGTGTCGTAACGAGTTCCCTCAGTGCTGAAAAAGGTTTAATGACCTCACCAGACCAGGTGATGTTACACTCTTCCTTGCCATCGTGCCTGGGCACCGGCACTCTTCAATCTCTTAAAGAGAACATATGCTAGTCAAGCAACAGCCTGACATAGTCATTCTCACAGAATCATACCTTTCAACCAATGTCCCAGATTCCTCCATCACCATCCCTGGGTATGTCCTGTCTCACCGGCAGGACAGACCTACCAGAGGAGACGGCACAGTGGTATACAGTCGGGAGGGAGTGGCCCTGGGAGTCCTCAACATTGACTCTGGACCCCATGACGTCTCATGGCTTCAGGTCAAGCCTGGGCAAGGAAACCTCCTGCTGATTACCACCTACCGCCCCCCCTCAGCTGATGAATCAGTATTCCTCCATGTTGAACACCACTTGGAAGAAGCACTGAGGGTAGCAAGGGTACAGAATGTACTCTGGGTGAGGGACTTTAATGTCCATCAACAAGAGTGGCTCGGTAGCACCACTACTGACCGAGCTGGCTGAGTCCTGAAGGACATAGCTGCCAGACTAAGCCTGCGGCAAGTGGTGAGAGAACCAACAGAAGGGAAAAACCTACTTGACCTCGTCCTCACCAATCTACCTGTCGCAGATGCATCTGTCCATGACAGTATTGGTAGCAGTGACCACCGCACAGTCCTTGTGGAGACGAAGTCCCGTCTTCACAATGAGGACACCCTCCATCGTGTTGTGTGGCACTACCACCGTGCTAAATGGGATAGATTCAGAACAGATCTAGCAGCTCAAAACTGGGCATCCATGAGGCGCTGTGGGTCATCAGCAGCAGCAGAATTGTATTCCACCACAATCTGTAATCTCATGGCCCGGCATATCCCGCACTCTACCATTACCATCAAGCCAGGGACCATCCCATTTTCAATGAGGAGTGCAGGAGAGCATGCCAGGAACAGCACCAGGCCTACCTAAAAATAAGGTGCCAACCTGGGGAAGCTGCAACACAGGACTATATGCATGCTAAACAGCAGAAGCAGCATGCTATAGACAGAGCTACGCTATCCCACAACCACCTCTACTTGTTTGCTAAAATAATGACAGGAAAACAGGCCCGAAAAGACATCTGATGCCTCGCGATAAAAGTTTTTTAAAATCCTGTCATATCAAAGACCACACAAGAAGCAGAAAGTGCACTTCTGAATTCATGCACTGGCCTCAATTTTAAAAGGTGATTATTTTTTGTGGGTTTTGATCTTTAAAATTTAGCCCGCAGAATACTTTTGATTATGTCTAAATTTACTCTTGCTTCCTAGTAACATTATGCTGACCCCCCGAGTGGCTCTGTACTTTAGGAGGTCTATGTAATAACCGAGGAGAGGGGGTGTAGAGGGGACTAATGCACTCTAACAGGAAATACCAAAAGGTAGACAGGTGGAAAGGAGAGTCCTGTACTCTGAATGATACTTGTTCCAATAAGCTGAACAATTCCAGTATTCTCTGTAAGTGCTTTTAGACACAGCTGCAAATAATGTCAAAGACATTAGTACACAATATTGGATAGTGCAACCTGCACAGCAACGCAAACACACAGCCACATACCCTGAAAGGCAAAAGCCACTTATAAATAACAAGAGGCTAAATTACTTTGACATCAAATTCTAAGGAGGTGCGGTTGCACAATAAGACTCAGTTTTCATCTGCTCTTTTGAATCCTGCGCAAAACAGTAACACAATATCTTGCCACATGTAGCATTGTCAACTGTCGCACATTCAAGCTAGAAACACGAGAGGGACAAATATCAGAGTAGTGCAATGTTATTTTTGATGGAGCATGTGTTTCTGTTGTAAGTGTGTCTGGAGGAGAAGAGAACTGGCTCAGGTTTCTTACCATCACTGCTGGAGTTTACTCTCTATTTAAACCATAGCACCAAAACTACTGTGAAACTCTAATCAACCAGCTCGCCTCTACAGCACATTCCTTCCTAAATATGTTCTTTGTAATTGTGACATTGTTATGTAATCATAGAATCTTACAGCACAGAAGAAGGCCATTCAGTCCATCAATCCCGTGCCAGCTCTCTGAAAGAGCTATCCATTTAATCTCATTCCAATGCCCTTCACCATACTCTTTAAGATTTTTATTTTTCAAATATTTATCCATTTCCCTTTTAAAAAGCGATTATTGATTCTGCTTCCACCACTGTTTGTGGTTCAGCATTCCACATCATAACAAGTCTGCATAAAATAAATCTCCTAACCCCTCCCTTGATTCTTTTGGTGATGATCTTAAGTTTAGAGAAAGAAAGAAAATGACTTGCATTTATATAGCGCCCTTCACGACCACCGGACATCCCAAAGCGTTTTACAGCCAATGAAGTACTTTTTGAAGTGTAGTCACTGTCATAATGTAGGAAATGCGGCAGCCAATTTGCGCACAGCAAGCTCCCACAAACAGCCAATGTGATAATGACCAGGTCATCTGTTTTAGTGATGTTGATTGAGGGATAAATATTGGCCAGGACACTGGGGAGAACACCTTTGCTCTTATTCGAAATAGTGCCACGGGATCTTTTACGTCCACCTGAGAGAGCAGACGGGGCCTCAGTTTAACATCTCATCCGAAAGACGGCACCTCCGACAGTGCAGCACTCGCTCAGTACTGCACTGGAGTGACAGCCTAGATTTTTGTGCTCAAGTCCCTGGAGTTTTGGTTATGCCTCTAGATTCCTACATTACAACAATGACTACACTTCAAAAACATACGTCATTGGCTGTAAAGCACTTTGGAAAGTCCTGAGGTCATAGAAAACGTAATATAAATGTTCTTTCTTTCTTAGTTACCACCTCACTGACCAGTGGAAATAGTTTTCCTGAATTACTCTAACAAAACTTCTCGTAATTTTGAACACCTCTATTAGATCTCCTCTTAACCTTCTTTGTGTGGTGAAAAGAGCCCCAGTTTCTCTTGTCTCTCCTCATAACTAAGGATTCTCATCCTTGGGTTCATGTAAGTGAAACTCTTCTGCATCCTCTCTATGTCCTTGATACCCTTGCTAAAGTAAGGCACCAAAACTGGGCTAAGACTCAAAGTGGTTCTTGGTGTAATCAGGATTTATATAGGCATATGAAAATATGCACCAGTCTAATCCTACAGCAAAGAGAAGTGTAATGCTTTATTTATATTGTTTATGGGGGGTGTAACAGGTAATCTCGCAATCTGCATCGATCTGGGACAGTTGCAGGAGAATCGGACATCTCCTACAATGGGCTTTGGTTTGTCTAGAATCCTACATTTATAGTCTCATTTGAAACTGGATTCCAAATGACATGGGAAGTATAATCGGTGTAAGCTTACACAAAAGCACCTCTGTGTAGAGCGTTTAACACTATTCCAATTCTTGGACATATAAAACCTATTCTCAATCATAACACACTTTTGCAAAATCAGATTTGAATTTAAAGATGAATGGATGTACTGAAAGCAAAGAGGTCAAGCATGCAGCTGTAGATCTCCACACAGCAATGGGAATGTGTAGTGCATACTTCTGTGCGTGTGTGTGTATATATAAATATATATATATTGCTGAATGCAACTCTAGATTTATACCAGCTGAGGCTGCCTTCCCATTGTAATCAATCTCACCATTCCTAACAAAAGGACAAATCACTGCTTAGTCATAGGGTATTTTTAAAATAGTGCTCTTTGTTGGCAGAACAACTAATGGCAGAGAGATAGCTCCCCTTGTATTTAGACAGGATGATAAAAGGCAATGCGAGGATGGAGATTGGGGAATGAAGCAAATTGTGTGTTTGGACTGCGGGTCAGCAGTAGATTTTAGGTGGCTTATTTGTAAATCACTAACTCTATTCCAAAGAATTCAGCTGCAAGTAAATAAGTGTGAGCGACCCGCACTTGTCAGACGTCAGTGTTTCACGCCGACAGTCAGTGTTTTGGGGGTCCGGTCAGTGCGTCAGTGTTTACCAACACAAATCAGTGGCACAGGGCTTCGAGAGTCATAGTAGAGTTATACAGCACAGAAAGAGGCCCTTCGGCCCATCGTGTCCCCACCGACCATCAAGCCCTGTCTATTCTAATCCCATTTTCCAGCACTTGGTCCATAGCCTTGTATGCTATGGCGTTTCAAGTGTTCATCTAAATGCTTCTTGAATATTGTGAGGGTTCCTGCCTCTACCATCCTTTCAGGCAGTGAGTTCCAGATTCCAACCACCCTCTGGGTGAAAAAGTTTTTCCTCAAATCCCCTCTAAACCTCCTACCCCTTACCTTGAAACTATGCCCCCTGGTTATTGACCCCTCTACTAAGGGGAAAAGTTCCTTTCTATCTACCCTATCTATGCCCCTCATAATTTTGTACACCTCAATCAGGTCCCCTCTAAGGAAAACAATCCCAGCCTGTCCAGTCTCTCTTCATAGCTGAAGCGCTTCAGCCCAGGTAACATCCTGGTGAATCTCCTCTGCACCCTCTCCAATGCAATCACATCCTTCCTATAGTGTGGCAACCAGAACTGCACACAATATTCCAGCTGTGGCCTAACTAGCGTTTTGTACAGCTCCATCATCACCTCCCTGCTCTTATATTCTATGCCTCGGCTAATGAAGGCAAGTATCCCATATGCCTTTTTAACCACCTTATCTACCTGTCCTGCTGCCTTCAGGGATCTATGTACATGCACACCAAGGTCCCTCTGATCCTCTGTCCTTCCTAGGGTCCTACCATTCATTGTGTATTCCCTTGCCTTGTTAGGCCTCCCAAAATGCATCACCTCACACTTTTCATGGTTAAATTCCATTTGCCACTGTTCTGCCCATCTGATCAACCCATCTATATCGTCCTGTAGCCTGAGGCTTCCCTCCTCGCTATTTACCACCCCACCAATTTTCGTGTCATCTGCGAACTTACTGATCATACCTCCTACATTCATATCTAAATCATTAATGTACACTACAAACAGCAAAGGACCCAGCACCGATCCCTGCGGTACACCACTGGACACAGGCTTCCAGTCACAAAAACAACCTTCGACCATCACCCTCTGCCTCCTGCCACTAAGCCAATTTTGGATCCAATGTGCCAAGTTGCCCTGGATCCCATGGGCTCTTACCTTCTTGACCAGTCTCCCATGCGGGACTTTGTCAAAAGCCTTACTGAAGTCCATGTAGACCACATCAACTGCACTACCCTCATCCACACACCTAGTCACCCCCTCGAAAAATTCAATCAAATTGGTCAGACATGATCTCCCCCTGACAAAGCCATGCTGACTATCCTTGATTAATCCTTGCCTCTCCAAGTGGAGACTAATTCTGTCGCTCAGAATTTTTTCCAATAATTTCCCTACCACTGATATTAGGCTCACTGGCCTGTAATTCCCTGGTTTATCCCTACTACCCTTCTTGAATAATGGTACTACGTTAGCTGTTCTCCAGTCCTCTGGCACCTCCCCTGTGGCCAGAGAGGTTCTGAAAATTTGTGTCAGAGCCCCTGCAATCTCCTCCCTTACCTCACACAGCAGCCTGGGATACATCTCATCTGGGCCTGGGGATTTATCCACTTTTAAGCCCGCTAAAACCGCTAGTACCTCCTCCCGCTCAATACTAATTTGTTCAAGTATATCACAATCCCCCTGCCTGATTTCTATGCCTACATCGTCCTTCTCCATAGTGAACACAGGTGCAAAATATTCATTTAAAACCCCACCTACATCTTCTGGCTCGACACACAGATTGCCACTTTGGTCCCTAATGGACCCTACTCTTTCCCTGCTTATCCTCTTGCCCTTAATATACTTATAAAACACCTTGGGATTTTCCTTTATTTTGCCCGCCAGTGTTATTTCATGCCCCCTCTTCGCTCTCCTAATTTCTTTTTTAAGTACCCCCCTGCACTTTCTATACTCCTCTAGGGCTTCCACTGTTTTTAGTCCTTTGTATCTGCCAAGAGCCTCCCTTTTTTTCCTAATCCATTCTCATATATCCCTTGACATCCAGGGTTCCCTGGGCTTGTTGGTCCCACCCTTGACCTTTACGGGAACATGTTGGCGTTGTACTCTCTCTATTTCCTTTCTGAAAGACTCCCACTGCTCTGATGTGGATTTTCCTACAAGTAGCTGATCCCAGTCCACTTTGGCCAGATCCTGCCTTATCATATTAAAATCGGCCTTCCCCCAATTTAGAACCTTTATTTCCGGTCCATCTTTGTCCTTTTCCATGACTACCTTAAATCTCACCGAATCATGGTCACTGTCACCAAAATGCTCTCCGACTAACGCTTCTACCACTTGCCCGGCTACATTCCCTAGAATTAGGTCCAGTACTGCCCCCTGTCTTATAGGACTTTCTACATGCTGGCTCAAAAAGCTCTCCTGGATGCACTTTAAGAATTCCGCATCCTCTAAGCCTTTCACACTCTGAATATCCCAGTTAATATTGGGAAAGTTGAAATCCCCTACTATTATTACCCTATTATTTCTACACTTCTCTGAGATTTGCCTACATATCTGTTCCTCTATCTCCCCCTGACTGTTTGGGGGCCTATAGTACACTCTCAGCAAAGTGCTTGCCCCCTTTTTGTTTTTAAGTTCTACCCATATGGCCTCATTAGAGGAACCTGCTAAGATATCATCCCTCCTTACTGCAGTAATTGATTAATATTGCAACACCCCCTCCTCTTTTACACCCACCTCTGTCTTGCCTGAAGATTCTATACCCCGGAATATTGAGCTGCCAGTCCTGCCCCTCCCTCAACCATGTCTCTGTGAGAGCAACAATATCATACTCCCATGTGTTCATCAACACCTTCAATTCATCTGCCTTACTCGCAAGACTCCTTGCATTAAAATAAATGCCATCCAGCCTTGCCATACTCCTTTGTGCCGTTACATATTTGCTCTGCCTTCCAGGCTGACTTGTTTTTTCCTCTATATTTGGCTGTGCATCACCCCCTACTATAGCTCCACTCGGTATCCCATCCCCCTGCCAAGTTAGTTTAAACCCCCCCAACAGTACTAGCAAACCTCCCCGCAAGGATGTTGGTCCCGTTCTGGTTCAGGTGCAACCCATCCGACTTGTACAGGTCCCACCTTCCCCAGAAGCAGACCCAGTGATCCAGGAAACTAAAGCCCTCCCTCCTGCACCAACTCTTTAGCCACGCATTCATCTGCTCTATCCTCCTATTCCTATTCTCACTAGCACGTGGCACCGGGAGTAATCCAGAGATTACAACCTTTGAGGTCCTGCCTTTTAATCTGCTACCTAGCTCCCTAAATTCTTGTTGCAGGACCTCATCCCTCTTTCTACCCATGTCGTTGGTACCAATGTGAACCACGACCTCTGACTGTTCGCCCTCCCGCTTCAGAATGCCCTGCAGCCGTTCAGTGACATCCTTGACCCTGGCACCAGGGAGGCAACATACCATCATGGATTCACGTCTGTGGCCACAGAAACGTCTATCTGTTCCCCTTACGATAGAATCCCCTATCACTATTGCTCTCTCACTCTTTTTCCTCCCCTCCTGTGCAGCTGAGCCACTCATAGTGCCATGGACTTGGCTCTTGCTGCATTCCCCTGAGAAACCATCTCCCCCATCAGTATCCAAAACGGAAAATCTGTCAGAGAGGGAGATGGACCCAGGGGACTTCTGCGCTACCTTCCTAGTTCTTTTACTCTGTCTGGTGGTCACCCATTCCCTGTGTGCCTGTGCATTCTTTACCTGCGTTGTGACCACCTTGTTAAATATGCTATGCACGAAGATCTCAGCTTCGCGGATGCTCCACAGTGACTCCAGCTGCTGCTCCAGCTCCGAAACGTGGATTTCAAGTAGCTGCAGCTGGAGACACTTCCTGCACATGTGTTCGCCCTGGACACCTAAAGTGTCCCTGACTTCCAACATAGCACAGGAGGAGCACTCCACGCTGCCGAGCTGCCCTGCCATGTCCTACCCTTAATTTACTCCCTTTAAATTAAAGAATATTAAATACACTAGGGACCTTACTTCCCTTTAAACATGACTTACTCTAAACTAGAGACCTTACTTTTACTTTAATGACTGAAATGTAGAAATACTGACCGCTGGTTCTCTGTCCCCTTTTGTGCAGCTTTTTAGCTCCTGCTCTCCTGGAAGCTGACAAAGATGGAAAAAGAAAGGAACACCTCCCTCCCTGAACTCCCTCACTCACCAAACTCACAGCTTAACACTCTGTTCCGATCTACACTCCGTGACAAACTGCACTCTAGCCTCCCTTATTTATACTGCTGAGATTTAAATAAGTGAGCTCTCTGGCAGTTGCAGAACCAGATTAGTCCACTTAATGAATTAATTACTCTCACCTGCTCTCCAGCACAGAGCTTGCTTAGCCCTGCCCAAGCCTGGAAGAAACTTAAAACTTGAAACAGTAAATTTAAATGCTAATTGCAAGCACACAAGACTAGAATTTATAAAAATAAGAGATTAACCTTTAAGATTTACTCCCTCACTCCCCAAACTCGCAGTTTAACACTCTGTTCCGATCTGCACTCCGTGACAAACTGCACTCTAGCCTCCCCCTCCCCTCCCCACAAACTTACGCTTCTTCTGAGTCCGGTGCTGGTGGCTAATGCATCAGACAGGAGGACCACCTCCTCCTCTTTGTACTGCTTTCAGTGCGAATGGGATGATTTTGCTGCCTTTGTAAACTGGAGCTGAGAACTTTCAGTGGTTGAATTGACAAGGAAGAGGGCCAGTATGAACTGGCAGGGTTGGCTCAATGGAGGGTTGGACGGGGTGCAGTTTCTCTGCAGACTGGATCTGGAGGGGGTAGAATGCCTTTATGAACTTGGCCTGTTAGGGGTTGAGGGAAGGAAAGGGTTTGGTGAAGTGACCGGTCAGATGCCCTTTTGGCAAAGTGATGTTCTGGGTGGCCTCCCACCTTCCATCCTCTGTAAACTTGAGCTCACCCACAACTCTTCTGCCTGTATCCTGACTCATACCAAGTCCTGTTCATCCATCACCCCTGTGCTCGATGGCCTACATTTGCTCCTGGTCCAGCAACATCTCGGTTTTAAAATTCTCATCCTCATGTTCAAATCCCTCCATGGCCTCACCTCTCCCTATCTCTGTAACCTCCTCCAGCCCTACCACCCTCCGAGATCTCTGCATTTCTCCAATTCTGGCCTCTTGCGAATCCCCGATTTTCATCGCTCCACCATTGGCAGCCATGCCTTCAGCTGCCTAGGCCCTAAGGTCTGGAATTCCCTCCCTAAACCTCTCTACCTCTCTCTCCTCCTTTAAGACGCACCTTAAAGCCTACCTCTTTGACCAAGACCTGCCATAATATCTCTTTATGTGGCTCGTTGTCAAATTTGTCTGATAACGCTCCTGGGAAGCAACTCGGGATGTTTTACTACATTAAAGGCGCTATATAAATGCAAGTTGTTGATGGTGTGTTAAGAATCTGAATGTCACTGTAGTTGGGAATTTCTTCAGAGCTGCTCCTGCTCCACCACTGCAACTTTGGAAAACGTGTGACGGAGACCCTGTTTGCGGAGTTCCTCCCGCACTTCCGGCGAGGTTACGGTGGTTGAGGGAGAGCAGCTCTGAGGAAATTCCCAGCCTTTGTTTTTCCCTTTTTCTTCACTTAAAAATCTATCAATTGTTGAGCATGAAAGTCCTTCAGATTAACCAGAATGCATATAATGTGAAAAGTTAAACATTTTACAGTTGCTGTGATCTGGAATGCACCGCCTGAAAGGGCGGTGGAAGCAGATTCAATAGTAACTTTCAAAAGGGAATTGGATAAATACTTGAAGGGGAAAAAAAAATTCAGAACTTTGGGGAACGAGCAGGGGAGTGGGACTAATTGGATAGCTCTACCAAAGAGCCAGCACAGGCACGGTGGACCGAATGGCCTCCTTCTGTGCTGTATCATTCTATGGGGGAAAAAATTCAGTTGGTTGCGCCTCCCGTTAGCGCCTTAAGAGGGCGCTAATGGGGCGCAAAGCATCTAGCGCCCAGGCGCGGCGAAGTTTGCGCCGCTCGCAAAATTAACTAGACATTTTACGGCGGCGCTAAACACTACCGCCACGATCTCCTGCGCTGGCAGATCGTGACGTCAGTCGAGTGCGCAACGCCCCGGTATTGCCCCGGAGCGGATATTGAGTGGCGCCCCCTGCCTTACCGCCTGACGCTAGCAACGACAGGTTGAGG
The DNA here is from genome assembly GCA_030390025.1 of Squalus acanthias. Classification (NCBI taxonomy): domain Eukaryota; kingdom Metazoa; phylum Chordata; class Chondrichthyes; order Squaliformes; family Squalidae; genus Squalus; species Squalus acanthias. The sequence goes on from CM059439.1 coordinate 66,811,269, forward strand.
GGAGCGTTCTCCAGTCATGAAGGGAAAGGGGGAGCGCTATTTAAAGGTGACCGCTTCCTGCCTTTTATTGTTGGTGCCATTTTTGAACTACGCATTCTGAGAGAGAGAGAGAGAGACTTCTGGAGAGATTCAAAGTTGTGTGAAGGAGTTTTGGGTACTGAGCAGCACTTTGCAGGTTCATTTTGATTTGCCATTCCTTGTATCGATTTAGAAGAGACTGTGGGGGCTGCACTCTGAGCTGTTTGCCTGGTACTCTCCATTGTTCTTTCCAGCAGATTTGATGTGCAGGTCTCTCCAGGCCGAGATTCAAGGCTGCAATGAGCAGGATGTGGATGGAAAGCAAGATTAACCATCCCCTTTAAGAACTGGCCCGTGCCATTGTGTCTGTGTTCCATTGCTGAATGACATTACATGAGCTTCGCCAGCGCTCTGAGGTAGCGCCTCGCTCCTCGGCCTTTGCGCCTTAAGACAGGTGTGAAGCGCCTGATTTAGCGCTCCAATCACCTCCAGGGGCGATAAAAGTCAAGTTTGCAGTCGGTGGCGATAATTAGCGCCAGGCGCTAATCTTTGCGCCCGGCCGATAATTGCGCCCCAAATGGGGCGATACTGAATTTCTCCCCCTATGTTTCTTCTCGGGGACCATGCCACTCACATTCCTTAGAAATGGCAATTAGCATTTCAATTTCTCCCTCAGGCTTCCATGTACTTACGTTTTTTTCCCTCCAATACAAGTGAAGGAATGTTGGTTATTCCTACCGCTTCAGTTAAAAAGCTCGTGGACTTACTTGTTTTCCCATGTCAGGGCCATATCTGAGCTGCCATTTTTTATTTTTGAAGCTGCTGGTCAATATTTGCTACAGTTCTACATTTGCAGGTTTAACCTCCGCAGAAGCAAATAACTAATCAACCACCATTTTGCAACTGAATGGAATACATTGCATTAAAACAGCGACAATAGCCATTTAAACAGCACCTTTAACGTAAAAACGGCTCAAGGCACTTCACAGGACCAGCATATGGAAAATGGATGCCCAAAGGAGTGGACAATATGTATTTTGAGGAGGTTTTTAAAGCGAGAAAGAGATATCGAGAGCTGGAGGGGGTTAGGAAGGGCAATGCCAGAGGGTAGGGCCCATTGTGGGGGCACCTTCACAAGGACTGCAGTGGTTCAAGGAGAAGACCCACACCACCCTCTCATGGCAACTAGGGATGGGCAATAAATGCGGCCTTGTCAGCATCGCCCACACCCCAAGAACAAATCAAAGAAAAGTACAGTTGAAGGCTCTGCCACCAAGGTTTGGGAGAATGGAGGGGGGATCCACAAAAAGCTAGAGTCAGAGGAACAGAATGTTCAAGGTGATATAGGGCGACAGAAAGTTACAGAGATAGGATCATGGAGGCATTTAAAAACGAGGATGAGGTTTTAAATTTAAGGACAATGTAGGTCAGTAAGAATTGGGGTGATCGGCAAGTGGGACTGAGTGTGGAACAGGGTGTATGCAGCAGATGAATATGGGAACCTATTTATCATTCTCCATCTAGCCACACTGTCTGAAAGATGACACTGGTCTGGGATCGATAGTGAAAGTGACCGCATATGAATATCGTGTAATTACTTTGGTACAAGATCTACTCTCCAGCCAAAGTGGGCTGCATTGATCAACTGGGATCTTGGTTAAAATTTAAATGCCCTTCACTGCCTCTAGATCCATAGCTGGCAATTACCCACTTTCTGTGCGGACAGCAGTGTTTCCGAGCACCATTCATGCTGCTCGTGTTGAGATCTCAGCTGTTTTCAGGAGGTGGGATGGGGCAACATTGCAATCGCGTGCACCAAATGGGTGAGTGAGAATGGTGGGCGAAGCATGCCTGAGATCCTTTTACATTTGCGGACTAGGGATGAGGGCAAGTCGGCAACTAAGGCTACAAATGCAACAATGGAGGAAGGTAAATGCAACCAACTTCAGCAGAGAGCTCGCAAGGAGGACAGTGAAATCTTTGCACTCCCAGTAACAGCTCAGTTGATGCACAGCATTAGAATACCTATCATTTATTTGATTGTTGTGTAATATTATTAAGCATTGAAATGGCCCAAGTCACTAGTAATAAATGAATAAATAAATGATATAAATGGGTTTTCCTCTTGAATTTCTGCATTCTATTCTGGACGTGCGTGCCACAGGAAATATCATTCTATCCCTGCTGCCTAAAATAGCAAGGGATGGTTGTTGTGTTTTTTCAAAGAAGTTTACATTGCAGGAGAGTGGGACTAATTGGATAGCTCTTTCAAAGAGCCGACATAAGCACGATGGGTCGAATGGCCTCCTTCTGCGCTGTATCATTCTAGGATTCTAAGTTACCACAATGGCGTGCCTATCGGTCGATGGAAGAAGAAAAGTTGCAGGTTTAAGACTACTGTTATAATGAGATCGTGTAAAAGTCTCCGTCTTACTGATAGTTCCGGGACAACGGCACAGCTTGTTTTTCAATGCTTAGGGAATTTGCTTCTTGAACGACTATTATTTTGTTATTTTTCCATTTGTTACTTAAAGGCTATCGCTGTTAGTTCCTATACTTTGTCTCCATAATTGTGAAATAGCTAAAAATACAGAAGTATACAAGATCGAAGTGTGGATTGTATTATGATTCGGCATATGAACCCCAAAATAATGTGTTCTGGAATGACATATGTATTTATTCTGGAAAGGCGTATATATAGAAAGAAATATTTTTGGCTTCAAATGCTGAATCATGGTACACTTCAAAATGCTGGAAAGAGCACCAAAAGAGTGTCAAAATCAGATTTTTTGGGGGGGAAGACTTGGACCCCAGATCCACCAGCAAATACATTTTGCAGCTTCGTCCAAAGTTTCTAAATCCGCCACTGCAAAAGTTGCACTTGTGTGTACTTCGGTTCTCCACCCGCCCCCTATAGTACGATATTGAGTCTATCTACAGCTTAGGTCATGATCAGTTCATGTCCCACCCCCACCTCCAGGCAGAAAAGCTGACAGCTCACAAAACAAGACGCGGCATCAGAACTGGAAACTGGGAGCTCAGCAAGGCACCAAACGAAACTGAACAGCATCAAAGTGTGGAGGAAGTGAATAACAAGTAGGAGTCACGAATCAGGAAAGCTGACTCCTGTTACAGAAGCGGAAATAACAGGAAAGATTCTTCTCTCAAGTCACAATGATTTTTCCGGGTGGTCCTGTCCAAATAAGGCAGCAATGATGCTGTGGGGGGGCGGGGGGGGGGGGTCATATGTCACATTTTCCGTCATTAAAACCACAGTGGATGCCAGTAATGGATTCCTGCTGCCCCCCCCCCCCCACCCCCACCCCTTGCCACGCTCCCCAGCACAGATAGAAACCCTGTTCAGAACCTGCCAACTCAGACCGACCCGAGGAAAGTCGCTGGGCTGAGTGGCACGACTGATGGGCAGGCGGAATTTCCTCCCTGCCACACTTATGATGGTATAGCCACCAAAGAGGTGAATCTAGGCCAGTGAGTTGCATGCCCAGCAAGCAGCGTTTTTTAAAAAGTCTGAAAGGGATAAAACTGGTGGAATGATGTATAAAAGATCAGCTCGGTGAGACAATTAAAAGATATTCAAAGAATGAACGGTTGTGATATATATATGCGAGACGGTGAGGTGGTACAAGAAAGAGGCACACAAAATCTGCGTGTTTTATGATTACACCAGAACAACATCGTACCTGTGGACAGTGTCCTTTGAAGGACTGTACTCCTCCATGATTCCGCAGAGCTCCCCCAGGGCCTGCCAGTCTCTGGATGTTAAAGCTCGCAGTAGAAGCAGTTCATGCCACGAAGCAGCCAGCAGGCAGGTGTACTCTTTGAGCAACACTTGCTTGAAAAACGGAAGCTTTTTAATCCACATTATCTGCCAAAAAAGTATTTTGTCTGCAAGTTGGCAAAGAAGTGCCATGAGATTAGATGGGGCTTCATCACACCTACAGAGCAAAACACACAACACATGTATTAATGGACAATTAGCAATTATCAATAAGGCCACATACTTTAAAACAACTGTATTGTTAGACCTAGCATTAATTGTAAATATAAAATGTTCAAGCTGCTCTCCATTCCTTGTATATATAGCTCCTCTTTCAGAGCAGAATTGTGGCTGATACAGGATCATTAACTGATGTGTTAATTGTTTCCATGTCCTGATTTTGATTCCTACATAATGAATAATGGAATAATCACCCTTGCTGTGTGCATATCTGATTAAATTGTCCTTTATAACCTTTTGTTTGCTGTTTGAAGTTAGTTCAAGGTAAACCCTTTCAAATGCTTTATTACAGTATGAAAATGCTGCTTATCATTCAGTAACCAGTTCAATTTGTCATTATATCATTAATAAACACAATACTATTGGATTGCTTGTTATATAGTAGTTCAGCTTTTGTGTTTTGTGCAAAGAACACAATTCAGAATAAATCTTGCACTGAGAACAAAAATGTACCAAACTAAGTACATGTGTTTTCTACTTCCCACTTTCCAGACTTACTAAAAACATTTCAATATGAAATATAACTACTTATTAAGTTTCCATTCCTATTTGCAGCCTCCTTTTAGCTCTCAGCATGTTCTTTGCACCACTGAGTTGCCAATCAAAGCCTGCTGCCCTCCCAAAGGTGCATGCAGCACTTCTGCTCCTCCCTGTCAGTAAGCCTCAGATTGGACACTTGGCGAGCGGGGGAATCACAGGCATGAACCAGCACCCCACCATCCACTGCACTACTTCTTTCTCTTCCCTGCCTAGCAGCACATGCGATAACCCATTTCTCCCACTGGATTTACATCCAGCAGATCAGAAACAGCTGTTTCAGTAACAAAGACCCTTTTTTATATGGACAGGTTGTTCGCCTTACCAGGGCGGGGGGCGATGAGGGGGTCACCACTCCACTCCCATCGGACGGGAGTACCCCACTTGATGTAAACCCAGTATCCAGAGCCTGGAACTCTGGTCTTCTGCTTGCCAGGGCTACGTTGGGGAGGCCCCCATCAGACACAAGTACCCTACTGGATGTAAACCAGGCCTGGACTTTCCTGTCCGCTCGCTGAGGCTGCCTGGGGTGGGGCTCAAACCCTTCTAATTCAGAGGTGGGAATGCTACCACTGAGCCAAGACTCACTCTAGTATTCACTGCACCGAATGTGAGTAAATGAAAAGTATTGCGCCATCAGATAATTCCATATGTGATTTGTAGATATCATAAAGTACTGTAAGATCAGCATGAGTGACTGATCATTTAGAATTGTATACATTCTCACAATTTGCCAACTACTTGATATTGTTGCTAGTCTTTTATATGCTAACTGAAGTGTTAGTACCTGCTTTGTATTAGGACTGGAACCTTAAGTTGCTTTGTCTCCTCCGCATGTAACAGCTGCTGTAGCAGAGACTGGGGATGCAGGTTGAAGCTATGGGTTTCAGTCCAGGACAGAAGACTATGTGCAGAGTAAGCAAAGCAGGGAGGAGGATACTGTATTACAGCAGGGCTCTCGGAGATGAGGCAGGAATCCCTGAGTGCAGAGTACCCATTCAATCCTATTGATCTGGGAAAAAGAAAGTCATAAAATGGTAAGTACTTTATATAATGAAGCAGACAAATCTTCACTCCATTATTTATAAGAAATGTTCTTCTTGAAAATAAAATGGAGTCAAAAAATTCAAGAACTTAACTCATTGACTATTCTGCAAACAGCAATGGCTGCAAGAAAGGAAAGAAAGAAAGAGCTTGTAATTATGTTGCACCTTTCTCGACCTCAGGACGCCAGTAAAGTAATTTTGAAGTGAAGTCACTGTTGTAATGTAGGAAACGCAGCAGCCAATTTACGCACAACAAGGTACCACAAACAGCAATGTGATAATGGCCAGATAATCTGTTTTATCGAGGCTCCGTCTGCTCTCTTGGGTGGACATAAAAGATCCCATGGCACTATTTTGAAGAAGAGCGGTGGGGGGGTGGGGGGGAGGAGTTATCCCCGGTGTCCTGGCCAATATTTATCCCTCAATCAACATAAAAACAGATTAGCTGGTCATTATCACATTGCTGTTTGTGGGAGCTTGCTGTGCACAAATTGGCTGCCGTGTTTCCTACATTATAACAGTGACTACACTCCAAAAAGTACTTCATTGGCTGCAAAGTACTTTGGGACGTCTGGTGGTCATGAATGGTGCTATATAAATGCAAGTCTTTCTTTTTTAGAATCACAAAATCATAGAATGGTTACAGCACAGAAGGAGGCCATTAGGCCCGTCGAGCCCGTGCTGGCTCTCTGCAAGAGCACTTCAGCTAGTCCCACTCCACCGCCCTTTCCCCGTAGCCCTGCAAATTTTTTTCCTTCAGGTACTTATCCAATTCCCTTTTGAAAGCCACGATTGAGTCTGCCTCCACCACCCTTTCAGGCAGTGCATTCCAGATCCTAACTACTCGCTGCGTAAAAGTTTTTCCTCATGTCGCCTTTGGTTCTTCTGCCAATCACCTTAAATCCGTGTCCTCTGGTTCTCGACCCTTCCACCAATGGGAACAGTTTCACTCTATCTACTCTGTCTAGACCCCTCATGATTTTGAACACCTCTATCAAATCTCCTCTCACCCTTCTCTGCTCTAAGAACAACCACCTCAGCTTCTCCAGTCTATCCACGTAACTGAAGTCCCTCATCCCTGGAATCAGTCTTGTAAATCTTTTCTGCACCCTCTCCAAGGCCTTCACATCCTTCCTAAAGTGCAGTGCCCAGAGTTCGACACAATACTCCGGTTGAGGCCGAACCAGTGTTTTATACAGTTTCATCATAACTTCCTTTTAGTGGTATTGGTTGAGGGATATATATTGGCCAGAACACTGGGGAGAACGCCCCTGCTCTTCTTCAAATAGTGCCATAAGCTCTTTTACTTCCACCTGAGAGGGCAGATGGGGCCTCAGTTTAACATTTTATCCGGAAGACCTACCTTAAAATTCGCAGTACTCCCTCAGTACTGCACCGAAGTGTCAGCTGAGATTGCATACTCAAGGTCTGGAGTGGGGCGCGTCTGATGCTGGTTTTAGATTGTAACTACCAGTCTAGGCCACACGTGTTATACGCCTGTTACACACATCCACCAAGATCCTCTCCTAATAGTTAAAAGTTTTAAAAGTGTGGGTGGAATTGCCCACACTCTCTAAACAAGTAAATTAACTCCAGGTCACTTTAAAAGCTGACCAGATCCATGAGACACTGCCAGGCACTTTTTAAATTCCGTTTGACATTGCACTGAAGTTACAGTCCATGCAGGTTGAACCCAGGCAATGTAACGCCCTCTGGAAGAGGAAATCTCACACTGCTTTTCCCCAGGCTCGAGAGAATTTTGTCTGACTCAGCGCCTTGGAACGTTTTACCACATTAAAGGCGCTATATAAATGATTCTATGAAGTGAAACCACGTTGCAGTGATGCTAAGAGATGCAAAAAGGGGCAGAAGCTGTTTACGTTGGTTTTCCCCTTCAAAGTCGATCCCCCCTGAATTCCCTCGTGCTTTTCGGCAGCTTCCAGTACCCGCCCACTGAGCTCCAGATGAGCTCCTTTACATATCTTATAATGAGGGCCAGTGGTGTTGCAGCTGTGAGGTTTCTGCTTTTACACTTGCAATGTCCTTGGGGCAAGGTAGACCGGAAATTATAAGGTGCGGTTGACGCCAAGGATCAGCTGAGACAGGCAGAAGTGAGGAGTTTGTGAGTCAGAACAGCGCGGAGAGATTCAATATCAAGTTCTACAGCTGGGAACTTGTTTCATATTTTGCCTGCGCAGGCATGGAGTGTGAGGCCACTGGAAGATTTTGACTGCTTCACCCACAGTGAGGGTTTCTCAGGAGCAGGTATGGCATTCCCTATGGGCATACCCTTGTCTACCATTAACACGGAAGAGAAGGAGGAGGAGGAACAGCACAGGATGGAGCAAAGGAGAATCAGGCAGCATGTAAGAAGGATGCACCCCAACGGATAGTATTCCCAGCCTGTAGAATATACAGGTCGCACAGGTCACACGAAGGCCTCATTGAGGAGATGTGTATAGGAAGAGTGCGATTAGCAATGAGAAAATGAGAGAGCTCTGCCACCGACTGCTTGAGACCTGCAGCCACGGCCATCTGCCTGCACTGATCTCTCTGTGGGTAAAAAAAAAAGGTGACGACAGCACTCAACTTTTATGGCACAGGGTCATTTCAGGCAGCCATGGGGAGTCTCTGCAACATCAGCCAGGGCGCATTATGGGCATGCATTCATGAGATGACTGATGCACTTTACAGGAGAGTCGGGGAGTTCATCACCATTGGTATCACAGCAAGGCAGCAGTGTGATAGGGCCATCAGGGTTGCTGGCTTTCCTACAGTGCAAGGTACAATAGATAGCGCTGTTGCTTTGTGAGCTCTGACGCACGTTTGCACTGCCTAGATTGGTTGGGAAGGGCTCTGTAGTATGTTCAGCACGTGTTTCATACATAGTTGCAGCCTGCTGTGATCACAAACTCGCCATACTAAAAGACATTGTTGGGGAGGTGCTTTGGAGGCACAAGTGCATGAAGGAGAGCATCCTAACATTCAGAGGACTCCGCAGCTGCAAGGGACATTGGAGCACATCTCATCACCTGAAGTCTGTTCTTCAGTTTACCTTTGATACCTTCATCTTCCACTTCAAATAACCCTTCAACCCACTAACCATCCTGGAACATGACCACACATCAGCCTTCTTTGTCCCTATATGACCGTGCCAATAATCATCACGGATTGAATGTCAGCATCCTTTCCTGTATGACTCTAAATTCTGTGAATAACAAAGCATGACATAAGTGCACATTCTATTTTAAGACAGCCAAGTTCAATGTGAACACTAGCCATTCTGCTCCTCATAGGGTGTGAGCATTTCAGGCTGGGGATGCTCCAGCTGATGCCCTGCCACTCATGGGCATTGTGCACCATTCTCTCCTGCAACAAGACTGAGCCTTTAAGTGGAGGAAGGCATTATAAGGTTGTGCATGCAAGTAATTGCAGTTAGGGGAGAAAGGTAGCCATATTGTAAGGTTCTGAGTTAGTGCCTCCCTCCCCCCCCCTTGGTCAGAGTGCATTGAAAGCTTAGTTGATCTCTTACAGCGTGAAGAGTGTGCTGGTGCCAGGGTTCCCGAGGAAAAAAAGAGAGTGGCTGGTGTGTTACCTTGCCTGCCCTGGTTGGGTCATTGAACTTTTTGTCGGACTGCTCTGCAGTCCTGGTGGTGAGAGGGTTGGCACTCACTGCCACTGCCACCTCCATCCACATGGCACATGTGTCAGTTTTGGGAGGTTTCCTGCCATAGACATTAGGACCCTGTCTCTCTTCTGCTCTGTTTCATCCAGTAGGATTTGCAGGTTGAACTCAGTGAAATTGTGACATCTTCTTCTCAGCCTCTGTCATGTCCTGCTGCCTTTCTTGCCTGCCTCTGACAGCTTCTCCTGTGTTAGACCTTCTTGTAAAGCAGCACAAAACAGTCATGAGACACCCAGTCCAGCTAGTTGACAGTCAATTAACTAGCCAAGCTCTGTTCCTTACTTATCTGCTGCTCCCCCAGTCTGCTGCTGCAATCTTCAGCCAGAACTGTTTTTTTAAAGGCTGCATTATAATTTCAATACACCCCAGCAGATTAATCATGTTTAACATAGGGTTTTATGCCAAAAAAACCCGACACTGCATATGTAAGTGAGCTGACTCATTAGGTTGTGGTGTAAGTACCTCCCTAGACCACCATGCAACTCATTTTCCATTGGTGTGAAAGTGGTGCAACTCACCCTGTGGAACGTCAGGGCCATGTGGCCATAAGGGGCTCCCATTATAGCAAAGCACAGTCTGTGACAATAGGAACAGGATCATGCACACAAATCCTTGGCAGCTCTCAGTGTGCTAACCCAAGGACAAGCGCTCGGGAGAAGTAAAATGCGGCCCATGCATCCACCAGATTAATAGTGGAACGTGCCTTCAGCATCCTCAAGCGGCAATTGAACTGCTTGGGCTGATAGCGGGCGTGCAACAGTACAGCCTAGTTAAAGGCCTGTGAGATTCCAGCTACCTGCTGTGCCTCCACAACTTTGAACTGCAAAGGAGCCAAATGAAGCGGCAGCCAGAAGAAGGTAAGTGCACGAAGCTGAAGCAAATGACGAGGCCCATCACACAAGAGAAGAGCTGCCTGCCGAATGAACTATTGAGCCTGGTGCAGTCATCAGCAGGACTTAATTGCCTAAACCTTTCAGTAGTCTTTTCCCACATAACAATCCTCTTTAATGTGCCCAAACCCCATGTCAAATAAATCGTTCCCTCTATTGGGCCCAGCTGTACTTTAGCATCCATGAATGCAACCTCATTTCTTCCTAACAACCTGAATCAGCCTCATACCAAAAGAATTCTAATATCTGCCAATGCAACTTTTATTATTCCTTGATACCCTTACCTAACAAAAATCTATCATTTGCAGTCTTGAAAGCTCCAATTGTCCCAGAATCCACAACCTTTTGGGGGAAAGAATTTCAGATTTCCACTATGCTTTGTGTGAAAAACTGCTTCCTGATTTTCCTCCTAAATGGCCTAGCTCTAATTTTAAGATTATGTCCCCTTCTTCTTGATTCCCCCACCAGAGGAAATAGTTTCTCTGTATCTACCCTATCGAATCTCTTTACCATTTTAAACATCTCGATCAGATCACCCACCAATCTTCTATACTCAAGGGAACACAAGCCAATTTCTCTTCACATAAAGTGTGTGGTGTTTTCTTTCTACTTCTTAACCTTGTGCTGCTTCTAAGTTTCCCCCTACTGGATGGAGGAAGTGAGGTGGATGGCTGTTGGGTACCAGTGCTTGCATCTAGGGATGGAGATAGCCCATTTCCTCCTTCTGTTGGGCCAAACTATGGCCCTGCAAGTGATACGGCTAGTGATGAAGTGGCTGCCTTATCCTTGTACAATTGGAGACCCTATTGTAGTGACAGGAGTGGAGTGGTAGGAAGTTTGCAATGTGGCAGTGACTGGAGAGACATCTCCATCTTATAGACTAACTCCTGCCAATCCCCTGATATTGGGCACTTCCTCAGCATCATCATAGGTTTGTTTGGGAGATAGTTGAAGACCTGCATTATAACTGTCTCAATATGATTCCCCAACATAGTGAGTCCAAACAATTTGTGTCTTAGAATATGCTTACCTTGAAGAACGTATGAACCTTGTGGAATCTGGAGAAATGTTTCTGTCTCTTCTGCCATTGTTTGGTGAACTAGGATCACTTTCACCACTGCTATTCCCTGAACTGTTTCCTTCATCATTAAATTCTTCCCCAGCCATTATACGTCGGATCGCTTCTTCTGAAATCTATTGAAAAAACATATTTTACTTCAGAGTGCTCACATTGCAATAAACTGTAATATGGACAGTTTACACTGACGTATGTAGTGTCACTGGAGATAGACATACAGCATTTGATGGGTCAAAACCAACACTATGATTATGTTGAACGTTATATAAGTAATTGTTAAAACACACTGACAACTTCAATATTTGTTCAATAATAAAAAGGAAAATGATTTGGAGATATTTGACTTCCTCTTCTAATTCCTACCGTCCTCTGCTGAAGTTGCCAACTCACAGGAACACAGAAACCTCACGATGGGGTATCGCCCACAGAACCTGAATGTCTTCAGGTACTTTGCCCATATCACATACTCCATGAGTGACTTTAGACACTGATTGAGGGCTGGTCACTTTGTCATTGGAGGCATCACAGCACTGTTCATCCAGATGTTCACACAAGCACACTTTCCAGTGGGAGTGATTCGGAGCTGGAGCTATGATGAATTTTCCCCCTCCCTAGCCAGGGCATTCAGGCCAACTGCAGGGGTAAAATCTGGGACTCTCCCAGTCTGCATATGCGCACTGAGCCATCAGGAACCTCTCCCATTGTAATTCAACAGTTGCTGCACAAAATACAGTGCTGAAGAAATGCCTCAGGCTGTGTGCATCCCTTGTGTTATGTATTTGGATAACAAGATGAAAAAATTACTCTGACTTGTTCATTAAAGAAACATCATTCTTTGTTCCCTGTATTATATTTTGAGAACAATAAAGTAAGATTTCCTCTGTTATGAAATTGTTAATCTGTTTATAAAGATTACTTTGATTTAGTTACACATATTTCAGAGAAAATCTTCATCCAGTGTGCTAATATGATCAAAATTATTTTCCACTTCGCAGAACAATTTTAATTACTGATTGAAACCAGTTTTTTATTCTTTAAAATCTTCACGTAACAGTAAGCATAGCAACAAATAAGAGATTTATCATTTATCTGTGTGTTCAACAGTTAACTCTTGAATGGCTAGTCAGAATTACTTCTTACTAACTTTACAGACTTCTATTTTATTCAGTAAGGTTAAGCATGCAACAGAAGAATACACTTTCACAAATGTATTTTGTTGTAAATTAAGAACCAAAACCTGTATTAAAAAATCATTCAACCGGAAACTGTCAGAAAAGATTATTGAGGAGAAAAATATCTGATCAAATCTGGTGGTATAACACACGTGCCATAGAATCATAGGCCGCAATTTCCCCTACCTCGGCAGGTCGATGGCGGGCGATGTCGGTGGCAGGTCCCGACCCCGCTGCTGGCTCCAGCCCGCTCTGTAGATTGATTTTACGTTGATTGGGCATGTTAAGTCCGCCCAGCGCCGACCAATTGAAGGAAGCGGGTCTGATGACGTCATTTGATGACATGTCATCAGCCGGTTTCCTTAAAGGGACCACGCGCAAATTTATTTTGACAGTTGTGCTGCCAGTGTTCTACAGCATTGAGGTGCTGTAAACACTGACAAGCACTGCACAGAGGTGCACGGCTGCACCCAGGCTCTCCCATGACTCCCTCCATATGCTTATGGAGGGGGTCACAGCACACAGGGAGGACCTCTTCCCTTCCAAAGGGCGGAAGAGACCACCCTAGGACACCAACGCAGTCTGGTTGCACATTGCACAGGAGGACACAAGCAGTGATGTCATCAGGAGTCCCTGGCTGCAGTGGTGCAAACCTTTCAGTAGATCGCGAAACGTTACTGCAAAGCCACACTCAACCTCACCCTGCTGTGCCACTCATCACATCCCCATCACTCTGTCTTCCCTACCCTACTCCTGCACATCCTTACTCACACCAACTTACCTTGCACCTCCACCCATCCCCCTCTATCTACATTATCACTTCCCCATCTCACTAGCCATCCCTCACACTCACCCTCATCCTAGTCCAATCATACCAACTCACAACACACAAGGGTAGGCACGTGGGTGTTTTAGCCAATGTTCATGTAAAGTTTCTGTTAATGTGGTGTCAAACATTGAAACCTTTATTTTCAACACTTTGCGTTCTTGGACAGACCTGTGTGCACCTTTGGAAGTGGCTTAGTGAGTTGCAGTGAATGAGGAGACATAACGGTACCCCCCGCAATGGTGATGAGTGTGAAAGGAATGGCTTGGGCATTGTAGGAATGCTTTATGGTGTTGGTGTGGGGTGGTGCCAATCTGGTGCATCATGTAGCAGCCAGGGTGTACAGCGTCTAGTGAAGTAAATCTGGCCATGGTGAGGCCATCCCTGGCATCCCGGGCAGCAATATGGTGGGGTGCTGATGTCCTGTGCAGCATCAGTTGATTGCGGTGAAGGTTGGTGTTGTTGTTGGTGCTGCTGGTGTGCCTGGTGCTGCTGGTGTTGGGGCTGACAGTGGTGGGATTCTGAGGACCAAAGTGAGAGAGTTTCAAGGGCACCGATGCTGATGTAATAGATGGCAGGTGAACTTGACATGACAGAAGCAATCTGTCAATGGTGAGAAAGGTTGTTCCAATGAGGTGATCTTGGATAGAGAGTTTGCTCCAAACACTTGCAACCTGCATAAAGCTCAATGGGGGAAAAATTCGGTTGGTTTGCGCCTCCCGTTAGTGCCTTAAGAGGGCACTAATGGGGCGCAAAGCAACTAGCGCCCGGGCGCGGCGATGTCTGCGCCGCTCGCGAAATTGACCAGACATTTTGCGGCGGCGCTAAACGCTACTGCTCCGATCTCCTGCGCCCGCAGATTGTGACGTCAGTCGAGTGTGCAACACCCCGGTAGCGCCCTGGACCGGATATTGAGTGGCGCCCCCCTCCTTTCCGCCTGGCGCAAGCAACAACAGGTAGACTGGAACGTTTCCCAGTCGGTGTGGGGCTGGGGGGGCGCTATTTAAAGGCGGCCTCTTCCTGGCTTTTTCTGTGGTAGACATTTTTGCACCACTCATTCTGACAGAGAGAGAGATTCTGAGAGAGAGAAGGAGAGACTTCTGCATAGAGTCAACACTGTGTGAAGTAGTTTGGCTACTGAGCATCACTTTGCAGGTACTTTTGGATTTGACCTTCATTACTTTGATTACCAAGAGACTATGGGGGCTGCACTGATTCTGGGCATCGTCCTGCGCCTGCAGAATCGGAGGCAACATAGACGCAGAGAGAGAGTGGCAATCATGGCCAGACGGATGAGGGCCAACAGGCCTCTGTACAGGAGATCTTACCCTTCAAGGGTATTTCGGCAATAATTCTCCTACATTAATTTGTCTGAGGAGCAGTATTTGCGCTGGCTGCGCTTCAGCAAGGAGGTAGTCACTGAGCTCTGCCACCTGCTGCAGCCAGATCTGCAGTCTCTACTGAGGACCAGGACGTCTCTGTCGGTGGCAGTGACGGTCACAGTGGCTCTGAACTTTTATGCCACCGGCTCCTTTCAAGCAGCTACTGGGGACATCGCCAACATCTCCCAGTTCGCGGTCCATTGCTGCATCCGTCAGGTCACAAATGCCCTCTATAAAAGGAGACGCCAGTACATCTCTTTCCCAATGACCCGGGCCAAACAGCATGAATGCGCATTGGGCTTTGCGAAGATAGCGGGCTTCCCCATGGTGCAGGGTGCCATTGACTGCACACATGTGGCATTGCATGCACCGCATGAGAATGCAGAGGATTTCCGCAACCGCAAGGGGTTCCACTCCTTAAACGTCCAGTTGGTCTGTGACCACAGACAGCTGATACTCGCTGTCAATGCCCGCTATCCTGGCAACAGCCACGATGCATTCATCCTGCGCTAGACTGCTGTGCCAGAACTTTTCCAGGCACCGCATCAGCCAAGTGGTTGGCTCCTCGGGGACAAGGGTTATCCACTGTGTACCTGGCTAATGACACCGCTCCGTAACCCCAACACCCCTGCTGAGCTGCGGTACAACGAGAGCTATCTCGCCACCAGGAACATCGTTGAGCAGACGATCGGCATGCTCAAGTAACGATTCTGCTGTCTGGACCACTCAGGAGGAGCCCTGCAATACTCACCTGAGCGAGTCTCCCTCTTCATAGTTGTGTGCTGTATGCTGCATAACCTGGCAATCCTCAGGACCCAGCCAATGCCACCAGGCCTTGGAGCACCACCGGAGGAGGAGGAGGAAGAGGAGGAGGAAGAGGAGGAGGATGATCATCAGCAGCACCAAGGCGGGAGGGAGGCCCACAATGTTGAAACTGCAAGGGCCGTCCGTCAACGGCTGATAACAAGCCGCTTCTAGGCCCCTGCTGAGGAAATGGCTTCTGCCATGGAGAACAACATGAATGAAACCAACCCGCAACCCCTAAGCCGGCCAAGGCAGCAATGAGTCCAAAGACCAAACATGTACATTTTGAATACAAAAACTTATTTATTTTACAAACTCTGTGTGTGTCATTTCTTCATGACAAAATAATAGAAACAAACACAAAAAATCATTCATTAACATAACTGGTTCTCACAACCTGGAGATAATGTCCAAAACACTAAACAAAAGTTTGAATGCGAACCTCGGCCTTTAATAAAAAATTGACCAACATTTTGTCACACCTCCTACTTTTTGCCCTTCGAGGGTGATCTCCTTCCCTTGTGCACTTCCCCCCTTCCCACCCTACTGCTCCTCCGTAATGGGGCTCCAGTGGCTGCAGCAAGGCTGGTGGAAGGCTGCTGATTGTCAGAACCTGAGACTGCAGATGCCCTTGAAGGACGGCCTCGACCAGCTCTGGGCCTGGAGGGCCAGGCTGCAGACTGCACCAACTCTGCATGGGCGGCAGCAGTCTGGGCTACAGGCTGTGGCAAGCAGAGAGAGGACAGCAACTCCCTGCTCGACCGACACACTGGCACTCCCACGGGGCAGCACATCAGCATCCGGAGCAATCTGCTGGAGCACAGATTGCTGGCCTGCTGCGGCGTGGTGAGAGCCCCGGGGAAATGTGTCTGAACCAGCGACAATGGCAACAGTCAGTGCTTGCGTGACCTCAATCTGAGTCTGCATGAGACCAGTCTGAGATGGGATCACGGCAGCCAGAGACTGAATTGCAGCACTAAGCTTTAGCGTGGCATCCGCCTGTGCTACAGCGAAGTGCTCCACACTCCTTGCCAGTGCATCAATGCATTCGGGCACCCTTCCCACTGCACCCATGAGCTGAGTGTGCATGTGCACCGCCTGGGTGTTCATTTCAGCGATGAGCCACTCCTCCGCTGCGTCCAGTGCAGCAGGACTCACTGGCCTACTCTCCCTCCGGGGAGAAGGCCCCCGAGCTTCCCTAGCCACATCGCGTTGCTGCAGCCCGCTGGGTCCTGGAGCTTCACCCTCATCAGACCCTTCCCCCCTGCTCCCCTCCAGGGAAGACGTGTTCCCAGTGTGGGCATGGGCTTCCTCGGGAGAGGGTGGCGCTGATGCTCCTGCTTCCTCTTCCTCCTCGCCTGCAGCTTCACTCCCACTGGCAGCTTGAGGGCCCGTCTCCTCATCTGAAAGCAGGGAGGTGCAAGAGTGGCTTTAGCGTGAGGACAGGGGGGCAGTAAGGGAGGAAGGAGTGCAGCAATTTAGTAAGTTGGATTGAAAGTGTCAAAGGCTGGTGTTGTGAGGGACAAGTGGAATGAGAGAGAAAAAGGTGATGACCTTACCACTGCTGTCCAGAACGGGGTCGGCCTCTCCAGGGTCGACGGGACCGATCACCTGGCTTGCCACAATCCTGTGGACGCACGCCTCATGATCGCTGAGGGGTTGCAGCTGAGGCCGCCCTCCACCCGTCTGTTGCTGCTGTCTCCTATTATGAGATAGCTTGGCCTGCAAGAAAAAGGATGGCGTCTGATTAAATATACAGCCATGGTCTTGCCTGATGTGCCTACCATAATTGAATAGCCCTTAATGTAAGCAGCCATGGTCTTGCTTGATGTGCCTCCCATAGTTGAATAGCCCTTACTGTATGCAAAGTGTGGAATGTGTGTGTGTGTTTCATGAGAGGGCCATAGGTGTTGGATGAGTGTTGGGCATTGGGGTTTTAAGACTCTCTGGCCCTAGAGTGAGGTTGAGATGAAGGGATGGAGAGGTATTGAAAAAAAACCACTCACCCTGACGACCCGAGTGAGGTCATTGAACTTTTTGCGACATTGAGTATGGGTCCTGGGCACCATGCTCCTGGAGGAGACGTGCTGAGCCACCTCCCTCCACACTCTTCTGTAGTCGCGCGGCAAAGACCTCCTGCCACTCTCAGGGAAGAGTATAGATCTTCTGCGCTCCACCGTGCCAACCAGAGCCTCCAAGGCCCGCTCGCTGAAGCACTGAGCTTGTTCTCTCACCCTCTCCATAGTCCTTGGCTGGAAAATGTAGTCACAGATCTCTCCAGGACGAAATTCAAGGCTCCAATGAGCAGGGTGTGGCTGGAGAGCAAGATCGACCCTCCCCTTTAAGAACTGGCCGGCGCCAGTGTGTCTGTGTTCCATCGCTAACTGACATCACCTGCGCTGCGCCCGCGCTCTGAGTTAGCGCCTCGCTCCTTGGCCTTTGCGCCTTAAGACAGGTGTGCAGCGCCAGATTTAGCGCTCCAATCACCTCCAGGGGCGATAAAAGCCAAGTTTGCAGTCGGAGGCGATAATTAGCACCAGGCGCTAAACTTTGCGCCCGGCCAATAATCGCGCCCCAAACGGGGCGATACTGAATTTCTCCCCCAATCTGTCTTCCAGATGTAGTAAGCAACAGCTTCTGAGCTTGGAAAGTGAACAGCTGTGAGATGGGAGCTATTATAGCACATTTGCAGCTGTCAATTAATAAGATGATCCCATTGTCATACAACTCCCGACCTGCTTACCTGACGTGATCCCTGGGCAGCGTGGACCCCGTGGGCAACCTCGTAAAATGATAAGGGGAGCTCAAAATACTTTTTATGGGCTGTTAACAAGGTCATAATGATCTGAATTGCCTCCCCCGCCGCTGCGTGTCGGGTCTGTTCAGCCCTGACAGACCCGACATCTGGGAAAGTCGTGTGGTGGCGGGTTGACAGCGGGTTCCCGACCCGCTGTCAAAAAACAACATTTTCCCACCCGCCACCGATCCCCCCCCACTGACCCCCGAAAAATTCCCCCCATAGAATGATACAGCACAGAAGGAGGCCATTTAGCCCATCGTGCCGGCTCTTTGGAAGAGCTCTTCAATTAGTCCCACTCCCCTGCTCTTTCCCCATAGCCCTGGAAACTTTCCCCTTCAAGTATTTGTTCTGAGCAATGGGTTCAGTGTCCAGCACAATGAAGGGTGTCAGTCCCTAATCAGTTTAATGGCAGCCTGCTGAAGGTAGGCCCATAGCACTGACCTATTGGGGATCCAGGCAATTATTTTATTTTCAGTAGTAATGCCAGGACTATTTCCTCATAAACAGGTAGATTGTTATGTTTTTGGACATTACTCAGATAATTTTCTTATGCGCAGCACCGAGGACACCTCCCGTAAGTGAGTCCTCACGACCTATCAACTGCAGACTGTCATTATATGTCTGATATTTGGTAATGTACCGAGCCCAGGGGGTGACCAGATATCCCTGTCACTGGATTTAGCTAACTGCATATGTCACGAGTCCTCTCATGATCTCTTAGACTTCAGAATAAGGTAGAATAAACACCCTATCAAACCATGACTTCAGCTGTACCATGATAACAGGTTTATGAAAAATGTAGAGACAAGCGAGTAGCATTACAGCAGTTTACCAAACATTTCTATTCCTTCTTGAATACTGGAAATAATAAACAAACGTGATGCTTTGCCATTACTCCGGGCCTTTCTCTTGATAGCATTAGATGAACTGGTGGACTGGATATACACTTCCTGAGATGTGCACCAGCACTGGAATGTCTAACTCCAGCGGTGGTGTAAAACGGGCGCTATCAGATCGGCTGCCCACGGAAATGAAATAGAAAATCGGGCAGGGTGTATAACGGCCGGCCGACCGAAACAATCTCACCACTTTATGCCCCCGGCGAAGTTGAATGTTTCGCCTCGGCATCCTTTGAAGTTCAACCAGCAACCAAAGGAAATCCAAATTATATCTTTCAAAATCAAATCAAATTGTCAATTATACATATAATTACATTACCCATCTCTGCTCCAACCTTAGTCCATCTGCCACTCTCACCTCTGATTATTCCAATGCTCTTCTAGCCGGCCTCTCCTCCTCCATCCTTCAGAAAATTCAGCTCATTCAAAACTCTGCTGCCTGTAATCTATCCTGCATCAAGTCCTGCTTGCCCATCGCTGACCTACATTGATAGCCAATCCCCCAACGCCTCAAGTTTAAAATGATCATCCTTGTGTTCAAATCCCTTCATGGCCTCACACCTCCCTATCCCTGTAATCTCCTCCAGCCCTACAAATGACCCCAACTCTACATTCCTCTGACCCTGATCTCTTGTGCTTCTACCCCTCCCTCTGCCTCACCATTGGCGGACATGCCTTCAGCTCCCTAGGCCCCATGCTCTGGAACTCCCTCCCTAAATCTCTCCACCTCCCTCTCCTCCTTTAAGATCCTCCATAAAACCCAGCTCTTTGACCAAGCTTTTGGATACCCCTCCTAATGGCTCATTTTTTGGCATGGTGTCCATTTTTTCATGCCTGTGTGAGGTGTCTCTACACTCTATAATGAAAGTTACTGTATAATAATTAAAGATACAGGGGGAGAAATTCCCTACCTTAGCGCCACCCGTTACCGCGGCATAATGTGGAGAACGCGGCGGCGGACGCTCTTCCGCCAGCTGGTGGCAGGTCCCGTGGCGTCCTCCATTGTCATCGTCCCGGCAACGCTGCCGGTAAGTAGCATTACCCTGAAAAGAAAAATGGCGCTGTGGTGACGTTAGTCGGCATGCAACGCCGACTTATCGTCACCAGGGTGAACTTCGACCCAAGTGCTGAGCTCAGCACTGGGTCCTAAGCACGGCAGGTAAACCCAGCGTGCAAGCAGACTGACAGAGGTGCTGTCAGCACCTCTTAAAGGGACATAGAAACATAGGAGCAGGAGTAGGCCATTCGGCCCTTCAAGCCTGCTCCGCCATTCAATATGATCATTGCTGATCCTCTATCTCAATACCATATTCCCGCTCTCTCCCCATACCCCTTGTGCCTTTTTTGTCTAGAAATCTATCTATCTCCTTCTTAAATATATTCAGTGACTTGGCCTCCACAGCCTTCTGTGTTAGAGAATTCCACAGGTTCACCACCCTCTGAGTGAAGAAATTTCTCCTCATCTCAGTCCTAAATGTCCTACCCCGTATTCTGAGACTGTGACCCCTTGTTCTAGACCCCCAGCCAGGGGAAACATCCTCCCTGCATCCAGTCTGTCTAGCCCTGTCAGAATTTTATACGTTACAATGAGATTCCCTCTCATTCTTCTAAACTCTAGTGAATACAAGCCTAGTTGACCCAATCTCTCCTCATACGACAGTCCTGCCATCCCAGGAATCAGTCTGGTGAACCTTCGCTGCACTCCCTCTATGGCAAGTATATCCTTTCTTAGGTAAGGAGACCAAAACTGCACACAGTACTCCAGGTGTGGTCTCACCAAGGCCCTGTATAACTGTAGTAAGACATTCTTGCTCCTGTACTCAAATCCTCTTGCAATGAAGGCCAACATACCATTTGCCTTCCTAACAGCTTGCTGCACCTGCATGTTTGCTTTCAGTGACTGGTGTACAAGGACACCCAGGTCCCTCTGTACATCAACATTTCCCAATCTATCACCATTTAAATAATACTCTGCCTTTCTGTTTTTCCTACCGAAGTGGATAACTTCACATTTATCCACATTTATTCACATTTGGGACTTTATTAAAGGCCTTCTGAAAATCCAAATACACCACATCCACTGGTTCTCCCTTATCTAGTCTACCAGTTACATCCTCAAAAAACTCCAGTAGGTTCATCAAACACGATTTCCCTTTCATAAATCCATGTTGACTTTGTCTAATCCCGTTGATATTTTCTAAGTGTCCTGTTATCACATCCTTTATAATAGACTCTAGCATTTTCCCTACTACTGATGTTAGGCTAACCAGTCTGTAGTTCCCTTTTTTCTCTCTCCCTCCTTTTTTAAATAATGGGGTTACATTTGCCACACTCCAATCTGCAGGAACTGTTCCATAATCTATAGAATTTTGGAAGATGACAACCAATGCATCCACTATTTCCATGGCTACCTCTTTTAGTACTCTGGGATGCAGATTATCAGGCCCAGGGAATTATCGGCTTTCAGTCCCATTAATTTCAACAGCACTATTTTTTTACTAATACTAATTTCCTTTAATTCCTCCTTCTCACTAGACCCTTGGTTCCCTAGCATTTCTGGGAAGTTATTTGTGTCCTCTTCCGTGAAGACAGAACCAGCTTAATTGCTCTGCCATTTCCTTGTTCCCCATTATAAATTCTCCCGTTTCTGACTGTAAGGGACCTACATTTGTCTTCACTAATCTTTTTCTTTTTACATACTTGTAGGAGCTTTTACAATCCGCTTTTATGTTCCTTGCAAGTTTACTCTCATACTCTATTTTTCCCCTCTTAATCAATCTCTTGGTCCTTTTTTGCTGAACTCTAAACTGCTCCCAGTCCTCAGGCTTGCTACTTTTTCTGTCAACTTTATATGACTCCTCTTTGGATCTAATACTATCTTAATTTCTTTTGTTAGCCATGGTTGGGCCTCTTTTCCTTTTGTTTTTTTGCGCCAGAAAGGAATGTATAACTGTTGCAATTCATGCATTCGTTCCTTAAATGTTAGCCATTGCCTATCCACCATCATGCCTTTTAATGAAGCTCCCCAATCTATCATAGCCAACCCACTCCTCATGCCTTCGTAGTTTCGTTTGTTTAGATTTAGGACCCTAGTTTCGGATTGGACTTCTTCACTTTCCATCTTAATGAAGAATTCTATCATGTTATGGTCACTCTTCCCTAAAGGACCCCGCACAACAAGATTATTAATTAATCCCTTCTCATTGCACAATACCCAATTTAGGATAGCCTGTTCCCTAGTTGGCTCCTCAACGTACTGGTCTAAAAAAACATCTCGTACACACTTCAGGAATTCATCCTCCACAGTATTATTGCTAATTTGGTTTGGCCAGTCTATATGTAGATTAAAGTCACCCATGATTACTGTAGTACCCTTGTTACATGCATCTCTAATTTCCTGTTTAATGCCATCCCCTACATTACCACTACTGTTTGGAGGCCTATAGACAACTCCCACCAATGTTTTCTGCCCTTGGTGCTTCTTAGCTCCACCCAGACTGATTCTACATCTTTATTTTCTGAGCCAATATCCTTTCTCACTATTGCTCTGATTTCATCCTTTACTAACAAGGCCACCCCACCTCCTTTTCCTTTTTGCCTGTCCTTCCTAAATATCGAATATCCTTGGATATTCAGCTCCCAGCCTTGGTCACCCTGCAGCCATATCTCCATAATCGCAATTATATCGTATCCATTTACATCTATTTGCGCTGTTAATTCGTCTACCTTATTACGAATGCTTCGTGCATTCAGATACAATGCCTTTAGATTTGTCTTTTTAACATTTTTAGACATCTTAACATTTTTTGACACACTCATCTTTCGGGTAAGTTTGCATTTAAGCTTTTGGACTGTTTTTTTTTTATTTTATTGACGTAGTGGCTTGCTGCAATACATGTTAAAAGTTTTTTAAGTGTGTAGGGAGTGCAGCTGGATGCTTGCAAGACCTCGGATGGTAAAAGAAGGCCTCTGAGAAGACAGAAAATGGAGGAAGCAGAAGAGGAGGAAGCAGAAGGAGGGATGCAACCCAGACAGTCCCTTTCTGGCCGGGATATCCGGGATGAAATCATCCGCCTGTGGTCCACCCCAAATTTTTTTTTGAAAGGCAGCAAGGGCTGAAAAATGCATGTTTTCACTTGATATTCATTTTCATTAGTTCTGAACGCATTGCCCCTTTAGTTCATAGCCCTTTTAATTGCCCACAATTCATTGTGAACGCCACAGCCTCACTCTGAGGCTGTAAGAAGCTGCAACGTCACTTCAGGATGGGAACTTCGGGTCGGATGCCTCCACTAATGCCACCAAGAAGGTGTTACATGGTAAGTTAGTGCTGCGCTACAAATCTCCAGTCCCCAGCGCGAATTTGTGCCCGGTAGCTCTGCGGCCATTTTCTGCGGCCATAAATCCTAGGCTGCAGTGACATCGGCAGGTTTTTGTCGATGTCCAATTTCTCCCCCACAGTTACTGTCTTCAGTTTCAGGCACTGCCACTGGGGTGTCAGTAGTACCCATTGAATAGGTGTCAAATGTACACATGGAGTTGGCAATAACACATACTCCACCTACACAGCCGAATTATCCTGTTAACTTTAGTGTGCTCTGGACCTTTTTAAAAACAGCCTTTGCACAGTCTCCTTTAGCAAAGGTGTGCTATCACGGGACACCGTAAATTCATCGATCTTTACAGAGTCAGACACAAATGCCCACATGAAACATTTAATGACTGTGAATTTTTTAGTCTTTTAAGAATCAACTTTGGGTGAGAGCAGCGAGACATGCTGAAAAGTCTGCTTTCGGACAGCTGAACCTGATCAATACTCAAAAAAATCCATAATACTTGCTTACTCATCGAGAGCAGATTGATGGGAGAAACCTATTTTATCAAAGGACAGTGCTCTTCAATATTCAGTTGTTGAGTAAAGAAAATGTGAATTCATAACAGAAAGACATTTCTGATCATTAGCAATGGAACCTTTAATTTAACATTAATAAAGCAAAGATCAAGAGGTCAGTTATGATGATTTCGTCTAACAGTCTGATCGATACAGTGGGGAAAAGCAAAGAAATCCCAAGAGGTTATTCAATGTGATGCTGGAATTGCCCATATTGTTACCGACATTATAACCTGGGCTCCAGCTCAATCAAAACAGGCAAAATCTGTTAAAATGAGAGCAAAACACCAACTGCAAACACTAATCCAGCTTTCTACAATATAACGTCATAAGACTTAACCATTTCATCATTTTTACACAATATGTGAATAGTTCAGAATCACACTGCAAAAAAAGAATTTTGTAAAATATTTTCATTGGTCACATTTGTTCTGTGTCCATGCCTTTGTTACCTCTAGACTTGCCTATTCCAATGTACTCCTGACCGGCCTCCCATTTTCCACCCTCCATAAACTTGAGCTCATCCAAAATTCTGGTGCCCGTGTCCTAACTCGCATCAAGTGCCGTTCACCCATCAACCCTGAGCTCACTGACCTACACTGGTTCCCGGTCCGGCAACACCTCAATTTCAAAATTCTCATCCTTGTTTTCAAATCCCTCCATGGCCTCGATATCTCTCCTACAACCCTCTGAGATATCTGCGCTCCTCCAATTCTGGCCTCTTCAGCATCCCCGATTTTAATTGCTCCAGCATTGGCGGCCGTGCCTTCAGCTGCCTATGCCCTAAGCTCTGGAATTCCCTCTCTAAAACTCTTGGAAAAAAAAAACACAGGGGTGATTTTAAGCCTTCTCGCCCAGCAGAAACCGAGCAGCTGGGCAGTTAAAATTGCCCAGGTTATTTACCCATTGGAAAGCTGCCAGCAATTCACATTTCTGAATTTTAACCTGCTGTACTGAGCAGGCAGCGGAGACACTCGCACAAAGCCAATGGGATCCTTCTTTACACATGCCTCATAACATCATCGGGACCTGACTGCCATTTTAACAGGTGGCCTGAGGAGAGAAGCCGCTGTCGCTTTCCTGCCAGATGTAGGCAGTGAGAAGAGGACCTGGGGCCAGAAGAGACCCAAACAGGAAAGCATTTTTACTTTCCTCATAGGGCCGAGAGCAGCAGCACTCACCCCCGTCACTCACTCGTCTCCGCCACGCACTCTCCCCCCTCCACCGCACACTCGGCCCCCGCAGCTCATTCTCTGGTGCCTCAGCCCAGCGGACATTATTGTCAAGTCTGATCCTGTCCTCAGAAAAGGTTCGTATGTGCTGTGTCCAGCAGGGCTCACTGGATAGTGATTTGGAGCGGGAACCCTGGCCAAAAATTATCTCCTTGGCACAAGGGGTTATGAGACCAATGTGCAGTGCTTCTACTGCCCAATGAGATCCGCTACCTCAGGAAACACTGGGGATTAAATTGGGGCCTTCTCATCTATGTGGCTCAGCTATTCACTGGGGAAGCTGAGTGGACCAGTGTGGCGGGGCGGGGGGCGGGGGGGGGGGGGAGGGGTGGCTGGAAAATTAAGGTTTGAAAACATGAAGCGGGCTTGGCATTTCTTTGTGTCAGACGTTACCAAGGAGAACTCTGATTTGTATGCCAACTGGTCAAATGTAGAAACTACCAATAATGTTTAATGATGATCCTAAAGAGGTCCAAGAGCTAAAATGGCTCATTTGTTTATTGAGGTGGAGAAAAAACATTTGCACAGGAATCAAGAACTCCTATAAACTTAACAATAAAGATTGGCCCGACTGCAAAGAATGTATGTCTAGTTGGCACAGCAGCTTGCTTCATAAATTATTTATCCAAATGAAGTTTCAATCATTCATTCTAAAATCCAGCAACATCTAACCCGGCTTTGCAACCAAACACTAAGCTGCAAAGCTGAATTAATTAATAACTTAGAGTCAATATATCTGTAATAAAGATGGTTGTTTGCTTTACTGTGTGCAATTATAGATCAATAAATGTACGTCATCCATGACTCCACCGGTCATTTTTTAACCAGAATATAGCAGCTCTTGGGTAAATGTTTCCAAAGCGACAGCTCTACTAGAAACACAATGATCCCGGCATTATCAATAATGGTTGGGATGATTGCTAGGCTAACAGGACTTCATTAGTGAAGAATCAGTCAAGTGGAACAAAACAGTCAAATAGCAGTGTGGAGTGGGGCCATTTCCTTACTTAAGCACATTACTTACAGGTTATGGGCTCAGTATCCCTTCTAGCCTTGCTAGTTCAAGTAATAGCCAGTACTGATTATGAGTAGATCTTATCAACAGCTTTTATTGTAAAAATAAGGTACATTTTTGCTGTAGGATATTCCATCGAATTTTGTTTAAATTTCTTCTTGGGCGACACTAGCAAGGCTACATTTACTGCCCAACCTTCCTTGCCTTGAGAAGATGGTGGCGGTGAGCCAGCTCCTTGAACCCCCTGCAGTCCTTGTGGTGATGGCGTTAAGTAGGGAATACCAGGATATTGACCCAGCCACAAAGAAGCAACGGCAAAAATTTCAAGGTCAGGATGGTGTGTGAATTGGAGGGAAACTTGGAGGTGACGGTGTTCCCTTGAAATTGCTGCTTTTGCCCTTCTTGACGGTAGAGGTCACAGGGCTGTGAGGTGCTATTGAAATAAGTTTGGTGAGTTGCTGCAGGGCATCATGTAGATAGTGCAAACTACATGTTTGGTGTCTAATTTTTTGATATTTTTCTACATTGGTATTATTATCCCCCAGACCAACAATACTTGATTTTTAAATTAGTTTTGTCAAGACATATGTTGATAATATCCAGAAATAGTGTTTTCCCTCTGCACCAGCTTGGATCTGGTGCAGGGGGAATGCAGGACATTCTGAGGGAGGAAGGTGAACAGCCAGAGGTCGTGGTCCATATCGTTATCAACGACATAGGTAGAAAGAGGGATGAGTGTTGCAGGCAGATTTTAGGGAGCTAGGAAAAGATTAAAAAGCGGACCTCAAAGGTAGTAATCTCCGGATTACTCCTGGTGCCATGAGCTAGTGAGTATAGAAATAGAATAGAGCAGATGAATGCATAGCTGGAGAGATGGTGCAGGAGGGCTTTAGATTCCTGGGACATTGGAACCGGTTCTGGGGGATGTTGGACCCGTACAGGCCGGACTGGTTGCATCTCAACAGAGCCGGGACCAATATCCTCACCGGATGTGGTGGTGGGGAGGGTTTAAACTAATTTGGCAGGGGGATGGGCACCAGGATGTAGCATTAGAAAGGAGAAACAAGATGCACTATACACAAGATACAGATAGCACTAGAGTAAGATATAGTACGGTATTAGGTGGGGTCAGACTAAGAGAGAATACAAGAAGGTCTAAGATAGGTTTACAGTGCATGTGTGCAAATGCATGAAGCGTGGTAAATAAGGTTGGTGAGCTGCAGGCACAAATGGCCACATGAAAATATGATGTTGTGGTGATAACGGAGACCTGGCTCAAAAAAGGGCAGGATTGGGTACTAAATATTCCTGGATATAAGGTGTTCAGGAAAGATAGGGAAGGAAAGAAAGAGAGGAGGTGGGGTGACAGTATTGATTAAGGAGAATGTTACAGTGCTGGAGAGAGTCTTGGAGGGGTCAAGGACAGAATCTATTTGGTTAGAGTTGAGAAACAATAGAGGTGCCATTACACTACTAGGTGTATTCTATAGGTCACCAATTAGTGGGAAGGATATAGAGGAGCAAATTTGCAGGGAAATTACAGAGAGGTGCAAGAACTATAGAGTAGTGATAATGAAGGACTTCAATTATCCTAATATAGACTGGGATAGTAATAGTGTAAAGGGCAGAGAGGGGGAAGAATTTCTGAAGTGTGTTCTGGAGTACTTTGTTGATCAGTACGTTTCCGGCCCAACGAGGAAGGAGGCATTGCTGGATCTGGTTCTGGCTAATGAGGTGGTTCAAGTGGAGCAAGGGAATATGGGAATATTTAGGGAACAGTGATCATAAGGTTTAGATTAGCTATGGAAAAGGACAAGGAGCAATCTAGAGTAAAAATACTTAATTGGAGGAGGGCCAATTTCAGTGGATCAAGAATGGATCTGGCCCGGGTAAATTGGAATCAAAGATTGGCAGGCGAAACTGTAATCGAACAATGGGCTGCCTTTAAAGAGGAGATGGTTTGGGTTCAGTCGAGGTACATTCCCACGATGGGGAAAGGTAGGGCAACCAAAGCCAGAGCTCCCTGGATGAGAAAAGAGAAAGAGAGTAAGATGAAGCAGAAAAAAAGTGCGTATGACAGATGTCAGGTTGAGAATACAAGTGCGAATCAGGCTGAATATAGAAAGTTCAGAGGGGAAGTGAAAAAGGAAATAAGAGGGACAAAGAGAGAGTATGAGAATAGACTGGCAGCTAACATAAAAGGAAATCCAAAAGTCTTCTATCGGCATATAAATAGTAAATGGGTAGTAAGAGGAGAGGTGGTGCCAATTAGGGGCTAAAAAGGAGACCTATGCATGGAGGCAGAGGGTATGGCTGAGGTACTAAATGAGTACTTTGCATCTGTCTTTACCAAGGAAGAAGATGCTGCCAAAATCATAGTGAAAGAGGAGGTAGTTGAGCTACTGGATGGGCTAAAAATTGATAAAGAGGAGGTACTAGAAAGGCTGGCTGTATTTAAAGTAGATAAGTCACCAGGGCCAGATGGGATGCATCCTAGGATGCTGAGAGAAGTAAAGGTGGCAATTGCGGAGGTACTGGCCATAATCTTCCAATCCTCCTTGGATATGGGAGTGGTGCCAGAGGACTGGAGAATTGTAAATGTTACATCCTTATTCAAAAAAGGGTGCAAGGATTAACCCAGCAACTACAGACCAGTCAGTTTAACCTCAGTAGTGGGGAAGCTTTTAGAAACGATAATCCAGGACAAAATTAACAGTCACTTGGACAAGTATGGATTAATTAAGGAAAGCCAACATGGATTTGTTAAAGGCAAATCGTGTTTAACTAACTTGATTGAGTTTTCTGATGAGGTAGCAGAGAGGGTCGATGAGGGCAATGTGGTTGATGTGGTGTACATGGACTTCCAAAAGGCGTTTGATAAAGTGCCACATAATAGGCCATGGAATAAAAGGGACAGTGGCAGCATGGATACGAAATTGGCTAAGTGACAGGAAACAGAGAGTAGGGGTGAATGGTTGTTTTTCGGACTGCAGAAAGGTATACAGTGGTGTTCCCCAGGAGTCGGTACTAGGACCACTGCTTTTCTGGATATATATTAATGACTTGGACTTGGGTGTAGAGGGCACAATTTCAAAATCTACAGATGACACAAAACTTGGAAGTATAGTGAACAGTGAGGAGGATAGTAATAGACTTCAAAAGGACATAGACACGCTGGTGAAATGGGCGGACACGTGGCAGATGAAATTTAATGCAGAAAAGTGCGAAGTGATACATTTTGGTAGGAGAATGAGGAGAGGCAATATAAACTAAAGGGTACAATTCTAAAGTGGGTGCAGGAACAGAGAGACCTGGGGGTATATGTGCACAAACTGTTGAACGTGGCAGGGCAGATTGAGAAAGCGGTTAAAAAAGCATACGGGATCCTGGGCTTCATAAATAGAGGCATAGAGTATAAAAGCAAGGAAGTTTTACTCTATTTACAGACTCACAAAATATTGTCTGGCTAGTTTTGGGGTTCTCATTCTCAGGGGAACCACTGTAAAGTTAGCCCCAGAGACACTAAAAATTCCTTAAGACCCCAAAAAGCTCTGAATGGCAACAGCCTAGAGCAGAGTGGAGGAAGGCTGTCTGTTTCATAACAGTTTGCTGTTTACACTGACTAGGAAGTAAATCTGCTTTGTCAACCATCTCCAGCCTAACTCCATATTATGAATCAATGTGACCACGGAGCTTATGGGTGGTCCCAGACTGCACTTTGGCATGGACATCGTTAATAGCTGGATTAAGCCACTGCACACCCTTCTCCAAAGGGCGTTGGGAAAGTAATGAGGGTGTCTATGGGCCAACGTCCTGCTATCGTTGCAGACTTTCAACTTTTACAGTGTAAATTCACTATGGAAGATCTGGTAACATGAGAAGGAGCCTTCCTGCCATTTGGTAGCTTGGCTAATTGCGATACCAGAGAAAATGGCCTTGGAATTGCAATGCGTGTTTCTGCTCTCGCAAGCTAACTTAAACAATTTTACTACGTTCTCTGTGTGTTTGCCAATTGCGCAGCAAATATTATTAAAGAAAGAGAATGACAGGGCTTGTATTTATGTAGTGCCTTCAATGACCTCAGGACTCCCCAAGGAGCTTTAAAGCCAATGAAGTGCTTTTGAAGTGTAATAACTGTTGTAATGTAAGGAAACGCAGCGGCCAATTTGCACACAGCAAGGTCCCACAAACCACAATGAGATAAATGACCAGATAATCTGCTTTCGTGATGTTTGTTGAAGGATAAATATTGGCAGGGTCAACTGAAGAACTCCCCACTCTTTTTGGAAATAATGTTTACAGTCATGTTAATTATAGAAGGCGAGTGCCCTTTAAATACCGTTGGAGCTGTTGATTTCCCGGTCTGCACCACCTATGATGTATGGGCAGGCTGAGGAAGCAGGGGTGATAGCACGGACACACACCAAAATGGCATCCGGGCCCTAATTGCATCATAGGACCATCACTTAAATATATTTATTAGGCACCTGCCTGTTTCTGGCGGAAGTGTTGGCTGCCTAAATCCAGGCACCCTCGCAAACTGCGATGGATGGCGATTTCCCCCCCGTCAATTTTCATCCCGCTACCGCCCTGCTCAGGCCAAGAAACTGTGGGGTAGGCAGACAAAAATCGGGCCCCTGTATCTCATATTAACCCAACTTTGGTAATGCACTTCCTCTCTCATGAAGTAGAGGCAACTGCATGGAGATCCTGTGCTCAGGCCAAGTATTCTTTTCAGCACCTCGGGGCTTCTTATGAACCTTATTTCATGGTAGTCAAGAATCCCCGTTGCCACCCATTTGAGGCTTAAAAATACATTTCCGAGAAACCTGATCCGTGGGGGTAAATCTCGGGCTTCGTCGCCCTGGGTGACAATCTGTGGGAGCGGATCGCCCAGTCGCCCGGCTTTCATTCTACTGATTTTAACGGAATGAAAATCAGGCGGGTTTGACAAGGGGTGGACCACCCGCTCTCACAGATTACTGCCAAGGCGGGAAAGAGGAACATTTACCTCATGGAGGTTTCTTTGACATTTCCGGTCGCCTTTGTCAATTTTACTGAACACTGGACTTCAATCAACTGTCTCACTGAACCTGCTGCAGTAAAACACGGGCGGTTTCAAGTTATTGATGCCAGGAAGCAGTACGATCAGCTCCCCACCCCCACCCCCCAGCGCTGCGTTATTACAGGATCCACAGTCGTCATAGAACAATCCATTTTGCACCTTTAATGCCACCGGCACACATCACATTGATAGCCATTCATTAATGTAGGTAAACGTGCCTCAATCCCGCTTACCGAGGCAGCAGATTTAAAGGATCCCAACTGCTGCTTTGATGTCTTACCTTATCACTGGCAGAAAGATAAGAAGCCGTGTATCAGAATGTCCACATTGCCTTCAGTTAGATGGCGAGCGAATGACCACTTACCATCATAAAACCATTCAAAGTGTCTCATGGCCATAATTCAGGATAGTGTCCCCCTCATTGTCAGTGCTCTCTTTTCCCTGCAGATATTGTCCTGCTCGGATAAATATCAAAACGTCCAATGGGCTCTGCAACGCTGCTGAATCAATTTACTCTCTGACCCTTGCTGTAGTGGGCTCTGTATTAAAATCACATAATAGGCAGCGGTACAGATGACACCTTTTGAGTGCTAGTTTCATCTGAACATATAAAGCAGCTTCCTCTTTTTCAATCAATAGTTTTTGTTACTTTACCTTGAGTAAAGACCAGCTGCAGCGTTCAGATAGGCCCTTTGTCATATTTTGTATTAGAAAACGACATTTTTCTCTTTAGCTGCACATTCATGTGCAATTGCACCATCTCTTACAGATTTCTGCTCTCTCTTATATAAAATAGTTACCACAGAAGAAGAGACTGACATCAATCAGTTATAGAGTCTGACTGTAGTGGGGCTGAAAGGCGCCTCTGTTACTGGCCCGGCTTTAAGTGCATGTTAACTATGTAAGCTGTATGGATAAGAGGCAAGACATGAATACGAAAGCCAGGTTACCTACATTGTAGGGTCTTTTTCATATCATAGGCATCCTTCACACATTGTAGGAACTTAGCAAATTTGATTGATTTTTGAGGAAATCACATGTTTTTTCTTTTGTCATGACATGTTGCTAGGTGGAGTCACATGTGACTTCATATAAAACCCCACAACCTGTGCGAACATGTGTGATAACATCAGTTTATTTTGACCATCTTTATCCGTCTGAGTACCAATACAGTTCTACTAATTGCATGCCCTCAGAATTGTCTCATATTCAACCTAGGTGGGCGAAATGGGTTTAAGTGTGCCATGATGGGTTATGATATTACCAAAACTGGGCAACGGAGTGCTTTGCTTTTGCTTTATGGGGGAAAACCTTTTCAAGGTATATTTGACATGAAGTCGGGTACTGGAAATTATGCAGTAGCGATAAGGCTAGCTGATCATTTAACTCCCAAGGAACACATGGGCCGGAATTTTCTTTATCTTGGCGGGTCTGGTGCGGCCGGTGTCCGTGGCGGGTCCCGACCCCGCTGCTGGCTCCATCCCGCTGTAGAAAATTAACTTACCTTAATGGGGCCTATTAGGCCCGCCCAGCGCGTTACCCGGCCCAATGAGATGGAGCGGGTATGGTGACGTCATTCATGACGCGTTTTCAGCTGGGATCCATAAAGGGACCCTGGCCACATTAAATTTTAAGTTTAATCTAACATAGTGGGTGTTGAATCTTTACTCTACAATAATATAATAAAAGTTATATATTAGTAACAAAGAAATTTTTAAATAATATTATCATTAAATAATATGACGCCATCTACAAATACGATCAAGAACATAATTAAAAAAGTACATTAATTGGGAAGTTATTGGTGCTTCAGTTACAAATCTATAGACTTTTGTATCAGTAACTGGTGCAAATAAAATATGTGTGCGTATAGGTAATATATAAAATTAAACAGGTTTTAAATGAAATTGTAAAGGGGAGGATTGACAATCTTATGGAAGTTCAGCGGAAGAGCTGCGGAATTCCTGACAAAAAGGGTAAGTGGTGCTTACAATGTGTTTCTGGGATTTCGGCAGCTCTTCCGCAGGGGAATGGTAGCATAGTGGTAATGTCACTGGGCTAGTAATCCAGAGGCCTGGACATAATGATCCAGATAATGTGAATTCAAATCCCACCACGGCAGCAGGGGAATAAAAAGCTAGTATCAGTAATGGTAACCATGAAACTATTGGATTATCATAAAAACCCATCTGGGAAGGAAATCTGCTGGTCTGGCCTATATGTGACTCCAGACCCACAGCAATGTGGTTGACTCTTAACTGCCCTCTGAAAAGGCCTAGCAAGCCACTCAATTGTAACAAACCGCTACGAAACGCAATAATAATAATAAGAATGAAACCGGACGGACGGACCACCGGCAACGGCACCCAGCCCTGTCGACCCTGCAATGGACCATTAAACAACTGACGGGAGGAGGAGGAGGCTCCATGACTTTCCCCATCCTCAATGATGGTGGAGCCCAGCACGTGAGTGCAAAGGACAAGGCAGTTGCAGCCAGAAGTGCCGAGTGGATGATCTATATCCGCCTACTCCTGAAGTTCCCTCCAGAACTTCAGCCAATTCGATTCACTCCATGTGATATCAAGAAACGGCTGAGCGCACTGGATACAGCAAAGGCTATGGGGCCCCGACAACATTCTGGCTATCGTGCTCCAGAACTAGCCGTAGCATCTAGCCAAACTGTTCCAGTACAACTACAATACTGGCATCTAGCCGCACAACGTGGAAAACTGCCCAGGTATGTTCTGTCCACATAAAAGCAGGACAAATCCAATCCGGCCAATTAGCTACTCTCAATCATCAGCAAAGATGGAAGGTGCTATCAAGCGGCACTTACTCACTGATGACCAGTTTGGGTTTCACCAAGACCACTTGGCTCCCGACCTCAATACAGCCTTGGTCCAAACATGGACAAAGAAGCTGAATTGGTGAGGTGAGGTGAGGTGAGACATGGTTCCTGAGCTGCGTGAATCCTGTGGCCATGCAGGGAAATTTAAAAAGTAAGTGAGAAAAGGCACTAAAGTGCCTGTAAACTTCCTGATAATGATTTCAATTGGGTCGGCTCCACGATGACAGACGCGCCTGTGGGAAAGGCGTGTGGGTGCGAGATGACAGCGGGTTCCTGACCCGCTGTCAAAAATAACAACTTTCCCACCTGACCACCACCGATCTCGTCTGCTACCACCTCGGAAAACTCAGCCCATGATGTATCAAACAGATTTTGATGGGCTCAACAACACAAAGTGGAATTTGTAGATGCCTTTTGTAAACAATTACACTCACAAACAGCAAAATATAATTTCACTGATGGAGACTGTGAAAGTAGACCCCTTATTTTAGAAGGACGTTCCTCTATAATGTTGTACTGCCGAGCCATAGAGAAAGGCTGCACCTTAGATGCATTATTATAAGTGGCCAGAGGGCTTGATCTGGCCTAGTGTGATGCAGTAGATGTGGAAACTAAGCAACAAGCTGCTATGAACCAGATAAACATCGAGCACAAACCGAAGCAATGCAAAGTGAAATCACAGTCAAACCAGTCCAACAGTGTGTGTTATTACTGTAGTGGAAATTACCCCAGACTGGTGACTGTCCAGCAAAGAACGTCATGCATGCAGATACCGGTGCTGTCAATCATCCAGCCATAAACCAAAATAAATATATACAATGAAATAAAAACAGAAAATGCTGGAAATACTCAGCAGGTCAGGCAGCATCTGTGGAGAGAGAGATTTAACATTTCAGGTCGATGACCCTTCGTCAGATCCCCGACCCCAGAGCAGGGGGGTCCAGTCCCTGAACCCGGGGTGGGGCGGGCTGCTGGTGGGTGAGCTTGGGGAGCTGGGAGGAAGTACTCCTGCTCCTCCCGGCCCACAAGGATTGCTCCCCGAGCTGTCCTCGCCTCACTCCAGCTATCAGCAATCCCGAGCCCCGGGATCCCCAGCCGCCTGCAGTTAAACTTGCACAGCACAGGTTAAAGCAGAGGCTTCAGGCATCATTATCATATTTAAAATGCCAACCTGCCTCCTGGCAGCGGGTTGGCTGCCAGCCCCCAGTCCTGCCTGAGTAAAAGGTGAAAGTGGGTGGGTTGGGGTCAGGATTTAGATTTTTTCAACTTTCACTACAACTGTGACTGTGGTGCACCATCACTACTCATCCTCTTCGATCTCCCTGCAGCCTTTGAGATAGTCGACCACACCATACTCCTCCAACGTCTCTCCTCCGTAGTCCAGCTCAGTGGGATTCCCCTCAATTGGTTGCACTCTTGCTTAACCAATCGTACCCGGATCAGCTAGAACGATTACTTTCTTCCATCACCCTACTGTTGCCTTCAGAGTTCCCCGTTCCTCAAAGTTCTATCCTTGGCCTCCTCCTCTATATGTTGTCCATTGGCAGCATCATCCACAGACATGGGGTTCAGGTTCTACATGCAAGCTGGTGACATCCAGTTCTACCTCTCCAATACCTCTCTCGACCCCGCCACTGCCTCTGTGTTGTCAGATTGCTTATCCGACATCCAGTCTTGGTCGAGCTAAAATTTCCTCAAGTTAAACAAATCCTCAGGTACTGTCCCCCTCTCCCTCAAATCTGCCGTCATCAGCCCTCTCCTCAAAAAGCCAACCCTTGACTCCTCCGTCCTTGCAAACTACCGCCCCATCTCTAACCTCTCTTTCCTCTCCAAAGTCCTTGAACGTGTTGTCGCCTCCCAAATCTGTGCACATCTTTCCTGCAACTCGATGTTTGAATCCCTCCAATCAGGTTTCTGCCCCTGCCACAGTACCGAAGCAGCTCTCAAAGTCACAAATGACATCCTTTGTGACTGTGACAAAGGTAAATTATCTCACCTTGTCCTTCTTGACTTGTCTGCAGTCTTATCACGGTTGACCACTCCATCCTTCTCCAACGCCTCTCCGCTGTCATCTAGCCTGGTTCCATTCTTATCTATCTAATCGTAGCCAGAGAATCACCTGCAATGGCTTCTTTTCCCATTCCCGCATCATTACCTCTGGTGTCCCCCAAGGGTCTATCCTTGGCCCCCTCCTATTTCTCATCTATATGCTGCCCCTTGGCGACATCATCCGAAAACACAGCCTCAGTTTCCACATGTACGCTGACGACACCCAGCTTTACCTCACTACCTCTTCTCTTGACCCCTCCACGGTCTCTAAACTGTCAGACTGCTTGTCCGACATCTAGTTCTGGAGGAGCAGAAATTTTCTCCAATTAAATATTTGGAAGACCGAAGCCATTGTTTTCAGACCCCGCCACAAACTCCGTTCCCTAGCCACTGACTCCATCCCTCTCCCTAACATATATAAGGCTGAACCACACTGTTCGCAACCTTGGTGTCATATTTGACCCTGAAATGAGCTTCCGACCACATATCCGCAGCATAACTAAGACCGCCTATTTCCACCTCCGTAACATCGCCTGTCTCCACCCTTGCCTCAGCTCATCCGCTGCTGAAACCCTCATTCATGCCTTTGTTACCTCTAGACTTGACTATTCCAACACACTCCAGGCTGGCTCCCAAGTTTTACCCTACGTAAACTTGAGGTCATCCAAAACTCTGCTGCCCATGTCCTAACTCGCACCAAGTCCCATTCACCCATCACCCATGTGCTCGCTGACCTACATTGGCTCCTGGTTAAGCAACGCCTCGATTTCAACATTCTCATCCTTGTTTTCAAATCCATCTATTGCCTTGCCCCTCCCTATCTCTGTAATCTCCTCCAGCCCCACAATCCCCTGAGATATCTGCGCTCCTCTAATTCTGCCCTCTTGAGCATCCCTGATTATAATCGCTCAACCATTGGTGGCCGTGCCTTCTGTTGCCTAAGCCCTAAGCTTTGGAATTCCCTGCCTAAACGTCTCCGCCTCGCTACCTCTCTACCTCCTTTAAGACGCTCCTTAAAACCTACCTCTTTAGCCAAGCTTTTGGTCACCTGCCCTAATTTATCCTTATGTGACTCGGTGTCAATTATTTTGACTTATAATGCTCCTGTGAAGCACCTTGGGATGTTTTCCTACGCTAAAGGTGCTATATAAATACAAGTGTTGTTTTTGTTGTTGTTGTTGTAGCATTAGAAAAAACAAAGCCATAATTTTTGGCCCCCTCCATAAACTCTGTACCCTTGTCACCAATTCCATCCCTCTCCCCAGCCACTGTCTCAAGCTGTTTGTAACCTTGGCATTCTAACCAGCCCCATGTTCCTTCCATCTCAAAAATCACCTATACCCCAGCTCAACTCATGTGCTACTGAAACCCTCATCCATGCCTTTGTCACCTCCAGACTTTGCTATTGCAATGCCTGCCTGGCTGGCCACCCATCCTCAAATTCTCTGAAGTATCTGACAGTATGGGTAAGCTAAAGGACATATAGGTCAAACTGGATTATGACAAGTCTATTATTTCTGCTGCTCAACTTCATCATAGGCTACCAATTCCTCTAATGGAAGAATGCCGAGGCAAAGCTAAAAGAGTTGACGCATAGTGGTATATTTGAAGACACAGCTGGTCCGACACCTTGGGTCTCAGCTCCTCAAGCCCTAGAATTTGAATGATACATGTTTCTGAGTTGATATGTTAATAGCAAAAAGGAATTCAGCATGATGACATGTATCTCCAACCTGGGTGAGATTATCACAGATGTAAATGGGCCATGTGTTTTCCCAACATTTTCTCACAGCTAGACCTGAAATCAGGGTGTCACCAGCTACAGCTTGATGAGGGGAGCTGCTGTATTATAACGTTTGCAACGCACATTGGTCTGAAGAGACACGGATGGCTAAGTTTTGGTATATCTTCAGTAGCAGAGGTATTTCAGCATACCATTCAACAAATTGAAGAATGCCAGGTATCTTGGGCATAAACAAGAACCAAACCAGGCTGAACAAAATGCCAGTTATTCACACAATTCCATAAAGCAATGCGATGGCAAGAATTGATAATTATATGAGCTGTGCAACGATTCCACCATTACATCTATGGTCAACAATTTAAAGAAACAACAACAGAACTTGCATTTATATAGCGTCTTTTATGACCTCAGGACAT
The DNA here is from genome assembly GCA_030390025.1 of Squalus acanthias. NCBI lineage: Eukaryota > Metazoa > Chordata > Chondrichthyes > Squaliformes > Squalidae > Squalus > Squalus acanthias. The sequence continues at coordinate 66,849,684 of CM059439.1, forward strand.
CACAAAGTGCTTTAAAAACAATGAATTACTTAAGAAGTATAGTCACTGTTGTAATGTAGGAAATGTGGCAGCCAATTTGCTCACAGCAAGGTTCCACAAACAGTAACGAATACATGACCAGTTCTGTTTTTATACGTGTTGGTTGAAGGATAAATATTGAACTGGATACTGGGAGAACTCTGCTACTTTTCTTTGAATAGTGCCATGGGATCTTTTACCTCCACCTTAGAGGGCAAATGGGGCCTTGGTTTAACATCTCATCAAAGTGTTATTGACCCATTAAAACACAAACGTAACCTCACATGTCAGTATTTATACTGTCACCAATCTGCTGACTCTGCCTTGCCTCCATCTGACAGTCTTTTTAATGCTGGAATATTTTGATCCAGCAGATGTTAGTAGTTTTCCTGAATTATGGTGAGTTTTACATATCTGCACGAGGCCCCTGGCGGGAGCCTTATGTCTAACTGAAGCCCCTGGGCTCCACCGGCCAGTGTGGTAGTTTGCCCTTTGCACTTACAATGTAAATTTAGCTTGAATCGAGAGTCATGGCCTGGCCTGATGCTGACATGAATCTACTCCATTTGATCCTTGAAGTGAGATTGACATTCCACAGGGGTAATTTTGACTTTGGGTGAAGTCAATGGAAATGAAAATCGGGAAAGATGTAAAACATGCATCTGATCCAATATTGCCCGTTTTACACTCTCGACCAAAGTCAAAATTACCCTCACCAGTTTAGCGTCAATGTGAAGTTGGAAATGCTTTGCACCAATGCTCAACTTGCACTGTCTATGTGGCCAATCACATCATTGCACTTTCTTTCCTTTACAGCCTTGGCTCAGTGGTAGCACTCTCACCTCTGAGTCAGAAAGTTGTAGGTTCGAGTGCTACTCCAGAGACCTGAGCACAAAATCCAAGCTGGCATTTCAATGCAGTACTGAGGGAGTGCTGCACTGCCGGACGTGCCGTCTTTCAGTTAAGTTGTTAAACTGAGGCCCTGTCTCCCTACTCAGGTGGACGTAAAAGATCTCATGGTACTAATTGAAGAAGAGCAGGAGAGCTATCCCCGGTGTCCTGACCAACATTAATCCCTCAACCAACACCTAAAACAGATTATCTGGTTAATCACTTTGCTGTTTAGGATCTTGCTGTGTGCAAATTGGCTGCTGTGTTTCCTACATTACAACAGTGACTACACTTTAAAAAGTACTTCATTGGTTGTAATGCGTTTTGGGATGTCCTGAGGTCGTGAAAGGCGTTATATAAATGCAAGTTCTTTCTTTCCTTTTCAAACCCAATATATTGTCTTCCCAGTGAGTTTATTTAATGACAGCTCACAAATACATAAAGAAAAAATATATTGGCAAATACCTCATTGCATATATAAACATTCATTTCAAAAGACAAGTGTGTCTGATAACTGTAACACAATGGGATACACATTGTCAAAATAAAACATTGGCATCAACATTTATTGCCCCTGCAGTCTTACAGAGTGACAGAAACCATCCCACTGTTTATTAAATTATGTTATATATCCTGTTGACTCTTCTAATTAAATTTCAAACACTCTTTGAAGTTAAGGCATTTAACATGGTGGGTGGTCTCGTCTGAACCCTGGTGCTATGTTACCTCTAGTCCTTATTGTACAGGGACTGTGGTAAGAAACTACAAACCAGCTTCAGAGCAAGGGAACTGAGCTCTTAAAATAACATCCATGGCAAAATCATATCAATAAACTAAGTGGCCTTGATTTGAGATTTAGTTGATTTTAATGATGCATTAAAAACCTTACTTTTCTTTCTAGTTTCTCAGCTTATTGTGGCTTAAATTTGGCTTTAAACAAATGATGCTGAGGTTGCAAATATTAATATACAAGACACCCGCAAATACAATTGTTTGTTAAGTGGAACATTCCACATAAGATCCACAATGGTTTCAGCTCCGAGTTACCTTTTGTAAAATAAAATGCTGTCTTTAAATTAAACATTATTTTTAAGTAATATTTTTGACTTCCATATAGAACACAAGTAGTGGTAGGCATAGGTGTAGAGAGACAGACACAATGGCAGATGGCAGACTATGGGGGACACAGAACGACCACACACACAGGGAAATAAATAGAATGACCTGTATAGGTGGAGAACAGGATGATGATTAAATGGCAGAAGTGATATGCGCAGGATACCAAAGGAGGCATCATGACAGAAATCAAAGAAATAAATGGCAGATACAAATAGGCCCATTATACTCCCCGCCTGATTCTCCCTCCATTGATGTCAATCAGAAGGAAAATTGGGTGTTGTGTATAATTTACGGCCAATTTGATATCGCCCATTTTAAACCATCACCCAAATGTTAAAATTATCCCCAGAGAGTGTGAGAACAGCTAAAGGGGGAATAGGTAAGTAGAATAGGAATGATGAAAAACTGGCAATGGAGAGCAGACTCCAGTGGCCCAGGCGTCTGCTGACTTCACTGTTCAGCCAAAAGAGTAACTTTGTTTTAAGGAAATCAGATTTGGTATGTATCATCGAAACTAGCAGGCAGGTGTGAGTGAGCAGCATGGGCAATCTCTGGGTACAGAAGGCATCAACAGACTCCTGGTATTTGGCATCTCCCACACTCTACGTTATAGTCTCGAGAGTCACTCACAAGCAGCAACTATTCACCTGTAACAACCCTTGCACCTTTTTATGTGCAACACAAATGATACAAAGTCCAACAATTCTGAGGGATGACTTCAGATCAAAATACTGGTACAGGAAACGAAGCTCCTTTGTGGCCTGATGTTGTTAATTGGCTTCTCTTGTTATCAAATCTTGGTACTCACAGGCTATCCTTGATGTGTCAGCACTTTCTAAAATGTACGAATGATCCTTTCAATGGTAACATGTTTAGTACATATCCAATATCTCATTAGGCAAAAATAGTGCAAACCACCCAGGGGCAGATTGGTGCATATGGCATTCTGTACAAGTGCTGTAACCATTTGGGGGATGAGTACAGCTGCATTTGTAACAGCCTCCAGTTAATGTGGCATTTCTTTCTAAACTCTTTTGAAATTCCCATAATCCTAAAAGAGCATATAAAAGCTCTTCAGTAACATCTAACTTAGGAATTTAACATCATTCCACCTTTTTTTTAATAGATGTCTAGACTTAAAGATACACACATTTGTCAGTAAAGTGAACTGACAGACAATGCAAAGGTCACTCAGACTAAATCAGATGAGCCTTTATCTGGGAGTTTACCCAGGTTGGAAACAAATGACTAACTCATGAAAGTGTCCTTGCTAGTGCCCTCAATTATCATTTTATGATTTCCAGCAAACAAGGCTGACCAGGCTTTACATTGCATTACATACACTCATTGAACAGAAGATTGCAAAGCTCCATGCAGAATCCAGCAGAATGCACAAGGTGGCTATACTGAGATGTTACAGCATACAGGGCCCTTATATACAGGGTCCTGCTTGGGGCGCTACCACCGAATTTACGGCGCAGGGGTGCTACCTTTTTTGGGTAGCGCCCCGGCGAATTTAGCGCCCCAAAGCAGGCACCACCAAATTTTTTCCCCTTAATGAGTAAAAACTTAGGGCGCGAAATTCGGCTGCTTTGCACCTGCCGTTAACGCCTCCATGGGGCGCTAACGGGGCGCAAATGGGTTTTCACCCGGGCGCGGCGATATTAGCGCCCCATGTTAAATTGGGCTGGGTTTTTGCGGAGGCCCGCTTCTGTAGGTACTGCCCTGCTCGGCTGCGCCCGGCGAAGATGATGTCATCATCGTGCGCAGCGCCCAGTTAGCGCCCCGGATGCAAAATTCGGCCGCGTCCCCTCAATTACCGCCTGGCGCTAACAACGACAGCACCAGCTGTCGAGTTGCAGTCGGGAGTCGGCTCCGCGCGCGCTATTTAAAGATGCCATCTTGGGGAAACTTTTTTGTCGGCCATAACTCTGCTGAGACACAAGCTACTGAACATATCCAATTCCACATCGCTGAATCAAGTAGCCCTCTCCCTCTCCCTTGCAGCAGCCATGGCACAAAGCCAAATTCGGTGGTGCCCCCTTTGGGGCGCTAAATTCGCCGGGGCGCTACCCAAAAAAGGTGTGGTGAAGGTGCTCCTAAAATGCTGTTAGGAAGGGAGTTCCAGGATTTTGACCCAGCAATGATAAAGTATCGGCAAAATATTTCCAAGTGAGGATGGTGTGTGACTTGGAGGGGAACTTGGAGGTGGTGGTGTTCCCATGCACCTGCTGCCCTTGTCCTTCTAGGTGGTGGAGGTTACAGGTTTGGGAGGTGCTGCCGAAGAAGCCTTGGCGAGTTGCTGCAGTACATCTTGCAGACGGTAAACACTGCAGGCATAGTGCGCTGGTGGTGTTGGGAGTGGGTGTTGTGCTGATTACCATTGTGCTCAGAAGGACTTCCTGGTATCTGCTGTCTGTCTAATGAGAGATCAAATCCATGCTTGTTAGTTGTCGCATGACCATTTAAATACTATCCTTCTTGGTCAGGAGTCTCTTTTGGCTTCACTTGGCACCAAGGTGACAAGAATGTTGGAAGACCGAACCCAAGCCAACCCTCCATAACAGACTCGATAGTCCCATACCTAACCTGAGTAAGTCTACAATGTTTTCAGCCACTGTTGATGGCTGACCAGCTAGCCACTGAAGGTTGGGAATCTTCCCAATCGGCCCCAGATAATCCTGCAAGCCAATGCTCGAATAGGTAGGGCAACCCTAGCTAGACAAGCAGTGGGAAACAGAAAACATAAAATTCTGAAAATACACCGCAGGTGAATGAGAACTCTAAAGAAGGGCACACAGCTGAAATGCTAATCTGTCTTTTCTCTTTACAGATGCTGCTGTGTATTTGCACCATTTCCTGTTTTCGTTACAGAGCCCCAGCTTTCCTCTTGTAATTTGTAAAAAGTGCTCCGTGCTGATAAGATGGTTAAACTCCAGCACTTTCCCTGTGCACACTTGGGGATCCCTAAGCCTTGATTTCCTGAGTTACGCAAGTGAGATGCGACCACACATGGAGAAAATGTGCACTCAGACAAACTGACACTCTGCTGTGGAGGTTTCCCAGTGTGAAAACACTTAACCCTGGTGATGGGTTTCTGGAGGTAGAAGCCGCATTAGCTCATCTTTCTGCTGTTAAGATGCTGACTGATTGGCTGTGTATTTCCAGCACCTTCTGTTTATAATCAAGTGTTCAGATTCCACTGAAAACACAATGGGCTAGAAATTCGGCCATGAATTGCCCATTGTTTGGGTGCTAAGCAGCTTCCCGAGCCTCTAATATGGTGGGCAGGAAGCACTGCTCATTATGGGCGGAAGTGCACCGCCAGCAATATTGGCAAAGTCCAAAAGATCAGCGTGCAGTGCCGACAACTGAAACATGCGTTAGGCCCCTTTGATATGCAAATAAGGGGCCTAACACCTGTTTGAGGCCACCACTGCAGGATTGGTTTATCCTCAGGTAGCCGGCTGTACTCAGGAAAACCAGGCCTACATGCGGCCTAACAGGCTGTCCTTAAAGGGACTTAGGCCACAACAAAACAAGGTAAGAATTTTAAAATATACTTACCTGAATATGCAGAAAAAGATTTTTAAAAACGTGGGCCGCTGCCACTCTGTCACTACCGATCCCCCTCCCCCAACCCCGGCCTGGCCACCACTACCTCCCGACCCGCTCGCCCCCCCCTTCCACACTTACTAGTGTCGCAGCAGCCCAATATTCAACTATGCTTCACCAGGCTAGCCACCTCTTACTCTCCGCAGTTCGTCCGCTTCACGGAAATGAGGCCCAATATCGGGGGCGCCTCGGGCCTCACCATTCCACCCCCGCCCCCCCCATGATGGGCGCGCCCCAATTTCTAGGCCAATGCACCTTCTCATAAATTGAGCTTATCCACCTTCAGGTCTCTTCAAACATACCATCCAATCATCTCTTGGGAAGTTGGAACTGTATGCACTTTTCCTTTGTCCACAAATAGCCAGGGCTGTCTTTTCAGGATTAAGAGTCAGCAACAGTAGCCAGCAAAGGAGTCACACAAGACAAAGCTGCAAAATCAGCCGAGGCAATATATAGCTCCTGGTAACTTGGTCTTGTTGGGTGCAGTAATCAAGACCACTTGATCCACAACAGTAAAACAGCTGCCATTGTCACATGTGAAGCACCATGACTCACTCTCATGTTTTCTATTATGTTCATATAATAGCTCCTCTTTGTAAATTACAAGCAATCCGTGTCTAAAACCCCTGGGCAGAACTCTTAGAAATTAGAACCAGAATTTATGAAAATGTTAAAAAAGCAGAAAACCGCAATAATCATCATGTTTTAAAAGGACAATTAATGATATCTTTGGCTAGCTTCCAGTGAATGAAGTTTCAAATATTAACAGTTAAAACCTCTACAATATTCTCCGTTATCTAATCTCCTGCCACAGTATTTATAACCTCATTCACATTACATTTATTTTAGTGACATCCCGAGAGTAGTTTGACCCCCCCCCCCCCCGCCCCCCCCCAGGATGTCAGGGAAGCAATTTCCAGTGTAAATGGGGCTTTAGCCGAAATGTCAGACCAGAGTCAGTAAATATTACAAAAGGTCAGGAACTACTGAGAAACCTCAGTAAAATCTTACCTCAGTTAACAAAAAAAGGGAGCATGAATGGTGGGGTGGCGGGGGATGGAGTGGATGGAAGGTGGTGGAGAGACACGGCTTTGAGCTTAAATACATAATGACATCAATATATTAAAATGTGTCAGTGAGCTTCTCAGACATATCTCTTGCTAGTGTGAATACTCCGGTACCTGTTAATGCTACTGCATTTTTATTTTTACCAGGGTAGAAATTCAATTTGAACAGGGTTTATGTTACAGCTGACATCAGCTGAACACATATCTGATCCCAGCTTCATCTGATGTCCCACATCACTTCCCATTCACTCTTAAGTCGGCAGTTAAAGTGCCGGTTACTGGACCAACATCAGTAGTTAAACCACATTTTTACAATCTCATAGGTCCTTTTCGTCCATTTTCTACTTGATCCTTACAGATCATAATTACTTGAGCAATGTTATTGTATGATATTTAACGCGCTCTTATCAAACTCCTCTCTCTGCAGTTTTAATGGAGGTGTTAAACCTGTTTAAAGTAAATGAGTTGGTGCCTGCGGTAAAATAACAGCCAGTGTTTGATATGAATATTCGTACAACAACATCATTCTGAGTCATTTACAGCTCATGTGTTTTAAACTAGCGCTCTGCTCGGAGCTCCGGCACGGCAAGAGAGCCCCAGGTGGGCAGAGGGAACGCTTCAAGGACACCCTCAAAGCCTCCTTGAAAAAGTGTAACATCCCCACTGACACCTGGGAATCCCTGGCCCAAGACCGCACAAAGTGGAGGAGAAACATCCGGGAAGGCGCCGAACACCTCGAGTCTCTTCACCGGGAGCAAGCGGAAGCCAAGCGCAGGCAGCGCAAGGAGCGCACATCAACCCAAGCACCACACCCACCCGCCCCTTCAACCACCGTCTGCCCCACCTGTGACAGAGACTGTAGGTCCCGCATTGGACTCATCAGTCACCTGCGAACTCATTTTTAATGTGGAAGCAAGTCATCCTCGGTTCCAAGGGACTGCCTAAGAAGAAGAAGTTTTAAATGTCTATATCCTTCCAACAACACTGCTGTAGCATTTATTTTATTCCCCCTCCCTCTTTCTTTGTTGCTAATATTTAGAATTCAAATCTAAAGAGGGATATTACTGTAAGGGGAAGGGCAGCCCCTCCTTTAAAGTAAAAACAGAAAATGCTGGAAATACTCAGCAGGTCAGGCAGACTCCTTTAAAGTCCTGACATAAGAGCTTTTAAATCATCAGCTAACTGGTAGAAGAAATCCTCATTCAAATATCTGGGAAGACCTGACATTTCGGGTTGGGAAGCTGCTGGATTGAAGCTCACTCAATGTCACCTCTGTTGACATAAATGCAATGGCCATAAACAAAGAAAGAACTTGCATTTATATAGTGTCTTTCACGACCTCAGGACGTCCCAATGCACTTTACAACTAATGAAGTACTTTTGAAGTGTAGTCGCTGTTGTAATGTAGGAAATGCGGCAGCCAATTAGCGCACCTTTTGTGTCAGCCATTTTAGACTTAATTACCAGCTGAGAGCCACTGCGGATGAGGAATGAAGAGAGCAAAGATCCCAGTTAGGTCAAGCTTGATACTGAGGCCATGGATGACATCAGTCCAGGACTATTCTGATCCAAAATGTTGGGCCTCCTTGTGAATGTGGGCAGAGGGCAGATAAGATAAGAGAGGTTTCCATAATTTTGCGTAGAAGATCAAAAAAAGTGGAGCACTTTGCATTGAAAGTACCTCACCACCATGGTAATGCTCTCTGTTAAACAGATAATCCTGATACAAGCACAATCTTCCTTAATTATTCATGGTTACATTGCTCACTGGAGCCCATCAGTCCAGCTGATGCCAATCATCTGTCACCAACTTCTAAAAGATCATAATCTGTATAATAAGATGTTTTCATTCAGGCACACTTGCAGTACAAAACATTCAATGGGCTGAGGTACAAATATTAAAAACTGATATATCTTTTTTTTTCCATAAGCACTCTATAAAACTCTGGACCTGAGCAAAGGTTTATTTTGGGAAACTAGTCATATTGTGATTCACCTGTTTCTTATACTGATTCAGCAAATGTTGATGCCAACTGCCATGTTCATTTCTACAGTTCAAACTTATCCACGAGTCAAAAAGGAAAGAGACAGAACCATTAAAGAGGGAGACAAAACAAAATGGAAAAGTACAGACAAAAACAAAATGCATACTGGAAGAAATGAACGGAATATTTTCTATGACCCATCAGACTTTCTAAAGCCCCCTCACATCTCTTCAGCAACAAGGATGTGCCACACTGTAACATGTCAAATGCATCCATCAGAAAAAACAACAGATTTTTGAATCTTAACAGGTGCGAGGGTTGCAACAAAATATTAAACTTTTTTTGAAGAAAATCTGTGTGGAACATCTTCCTGAAAATTGACAATAAATGACTCCCACGCATTGATTAAACACCAAGGCCACAGTGAGGCTATTTATTGTCTCATACTCTCCAGACAAGTGGAAGCGACTGCAGTTATACAAGATTGGAGCAGACACAAGTTCAAGGAATAATGAAGAAATGTCTGTTCTGCCGGATTACAAAAAAATTGATAATTCTGTAAAAGTAAAGAAAGAACTTGAGTTTATATAAGCGTCTTTCATGACCTCAGAATGCCTCAAACCGCTTCACAGCCAGTGAAGTACTTTTGAAGTGTAGTTACTGTTTGCAGAAATGTGGCAGCCAATTTGCGCACAGCAAGGTCCCACAATTAGCAATGAGATAAATGACCAGATAATCTGTATGACAACTTGCATTTCGAATTCAGCCTTTAACATAGTAAATATCCCAAGGCACTTCACTGAGATGGAACAGACACTGAGCTGTAGTATATGAATATCATGAGGGATTTGACTGAAGGCAGGATCAAATAGGTAGATTTTGAGATGGCCTTTGAAGGTGAGAGAGTGGTAGCAAAGTGGAGACATTTAAGGAGGGAGTTTCAGAGTGTACGATCCAAACAGATGGTGACTCTGCCACCAATGGAGTTTGTGGTGTACAAAGAAGGCCAGAGTCAAAGGAGTGAAAGGCACAATGGCATCTAAGGCTGGAGCAGGATGCATTAATAGGATCAATAGCAAAATACTGCGGATGCTAGAAATCCGAAATAACAACAGAAAACGCTGGAAAAACTCAGCAGGCCAGGCAGCATCCGTGGAGAGAGAAACAGAGTTAACGTTTCAGGTCGAAGACCTTTCGTCAGACCTTTCGTCTGACTAAAGGTCTTCGACCTGAAACGTTAACTCTGTTTCTCTCTCCACGGATGCTGCCTGGCCTGCATTAATAGGACGCGGCATGGTGAAGAGAGTGAGTAGAGCTTCATTCATGTACAAGTCAGTGAGGGTTGTCGCCATTTTTCAGCTCTATTCAAGGGATATAATATCACCGTAATGGGTAGTTTGTAAGCTGCTCAATTTTTTGTCCTCTTGGCCATTAGAGTAAATTAGTAGTGGCAACAGATGCCGCATGTGTTGCAATATGAGCTTGTACATTTATCATGTGCATTAGATGGCAATGATGTTGTTAGATAAATACATTTGGTGTGTCAGCTGATTCCCCCTCCCCCTCACCACTCTATTGAGAAATTTCTAGCACCAAAATTCCAATCGACCCATTCCGTCGGTGGAAGTGCGGTTGAGTGGGCTATCAGTCTGCCGATGGATGAAGACAGAGACCCTGTTCCAGACTGTAGGGGCTGGATCAGTAGCATATTGAGGCAGGATGCCAGCATCCACAAAGGGCAATTCAACGGTGCCTGCCCTGATCTACTTTTCCTAGGCACAGCAGCCCACAGCCACTCCACCGGGGCTGCCCCGAAGCAAATCCTGTCCTAGAACATAAGAACATAAGAAATAGGAGCAGGAGTAGGCCATTTGGCCCTTTGAGCCTGCTCCGCCATTTAATAAGATCATGGCTGATCTTTTACCTCAACTCCAATTTCCTGCACTATCCCCATATCCCTCGATTCCCTTAATATTCAAAAATCTATCGATCTCTGTCTTGAATATACTCAACGATTGAGCCTCCACAGCCTTCTGGGGTGGAGAATTCCAAAGATTCACAACGCTTTGACTGAAGAAATTTCTCCTCATCTCAGTCCTAAATGGCCGACCCCTTATTCTGAAACTGTGACCCCTGGTTCTAGACTCCACAGCCACGGAAACATCCTCCCAGCATCCACCCTGACAAGCCCTTTAAGAATTTTATATGTTTCAATGAGATCACCTCCCATTCTTCTAAACTCAAGGAAATATAGGCCTAGTCTACTCAATCTCTCCTCATAGGACAATCTCCTCATCCCAGGAATCAGTCTAGTGAACCTTTGTTGCACTCCCTCTAAGGCAAGTACCTTTCCTTGGGTGAGGAGACCAAAACTGTACACCATACTCCAGGTGTGGTCTCACCAAGGCCCTATATAATTGTAGTAAGACTTCTTTACTCTTATAATCCAATTCCTTTGTAATAAAGTCTAACATACCATTTGTTTTCCTAATTGCTTGCTGTACCTGCATGTTAACTTTCTGTGATTCGTGTACAAGGACACCTGGGTCCCTCTGAATACCTACATTTCCCAGACTTTTACCATTTAAAAAAAATATTCTGCTTTTCTATTTTTCCTACCAAAGTGGATAACTTCACACTTCTCCACATTATACTCCATCTGCCATGTTCTTGCCCACTCACTTTACCTGTCTATATCCCTTTGCAGCCTCTTTACATCCTCCTCACAGCTTACTTTCCCACCTAACTTTGTATTGTCAGCAAATTTGGATATATTACACTTGGTCCCCTCATCTAAGTCATTGATGTAGATTGTAAATAGCTGAGGCCCAAGCACTGATTCTTGTGGTACCCAACTAGTCGCAGGCTGCCAACCCGAAAATGGCCCATTATTTTCTACTCTGTTTTCTGTCCGTTAACCAATCCTCAATCCATGCTAATATATTATCCCCAATCGCATGACCGTTAACCAATCCTCAATCCATGCTAATATATTATCCCCAATCCCATGAGTCCTAATTTTGTGTAACAACCTCTTGTGTGGCATCTTATCGAATACTTTTTGAAAATCCAAATACATCACATCCACTGGTTGCCCCTTATCTACCCTGCTAGTTACGACCTCAAAAAACAGATTTGTCAAACATGATTTCTCTTTTATAAATCCGTGTTGACTTTGCTCAATCATATTATGATTTTCCAAGTGCCCTGTTACCACGTCCTTAATAATAGATTCTAACATTTCCCTGCTACTGATGTCAGGCTAACTGGCCTATAGTTCTCTGTTTTCTCTCTTCCTCCTTTCTTGAACACCAGGGTTCCATTTGATACCTTCCAATCCACGGGGACCGTTCTAGAATCTAGGGAATTCTGGAAGATCAAAACCAATGCATCCACTATCTCTGCAGCCATCTCTTTTAAAACACTAGGATGTAGGCCATCAGGTCCAGGGTGAATTTGTCGGCTTTTAGTCCCATTAATTTATCTAGTACTATTTCTTTACTAATACTAATTTCTTTAAATTCCTCATTCTCGCTAGACCCTTGGTTCCCCACTATTTCTGGAATGTTATTTGTGTCTTCTACCATCTCTCCCAATTCCCAATGTTGTGCAGCCCCTGTCCTCTCCCAATTCCCAATGTTGTGCAGCCCCTGTCCTCTCCCAATTCCCAATGTTGTACAACTCCTGTCCTCTCCCAATTCCCAATGTTGTGCAGCCCCTGTCCTCTCCCAATTCCCAATGTTGTGCAGCTCCTATCCTCTCCCAATTCCCAATGTTGTGCAGCCTCTGTCCTCTCCCAATTCCCAATGTTGTGCAGCCCCTGTCCACTCCCAATTCCCAATGTTGTGTAGCCCCGTCCTCTCCCAATTCCCAATGTTGTGCAGCCTCTGTCCTCTCCCAATTCCCAATGCTGTGCACTCCTATCCTTTCCCAATTCCCAATGTTGTGCAGCTCCTGTCCTCTCCCAATTCCCAATGTTGTGCAGCCCCTGTCCACTCCCAATTCCCAATGTTGTGCAGCTCCTATCCTCTCCCAATTCCCAATGTTGTGCAGCCCCTGTCCTCTCCCAATTCCCAATGTTGTGCAGCCCCTGTCCTCTCCCAATTCCCAATGTTGTGCAGCCCCTGTCCGTTCCCAATTCCCAATATTGTGCAGCTCCTGTCCTCTCCCAATTCCCAATGCTGTGCAGCCCCTGTCCTTTCCCAATTCCCAATATTGTGCAGCTCCTGTCCTTTCCCAATTCCCAATGTTGTGCAGCTCCTATCCTCTCCCAATTCCCAATGTTGTGTAGCCCCGTCCTCTCCCAATTCCCAATGTTGTGCAGCCCCTGTCCTCTCCCAATTGCCAATGCTGTGCACTCCTATCCTTTCCCAATTCCCAATGTTGTGCAGCTCCTATCCTTTCCCAATTCCCAATGCTGTGCACTCCTATCCTTTCCCAATTCCCAATGTTGTGCAGCTCCTATCCTCTCCCAATTCCCAATGTTGTGTAGCCCCTGTCCTCTCCCAATTCCCAATGTTGTGCAGCCCCTGTCCTCTCCCAATTCCCAATGTTGTGCAGCCCCTGTCCTTTCCCAATTCCCAATATTGTGCAGCCCCTGTCCTCTCCCAATTCCCAATGTTGTGCAGCCCCTGTCCTTTCCCAATTCCCAATATTGTGCAGCCCCTGTCCTCTCCCAATTCCCAATGTTGTGCAGCCCCTGTCCTCTCCCAATTCTCAATGTTGTGTAGCCCCTGTCCTCTCCCAATTCCCAATGTTGTGTACTCCTCTCCCAATTCCCAATGTTGTGTACTCCTCTCCCAAGTCCCAATGTTGTGTACTCCTCTCCCAAGTCCCAATGTTGTGTACTCCTCTCCCAAGTCCCAATGTTGTGTACTCCTCTCCCAAGTCCCAATGTTGTGTACTCCTCTCCCAAGTACCAATGTTGTGCAGTACCTGAGGGAACTTCCAAGGCAGCCCCAACATTTGTAACAGACTAGAACAACACAACTTTGGACTGAGGCAGGAGAGGAGCAGGACAACATTTTGGGATCAGGATGGGAGAGGAGCAGCACAATATCAGGATCAAGACAGGAGAAGAGCAGCACATTGAAACTTGGGTTGGAAGATGCCAGAGCCCTTATTAGGTGATAGAACATCAGTGTGTAGCAACAAGGGCAGATCACGTCAATTTGAACGTGGTGGTTACTGAGAGCACAGAAAGACTTACAGGCAATTTACAGATTTACTACAGTCTGGTAGATGATTCAGCAATCAGGGTCAGAAAGTGCTGATTAACACAACATTTAAAGTTTTAGGTAGAACTGCCGGAGTCTTAGGTAATAACACTGGAGATAATCCCATGGGCAGAAGTGATGTGTGAAGATTTGTTAGTTGTATTTTAGAAAGACTTTCTAGATTGACATGGAACGTCGAGGCACAGCAACTCTTGTGTTCCTATTTCAAACAAGGTAGTCTGGTTACGCCAGAGGTTGTGCTGCTGCCCCAGGCATAATATTGTAGAATCTGATCCCAGATCTCTGGAGTAGACCATCCTCATCCATTCTAATTGCCTAGAGTCATAGAGTCATAGGGGTAAAAATTCACTTGGTTGCGCCTCCCGTTAGCGCCTTAAGAGGGCGCTAATGGGGCGCAAAGCCGCTAACGCCCGGGCGCAGCGATGTTTGCGCCGCTCGAGAACTTAACTTGAGATTGTGCGGCGGCGCTAAAACTTACCGCTGCGACCACCTGCGCGCGCAGATTGTGACGTCATTCCATGGTGCAACGCCCTTGTGGCGCCCCGTAGCGGAAATTGAGTGGCGCCCCCTGCCTTACCGCCTGGCGCTTCCAACGACCAGAAGACTGGAACGCTATCAATCGCTGTGGGGCTGGGGGGGGGCGCTATTTAAAGGGGGCCTCTTCCTGTCTTTTATTGTTGGTGGCATTTTTGAACTACGCATTCTGAGAGAGAGAGGGAGAGACTTCTGGAGAGATTCAACGTTGTGTGAAGGAGTTTTGGGTACTGAGCAGCACTTTGCAGGTTCATTTTGATTTGCCATTCCTTGTATCGATTTAGCAGAGACTGTGGGAGCTGCACTCTGAGCTCTTTGCCTGGTACTCTCCATTGTTCTTTCCAGCACATTTGATGTGCAAGTCTCTCCAGGCCGAGATTCAAGGCTGCAATGAACAGGATGTGGATGGAAAGCAAGATTAACCATCCCCTTTAAGAACTGGCCCGTGCCATTGTGTGTGTGTTCCATTGCTGACTGACATTACATGAGCTTCGCCAGCGCTCTGAGTTAGCGCCTCACTCCTTGGCCTTTGCGCCTTAAGACAGGTGTGCAGCGCCTGATTTAGCGCTCCACTCACCTCCCGGGGCGGTAAAAGTGAAGTTTCCAATCAGTGCCGATAATTAGCGCCAGGCGCTAATATTTGCGTCCAGACGATATTTGTGCCCCAAATGGGGCGCGACCTAATTTTTCCCCCATAGAGTCAAAAATGCCACCAACAATAAAAGACAGGAAGAGGCCCCCTTTAAATAGCGCCCCCCCCAGCCCCACAGCGATTGATAGCGTTCCAGTCTTCTGGTTGTTGGATGCGCCAGGCGGTAAGGCAGGGGGCGCCACTCAATTTCCGCTCCGGGGCGCCACAAGGGCGTTGCACCATGGAATGACGTCACAATCTGCGCGCGCAGGTGGTCGCAGCGGTAAAGTTTAGCGCCGCCGCACAATCTCTAGTTAAGTTCCCGAGCGGCGCAAACATCGCTGCGCCCGGGCGTTAGCGGCTTTGCGCCCCATTAGCGCCCTCTTAAGGCGCTAACGGGAGACGCAACCAACTGAATTTTTACCCCATAGAGTTATACAGCACAGAAAGACACCCTTCGGCCCATTGTGTCCGCGCCGGCCATCAAGCCCTATCTATTCTAATCCCATTTTCCAGCACTTGGTCCGTAGCCTTGTATGCTATGGCGTTTCAAGTGCTCATCTAAATGCTTCTTGAATGTTGTGAGGGTTCCTGCCTCTACCACCCTTTCAGGCAGTGAGTTCCAAATTCCAACCACCCTCTGGGTGAAAAAGTTTTTCCTCAAATCCCCTCTAAACCTCCTGCCCCTTACCTTGAAATTATGCCCCCTGGTTATTGACCCCTCTACTAAGGGGAAAAGTTTCTTTCTATCTACCCTATCTATGCCCCTCATAATTTTGTACACCTCAATCAGGTCCCCCCTCAGCCTTCTCTGCTCTGAGGAAAACAACCCCAGCCTGTCCAGTCTCTCTTCATAGCTGAAGCGCTCCAGCCCAGGTAACATCCTGGTGAATCTCCTCTGCACCCTCTCCAATGCAATCACATCCTTCCGATAGTGTGGCGACCAGAACTGCACATAGTATTCCAGCTGTGGCCTAACTAGCGTTTTGTACAGCTCCATCATAACCTCCCTTCTCTTATATTCTATGCCTCGGCTAATGAAGGCAAGTATCCCATATGCCTTTTTAACTACTTATCTACCTGTCCTGCTGCCTTCAGGGATCTATGTACATGCACACCAACGTCCCTTTGATCCTCTGTCCTTCCTAGGGTCTGACCATTCATTATGTATTCCCTTGCTTTGTTAGTCCTCCCAAAATGCATCACCTCACACTTTTCAGGGTTAAATTTCATTTGCCACTGTTCTGCCCACCTAACCAACCCGTCTATATCGTCCTGTAGCCTGAGGCTTCCCTCCTCACTATTTACCACTCCACCAATTTTCGTGTCATCTGCGAACTTACTGATCATACCTCCTACATTCATATCTAAATCATTAATGTACACTACAAACAGCAAAGGACCCAGCGCCGATCCCTGTGGTACACCACTGGACACAGGCTTCCAGATACAAAAACAACCTTCGACCATCACCCTCTGCCTCCTGCCACTAAGCCAATTTTGGATCCAATGTGCCAAATTGCCCTGGATCCCACGGGTTCTTACCTTCTTAAACAGTCTCCCATGTGGGACTTTGTCAAAAGCCTTACTGAAGTCCATGTAGACTACATCAACTGCACCACCCTCATCCACACACCTAGTCACCCCCTCGAAAAATTCAATCAAATTGGTTAGACATGATCTCCCCCTGACAAAGCCATGCTGACTATCCTTGATTAATCTTTGCCTCTCCAAGAGGAGACTAATTCTGTCCCTCAGAATTTTTTCCAATAATTTCCCTACCACTGATGTTAGGCTCACTGGCCTGTAATTCCCTGGTTTATCCCTACTACCCTTCTTGAATAATGGTACTATGTTAGCTGTTCTCCAGTCCTCTGGCACCTCCCCTGTGGCCAGAGAGGTTCTGAAAATTTGTGTCAGAGCCCCTGCAATCTCCTCCCTTGCCTCACACAGCAGCCTGGGATACATCTCATCTGGGCCTGGGGATTTATCCACTTTTAAGCCCACTAAAACCGCTAGTACCTCCTCCCGCTCAATACTAATTTGTTCAGGTATATCACAATCCCCCTGCCTGATTTCTATGCCTACATCGTCCTTCTCCATAGTGAACCCAGATGCAAAATATTCATTTAAAACCTCACCTACATCTTCAGGCTCTACACACAGATTGCCACTTTGGTCCCTAATGGACCCTACTCTTTCCCTGGTTATCCTCTTGCCCTTAATATACTTACAAAACACCTTGGGATTTTCCTTTATTTTGCTCGCCAGTGTTTTTTATGCCCTCTCTTCGCTCTCCTAATTTCTTTTTTAAGTACCCCCCTGCACTTTCTATACTCCTCTAGGGCTTCCACAGTTTTTAGTCCTTTGTATCTGCCAAGAGCCTCCCTTTTTTTCCTAATCCATTCTCGTATATCTCTTGACATCCAGGTTTCCCTGGGCTTGTTGGTCCCACCCTTGACCTTTACGGGAACATGTTGGCGTTGTACTCTCTCTATTTCCTTTCTGAAAGACTCCCACTGCTCTGATGTGGATTTTCCTACAAGTAGCTGATCCCCGTCCACTTTGGCCAGATCCTGCCTTATCATATTAAAATCGGCCTTCCCCCAATTTAGAACCTTTATTTCCGGTCCATCCTTGTCCTTTTCCATGACTACCTTAAATCTCACCGAATTATGGTCACTGTCACCAAAATGCTCTCCTACCGACACTTCTACTACTTGCCCGGCTACATTCCCTAGAATTAGGTCCAGTACCGCCCCCTCTCTTGTAGGACTTTCTACATGCTGACTCAAAAAGCTCTCCTGGATGTACTTTAAGAATTCCGCACCCTCTAAGCCTTTCGCACTCTGACTATCCCAGTTAATATTGGGGAAGTTGAAATCCCCTACTATTATTACCTTATTATTTCTACACTTCTCTGAGATTTGCCTACATATCTGTTCCTCTATCTCCCCCTGACTGTTTGGGGGCCTATAGTACACTCTCAGCAAAGTGCTTGCCCCCTTTTTGTTTTTAAGTTCTACCCATATGGCCTCATTAGAGGAACCTGCTAAGATATCATCCCTCCTTACAGCAGTAATTGACTCCTTGATTAATATTGCGACACCCCCCTCCTCTTTTACACCCCCCTCTGTCTCGCCTGAAGATTCTATACCCCAGAATATTGAGCTGCCAGTCCTGCCCCTCCCTCAACCATGTCTCTGTGAGAGCAACAATATCACACTCCCATGTGTTCATCAACACCTTCAATTCATCTGCCTTACTCGCAAGACTCCTTGCATTCAAATAATGCCATCCATCTTGCCATACTCCTTTGTGCTGTTACATATTTGCTCTGCCTTCCAGGCTGACTTGTTTTTTCCTCTATATTTGGCTGTGCATCGCCCCCTACTATAGCTCCACTCCGTATCCCATCCCCCTGCCAAGTTAGTTTAAACCCCCCCCAACAGCACTAGCAAACCTCCCCGCAAGGATGTTGGTCCCGTTCCGGTTCAGGTACAACCCGTCCGACTTGTACAGGTCCCACCTTCCCCAGAAGCAGACCCAGTGATCCAGGAAACTAAAGCCCTCCCTCCTGCACCAACTCTTTAGCCACGCATTCATCTGCTCTATCCTCCTATTCCTATACTCACTAGCACGTGGCACCGGGAGTAATCCAGAGATTACAACCTCTGAGTGTTACCATTTGATCATGCACCACGACACGCTCATTCTGATTGGGTTAACAAGTAGCCAATCACATGACTCTGCAGCTGTGTCCTGATTGGCTTGTGACGGCATTGCATCATGCAGGTTGATCATTATATTTGCACTCATTGTGAACCACAGCCAAGGTCAGCCAACGTAAAAGGGCTACTAGACCATCCTTTTAACTTGTAATCAATTACACAACTTGGATATTCTCAAAACTCTCTTCTATAATTCATAATTTTTGAGAGCCTCTAAAGAGTGTTGGCACCAACCTAACATTTTCCTTATGTAACTGGGTTGAAACTGGGCTTGAAGTCAGATGTAAAAAGGTTATTCCCTCCTGAAGCTCAGGCTCAGGAGTGGAGAAGGGGAGAGTTCATTCGGAATTGAGGCGGGGGAGTCGCACCATGGTTCCTCCCCATTTAAATTTACACCAGCCCACAGAATGAATCCCAGTTTTGTGCATTTCAAGCACATTATTTGTGTGAAAAGGTTACTCTGAGGCTTCAAATTCCCCCTCCTCATGCCCAAAAAATAGGTCCAATGGACAATGATGCAGCAGCCATCGAAATCAACAAAAATGGAGCGGGGGTGGGGGTGGGGGAGTGTGTAAAAGAAGATGGTGACAGATGCTTGTCACCTGCCACTCTCCTGTATGTGGATGATAACGCGGACTGTTATGGCAATGGGCTAATATGCACCATATACCCCTAATTCTTATTTACTATTCAGTTCATAACTAGGCCTTCTGGTTTTTGAGCTTATTATTCCTGAATTTGGGTCAGAAAAATCAGGTGAAATCAGTTGCAAACAAATATATATTTCACTAGTCAAAAATAATGCAGCATATTGATTAGATAGAAAAAAACTTTGGGTTTAATCAACATAACAAGTTTGGAAGGAACAAATAAAATACTTTAAATAAACGCTTATGTTGTCTTCATGAAGCATAATCTATAAGAAGCTGACATGTATCATTATGCATCCTCAACACCCTTCCACATAGACTTTTGTTTGGCTATCTCCACGCGATGTAATCGAAGACTGTGAGCTCTAGGTCATTGCTGCCAGTGGAGAGAAGGTGAAGTCCTCCCTGCACCAAACAGGGCCGCGCAGTCCAATCGCAATCTTCCAGTATTGAAGTTCTTAGGTCTTGTAGGGCTTAACCTTCATTTTGGAATGTATATTACGGGAAGAAATTGTCACTTTTAATTGGGTTTAACCCTAAAGTCAGTAAGATGAATTTGTCTTTGGGAGTGGGGTGGGGTTGGGCAGGGGGGAGAGTGAGGGGAGGGTGGGGAGAGTTATATCATTTGAATATGCGCAATTGCTCATTTTGAACTTTTGTAATTAAGGGAAAATATTTCTGTAGGAATGTGCTCTTCAGCACCAAGCACTTACTCCTGTATGTTGTCCACTGTGGTGGGGTTCAAGACACTTGGAGGTCATTTTAACTTTCGACTTTAGTTAGTGTAAAACGGGCGATATCAGCTGGGCTGCGCATTAAACATCTCTCCACATTTACATCAATGGAAACAAAAATCGGGAGCGCTGTTTAATGGGTGGGAGCCATTTTACGTCTTGACTACAATTTGGAATGGAGAGCACCGGAAGGGTGTTCCGACCTGATTTTCACCTCTCAGGCCTCACTACGACATAGTGGGCAAGCACCAGCTGCACGCGGCAGTGCACTATTGGAAGAGGCCGATGGGCGCTACTGGGGCCTGAAAGGTGGTAGTAACATTAAACGGGCAGGTACAGTAGAAGCCCCGTGAGAGAAATGGATCGTTTTCTGCAGAAGGTTTAATGGAAGCATGAATTATTGCACTGTTCCTTAAGATTAAAAGTGTAGATATCCACTTTTGTCAGCCAGAAGCTGAAGTTTTGCCTCTCTCTGTTCCTCTCGACTATTTTAATCTGCCTTACCCTGTGATTGTGTCTGTGCTGCTCGACCAGGCTGGGATGGTGGCAGCACCCCAAACAGAAGCCTGGGCATCCTTGGAAAGAGTGTGCAAGAGGGAAGCACCGTGGTGACGAGTTGACAAAGATAGGTTTCTAGGGAGTCATTTTAACCTAACCCACACAGCGGGAAACTGACGGGATCAGATCAGCCGTCCGTTTTACACTGAGTCTGATTTTACTTTCTATTGATATTGATTAAAATGACCCACTCCCTTCAGTGTTAAATCTTGTATGGTTACAGGGAGGGAGGTTTCTTGCCCTGTGGTAGGAAATAGCTGATTGTGGTTCAGAAGAGGGCCAGGCAAATTCATTCAGCAGCTGTCAAGGGGGCTTGTGGTTATTGCTGCTTTGTTCATATCATTATAGTTTATTGAAACAGATCAGGACCTGGTAATTTATGTTTGGACTTGCCTCTACCATTTTACAGAGAGGGTCAAAGCTGAAGCATGTTGATCGGGGTACCTATAAATATATTATAATGGAACATTTATCTCTGCACTAATGCTCCTCTATAAGAAAAATACACAGGGCACAGATACACTCCAATTTGATTTCTTCCAGCCATTAAAGAATTTGGTCATACCATCAGTTAACCCACCTCATCTTAGCGACTGCACTTTCAGATTTCTAATACCTAATGGATGCAGCAATCGCACTATGACAAGTGGTTTAAGCGTCGATGCTGAAGTAAATGTTAGCCTTTGATTTCTGTTCTTGTAGTGCTCCACTCGGCCAGATGTGGAACCACACCAGGCAGGAATGGAGATACTATGGAAGGACTCTTCAATCCTTGGAGACTGGAAAAGTTTTTTCAGCTCCCAAACTACACAGAAACCTGTCTTCCATGTAACATCTGGAATAAGAATAGTGTGTAAACTTCTAACGATAGATCACATGAAGTAATATTAGAGAAATGAACAGACTCCAACAATAACTTGTAGCAAAAATTTGTAAACTTGATTGGGTTTGATGGCAAAATGTGACTTCAGTCCTCACAGGGTTTGTTCTTTGACCGCTTGAATTATTTGAGTTTAGAGCACAGGACCATGTTCGCTGTATTTTACCTGGAAGAGATTTTCTCCACGAAAAAATTCCAACAAATGATAAAAATATTCAAGTATTATCCTGCAATTGCTTTCCTAAATGACAGAACTAATGTCCATATGAGTCAGATATGTAAAACTAAATGGGGGTGAAATTGGTCTTGGCCGATAACACAAACTGGCCACTAGCGAATCGGCCGCCCTTTCATTGAAGTCAATAGAAAAGCAAATGAGGCAGGTGTAAAACAGGCGGCCATTTTGCGCTTCTGCCCGAGACCAGTTTCACCCCCAAAAATGTCAAAAATTCGACATGAAAGCAATTTACATTTTTGTAGAATGACGAGCATTCTTCAGTATTTGCACTATTTTCTCTGGCACTCCGTAGGAGGTGAACGTCACTGTATAAATGCACCATTTTGTTTACTTCCTCCAATAGTAGTGAAGGAATTTTGGGTGTACTTACACCAGATGTTACAACAATTTCCTACTGCACTTTCAGTGAAATTCCTATTGTAATCATGTGTTTATGTTCAGGGCCATTCTTGATTTGTCAGCTTTTGGGGCTGTCAGCTTTTCCACATTTTCCATTTTGTTGGCAGATATGTCAGTGAACCTACAATTAACACAATGGAATTCAATGGAATTCAAGAAACAATGTAAATGAAACAAAAACAAGTCTACTCCTCATAATTCAAAGTTGGTTTTTACCCAATAATTTGCATTAAGAAATGTAAATTAAGCAACGTGGGAAATTTGTGCCAAAAATATTGAATTATCAGTTAATTTGAATTAAGTAACTTAGATTTAAGAGAAGGAACCGATGCACTCTACAAATGGAATAATAAATTCAGCCTTTCACAATCCACAGGTTTTTAAAGTGCCAAGCTTGGCCTCACCTAAACACGACAGCTTGGCTATTCTTGTGTTCTATCTTCATCCCAAGTGGCATCCTGCACTATCGGCCTCGGCTCTTCACCTTGGTCTCAAAGTATTTTTTAAAAGAAAATTCCACAACTATTTCTGGGCAATATTTTAATAATAAAAATGGTCTGAGGGCAATAAAAAATACAAGGGGGGAGAAATTCCCTACGTGAGCGCCACCCGTTAGCGCGGCGTTACGTGAAGAAAGTGGCGGCGGCCACTCTTCCACCAGCTGGTGGCGGGTCCCGCGGCGTCCACCATTTTCGATGTCCCGGTAGCGCTAGCGTTCAGAGGTAGCGGCATGAAAAAAAATGGCGGTGCAGTGCCGTCAGTACGCGTGCAATGCCGACTTAACGTCACCACTGCGAATTTCGACCCGAGCACTGAGTTCAGCGTTGGGTCCTAAGCACGCCAGGTAAACCTAGCATGCAAGCAGACTGACAGAGGCGCTGTCAGCACCTCTTAAACGGACACACACATCTTTCAGGTAAGTTTGCATTGAAACTTTTGGACTGTTTTTTTTTGATTTTATTGAAGTAGTGGGTTGCTGCAATAGATGTTAAAAGTTTTTTAACTGTAGGGAGTGCTGCTGGATGCTTGCAAGGCCTCGGTCCAAGAAGACAAAAAGTGCTGAATATTCAGCAGGTCCAGCAACATCCGTGGCGAGAGAAACAGAGTTCACGTCTCAGGTCAAGATGCTGCCTGACCAGCCGAGGCGGAGGAAGCAGAAGAAGAGGAAGCCAAAGAGGAGGAAGCAGAAGGAAGAATGCAACCCAGACAGATCCTTTCTGCCGGGATATCTGGGATGGAATCATCTGCCTGCGGTCCCAGTGACCACAATCCCAATTCCCCTTTCAGGATTAGTCCCACACCTTACTTTCCCTCTGTTACTGACCATCACAGCAGCCTCGTGGCCACAATGCTGAAATAAAAACCATCACAAAGCAAACTTTCCAATGCAACTTTATACATCTATCCATCCAATATGACATCAAGAAATCAACTCATCACCCTTATGCATTCCCTTAGTGACTGATTTGTGTGTGCTTTTGCCTATCCTACTGATGTCATGCAGTGCTACCCCAGTGGATGCAGCATGGCTGGTGGAAGGCTGCTGACTTTCAGTGGAGGACATTGTAAATGGTCTTGTTGGTTGACCTTGAGGAGCTGGTGGCTGGGAGTGTCAAATCAATCTTCTTCTTCTTCTTGTTCACTCTCCTCTCCCTCTTCTTGGCCAACCACTGGCTGGGCAGGCTGCATTTTTTGGGTGTGTGAAATGAGGAAGGCACAAGGGTGGAGTTGTGGTGAGGGGAGGGCAGGAAAACAAAAGGTGCATGTGAGAATCATAGAATCATAGAATGGTTACAGCACAGAAGGAGGCCATTCAGCCTGTCGAGCCTGTGCCGGCTCTCTGCAAGAGCACTTCTGCTAGTCCCACTCCTTCACCCTTTCCCCATAGCCCTGCAAATTTTTTTCCTTCAGATACTTATCCAATTCCCTTTTGAAAGCCACGATTGAATCTGCCTCCACCACCCTCTCGGGCCGTGCATTCCAGATCATAACCACTCGCTGCGTAAAAAAGTTTTTCCTCATGTCGCCTTTGGTTCTTCTGCCAATCACCTTAAATCTGTGTCCTCTGGTTCTCGACCCTTCCACCAATGGGAACAGTTTCTCTCTTTCTACTCTGTCTAGACCCCTCATGATTTTGAACACTTCTATCAAATCTCCTCTCAACCTTCTCTGCTCTAAGGAGAACAACCCCAGCTTCTCCAGTCTATCCACATAACTCCAGTCGATCCTCATCCCTGGAACCATTCTTGTAAATCTTTTCTGCACCCTCTCTAAACCTTCACATCCTTCCTAAAGTGCGGTGCCCAGAATTGGACACAATACTCCAGTTGAGGTTGGACCAGTGTTTTATAAAGGTTCATCATAACCTCCTTGCTTTTGTACTCTATACCTCTATTTATGAAGCCCAGGATACCGTATGCGTTTTTAACAGCTTTCTCAACCTGCCCAGCCACCTTCAACGATTTGTGCACATACACCCCCAGGTCTCTCTGTTCATGCGCCCCCTTTAGAATTGTACCCTTTAGTTTATATTGCCTCTCCTTGTTCTTCCTACCAAAATGTATCACTTCACACTTTTCTGCGTTAAATTTCATCTGCCACGTGTCTGCCCATTCCACCAGCCTGTCTGTGCCCTCTTGAAGTCTATCACTATCCTCCTCACTGTTCACTATACTTCCAAGTTTTGTGTCATTTGCAAATTTTGAAATTGTGCCCTGTCCACTCAAGTCTAAGTCATTAATAAGTCATTAATATATATCAAGAAAAGCAGTGGTCCTAGTACCGACCCCTGGGGAACACCACTGTATACCTTACTCCAGTCCGAAAAATAACCATTCACCACTACTCTCTGTTTCCTGTCACTTAGCCAATTTCGTATTCATGCTGCCACTGTCCCTTTTATTCCATGGGCTTCAACTTTGCTGGCAAGACTATTATGTGGCACTTTATCAAACGCTTTTTGGAAATCCATGTACACCACATCAACCGCATTGCCCTCATCAACCCTCTCTGTTACCTCGTCAAAAAACTCAACAAGGAAGGAGGATAATGTATGAGGATACCAGCATCTTGTATCCTTTCAGCCCCAACGCTGGCCAAGGGCTCAGCCATGCCCCTGCCAAGAATGGCCTGCACTGTCTCCTCCTAGGGAGTGAGGTGAGGCTAGGAATGGGAGATGTGCCTCGTGATTGGTGGAGATTGTTGGTAGGTGAGTGATTGTGTGGTAGGGAGTCGTGCATTGAGCAGTGTGTGAGGCTAGTGGTGCAGTTGGTAGGAGACAGCTCTTGAAGAAGCATTCACTGACCTTGACCACTGGTCTGAGGTCATGAAGCTTCTTTGGGCACTGGAGCTAGGTGGTGAGGGTGACACTGCTGGCAGTAACAGCCTCGGTGATGTGGTCCCACATCGTTCTTTCTGGAGGGCCTCCTGGCCCCTGTGGGTAGAGGAACCCTCTTGCAGTGTTGATTCCCTGCACAAAGCTGGAGTGCTGCGTGCGAGACCCTGGCGGCCCCTTCCCTGGCTTGCTGAGCCATTTTTGTTGGTGCTGAAGCACTTTTCCCATTTCAGCTTTAACTGCTGAAGAATCCCATTTGGGACCTCTATTTAATGGTAATTTTTTTATGGAAAGGCAGTAAGAGCTGAAAGCTGTGTTTTTTTTACTGCATTGTAATTTTTATTAGTTCTGAAAGCATTGCCCCTTTAATTGCCCACAATGCCTTGCGATCTCCACCGCCTCGCTCCCACAGGCTGTTCAAAGCTGCAACACCGACTGTGGACGGGAACTTCGGGACAGAGGCCTCCATTAATGCAACCAGGAGGGCGTTGCATGGTAAGTTAGTGCTGCGTTCAACATTGTCAACACCCAGCGTGAATTTTTCACTGGTAGCGCTGCGGCCATTTTCAGCGGCCATTAACTCGAGTTGCTGGTGACACCGGCAATTTTGTTGCCGCGCACAAATTTTTCCCCCAGGGAGTGGTGTCCCTATATTGGGGGTTGGCTATAGGGAGTATTTTCAAGATATTAAGGGGAACAGAGAGGGTAGATAGAGAGAAACTATTTCTACTGGTTGGGGATTCTAGGACTAGAGGGCATAGTCTAAAAATTAGAGCCAGACCTCTCAGGAGTGAAATTAGGAAACACTTCTACACACAAAGGGTGGTAGAAGTTTGGAACTCTCTTCCGCAAATGGCAACTGATGCTAGATCAATTGTTAAATTTAAATCTGAGATTGATAAGCTTTTTGTTAACCAAAGGTATTAAGGGATATGGGTCAAAGGCGGGTATATGGAGTTAGATCGCAGATCAGCCATGATCTCATTGAATGGCGCAACAAGCTTGAGGGGCTCAGTGGCCTACTCCTGTTCCTATGCTCCCTCTGTTGGTGGTTGGCTACATGTAGTAGTGTCTGTATGTTGGTGGTTGGCTATAGGGAGTGGTGCCTGAATTTTGGAGCTTGGCTACAAACGCCCTTACAGCAGATGACTAAGCTGTGCAACTTTGTCCTGCAGAAGTCATCTTGACATGTTGTAAGTCGAGGGAGCAGATTCGCAGTGACAGACATGTGCCTAACTGTAGCCCATCCTGGGTGGCAGTAAATGACTGTGCATTGTGCAGATAGGTTGTGTTACAGTATTTGTATGTGTCAAGGTGTGAAAGCAGTTGGGAGATGGCATAAATGATCTCACCTAGGAAGATTGTGCAAGATCAGACTTTGCCGTGATCTGCGAGTGTTTTGGTCATTGGATTCTGGACCCATTTAAGAGCAATGCGACCGGAAATACCGTGAAAGATCTCAGTCCTTGTTTAGAGGCCAGGAATTTCTGCATTGCAAGCTGAAACTTTCTAATGGCCCATTCCCTTAAAAACTAATGGGGATAATTGTGTAATTGAAATTAAAATACAAAATAAAAAGTAAAAAATTTCAACGTGTGAGCCGTTCACCCAAAACCTCAAAAATACAATCTGCAAACACCTCGGAGCTACAAGAAGTTGAATCTGTGGGAGGTAGAAAGCTTCAAAATGATTTACTCTGGTTAGACATCTCTAATGCTAAAAGAAATCTAAGCTAACACTGGGGGTGTAACTATGGAGCACCTGATCAACAAAAGTGTAATCCCAAACTGTCTTACTGTTGGTTTAAGTTGTGCTTGCTGGAAAACTGCTGAAAAGAGTCAGGGAGAAACAAAATGGAAGCATGTCCATATATGGGTTAAATGGGATACAGTGTCACTGATTGGCTGAGGGAGATGCCGCCATGGTCATGTGGATGCCGCATGGAGTTGGGGGTAGATAAAGAACTGCCGCAAGGGGAATGGGCAGAGCATGTTGGGGTCAGAACAAAGGAACAGACGGCTTCAATGCATGGTCGCCTGCTCTCCAAGGGATTGGGGTAAAATCCATCTTTTGTATTTACTGCCTTGTTACTGTGTGTAGCTAGTTGTACTTGATCATTAAAATTACTGATTGCCACTGTATTGGTTGTCTTGTCGAACTGATCTACAAAAGAAGGAGGACAATTTGGAAATGAGGTAAAGAGAAAAAAATGGCCAATACAAATCCTGCAGGGACAAAGGAGAAAGGCTCACTGGGGGATGAATATAAGAAAATACAGAAACACATTAAAAGGGTGATCAGAGGGTCAAAGCGAGACCTAGAAGAAAGCATAGCCACTGCAGCTAAGCATAACAGTGAAAAGTTCTTTCAGTATTACAACAATAAGAGTGCAATAAGAAGAGAGGTGAAAACCATAAAAGATGCAAACAGACTTGAGACAGGATAAGCACAAACTAGTAAATATCCCATATGAGGACTTCCTCTGAGTATTGAGAAGAGAAGATATGAGCAACATGCCCTCTCCAAACAAGATATCCGAAGTAAAATCAATTACTTCATCATCTATGAAATGGAAGTTCTAGACAGGCTAAATGGGTTCCAAACCAATAAATCCCAGGAATGGATGGTATTTATTCCAGAGTGCTGAGAGAGACTATGGAGGGGATTTGTCAAGCACCGCCACTCATTATTAGGGAGTCATTGGACACTGGTGAGGTATCAGTAGATTGGAAACAGGATAATATGGTGCCCCTATTCACAAAGGGGTGACAAAACTGACACAGGAAGTTATAGACTCATTAGTTTTACTCCCATTCCAGGTAAAATAATGGAATTGATTATCTGGTGTGAGCTCGAGGATTATCTGTACAACAATAAGCTAGGAAACATCAGTCAGCATGGATTCAGAAAGGGAAGTTCCTGCCTGACCAACCTCCTTGACTTTTTTGAGAAAATAACAACCCAAGTGGACTGTAGGAAGCCCTAAGACGTGGTGTACCTCGACATCCAAAAGGCTTTTGATAAGGTTCTATATGAAAGGCTATTATTAAACTAAAAGTTGTGGGAATTCAGGTTAAACTTTGGGAACGGATAAGAAAGAAGAAAGAAAGCACACAGAACTTGCATTTATTTAGCGCCTTTCACAACCTCAACAATTATGTCAGAGTGGAGAAAAGTACTGAGTGGGGTGCCTCAGTCATGCGACCACCACTATTTATAATTTACATAAATGACCTGGATTCAGAAACTCGATGCAAAATGGTCAAATTTGCAGATTATACCAAACTAGGAAGGGCAGTGTAATTGGTGCAAATTACAGAATGAGTTGAACAAAATATATAAGTGGGCAGAACATTGGCAGATGAAATTGAATGCAGACAAGTGTAAAGTGCTACACATAGGAAGGAAAAATAGATGACCCGTGTACTCCATAAATAGTGTTTAAATAGGTAAAGATGAAGCTGAAAGAGACCTAGGAGTCGTGGGAGACTCAACGCTAAATGTGTCCCACCGATGCAGAGCGGCAATCGATAAAGCCAATGGAATTACATAGGATATACGGCACAGAAACAGGCCATTCGGCCCAACCAGTCCATGCCGGTGTTTATGCTCCACTCGAGCCTCCTCCCATCCTTCCTCATCTAACTCTATCAGCATAGCCTTCTATTCCCTTCTCCCTCATATGTTTGTCTAGCTTCCCCTTAAATGCATATTTACTATTCGTCTCAACTACTCCCTGTGGTAGCGAGTTCCAGATTCTCACCACTCTCTGGGTAAAGAATTTTCTTCTAAATTTCCTATTTGATTTCTTGGTGACTATCTTATATTGATGGCCTCTAGTTGTGTTCTTCCCCACAAGTGGAAACACTCTCTCTGCATGTTGAACTACATCGTCAAAACAGTAGACTAAAAGTCAGAGGAGGAAATGATCAAACTGTATCGTGCCCCGATCAGACTGCACCTTGAATACTGTGTCCAATTCTGGTCGCCAAGAAGCAAAACATTCGAACATTGAAGAGACTCGAGGCTGATCGCCAGTGTCAGGGCTCTTTGTTATGAGGAAAGACTGGAGAGACTTGGGCTTTTCCATCTGGAAAGGAAGCTTGAGTGGTGATCTTATCAAGGTATACAAGATCGTTAAGGCTATATCTCCTTATGTGGCTCGGTGTCAAATTTTGTTTGATAACGCTCCTGTGAAGCACCTTGGGACATTTTACTACGTTAAAGGCGCTATATAAATGCAAGTTGTTGTATAGAAAAAGTTAACCCGGAATGTTACTTTAAATTAAGCTGCTGGAGTAGAACTAGGGGACAAAGATTCAAACTAGTAAAAGGTCATTTTAGGACTGATATCAGGAAATTCTTCCTCACACAAAGAGAGATCAACATGTGGAATAAGCTTCCAGCTAGCGCAATGGGGACAAAAAACCCTGGAATCATTTGAGAAACAATTAGATGCCACAACTGGGGGATGTTAGACACCATCTGTCTGGGTGAATTGAGATGGGCTGAATGGCCTTCCTCATCCGTAATTATCTTGTGATCTCGTGACATGAAGGCCAGGCCATGGAAACCTGAAGCTCTCCCAGTGCAATGTCACACACAGGCAGAAAGCACTGAGGCTGATGGTGGGTCTTCATTTTTCATGTTGAGTTTCAGTTATTTAAACAGAACTATGCACCTGACAGTGGGAGGGGTTGCTGCATACAATGTATTTTTAAACCCACCAACCAACACACTTGAACAATCACATGAAGTAAAACAAGTATTTTACGAGTAAGATGTTTCTTCAACTGCACCACATCCCACAAACATATTGCAGGAAGCACAATAAATGTGAAGACTAAATTCTAGTCTTACGCCGTCCGTGAGTGGATACTTATCTTGAGTTGGTGAAAAAGCTTGGAACGAAGTTCCATTTGTCAAGCACAGCCGTTCATACATCATTGAAATGGTGACCTCTAGTGGTGACATTACGAGCCTTCAGTTCAAACCAGGCATTAGAAATAACCCACTGACCCACGACGACACCTACACTAATTGCAAAGGAAACACTTTTTAAATTGGATCAAACCAACTTTGCCAGACTCACGGAGCTTATTAATGCTGACAGTCCTTCCTCCCATTGCACAATGGCACATCCCAGCTAGTTTCACAGCACTGCACGGTGCACAAGCAAAGGAAGATTGACAGCGAGATCTTGAATGTGCCTCTTCCAGTGAGAAATGGGAATCCATTCGAGAGGGCAGAGCATAAAGTCTCAACCTGTAATTAATTAAACGGAGGCAGATATAAGCTCGACCTGCACAATACAGAATAAGGAGAGTATTAGCTGGTTCCAAGTAGATATAGAAAAGCTAAGTGAATGGGCTCATAAAAGACGAATGTCTTTTAGCCTGGAGATGTGCTGTGTTGTGCACGTGGGGCCTAGTGACTCGAGGCATGTGCCCACTAAAGGTAACAGACGAGGAAAGGGGCTGGGGTGGTGGTCACAATCGAAAAATGAGTATCCGGTTGAACTGCAGGGCAGTAAGAAGATCACCAAGCACGCAATCAAACTCGAGGTAACCCATGCGCCTCTCAGCCCCTGAATAGCCAATCAGAGATATGTCTTACAAAAATCGGGGCGGATTGACAACTGATCCAAATTTGTCCATCAGCTCAGCTCTGCAACCTCCTCTTGTAGCCCTACAGCCCTGCTTGGATCACTCTTCCGAGTTAAGTCTGCCGTGCACCCCACCATCAGTGGCTGAGCCTTTGGCGACTACTTTCTGGGTTTCTCTTCCCAAGTCCCTCTGCCTTGCAATGTCCCCCCGCCCCATTTTAAAAGCCTTCTTAAACACTACCTCTGTGAACATACCTTTGGCACCGCCCCTAACTCCCCTGCCCAACGCTGCTTGGGTCCAATCGTGATCTCTAAAGCACCTTGGGACATTCTCGCTACGTTAAAGATTCTGTAGAAACGCAGGTTGATTTGCTTGTCATCACACAGAGAAAACTGATGGCACCTCAGACCTGAAAATGTTTTATCAAAATGAATAGACGTTTCTTTACGAACATTTTTGCTGTTCTCAAAGAATGCTGAGCTCAGCAGCACTTTATTCGCTGCATAGTTTTATTACTCAACTGAGGAAAACACTGAAACATCGGCTGTGTTCTAAATAATTGTTTTTGTTTGCATCCTTGTGCTTGCGCTCAAAATATGGCTTCAAACATTTTCTGAGGTGCCTTGAGACAGCCGGTAAATACAGTACTGACATCTAGTGGCCAGTAAGAAGCACAGCGAGTCTTCTTTACAATAACAGCACACTACCTCAATATATATAACCACAGGAAATGGGGAAAAAAACCAGGAATGTCAAGCAATCAGCTGTAGAAATACTGAGTAAAGCACTGTTATACACCCTCAAGATACCCTTGGTATGTAGGTTGCTGGCACATCTTTCTCAGTGGTCTTACACTGCAGGCAGTTATACGTATTGGTATTTTAAACACTACGTGTAATACAAGATATTGCCACAATATTTACACCATGTCAACAAAATACCTGTAAAATTATCTGGTGAACAAGCTTTCATAATTTGATATAGGATATCATCGAAGAACTTCACTTTCAACTTAATTCATATACTCACTTTTTTCTTTTCTTAATGTTTAAGGTAGATATAGATTACTCAAACCACATTCATCCTCTTCTCCTGCACCTTATCAGCCACCATTCAAAACAGAGATTTAGACTACAGTATTTTTTTAATTGTCCTTTTACACGCCCCAAATAAATCAGCTTTACAGCTGATCACATAGCTGGTTAAAACTTTTATCTCTATGTAGAAGCAAGTGTCTCTGCGTTAGAAGTGACAGAAATTCCAGCACGTATCAGGGTCAACATTGCAATAAACACATTTAAACGCAGGATATCCCATCAAGATTAAATTGACTTGTGCAGCGGGCTGTCAGTGAAATACATGATCCCTTGGCTCGCGATGATTCTCTTTTCTTACACAGTGAAATGTGGAAAATGCTGATACATGAATGTATTTTACCAACACTTCAGTCTCTATTTTAACATGTAGGAAAACCTTCTTCTTCTCTTCTTAGGCAGTCCCTCGGAACCGAGGATGACTTGCTTCCACACTAAAAATGAGTTCTCAGGTGAATGATGAGTCCAATGTGGGACCGACAGTCTCTGTCACAGGTGGGGCAGACGGTGGTTGAAGGGGCAGGTGGGTGGGGTACTTGAGTTGACGTGCGCTCCTTCCGCTGTTTGCGCTTGGCTTCTGCTTGCTCCTGGCGAAGAGACTCGAGGTGTTCAGTGCCTTCCCGGATGCTTCTCCTCCACTTTGAGCGGTCTTGGGCCAGGGATTCCCAGGTGTCGGTGGGGATGTTGCACTTTTTCAAAGAGGCTTTGAGGGTGTCCTTGAAGCATTTCCTCTGCCCACCTGGGGCTCTCTTGCCGTGTCGGAGCTCTGAGTAGAGCGCTTGTTTTGGGAGTCTCGTATCGGGCATGCGGACGATGTGGCCCATCCATCAGAGCTGATCGAGCATGGACAGAGCTTCGATGCTGGGGATGTTGGCCTGAGCGAGTGTAGGGAAATGCTGCAATGTCAAACCGTGTGCTGTTCTGTGAGTTGCTGGCCTCGATTTTAACTCGGGGATGGGATTGGTGCATGCGGTGGGGCGGGGGGGCGGTGCAGGGCGAGCGACATATGCAAGATTGGACTCCCGTCCGAATCCAGCAGGACGGCTTGGCCGACGGGCGGGATCAGGAAGTCGGGCGGTAGGAGGCCGCCATCGGGGTCCTGTGAGAACGATGCCCGGCACAAGGTGAGCCAATCGGGGGGCTCCAGGAGTGGAATCCCCATCAAGGGAGGGTTGGGGGAGGCTGGCACAGGGGAGGCCCAAGATTTCCTCGTGGGGCCCAGAGAACTCCTGCTCCTCCTGGCTCCACAGACTTTGCCTGGCGGGGGAGCCATCCTGTTCCCCCAATCAGGCCTCAGATTAAAATGGCCCGTGTTGCTTATTTAAAGAGGATCCCATGGCTTGGGGTGGGTGTCCTTGCCCTCTGCAATTTAAAATTAAATGCCTTACAACCAATGAACTACTTCTGAAGTGAATTACTGTTTTTCAGGCCAGTGCAGCAGCCAAATTGTGCATGTTTGGAGTTTTGCCTCGAAGGTGAAGATCCTATTATCCAGTGCTTATGTAAGCCTTCACAGTTAGTATTTTCTGTTCCTAGGACTCTGATTTCACAGCACTGGCCAACGCAAATAAGGAAAGGTTGTGATATTGAGTGAAAATGTGCATTCAGAGTGGAGTCTGGTCCCATATGAAAACTCAGTCACCTCACTGGCCATTTTTGGACTAATTTATAGATATTAAATTTGACCCGGTTGCCTCTGTTTCAGCTTTCACCTGGCCTACTGCTGTTTCATTGTGTACCTCTGTGTACATACAGAGGCCTGGTGGAGTATATTTCCCTGTGTATCAGGCAAAATAATAATTCTTTGCGCTAAGCCGTTACAAACCAACAATGCTTTTTTGTCTAACTTTATACACAGAGGGAAATATGTCCCAGAGTGTTTTAACTGGGAAGCTGTGCTCATCGCCAGATTCCCGATCCCATCCGAAGCATTCCTGCCATCATGGTTGTTCTCTATGCTTCAAGTAATTTTATTACAAATATTGATTTGATTTTTGAATAACCTGATATATTGGAAATATACAGCTCCAGTAAGTCTAGTATATGAAACTGGCATCTGATATTTGATTGGCCTAGTTCACATCTAGTTTTCCCTGCCAGTTTAGTCAGAGCTACATTCAATCCCTGATATTCTAGCATATGTCTGCTGATTTGCCTGGAGAGCTGCAGACCTCTTTTAATCGCTGGAGGTTTAAAGGCATCTGTCTCATAGATGGTGTAGTAGGAATGAGTTATTTTCATTCAGTAAGGGGGTGATTTTAACCCTACTCGCTCAGCAGAAACCTGGCGGGTGGGCAGTTAAAATTGCCCTACCTGTCCAAAAGCCGCCACGATCGCAACGTCTGCAATTTTAAACTACCCTCCTGAGCAGGCAGCAAGGACACGCGCCTGGAGCCAACAGGATCCTTCTTTACATATGCATGTTGCGGCCCAATGACATCATTGGGACCCGGTTGCAATTTTAATTCAGGCCTGAGTGGGGAATCCACCTGGAGTTAAAATCGGGGCAGCTGGATCGGAACAAGATCTTCGATTTGTCTCGCCAACATTCAGAGCCAAA
Source organism: Squalus acanthias (assembly GCA_030390025.1). Classification (NCBI taxonomy): domain Eukaryota; kingdom Metazoa; phylum Chordata; class Chondrichthyes; order Squaliformes; family Squalidae; genus Squalus; species Squalus acanthias. The sequence continues at coordinate 66,884,565 of CM059439.1, forward strand.
TTTGAAGCAGAAAGTTAAATTCTCAGATCCACTCTGTGCTAACTAGAAAATGTAAAGTGGAGGGACCCGGTCAGGACCCTCGTCTATCCCTACCCTTAATTAAATGGAAATTCAAACATGCTGGGGTGAGGGTGGGGGCCAGGGGTGGGGGTTAAAAAAAGAAACAAAAATTTATCCCAGTTTCTTTTGGGTCAGGATGGCACATGTTCATCTTTCTTCAATTTCACATTGCTCCTTTCTTTCTTCTGTGCAAACAGAACAATCCACTGGCACATTTCTGCCAGTCCTAGGTGACTAAAAGAAGTGCCCTATCTCGTCCTCAGGATGTCCCAAAGTACCTTACATTTGAAGTGGAGTCACTGTTGTTATGTAGGCAAACAAGGCAGCAAGGTCCCACGAACAGCAAAAGTGACCAGATTATCTGTTTTTGCTGGTGAACTCTGAATGAGGTTAAAAAAAAAGTCCCATAACAGCTATAATTGGAATGGTAATATACATTTACAACCAAATGACTTTACTGCAATAACACACTTAATATTGATGTTTTAGCAGTTAACAAAATTATGCAACATTTACGCCATATAAATGACTTTTGAAGTGAAAGGGTTTGTTAATGTAACAAATTGCTGCTTGAATAAATCTCTCAATGTTGTCACTTGATCAGGATCATCTTGGTTCTGCTCCATCTGCTTTGCACCCATTGCTAACTACTGAATTGCTTGAGATGCATTAAATCTTTGATATTGTAGGTGGGTTCACTGCTCAGAACACTTTGCTCAGGACAAGCTATCAGTTACTAATGAGACAGCCTTCAGCATTCCTCAGAAGTGACACCAACTTCATTTTAGAGGCTGACAGACATGACCTGCTGCAGGGTTCAGACAGAGGTCAACCTCTTATTACATCAACCCTGGTCTGTTAAGAAGACACTTGTGCTCATAAATGCCTGAGACGCTGGGTAAAAGTTGTTGGAATGAGTAAGGAATCCAATCAGGTATCACCTTCACTGTGCGGTGTAAGGTTTGATTCCTTACTATCAAAAACACTGCTTCCTTCTCAAAGTCCCAACATGTAGTGCATCCTAAAACAAACCTCGGCAGGATCAACATTTTTTCTTTGCCAAAATTGCCACAAATTATATAGCAAGGAAAAATTACATTACAAACATTCAAAAAAAAGTAGCGTCTCAGTTTAGAATTCTACATGATGTGTAGTATTTTCCATAATGTTCTTTTGAATTTTTATTTATTCATTGGAGGTGTCGCTGGCAAGGCCTAATTGCCCCTTGAGGAGGTGCTGGTGAGCCACCTTCTTGAATTGCCGTTCTTATTAGCAGTTTGTTACAACTGAGTGGCTTGCTAGGCCATTTCAGAGGGCAATTAAGAGTCAACCACAATTCTGTGGGTCTGGAGTCACATGTAGGCCAGACCAAGTAACAACAGCAGATTTCCTTCCCTAAAGGACATTAGAACCAGATGGGTTTTTACAATAATCCGGTAGTTTCATGGTCACCATTACTGATACTAGCTTCTTATTATTAACTAAATTTAAACTCCCAGCTGCAGTGGTGGGATCTGAACTCATGTCGCTGCATTAAGGCCAAGCCTCTGGATTACTAGTCTAGTCTAGTAATGTAACCACTATGCTACCTGTTATCCAAGGGATTGAAAAGACAGTTAAGTGAAAGGTCCTTTAGGATTCTATACTATAAGTTAGAAAGGTGTGCCCTGTATTGATATATATTTGATTGCCTGAACCATCATGAATGCAATGTTGTTCTTCAACAGAAGGTGCACCCAAGGTTAACTCATCCATTCTTCTTCAGATATGAGGTGTGTGTATTTATCAGTATGGTGTTCACAAGGGGAACTGACATTTTGGAGATAGTGAAAGCAGAAAGGGGCCCTAAGAGTCAAGTGTGGAAGAAACCAGTTGCAATCCAAAGGGGTATCTTTACATTGCTCACTTTTAACCTCACATATCAAGGCTCACCTCAAAAGAGACCCCGCTTTTCACAAGCTATTTCTCTCATGATAAATTCCACTTGCTTAATTTGGGCATTCACTTGCAGGAAAAGTAAGATTCATTTCACTTGAAAATAAAACTGCTGTTAAAAATAGTTTTCTGCTATGTTTTTATATTTAGTTTCTTCACAAGAGATTTTCCAGCATGACATTATATGAGGCAAAATATTTATACACTCCAATTATGGAGCAAACTGTTTCTCTTGGTAACCTATTACAATTACCAACCTTAATTTCACTCAGATATGTTTTGCTCTCATGGGATTTCATGCCCACACTCCATTAGAACATCAAGAAGCATTCAGGTTCAATCAATTTGCCTCCTACTAGTCAGGACAACCCATCATTTACTGTAATTCACCCCGTCACAGTGCATGACATGGAAGGTTAAAAGCTAAGCACTGAATGGAGACCTTTCATGTTTGTCTCTCTATTTAGTGGTTTCCCCTTAAAATCATCATCCAGAGTAGTTACAGTAAAATGAGAAAACATCAACGCAAAGGACCACTTGGGAAAATTTACAAGCAAACATACACTTTTACACTATAATTAGAGAGTTGATTCATCAACCTTTAAGCGTAGTTGCTGTTGAACAGTCTCAACGGTTTGATTTGTTAATTTATTTTATCCTTCATTATTTCCCCTTTTTCTTCTGAAAACAATTGCCAGTAGATCACCTCTTCCAGCTTGGACAGCAAAGCAGGATGGGCAGGGGCATCCATCACTGGGGTGAGCTCGCTGTCTGCTTCCCTCCCCACGATGGAACATCCTGTCATTTTTGTTTAAAATATTTAATTTAATGTAATTTTAACTTATTTTAAATGCATGATGTTTTTAAAAATGTATTTAATGTTTAACTGTTTTTTAAGTAATCCCCATTCATACTTTTGACAGATCTGTGCGCAGAGACCTGTCAAAAGTGTGAAGGGGGATTCCCTTCTTTGATTGGTTCCCCATGGCCCATGTGATCCCGGGGCGCTTGCGAACCGTATGCACCCCTGGGATACCTGGGCCTCTGCACATTTCGTAGAGCAGAGGCCCAGGATCGGAAGTCTCGGGACCTACGGAGCCAGCAGGTAAGTGCGTAGATTTTTTCCGATCGGAGGCATCCGCCCATAGGAAGCCTCCGATCGGAAAATCCGGCCCATTGTCTTTCCGTGGTCATATATCCAACACTATTAACCTTTTGGTGAAAAAAAATTGCCCAACTTTCCTTCTTGCTCAAAGCTTCCTGATCTTTAATGTATGTTTGATAGACATTAAGGCCCTTTACAGTTATTAGTCAGTAAACACCTTCAATTGCCACCCAAATGTAACACGCGTTTTCCAATAAGCAACAGCTTTACATACAATGGCCGGAATTTTGCCGGCGCTCAGAGTGCGGGTTTGGAGGCGGGTCCGCTGTCAAAACCCGCCTCCTTGTCAGTTTCCCAAGTTGCGGAGATGCCGGTGTTGGACTGGGGTGGACAAAAATGAGAAGTCGCACAACACCAGGTTATAGTCCAACAGCTTTATTTGAAATCACGAGCTTTCGGAGCGCTGCTCCTTTACCTGACGAAGGAGCAGCGCTCCGAAAGCTCGTGATTTCAAACAAAACTGTTGGACTATAACCTGGTGTTGTGCGACTTCTCAGTTTCCCAAGTGTCATCCCTGAACAGACCCAACAGAACAAGCGACGGGTCAGCCAATTTAGATACTTAAAAACTTACTAAAAGGTAGTTAAGCACCATTTTCCCATGTACTTACCATTTTACCAGGTTTTCAACGAGTTTCCCAGAGAGCGGCTATCATGTCAGGTAAGTATGTCGTGTTCTCAATAGCTCTCCATTGCTGTGAATAGGTGACAGCTGCAAAAGTGATATAAAACCTACCATTTCACAGCTGTTCACTTCCCAATCTTAGAAGCTGGAGCCTTCATGATCTGGAACCCACTTTTGAGCTGTATGCAGTTTGGAAGAGTTTGGAGTAAACTCTCTATCCACTGTCACCTCCTTGGAGCAAGCTCTCTCACCATTGACAGATCGCTTCTGTCATCTCAACCTCACCTGCCATCTATTCCAGCAACATCGGTGCCCTTGAAAAAATCTCACCTTGGTCCTCAGAATCACACCACGATCAGCCCCAACACCAACATCACCGGGCACACCAGCAGCACCAACAACAACACCAACCTTCTCCATATTCACCTGATGCTGCACAGGACACAGGGCATCAACACCTGAGCACATTGCTGCCTGGTATGCCAACAATGGGGCCACCATGGCCAGATTTACTTCACTTGACGTTATACACCCTGGCTTCCACATGATGCGCCAGGTTGGCACCACCTCACACCAGCACCATAAAGCATCCCTACAATGCCCAAGCCATTCATTTCACACTCATCAGCATTGCAGGGGGTTACCCTTATGTCTCACCATTCACTGCAACTCACTAAGCCACTTCCAAAGATGCACACAAATCTGTCCAAGAACGCAAAGTGTTGAAAATAAAGATTTCAATGTTTGACACCACATTACCAGAAACTTCACATGAACATTGGCTAAACCACCCAAGGGCCTACCCTTGTGTGTTGTTGGTTGGTATGATTGCACTAGGATGCGGGTGAGTGTGAGGGGTGGCTAGTGAGATGGGGAAGTGATAATGTAGATAGAGAGGGATAGGTGGAGGTGCAAGGTAAGTTGGTGTGAGTAAAGATGTGCAGGAGTAGGGTAGGGAAGGCAGAGTGATGGGGATGTGATGAGTGGCACAGCAGGATAAGACTGTGTGGCTTTGCAGTAACGTTTCGTGATCTACTGACATCATTGAAAGGTTTGCGCCACTGCGGCCTGGTTCTCCTGACGACATCCCTGCTTGTGCCCTCCTGTGCAATGTGCAACCAGGCTGTGTTGGTGCCTTGGGGAGGTCTCTTCCGCCCATTGGAAGGGAAGAGGACCTCCCTGCATGCTGTGACTCCCTCCATATGGAGGGAGTCATGGGAGAGCCGGGGTGCAGCCATGCACCTTTGTGCAGTCATTGTCAGTGTTTGCAGCACTTCAATGCTGCAGAACACTGACAGCACAACTGTCAAAATGAATGTGGACATGGCCCCTTTAAGGAAACAGGCTGATGACGCGTCATCAAATGACGTCATCAGACCCGCTTCTTTTAATTGGCTGGGAACCTCGCAGGGCGGGCTTAACAAGCCCAATCAAAGGAAAATTCTTCTCACAGAGCGGGATGGAACCAGGAGCGGGGTCACAACCCGCCACCGGCCTCGGCCGCACTGAGCCCGTCTCGGTAGGAGAAATCACGGCCCAAGAGTGGGAAATGAAGACACCCAGTCAATCCTCAGTGAAGTAATCACTTTAGCACTTTTAACAAGCCAGAAATGAGCCTATTGACATCTACAAGACACCTGGGCAGTAATTCATGTGCTGCCAGGGAAATTGAAGCTTAATGGTTTAGAAACCAAGAATGGTGATTTTTATTGCGCCTGAGATAGTCGTCATCATAGAAACACTATTAAGGAGGGTGGAATTCTTCAGTATTGGATATACCCATCCAATCCATGTTTTAGGAATCTGCCCTCAAAGGAAATAAGACAGCTGAAAACAGTCGGACTTGGTCGGACAACTCTTTAAAAATTTATTCGTTCGTGGGATGTGGGCATTGCTGTCAAGGCCAGCATTTATTGCCCATCCCTAACTGCCCTTGAGAAGGTGGTGGTGAGCCGCCTTCTTGAACCGCTGCAGTCCGTGTGGTGAAGGTACTTCCACAGTGCTGTTAGGGAGGGAGTTCCAGGATTTTGACCCAGCGACGATGAAGGAACGGCGATATACTTCCAACTCAGGATGTTGGGTGACTTGGAGGGGAACTTGGAGGTGGTGGTGTTCCCATGCGCCTGCTGCCCTTGTCCTTCTAGGTGGAAGAGGTCGCGGGTTTGGGAGGTGCTGCCGAAGAAGCCTTGGCGAGTTGCTGCAGTGCATCTTGTAGATGGTACTCACTGCAGCCACGGTACGCCGGTGGTGGAACGCGTGAATGTTTAAGGTGATGAATGGGGTGCCAATCAAGCGGGCTGCTTTGTCCTGGATGGTGTTGAGCTTCTTGAGTGTTATTGGAGCTGCACTCGTCCAGGCAAGTGGACAGTATTCCATCACACTCCTTACTTGTGCCTTGTAGATGGTGGAAAGGCTTTGGGGAAGTCAAAAGGTGCGACACTCACCGCAGAATACCTAGCCTCTGACCTGCTCTTGTTGCTACAGTAGTTATATGGCTGGTCCAGTTAAGTTTCTGGTCAATGGTGACCCCCCAGGATGTTGATGGTGAGGGATTTGGCGATGGTAATACCATTGAATGTCATGGGGAGGTGGTTAGACTCTCGCTTGTTGGAGATAGTCATTGCCTGGCACTTCTGTGGCACGAATGTTACCTGCCACTTATCAGCCCAAGCCTGAACGTCGTCCAGGTCTTGTTGCATGCGGGCATGGACTGCTTCATTATCTGAGGAGTTGAGAATGGCACTAAACACTGTGCAGTCATTAACAAACATCCCCATTTCTGACCTTATGTTGGAGGGAAGGTCATTGATGAAGCAGCTGAAGATGGTTGGGCCTAGGACACTGCCCTGAGAAACTCCTGCAGCGATATCCTGGGGCTGTGATGATTGACCTCCAACCACCACAACTATCTTCCTTTGTGCTAGGAATGACTCCAGCCAGTGGAGAGTTTCTCCCCCCCCCCCCCCCCAAACCTTCCAATTGCCTTCATTTTTACTAGGGTTCCTTGATGCCACACTTGGTCAAATGCTGCCTTCATGTCAAGGGCAGTCACTCTCACCTCACCTCTGGAATTCAGCTCCTTTGTCCATGTTTGGACCAAGGCTGTAATGAGATCTGGAGCCGAGTGGTCTTGGCAGAACCCAAACTGGGCATCAGTGAGCAGGTTATTGGTGAAGAAGTGCCGCTTGATAGCACTGTTAATGACACCTTCCATTACTTTGCTGATGATTGAGAGTAGACTGATGGGGCGGTAATTGGCCGGATTGGATTTGTCCTGCTTTTTGTGGACAGGATATACCTGGGCAGTTTTCCACAATGTTGGATAGATGCCAGTGTTGTAGCTGTACTGGAACAGCTTGGCTAGAGGCGCGGCTAGTTCTGGAGCAACTGAAAAAGATTTAATGATGTCAAGTAAAAGACTGAACCTCCAGACCTTGGTGTACCACCAAAGGTCAGAATAGCTAAAACTTTTCACAGAACCAGAAAAAGGCTGCGGCCCAACCGTTTGGCCTCAGGAATCTGGATTAGATGCTATAGGCAATGCTGGGTTATCTGACGCTGAATACAGTAAGTGTTTTCTCTTCTATGTGATGGCCGCGATTTTGTAAATGGATGCGGCTTGGGAGCAGGTCAGCTGGTTTCCGGGTTCCAGTCCCGCCCCCAACTGCATCCGGCCCACGGACGTGATTTTCCCTTGATTGACCTTGCGGGCTTGCCGGCCAATTAAGAGGAAGCCGGTCAGATGACGTCATTTGATGACGCGTCATCTGCCGGTTTTCTTCACAATTTTTTTTTGACAGCTCATTTCTTAGTGTTCAACAGCATTGAGGTGCTGCAAACACTGACAATCACTGTACAAAGGTGAACTCATGCACCCAGGCTCTCCAATGACTCCCTCCATAGGCTAGAACAGATGGCAGCTGCAGATGAGGTTACAGAAGCGATCTATCACTGGTGAGAGAGGTTCGCCCAATGAGGTGGGACTAGACATCCAATTCAAAACTTGTTACCTACAGAAAAGTGTAAATGCATTAAAAATGATTTTCCCAACATTTTCTTACCTCTGAAACTCACCAGTGCACCATTGGATCCTTCACACCACTTCTGCAGCTGTCACCAATCCAGAAACATTACAGTGGACTCACAACACACCACACTTACCTGGTGTGGTGTCCTGGCATCGGGAAACCCGAGGCAGAAGCAGCAAAATTGAAAAAGACTATCAAGTACCTGTTAACAGGCAGGTAAGTGGCTTTAATCTTCTTCCCGCCGCTAGGTGTTGGGTCCATGTGCAAATCAGGGACCTGACACTTGGGAAAATTGATTGGAAGCGGGTTGACAGCGGGTTTCCTGCGATTTTGACAGCAGTCCCGCCTCCAAACCCACACACTGAGCGCCGGCAAAATTCCGGCTGATGTGTCTACCAAACCTCAATGACTATGAAGCTAGCCTGGAATATAATATTGTAAGATCTTGTATTACTTATAATTGCTGCATTAGTGTACCCACACTGTGTGATAATGTGAAGGAATAAGCCATATAACCTATTTAGAAAAATACAATATCTTCTGAAAGAATTCTGGCCTTATTAAAACATGACAAACTGGGTTTGGAAATTTAGAAACCTAACTATGAAATAGCTATGAAAGAATTCTGGCTATTGAGATATGACAGTTGTTGACCCTGAATAAATAACCTTATTGGGAACAAAACAATGGTTCACCCTGGATAAGGTGTTCTAATTTAAACTTCGTAAAGATGGCACATAAGATAAGGAACATCTGCCCTCGTAAAGATGACATAAAATAAGGAACACCTGCCTTTCACACTGTTCTATATGGTGACCCTAGAACACCTGGAGATGAGACAAGATTCTGTCTAATCTAACAGTAAAAATTGCAGAGGTTGGCAGAAAGATGAATAGGGATAATTAACTTGCATCAGCAGTAAACCTTAAAGGAAATACCACTGGAAAAAGGTATAAATATTGAAGTTTCAAATGGGATATCAGACTCACTTTAATCGGGCAAGGCGATTCTCGACCACAGAGGCGGCTCTGTAGTCTACCACTCTTTGTACCTTGGGGATCAAAGGTATTTGATATTGATGGATATCCTGTAAAGAGAACTTTAAGAACTGTAATACTGTAGCAAAGTTAAGATTTAAAAGTAAGATTCTCTGTTAAAAAGATGGTATTTTTTCTCTTTTTAGAACTGTTAATGTTGCGATTGACTGATTCACCAACTATAAATTGCATGTCGGTTCTTTTAATAAATCTCTATATTTTTAGAATTGTCTCACATAAGTCTTCTGTATCAAAAACTCGCGAACTCAATCTCTGTACACTCTTTAGTGAAGAGTTACATTTCTGGGGGAGTTTTCCGAACCCTCATAATATCTGGGACGTTACAGTCTCACTAAACTTATTAAAAGCGCTATCTGGAGGACGGTAACATTCTTGGGTTGTTCCTTTCCTTTAGGGAGAGATAGCCCGGACCTTTAGACCGAATTAAGCATCTTTAGGATTTGGCTACCTCAAACTTTAGTTGAAAGTGAACGTCTGAGAAATACGCCTGATCCGGGATAGCCCTAAAGGGGCTAGGACTAGTAAATATCACTTCAGTAAAACCTCTATGGTATCCTACTAATATTTTTCTCAATGCACATGAATTAGTCGTGGACTAGTACATCATGAGATTCAGTACAAACATTCACCACTGATATACCAGGCACCAGCGCAAGTACAAAGCCACCTGCACCTCAAAAAGTTATCAACAGTATACAAGCACTTACCAAGCATGTCAAAAAAGCCCCAGCAACAAATTTTCGGATGCTCCACTCAAAGGCAGTGAACCCTCTTTGAAGATTTCATGCCCCACTACTCCACTTCAGGAATGCTACTGATATTTCCATTATTCTTTCACAGCAAGCTGAAAGCCCCCAGTTGAATGAGGCATCTTCCACCAGTGGCGGGTTAGCAGCCACAGAGCAAGAATTAGTGCACGTATGATGGGGGGAAATGAAAAATACACACAACAGGTACATTTAGGAACATAATGAATGGATTTAATTTAGTGCCTTTATCTCCTCTATTATATTCATTCTTGACTATGTGATAATAGAAAGGCAACTTGTCCTATGGCAGGTAATTTATTATGCACAAAGCAGGTACACACAACACACACATTTTGACGTTATTCTAAGAAACTATAAACTTGATTTAAATCACTGCCTTCATCTCCTTGATGACACATAACTTTGACTATGCATAGAGGAAACAATAGGTTCAGATAATCAGAAAGAACGCAAGTGTGCAAACCTAATAATATCAGAGTCAACCTGTCCTATGGCAGCTAAGGTATCCTGCAACTCTTATATACATATCAATGTTTAAATTTTCATCTAAGTGCAATGGGCTAATGTGTGTGACCTGGTATCAGGCAGTTTTGTGTATGAAGTTTCTTATCTTGGCACAGGAAATTCCCTCAAGAGGTGACAATCAAATTATTCCCAACTTCCTGTGACACGACTACCTCAGTGTTTCTGTGGAGGAGACTTTTCTGGATATGAACATATAAAAAGGACAGAAAAAGACCATCTGGTCTCACAATCCTACGCCAGTTAGACATGGCTGCAGCCATGCACACAAGGAACCCACATTTCTAAACATACAGGGGTAGACTTTCCACTTTGGGCGCAATTGGCAATCCGGGTGCAAATTGCACTTGAAATTGTGCTAGAATTCCGAAGTGAAGTCGTGGTTCATGTTTCCACTCAAACTCATTTGCATTTCTCTGAACGTAAAATCTTCCATGAACCAATGCAATCAGACAGCATAGTAGAACATAATTGGTATTTTCCCCTTGCATTAAAAAATACTCTTTGATATATTTACGAGTGGTAACCTGGTGCAGTTTTATTAATACAGCTGAAAATGGGTTTATCACAAAAAATAAGCATTTTTAATCAGTGTCTAGTCCACCACCTGTGAGTAATCCGATTGTAAATAATTGAAAATGACTTAAAAAAACTATACAGTACCATTTACTAGTTTGATTGAAAGCTAATATCAGTAATGGTGACCATGAAACGATTGTTGTAAAAACCCATCTGGTTCACTAATGTCCTTTAGGGAAGGAAATCTGCCGTCCTTACCTGGTCTGGCCCATATGTGACTCCAGACCCACAGCAATGTGGTTAACTCTTAACTGCCCTCTGAAATGGCCTAGCAAGTCACTCATTTGTACCAAACCACTACAAAGAACAACGGTTCAAGAAGGCGGCTCACCACCACCTTCTCAAGGGGCAATTAGGGATGGGCAATAAATGCCGGCCCTGCCAGCGACACCCACATCCTGTGAATGAATAAAAAAAACACCAGTCAGTTTCTTAGCAAATTATTTTTTGTTTAATATTTAAAAGCTTTGAAAAGGTGCCTACTCGTGCCTTTGTGCCTAAAAAACAGTTTAATTAAGAGCCTGCTCGAAGGGTCACAAACGAGTGCAATTAGCGGAAACTTGCAATGGTGATTAGTTTGATCTGGGGGGTTTGGCCAGGTTTGTGGGCGGGGCCAGCTTCCAGCACAATGTTTTTTAAACCAGCGTAAAAGATCGCGGAAACTCGATTTACGCTGGATGTAATTTGCGCTTAAAATTCGGCGATCTTTTACGGTGGTTTGGCCAATTTCGGCAAATTGCGCTGGAAATACCAGCACAACCCCACAGAAACTCTAGGCCAACAATCTCTTGGGAGGGCAACAAGAAGAGTGAAAAAACCTGGGAGCAATTTTGACCAAATCTATGGAAAATGTCTCTCTGACTCCCTAAGGCAATCATGCAAAGATCTAAAAGATCTAAGCTGCAGTAACCCATAAATCCTTCTAATCCCAGCTAACTTGCAATTTACCCTCTGTAACTGGAAATGTCCTCCTCTTTCAGCAACCTGTTCAGCTCCTCTTTGAGGTACTGCAGGAAATTGCTACTCGCCACATGCTTTGGCAATCTGTTCTAGAGGGCACCAAGTCTCTGTGAAAGGAAATACTTCCCAATATCTAACCAAACTCTTTCCTTAAGAATTGTATATGCTTTGCCCCATTTCTACTACCCTTATGTCTCAAATCACCTATGTAGGTGGACAGAACTTAATTCCTTCATCATTTTCAAAACCTTTAATAATATCTCCTCTAAGTCTGCATGCTCTAACTACCCGGCCCAATCAGTGGGTGCGGATCTGCTGAACTCATGTGATGATCCGTTTGAAGCCGCTGTATTTAAGGGGGCCATGTCCACTTTGGCTCTCACTTCCATTTTGCCGCTCCTGAGTGCTGGTGGTTGCAGACATGACAGCCCATAGAACAAAAGCTGCTCCCCGTTTCGACGATGACTCCCTCCATGTTCTTGTGGAGGGAGTAAGAGGACACAAGGAGGTACTGTTCCCTCCTGATGGAAGGAAGAAGCTTCCTCAGCACACCAAGGCAGCCTGGCTGCAAATAGCTGAGAACGTCAGTGCAAGGTCTCTCTTTACACGGACCTGGGTCCAGTATAGGAAGAGGTTCAATGATCACCTGCGTTCAGCAAAAGTGAGTATAACAGCACAATTACCTTCATTCTGCTGTGCCTGTCTTCACATCCCCATCACCCTGCATTGCCAACCCTACTCCTGCACATCCTAACTCACCCTTGCACTGTCACCTATCCCTCTCTCCCTATGTACAGAATCACATCCCCATCTTACTATGCACCCCTCACACTCACTCTCAATGTTATGCAATGAGAACAACTAACAACACACAAGGAGGAAACTTGGTATTGGCACCTCACTCCATCATAGTCTCCCTCTAAACATCTATCCTATACATTCTTTACACTCATTCCATCACTCTCACTAAAACTGCACTTCTGTCCCTCATTGCAGGAAAAGAGAGCCCAAAATAAGAGGGAGTGGGAGAGAACAGGAGGAGGACCACCATCTATGGCGTGGCTCACCCACGCTGAGGAGGCATCTCTGGACATTGTTGGAGGTGCTGAGGAGCTTGAAGTGGGTGACGGAGAGACGGGCTCAGTAGAACAACCTGGTGACAGAATTATTTTCCAACTATCTGATTTGGCATTCATGAGTGACTCATATGGAATCTGATGTTCTTAGAAATTGAATGCTCATCATGTGCAAAATGGGATGTGTCTGCAACCTACATATCACATGTCTAAATCATGTCTTTACTCTCCCACAGGACCATCAAGAGCCCCCCCTCCCTACTGTCAGGAGGAAGAGCAGGAGGACTCCTCAGAGGAACCTCCAGCCTCTGAGAGAGCAGCGACAGCAGAAATGAGCGCACCCTGCACCAGCGCAGAGACGCACACCTCAGTGGATCCAATGCGAGATAGAGTAGTGTTGCCACCTGGTGTCTCACAACTCACGAGTGAGCAAGAGCAGATGGTGGAGACAGGGACAGCAGTGGAGAGTCCTTGTCGGAGGCCGCAGGACGCTCCCAGCTATGCTGAGCTGCATGCAGATGCTGAGCCTCGGGTGCATCCAGAAAGAGAGCGGTGCTGGAGCTTCAGGAGTAAGTGCAGGAGGCTCTGACTGGGTTAGCAACCACGGTGACTGCAGAGAATGGAGGAGTCCATCTCAAATATGAGCCATGCCATGGCGCAGGCACTGGCAAATGTAGGTCCCGCCATGGAAAGGATGGCCGCCTCCATGGAGGACATAAATCGCCAGACTCAGGAGAACATGGTAACACTTCTAAATAGATGGTCAGTTATGGAGGATAGATGGACATCTATTGAGGAGAGAAACCAGGGGGGAAAAATTTGGTTGCTTTGCGCCTCCCGTTAGCACCCTAAGAGGGCGCTAATGGGGCGCAAAGCAACTAGCGCCCGGGCGCGGCGATGTTTGGCCGCTCGTGAAATTGACCAGACATTTTGCGGCGGCGCTAAACACTACCGCCATGATCTCCTGCACCCGCCAAAGGTGTCTAAGCAGGCGCAGCAGGGAAGTGAGCAGGCTGCCTCTACATCTGCTGAAGCCACAGGAGGAGCACCACGTAGAAGCATATGTAAGAGAAAGCTAACACAAATAGTCACAAGGGTAGTCACTTGGGTGTTTTCATATAAATCAATGTTACGTTTGTGTTATTTAATTTTATTGTGTTAAAGTAATGTCATGTGAATGTTTCAATATGTTGCCCAATGTGTGCTCACAATTGGAAGTGGCACAGTGAGGGGTGAGGGTGCCTTTCATTTGTAGCAATGCTGGTGAAAGTGCTAGGAATGCACAGTTCATTGTAGAGATGCTCTATGGTGGAAGTGGGGTCATGTCAACCTTCATGTGCATGTGGCAGCCACATGTCTGTGCTGCCTAAAGTTAGGTGAATCTGCAATGGATTAGGCCATCCCTTGCCTGACGGGCAGTAATGTGCAACCGCCTCCTCCAGGTGTTCCTCATCTGTAACCTCATTCGGTTCTTCCTCCTCCTCCTTCTTCCCCTCCTCTGAAGAGGCTGTGCGCTCTGCGACTTGTTCCTCAGGCTGAGTTAATCCCCACTGCAGTGCGATGTTGTGCAGGGAACAGCTGACCACGATGATTCTGGAGACCCTGGCTGGTGCGTACTGTAGGGCTCCACCAGATCTGTCCAGGCATCTGAAGTGCATTTTGAGAAACCCTATTGTTTGCTCTATGACACTTCTGGTGGAAATGTGGCTCTGATTGTAGTACTTCTCAGACTCGTTTGATGGCCTTCTCATCGGTGTCATTAGTCACGTCTTCAGGGGATAGCCCTTGTCTCCAAGGAGCCAGCCATAAAGTCCGTTTGGTGGATCGAAGAGCTGAGGCACAGTGGACTGGCGCAGGATGCAAGAGTCATGGCAGCTGACAGGGAACTTGGCGCACACATGCATGATGCTCTTCCTATGGTTGCACACCAGCTGCACGTTAAGGGAATGGAAGCCCTTGCGCTTGACAAAGACTCCTGCATTCTGGTGGGGTGCCCTGATGGCCACATGTGTGCAGTCGATGACGCCCTGCACCCATGGGAAGCCAACCAGATTGACAAAGCCGAGCGCCCGCTCAGTAACACTGGCTTCATCAGTGGAAAAGTGGATGTAATTGGCGGACTTGTCAAAGAGTGCATCGGGGAACTGCACGATGCATCTGTGTGCGGCCGATTGGGAGATGCCGCTAATGTCTGCTGCTGATTCCTGGAAGGAGCTGGACGCAAAGAAGTTGAGGGCGGTGGTGACTTTGACAGCCACTGGTAAGGGATGTCCACCCGCTCCTCTGGGCTGCAGGTCTTGATCGAGTATTGTGCAAATGTCTACGACTACCTCTCGCGAAAGTCTCAGCCTCCTTTGGCACTGCTGCTCAGTCATGTTGAGGAAGCTCATCCTCTGGCTGTAAATCCTGTGTTGGGGGTATCTCCTGCGGTGCGGTGCAGCCCTGCGCTAATGCCCTCTGCCCTGTTCAGCATCAGGTGGCTGAGGAGAAGGTTGCCGCTCTTGTTGTTGGTGCCGCTGGTGTGCCTGGTTCTGCTGCTGCCGCGGCTGATCCTCTTCAGATTCTGAGAACCAGGATGAGAGAGTATAAATGGTTCCCATTCTGCTGTTATATATGGCAGTTGAGGATGAGATGTTATCAACAGTAAGTCAATGGGGAGAGAGCTTATTCCAAGGAGGTGACAGTGCTCACAGCATACACTTACAGCCTCAATACAGCTCAAATGTGTCTCCCAAATCCTCAAATCAGCAACTTCTGGCATTGGAAAGTGAACTGAGAGGTTAGTTTTTATGCTGCAGTTGCAGCTGTGAACTATTCAGTTCGTTGGAAGACCCGAGACACTCAGCTGGCGTGTTTGCCGAACGACGTGAAACACGTTGAAAATGTGTGAAAATAGAAAAGGCCTGGCAAAATAGCAGTTAACAAGGAGTTGACAAACTGTTAACTACCTTAAGTGCCTCTCCCGCCGTTTGGTGTCGGGTCTGTTCTGAAGTCGCAGACCCGACACTTTGGAAACTGGCGAGGAGGCGGGTTCGCAGTGGGTTCCCAACCCGCCGTCAATCATTTCGAATTTAACAGCTGACCCGGCTCTGAACCCGCCCTCTGACGCCGGCAAAATCGCGGCCTAATTGTGGTTCAACAGCTGCTTGGCTCCTCTTCTTGCAGAAAGGCTAGCTTGGCTCAAGGTCAGAAAATCAGCAGGAAATTATTCTTTTTGCACACTTTAAAAAAAAGCATGTTCAGTTGAGTCATGTTGGTGGTTAACACAAAGTGTGAGATCTGAAATATACTGAAGGAGTCATAAAAACTTATTTTATATTTATCAGCAGATCTGCCCTGGGTGTTATTCACAGTGAGTCAGAGGATAAGCTGTTTTATCCCACGTATCTTAAATTCTACGGACCACTGACTTACGGTCATTGAATACTGTAAATTAAGAACATAAGAGGAGTAGGCCATTTGGCTACTCGAGCCTGCCCCGCCATTCAATAAGATCATGGCTGATCTTCTACCTCAACTCCACTTTCCTGCACTATCCCCATATCACTTGATTCCCTTAATATCCAAAAATCTATCGATCTCTGTCTTGAATATACTCAACGACGACTGAGCCGCCACAGCCCTCTGGGGTAGAGAATTCCAAAGATTCACCACCCTCTGAGTGAAGAAATTTCTCCTCATCTCAGTCCTAAATGGCCGACCCCTTATTCTGAGACTGTGACCCCCTGGTTCTAGATTCCCCAGCCAAGGGAAACATCCTCCCTGCATCTACCCTGTCAAGCCCTGTAAGAATTTTGTATATTTCAATGAGATCACCTCTCATTCTTCTAAACTCCAGAGAATATAGGCCTAGTCTACTCAATCTTTCCTCATAGGACAATCCCCCATCCCAGGAATCAGTCTGGTGAACCTTCATTGCCCTCCCTCAATGGCAAGTATATCCTTCCTTAGGTAAGGAGACCAAAACTGTACACAATACGCCAGGTGTGGTCTCACCAGGGCCCTATATAATTGCAGTAAGACGTCTTTACTCTTATACTCAAATTCTCTTGTAATAAAGGCCAACATACCATTTGCTTTCCTAATTGCTTGCTGTACCTGCATATTAATTTTCAGTGAATCGTGTACAAGGACACCCAGGTCCCTCTGAACAACAACATTTCCCAATCTCTCACCATTTAAAAAATTCTCTGCTTTTCTACTTTTCCTACCAAAGTGGATAACTTCACATTTCTCCACATTATATTCCATTTGCCATGTTCTTGCTCACTCACTTAGCTTGTCTATATCCCCTTGAAGCCTCTTTGCATCCTCCTCACAATTTACATTCCCACCCAGCTTTGTATCATCAGCAAACTTGGATATATTACATTTGGTCCCCTCATCCAAATCATTGATATGGCTTGTGAATAGCTGAGGCCCAAGCACTGATCCTTGTGGTACCCCACTAGTTACAAGCTGCCAACCAGAAAATGACCCGTTTATTCCTACTCTCTGTTTTCTGTCCATTAACCAATCCTCAATCCATGCTAATATATTACCCCCAATCCCATGAGCCCTAATTTTGTTTAATAACCTCTTGTGTGGCACCTTATCGAATGCCTTCTGAAAATCCAAATACACCACATCCAATGGTTCCCCCTTATCTATTCTGCTAGTTACAACCTCAAAAAACGCTAACAGATTCGTCAAACACGATTTCCCTTTCATAAATCCATGTTGACTCTGCCCAATCCTATTATTATTTTCTAAGTGCCCTGTTACCACGTCCTTAATAATAGATTCTAGCATTTTCCCTACTACTGATGTCAGGCTAACTGGTCTGTAGTTCCCCGTTTTCTCTCGGCCTCCTTTCTTAAATAGTGGGGTTACATTTGCTACCTTCCAATCCACAAGAACCATTCCAGAATCTATGGAATTTTGGAAAATGACAACCAATGCATCCACTATCTCTATAGCCACCTCTTTCAAAACCCTAGATGTAGGCCATCAGGTCTAGGGGATTTATTGGCTTTCAGTCCCATTAATTTCTCCAGTACTATTTTTTTACTAATACTAATTTTTTTCAGTTCCTCATTCTCGCTAGACCCTTGGTTCTCCGCTATTTAAGGAAGTCTTTTGCGTCTTCTTCTGTGAAGACAGACAGCAACGGGGTAATTTTCCCAGCCCTGAGGAGGCGGGTTTGGAGGCGGGACTGCCGAGAAAATGGCAGAAACTGGGAGTGGGTACCGACCCCGCTCCCAACCCGCCTCCGTGCTATCTTCCCGGGAAGCGAGTCCCCGAGTCGCGCAGGGACCCGTCTCCTCGAGGTGGGAAGGGGATTAGAGCCAATTAACTGCCTGTTAACAGATAGTTAACAGGCAGTTTTGAGGCTTTTCCCCATTTTACGCCTGCAATTGCGGACTTCCCAACGGCTGCGAACCTCGCCAGGGTCAGCGAGGTGAGCAGTGGGTCTGCAGGGGGTGAGAGGAGTCGAAATGTCAGCTGTAGAGGTGAGTGATGGGTGCAAGTGTGGACAGGTAAGTATGAGAGGTGAGTGTAAAGTGTTGGAAAAAGTTTCCTTACCTTTGCTTCTTTCTGCAGGCTTCAACCGTTGAGGATCCAGAGGTGCCTCATCTCAACGGCAGAGATGACAGAATGGCTGCTGCATTCTCAGATGCAGCAGCCATCTGCTTTCTGCTGAGGAGAGAGGTCTTGGTATGCCTTTGTGCAAGGGCTCACCTTAGAACAGAGATTGTCAGTGTGTGACAGCTTCTCAAAGCTGTCAAACGCTGACAATTCATCTGTCAAAATTTTTTCGACAGATGAAGCATCATACGCTGACGTCATCTGTCACCGGCTTTCCCTTAATTGGCCGGTAAGCCCGCAGGGCGGGTTTAACATTGCCAACCAAGGGAAAATAGCGTCTGTTTGTCAGACGTCACTGGGAGTGGGACTAGAACCCGGAAGGCTGCAGTCCCGCCCCCAACTCGTCTTTGCTGGCAAAATCCAGCCCAAAGTATTTGTTTAATTTCTCTTCCATTTTCTTATTCCCCATTAAATTTGTGTTTTTATTAGAGTATATAGGATGAAATTCTACAATTATGCTGAGATTTGCATGGAAACTGTAAATCAGTTGCCTTGATTACCATTAATAGTTCTTGTAACTATGTAGTTAACTTCATCTCTTATCTCTCACCTTTTTCTAAAACCCACAATACAGAGGAAGTTGAGATGGAAGATGTTTCAATTTGCAGGTAGATAGGAGGTATGTTGTAGGTGCTTTGTGTAGCAGTGCTGGCTGTGTGGGCTGGTAGTGTTGGGAGGATACTCCTGGCCTTTGGAAGTTGGAGACATGGGGGATTGGATTTTACCAGCCCTGAGGAGGCGGGTTTGGAGGCAGCACTGGTGGGAAAATCCCCAAAAATGGGAGCAGGTTTGGGACCCGCTCCCAACCCGCCTCCAACCAATCTTCCCAGGAGTCGGGTCCCCGATTTGCGCAGGGACCCAACTCCTAGCGGCGGGAAGAGGATTATAGCCACTTAACTGCCTGTTAACAGGTAGTTAACAGGCAGGTAAGAGGCTTTTTCCAATTTTTCGACTGCTGCTGCGGGCTTCCCGACATCGGGGAACCCTGCCAGGGTAAGTGAGCCATACTGTGGGCCTGTTGTTATGTTGGTGTTTGGATGGCAGCTGCAGAAGTGGTGTGAAGGATGCAATGGGACACTGGTTAGTATCAGAGGTAAGGACATGTTGTGAAAGTAATTTTTAATGTGGTTAGATGTTTCAGCAGGTGACAAGCTGTGAAGTGTTTGTGCAGCCTCATCTCATTGGGAGAAGTGACAGATCGCTTCTGCAATCTCACAGGCAGCTGCTATCTGTTTCATCCTAAGGAGAGAGTCACAGGAGAGCCTGGGTACAAGGGCTCATCTTTGGACAGTGATTGTCAGTGTTTGACAGCACCTCAATGCTGTCAAACACTGTCAAATCATCTGTCAAACAAGTGTGGTGCATATGCCTTTAAGAAAACCGGCAGATGAAGCGTCATCAACTGACGTCATCTGACTCCGGCTTTCCCTTAATTGGCCGGCAAGCCTGCAGGGCGGGCTTAACAAGGCCAATCAGGGCAAAATAGCGTTTGTTTGTCAGACGTTGCTGGGGGCGGGACTAGAACCCGGAAGGCAGCAGTCCCGCCCCCAACGCGTCTCGGTGAGTAAAATCCAGCCCGGGGTGTAGGAGCATTAGGGAGGTGTGAGAAATAAAGTAGCACATAGAATAATACAATAGAACATGTAATGAGCGAACATGGTGGCATTTTATTACATATATTAACACTCCAAGTGTGGTGAATTGTGTCTTAATCCACATTTATCTTGCAGTTTTCAACACTTATGATCACAATCCATTGGTTATTTCTCCTGGTTAAGCACATAGTGCTTTTCTACTGTCACCTTATCAATTGATGATTTTGATTTTAAACTATCTGTCCCTTACTGTTTTTCTAAGAGGAGTGAGTTGAGTGCTCAAAGCCTCAAACTTTAATGATGTAAGATTCAGAACAGTTACCTTTCTTTGAACCATTTCCAATGGTCCCAGTTCTTTTTATAGAAAAGATGATCTCACACATGCTTTATAAAATATCTGAACCTTTTTTTGGGACTAAAATCATAATCTCGTAAGTGTGAAGGAAGTTCCAATACCTGGTGAACAGTAACATCAAGTGTGCTCCACTCTTGTCAATCATTGGTACTGTTCTTCATCGTGTGATCACAATTACTATTTGAAATGCAATACGCAGTATCTTACATCTGTTAACATTAAGTATTCTTTGCTGTTCACCTGTCCATTTACTAAGTTACCAGAAAGGTCTTTGAATGCTGACCCTCTCCTTCGAACATTTTGCTTCTCCACAGTTTGTAATCATCAACAAATATAGAGCTTCTACTTACATTACTTTCAACAAGACATTATTCATCCGTAGTATATGATCACATGACATAAATAACTTAAATGTTTCGGCATAACAAAGTGATAAGACAACAGGATGTTGGGTCAAGTGTAGCGGGAGCTCTGGATTGCAACTGATCCTAGACAATTCTAAACTGAGGAAGAACAGTCCATTCTCCAGCACTGTCATCCTCATCGCAATGAATATATGAACTGCCCCAAAATGCAAACAGGAAAACGTTGTAAGATACAGGACTTTTTGTTATATAAAAAGCTGCTTTACTTTGACAGGTGAACTAATCTAGTTCACATTGATAGAATGCAGCTCCAAATACCTGATGCTCAGTCATTAATATAAAATCCATTATTTATGTGATGGGAGCCATGATCGTTTAATCACTATATCCTATATGGCTATGTCTTGGAGCACCAAATGGAAAAACTGGTCCTCTTAGTTTTCTGGGGACATAGAAAGATGAAACTACTCAGCTACACGCTCTGTCTATTGGAATGAAATAAGAAATCAATGGATTAAACAACTTTAGCAACCGTCAGCTTCCAGTTAAATTCAAGTGTACTGATTACTATCATTTATACTATATTAGTGAATGAAATCTAAATTAAAATCTCCTGCAGATTGTAACCTGTGGGTCAAACTCATTTAAAGACTCACGGCTAAAATGTTAATGGACCTTCAGCAAGTACATCCTACCCTGGGACCCCACAGTTAAAGGGGGGAGGAGCGACCACTCACGAACTCACAAATAAAGTGCTTCCTTTTTAATGGAGATTACGGTAAGAACAAAATGAGGCTGTGGTAACTGAACTCTCTGGAGTATCAATCCCAACTTGAACAAAAGTTAATTACGTGACCAGCACTTAATGACATAACATGGAGGCCCATTATTCTGCCGATGTCTGCCGTTCACATGAAAGACAGTTCAATAGCTGTCAAATTTCTGATCCCATTGATGCTTTTGTGCACATAAACTTCTAAATGTTTAAAAAAAAGACCTCATGGACTGTTTTGTACATTACATTAACAGGAACACTATTCAGTGCAACGTGCATTAGCCTTATGCACTGAATCTTCATAATATAAAATGTTTTAACCCTAAAAGTGAATCATTTACTTCTGCCTTTCTGTTAGGTTCAAAACTATTACAAAGACATATTTTGATTTATTGCTAATAATAAAATGAATTCAAAAAGAAATACAAGCCTGAAAATTGCTGTAGTTGTGCTGATTGGGGATTAACAGTACATCACTGATGGTTTTCTGGAGAATGCACACCCGCCCATTAACCCCCAATACTGCTGTGTTTTCCATCATGTTTAAATTGTGCAGGCTCCCGCCCATACATCAAGCTCACCAATAATGCAGCCACGGTTGAACTGTCATTCACAGTACATGTGGAGAGACTGGAGAAGCTGGGGTTGGTCTACTTAGAGCAGAGAAGGTTAAGGAGAGATTTAATAGAGGTGTTCAAAATTTTGAGGGGTTTTGAGGACACAGATTTAAGGTAATTGGCAAAAGGGCCAGAGGCGACATGAGGAAACATTTTTTTACTCAGCGAGTCATTTTGATCTGGAATGTGCTGCCTGAAAGGGTGGTGGAAGCAGATTCCATAATAACTTTCAAAAGGAACTGGATAAATACTTGAAGGGGAAAAATTTGCAGGGCTATGGGGAAAGAGCAGGGGAGTGAAACTAGTTTGATAGCTCTTTCAAAGAGCCGAATGGTTTCCTTTTGTGCTGTATGATTCTATGATTTGCATTTTTAAAAATTCGTTTATGGGATGTGGGCATCACTGGCAAAGCCAGCATTTATTGCCCACCTATGCATATAGGAGGGCAGGGCAGGAATTACATTGTGAAGTCCCAGGGAAATGGAGGCTTCTCGCATTGTTAATGCATCGCTGGAGCCACAGATACAGGATGTGCAGGAAAGTAGGATTTTCCTCATTGGAATGGTAGGCACCTTCCTCAAAGGTGGCTAGTACAGTAAGCCTGGCAGGAGGTATTAGACGGCACCAATGTGGACACAGGTTGGACCGAAGATGGCCGAGCTGAAGAAAGCTACCAAGATAAGGAAAAACAACAGATTTCTAATGCCAGGTACCTGCTTCAAATATGCATGCCACAAAATATTCCCTCATAACCCGTAGCCCCTTTTACTGTTGCCCCATCCTAAACATTCATACCAGTTCATACAATGAGTATGGTTGTGTAGTGGTTATGTTACTGCACCAGTAATCCAGAAGCCTGGACTTAATAATCCAGTCTAAACATGAATTCAAATCCCACCACGGCATTTTGAGAACTTGTATTGTTTTAAAAATCAGGAAATAAAAAGCTATTCAAAGTAAATGCCTTGCCAGCGATGCCCACATCCCGAGAATTAATTTAAAAAAGTTTAAGAGATAAAAAGCCCACTGAATGCTTCATACTTGGCCACCCTGCAGCACCACATAAACACAAGCAACAATTTAGAACTGAAATTGTTGTCACACTAACATTTTAAAGGGATTTAATACAGGAAACTCTTCTCAGATAACCTAGCTGCATGATGCATGTTCATTTGCTGTCAGACAGGTTGAATGACTGATTTATGTAACTGTATGTGCTCCGTAACTTCCAATTTCTCAAGCCTACCGCCAGGAATTCCCTTGGGGGTGGTGGGGACCTCGCGATTGGCCGGCGTACCTTCGGCGGAAAGCCCAGGCAGATACGTGAAGGGGATGTCCGATGATCTGCTGCGTAGTTACTGCAGCTGATTAGGAGAACCCCCAAAGAAATTCTCAGCTTATTTCTCCAAGACTATGGCAACTGGAGGAGGTCCCTCGTACTAGAAGCCCCCGACTCCATTTGAGGAGACCGACATTTGGCACAAGAGCATTAAGTGATTAAGGGAATAGGCTGAAACTGGAGGCTTTCTCCAAGTACCATCCATCCTCTCTTGTCCTACCACCCTACTCACTCACTGCCACCCTCGCTATAATCCACCACAAAACATCACCGGCAGTACAAGCACTGCTTTAAAGTGGTTTTTTGGAACCAGCATTATAACATATGTTACTCTTCTTTTTTTTATAGGCCTGGAAGAACAGAGTGCCAGCACAGTTAGTGTCCCTGAGCATGCCAGTACAACATTAGCCAGCTGCATTCATCCTGGTAAATCATAGCTGATGTGTGCTGGAGACTTATTCCATGTGATCTTCATCAAATGGGGAAACCTAATCTGAGTTTCACATAAGCAACGACGGTGCTTGTGTTTTGTGCTGTCAGGTTTAAGTTATCACACACAATTGCCTTTGATGCACCTCCTTTAAGCTTTCAATGTTGTGGAAGAAAAGACTGTCCCATCAGAACTTTTCACCATCAGTCAGAGGCTGATGAGCAAAGCTCACGTCGATTTAAGTGGAGAGTTTGTGTAGAGCGCTCAGCTTTCTCATAAGAAACTGGTGTAACCAGGACACTGGTACTAAGTGCTGTCTGTCACAATGGGGGCAATTTTAACCTTAAAAAATGGGTGGGTTTGGAACGTGGGGGCAGTTAAGTTGTTAAAAATGGGATTCCCGACCTGAACCCGCCTGCAAACCGCCCACTTCCGGTCTTAACGGAGGCGGGATGGGGGGCAGGATGGGGAGGTATATTTTTTAACCTCTATTTTGTTTTTAACTACATGTGGATGGGTTTCACACAATCTGTGAAACCCGGCAGTTACAGCAAGACGGGATCCAGGAGTTAAGTGCCTTTATACCTACCCCCTGGATCCAGGGTCCCTACCTAACGCACCCCCTGCGATCGGAGAGCCCCTCACAAGGCTTCCAATCACCCCCCCTCCCCAGACATTCCCCCCACCCCCACCCCAGCGATGATGCTGAGGCCGGCCACAATCCTCCGGTGGCCGACCATGATCTTCTCTTCACCTCCCCCCCCCCTCAATCCTCTGCCTGACCCCCCCTGCCCCTCCCCCAATCCATTTAATGGCCCGGCCTGTTCCCGATCCTCTACCCACCCCCCCAATCTATAAAACGGCCCGGCCTCCACGGGAACCCTCCCTTCCTCCTCTGTGTAGCCGAAGGCCTACCTGCCCGCAGCCAGCCAGCCTTTCAATCTGGCTGGCTGCGGGCGGGTAACTGAGGCCTTGCATGCAAATCAGGCCCTGTCGGCAGGGCCTGCGGTAAACCCGGCCTCCCGACCCCCCACCCCCCAACCCGCCTTCCTCCTTAAAATTCCGGCCGATAAGTGTCACAGGGTGCAGCGTTAAGAATTTACATAGAAATACATAGAACACAGAATCAGGCCACCCGGCCCAACTAGTGCATGTTGGCTTTTACCCTTTCACCCTCTACATGAACAAACAGTCCTAATCACATTCACTCATCCTGTTTCCATATCCCTCTATCGTCTTTTCTTGCATTCGCCTATCCAATCTAAACTTAAATGTTGACATAGTTTCTGCCTCCACCACTAACCCTGTAAGTGAATTCAACAGCCTGAACTCTGTGTATAGTGGTTTCTCTAGTTCTCTGTTCTAAATTTCTTGTATCTATGTTCCTTCATTCTAGGCCCACCAACTACTGGAAACAATCTGCTTCTATCTACCTCGTCCCATCCTTTCATAATTTTAAACACTTTTATCATATTGCCCCATAATCTGCGTTGTTCTAATGAAGAAAGCCTCCGTTATTTGTAGTTCCTCATACCAGGAAGCATCCTAGTGTTGGAAGATCATAACTCAAAGAAGCATTGTTACAGAATACATTATCACAATTTTTTACATTTCACCTGCTTTAGTTACACAAAATAAAGCTTCAGTCCAATTTGTTGCAATTCATGGTGTTGAAAATCTCTCTTCCCCCAAAAACATAGTGCACGTAGGAGAGTTAAAAAGCCTCAGGCGATGACCAGTTAGCTGTATGGAGATCCATGCCAGCAGCATACTCCATTGTTTTAATGACAGAAGTTAAAATCTTATTGACCTTGGTTGGAACCCAATTTGCATCGAGTATTATTTTGATATATTAACTGCTGCACTGAACTGGTGCCCTCTTGTTTCCTTAGGATCCTGAATATGTAACACATTGGGTTCAATATAAGAGTTCCTGAATATTGAATGCATGAAGCAACATGGCTCACTCGCAGGAGCTTGAGGTCCATATCCCTCCCTCCATGCAGAAAAACCCGACCATGTCAAATCAAACGTTGCGGCTCTCCACAATAGTTGTTTTGGTAAAGTCACTGGATTATCTTTGTTAAATTCTAGTGAGAGTCAGAAGGGCCCTCAGATTCTGTCTTTTGGAATTGTTGCAAGAAGTAAGCAATGCTTCATAATAGATGAGAAAACCTCGGGAGGAAACAGACAGGAGGGAGAAAAGTGTTTTTGTTTTGAAGAGAAGAAAGTTACAATTTTGACCCCTTTTTGTTTATTCAAACAACAGCAACAACAACTTGCATTTATATAGCACCTTTAATGTAGCAAAACGTCCCAAGGGGCTTCACAGGAGAGTTATCAAAAAAATGTTTACACCAAGCCACATTAGAAATATTAGGACAGATGACCAAAAGCTTGGACAAAGAGGTAGTTATTAAGGGGTGGCTTAAAGGAGGAAAGAGAGGTAGAGAGGCGGAGAGGTTTAGGGAGGGAATTCCAGAGCTTAGGGCCTCGGCAGCTGAAGGCAGTAGTCCCAATAAAACATACTGCTTTGAACCAGACTTACGTAAACTGGACCAGTGGTCTTGTTCCTTCCTCCGGGCATGCCATCTTCACGAATTGCTGAAAAATAAAGTTATTCTTTTCACGAAAAGGTCTTTACAATATAATTAATGAGGGTTCTTCAATGGAACCTCCAAATTCTTTCAGCTCTTGATGAACGACGCCATTTTGCATTGACATGCAAGACAGCAAGTCATTTCTGGGTTTGTTTTAATAAAAAAATGCTTTTAACACGACTGCCAAATTGTATCATAATAAAATCACTATGTTAATTTTGAAATTCAACTAAGATGCTTTGTGTAGCTTCCACAGTCCTTACATTATTGTACTGCAGTGCAGCAGTATCAATATCCACACATCAGTCTACATTTTCTGTTGTTTAATGTCTGATTTTTGAGTGTATAATGGACGTAACTGTTTGGAAAATCAGCTGGAGATCTGTGCTGCTGGATCTATGCCCATTTTTTGGCCTGTCTGATGTTGTGCCATTAATTAGCACAGCTAATGGCTGCAGGATGTATCACCAGTTTGTGAGTACACCATGCAAATGAGAAAACATGGGAACATTCAGAACAGGAGTAGGCCATTCAGCCTCTCGAGCCTGCTCCACCAATCAATTAGATCATGGCTGATCTGCACCTCAACTTCATTTTCCCACCTTTGCTCCATAGCCCTTAATACCCATACCTAACAAAAATTGATCAATCTCAGTCTTGAAAGCTCCAATTGTCCCAGTATCCACAGCCTTTTGGGGGAGAGACTTCCAAATTTCCACTGCCCTTTGTGTGAAATAATTTTGCTCCTGAATAGCCTAGCTCTGATTTTAAGATTGAGCCCTCTTGTTTGGGATTTCCCCCACCAGTGGAAATAGTTTCTCTATATCTACCTTATCGAATTCTTTATCATTTTAAATATCTTAATTAGATCATCTTTCAACCTTCTAAACTCTAGGGAACACAAGCTAAGTTTATGCAACCTGTCCTCATAATTTAACCCTTTAAGTCCTGGTATCATTCTGGGAAACACTGGGAAAACTGGAGCCGTCAGCATTGGTTCTTCTGCTGCATCGGAATCAATCTCCAGCAGCCCACGTGGCAGAGATTCCACAACGAATGATCCTGACTACTTGAAACATTGAGGTCACGCGTTCATAGATTTATTAAGCATACAGTACATGCAATAATACTTAAGCATACACTTAAAAGATAGTATTTACAACCAATGTTCCCTGTAAGCTGTGCTTTGTTCTGCGCTGCCTGTTTCTTTTAATGTGCAGTCCCTTTAAATGTCTGTGTACGCCTGGTATTTACACTGTAAAAGCCGGTGAGTGACCTGCATGGGACCTTTCAGATTACTGCGCGGCCGCGCGCCTGCACCTTAGCGGGAACATTGTTTACAACCACGCATGATGGTTGGGGACTCAAACGCATTACATTTCTGAGTTCAGTATTCCAGGCTGATCAAACCATTATGAATCAAAATGGTCAATACAGTCTGCTACTACTGCTACTGCATGGCAATTCGCACATTTTTGCAGTTCACGATTATACCAAAAGTTAAAATATAATTCCAAATAAGGAAAATCTTCAGCTAATCTGCTGGTTTCTTTATTAACAAGTTATTTTTCCATTGAGCTAACAAGATCAGAATAACTCCCTTACTTTGTTATCTTATCAATAATGTTACTCTTGTTCCATATAATTGCTATTCTAGCAAGTGAAACCTTTAAATATAAGTCTGTCTTTGAGTCTGTACAATCAAACGAACCTTTCCCCCACCCGCACAAAAAAAATAACCTCCCAAAGTCAAGTCACAGTCCCCGAAAAACAACTCCTCTCACACGGTCTGGTAGAGAACTGACAAAAGCCACCTAACGAATAGGCTAGTCGATCTGGTGCCAGAAACCATACTGATGTTAAGTGAGCGCCCCAACTGCAGTAGCATGGAAATGTTCTGAGTGCAACGATTTTGTTTGCTTGATTATAAATTGAGTTTTGATTATTTAATCCACACCAGCCCTTTCATTTACAAGAATGGCACCTGTTTTGCCCAGGGCACAACTTTGACTGCAGTTCAGATCAGGCAAAGTGCTCTCTTTATGCTCCAAGTGTCAGCCAATGACTTTTGTGATTTAGGAGCAAGATTTTTTTTCAAATAATCTGAGCAAGAATATTTCCAGCGTAATATACAAGGTGTGTGACATAAATGGTTATTTAATGGGTTTGTTTTGCCGTCACTTTTATTCGAAAGCCCCCATATATATTTTTATGATGTGGAGATGCCGGTGTTGGACTGGGGTGGACAAAAGTGAGAAGTCGCACAACACCAGGTTATAGTCCAACAGTTTTATTTGAAATCACAAGCTTTCGGAGCTGCTGCTCCTTCGTCAGGTGAAGTCTTCACTTCACTTCACCTGACGAAGGAGCAGCGCTCCGAAAGCTTGTGATTTCAAATAAAACTGTTGGACTATAACCTGGTGTTGTGCGACTTCTCACATATATATTTTTAGGAAGAGGTAAGTTTTTTCGTGGTGCAGTTGGTTAGCTCTCTGTCCTGTCTTCTCTGCAACCAGGGGTTGATTTCAGCAGAGGGATGGGGCTTAAGGATCCTGGCTGAAATACGTTCATGCAGTCTTAACGTAGCTCCTCAAACTCTTAAAAGTCTGCAGGCCGACCCCCTTCTGCTGTCTCCTGGGCAGCACAAGATTCAAAGTGTGCACTTGAGGACTCTGGAAGACTGGTAGCGCTATGTTACATTTGACTTCTATACGCCTTCCAATTGGCTGAGCCACTAGTAACATGACCTGTCACCTCTCGTGAACTGGACAGCTGATGACAGGCACTGCATCTGGGGGGGTGGTGGAGAGGGCAGAGGAGTCTCTTATAGACATACGTACACACAAGCAACTCGATAAAGTCACATTTTTTAAATAAGTGAAAGCAAAAGTGGAGATAATAGAATCTAAAGAAATGCAGACAGTCGTTCGAGTTCAACTTACCAAGAGAAAGAGAGGAGAATGAACCAATAAAAGTAATATTATTTTTAATATTATATAAAATCATCACAACCCTCTGCAGTGGAGCCCAAAGCAGTGAAGGGCTCTAATTGGTGACCCTAGCCTACTAGAAGTCAACAATTCAACCTACGGGGCCCCTCAAAGAGTTGCAGCACAGGGGACTGTTGAAGAATGATTGAGTCATGGCTGTTTCCTGGGAAACGGGCAGTGACATGCAAAATGGTCTTTCTGTGGTCGCTAACAATCGTCACATTTATAGAGTAGCCACCTGGGTTCCATCCATGACGCTCTGCACCCGTGGAAAACCTGTCATTCTGATCCACTCCAATTGCTGGGTCCTTTCCCCTTGGAAGCAGATGAAGCTGCTTTCCCTTGGCTTCTGTCACTTGTTTGATGCATCTGTGCCAGCTGGCAGATTATAGCTGATGCCCCCTGTTGTGGCCTGGAAGGATTCTGTGGCGGTAAGATGTGGAGGCCTCTGTGACTTTCAAAGCTATGAGTAGCGCTGTTCCATTTCTGGAGGTGGTCTGTAGACCAGCAGCAACAGACAGCATCACTCTGCCAATGTCTCGCTGGTGAACCTGATTCAACAAAAGCAATAGCTCCTCGATATCAAGGCAGCATTCGGCTGAATGTGGCACTAGAGGGCTCGAGCAAAACAGAAGTTAGTGGGGATCACAGGAAAAACCGTCCAGCAGCTGGAGTCATACCTGGCACAAAGGAAGATGGTTGCAGAGGTCAATCATCGCATTCAGGGCATCGCTGCAGGAGTTGCCTAGGGAAGTGTCCTTGGCCTAACCATCTTTAGCTGCTTCATCAATGACCTTCCCCCCCATCATAAGGTCAGGAGTGAGGCTGTTTGGTGATGATCGCACAATGTTCAGCTCCAGCCAGACTTTATCCCTGATTGCACTTTAACCCAGGACCGAGTGGACAGGCCACTGTGGTTTTCCCAGGTGGGCAGGTGGAGACACCTGTCACCAGGATGAAGATGCCCTCCAAAAGTAAGTGGGAAACTTTCCTTTGTGGGGCCAGCAGGTGCAGGAGCGCTCGTCGTGGCCGCCCCTGCCACAGATTCCCTCAATTCCATCCTTTGAGACCCTCTCGAAACCCCTTCTCAGCAACTTACCTGCTTGTTGGAGAGGCTCTTTTGGTCCCGGCCCGCTGCAGAAACTTCCTCTCCCACCCTCCGGCCAGCTGCTACTTTCTGCCCATTTCAAGTGGGCAGCTGACCGGCGACATGAAGATGAGGCCCGGGAGTTAAAATACCCTGAGCCTCAAACCTATTTTGTTTTGTACTCACCGTGTGCCCCAACTGCCCGAAACCTGCTGGGGGTTAAAATCGAGTCTCTTGCAGTAATGCAAAGTAAAGGACTTAATCACGTTACAAATGATTCAGTTACAAATGTTAGCAGCCTACTTTCTTTACTCGTCGTGAACTGGCTGAATCAGCGGCAGTTGCAACTATTTCCAGTTGCATGTTGGAAAACCACATCTCAATGATTCTCTGTTTTGCATTCCCACAGTTTGAGTTTCCAGATCTTGTGGGAACCCACAGTGAGGGAACACCCCCAGGATACACAGTTCATTCCTAGATTGAAGAAAGCTTGAAAATCCAAAATTGATCCAATATTTATATAACTTTAGATTTGTCACCGAATACAGGTTTGAGCTTTCCTTGTGCCAGTAGGACTGTGAGCCATTTTGTATTCAGGTCAGAGAGCGATTGCAGCCCTAACTATTCAGAGAAAAACACCATGAATAAACAGGCACACTCCCTGCCCGCATCCTGTTGACTGTCCCACCCTCCTCTTAATCAGTGTTGAAAGGACTTGCCCTCAATCAAACTCATCTTCCCTGTGTGGTAAAACAGTGTTCTAACAAGGTTTCTTTTTAAAGTACCAACATATGGCTTACATGGAGGACGTTAGGACAGATGCAATAAATATAAAGTCGTTTCTCTTGTTTGAGCTCTGTCGGGCAAAATTAAGTCTTCCTAAAAATGTTAACGAGGGTGGGACCGTAACAACAGGCCGGTGTGGGCTGACTGGTGATGCTGAGGGGGCGATTTTGCCAGCCCTGGGGAGGCGGGTATGGAGGCGGAACTGCCGGGAAAATGGCAGATTTTGGGGGCGGGTGCCCAACCCGCCTCCATGCCATCTTCCTAGGAGGCGGCTAGCTGTCCCGCGCCGGGTCCCATCTCCTTGGAGGCGGGAAGGGATTAAAGCCTATTAACTGCCTGTTTACAGGTAGTTAACAGGCAGAAAATAGGATTATCCCCTTTTTGCCCTCACAAGTGCGGGCTTCCCGAAGGCTCCAAAACCCGCCAGCTCAGCGAGGCGAGTACTGGGTCTGCAGGGGTCGGGGGGGTACAAAAGTGTGGTGTGATGGTAAGTGATGGGTGCAAGAGTGTAGAGGTGAGTATCTGAGGTAAGTGCAAAGTGTTTTTAAAAGTGTATTTACCTTTGTTTCTCCCTGCAGGCTTCAGTCGGTTTGTATGCGGAGTCTCGGACCTCCATGTTGCAGATGAGAGATGGCCCTTGCATTCTCAGATGCAACAACCATCTCATTTCTGTAAAAGAAAGAAGGTTGATGAGGTCTTGAATACAAGACCTCATCAAACTGCATGAGAGAGCCGTTTGCGGGTAGTTACAGAAACATTTGGAAGCCCCAAAAGCCCTCCAGGGAGAATACTGACCGGTTACACAATGGGAGAAGTATTAACGGGTACTCAGGCAGTTACAAGTATCACCGAAACCCATTAAACGAAGATCACCCTATACAAGAAGTTTGGGCGCCAAAACCCTGACAAAAGAAAAGACATTAAGATTGGGCGGGAAAAGAGGAATTACAGCACTATAACTGTAAGGTACAACCGTCCATCTGTCTCTTGACTCTTGCCGGTTGCTCTTGACTCATGGATCCTGACTCTTGACTGCTGTCTCTGCCTTTTGCTGCTCGACTCTGTGTAGAACTGGGCTGTGAAGCCTTGAAACGGGCACACCATCCCGAGAACTCGGTAAACGGTGTTGGAACCGAAGGCCCGAGATGAGATGAGATGAGATGAGATGAGATGAGATGAGAAGAGAAGAAGACAACCATACGTATCGCCACGGTCAGTAAGCCCCGACCGCGCTCGATAAATCAGTAACTGCTTCCCAACTGGCATCGGAAGACTGTTCTTCGAGTTCTACCGACAACTGGTGTCGGGCACAGTAAGACTCTTCTTCGAACTGTATCTGGAGTCCGAGGTCAACACAGATCTTCATGACAGCAGACGGTCCAGCCTGCTAGCCGGAGCAGAAACGAGTAAACAAGTGGGGTACAGAGACCCCTGATCAACACGTGGGTGGTCAGGTGCTGCGGTAAAAACATCCGAGCAGAGTTTCGGAATTCTCCGAGTTATCACGAGTGGTGAGCATGAGTCTCGATCCTACAAATCTAGTTTAGGACAGGTATTGATAGGGGAGGGTTTAAGTTTTAAGGATAATTGTAATGTGTGCCCCCTTTTACGATGTGTCGTGCGCTCCTCGTTTCCCTAAAATTAGTTACATAACTGCGTGTAAGATTGTACTGTCATTAATCTGTGCTTATGACATGTATTTCGTAATCTTGAATAATATGCAATAAAGATTTTCCATTTCGCACTATTCAACCGGGTCTACCTGAGTTTTCTCTGCATTATTGCTCTCGCACCTAAGTCCAGTGTCAGAACCGTAAGGGCGAGTGGGTCGAACCACTCACAGGTGTCTAGTGTTACCCGGCTGGCTGGAGACCAGAACAGGCAACAAGGCCTAACCCCGCACTAGCACCTAGGCTACGCACAGAGCCACAGGTCTCACCCCTTACAAATGTCAGTGTTTGACAGCTTCACAGAGCTGTCAAACAATGACAATTCATCTGTCAAAAGTTTTTTACAGATGAAACGTCATACGTTGATGTTCTCTGCAACCGGCTTTCCCTTAATTGGCCTGCTAAACCCGCTGGGCGGGCTTAACAAGGTCAATCAAGGGAAAATAGCGTGGGTTGGCCAGAAGTTTTTGGATGCGGGACTGAAACCCGACAAGTGGGAGCCCCTCCTCCAAAAGCTCCCCATTGAGAAAATCACCCCCTAATTCTCTGCTGCAAATCTGACTGTGAGCTTTCAAGGTTCTACACCCATGGTTTCATAAAAGGGGTTTGAGATCTTTACAATTGCAAATGAGAGCCCAACTGCTTGTTTGTCACAGTTTTCACTATGTTTATCCATCTACCTAAATATCTATCTGACTATAATATATAAAAAGTGTGTGCCTGGCATATAGTTCCTATCTGTTGCACTTAGTTCCTGTGTCCTGATTTTCTCACTCATGCTTTTGTATTATTATTTTGAATTGTAAAGTAATACATACTTACCATGATACTTACCTTTCAGTTCTCCAATGCTAGGTGGCGACATTGCTTCTCCAAGGTCCAGCTCCCAGATCAGCTGCAAGTTGGTGTTATTTAAATGTTATGGTCCCAAAATTCCTGGAGCAAGATTGAGAGGAGGAAGAGGGGAGAGGAAAGGAGGGGAAAGGAGAGGGACGAGCAGGAGATTATGGAGATGGAGAAGATCAATGAAAAAGAAAGCCAATCTGAACTGTAATTGACCTGAGGGACTGCCCAAGAACAATCAGCCTCTAATTGATCCAGGAAAGCACAGTAATTAGATCTTTTGTATTTAAAGAGAAACTAAATTACACATAATTCGTTGTCCATTCATGGTATAAAGCTCCTTTCCTTATAAAACAGCGTTATCTTGCAACCGAACATAAGCAATACCACAAGAGATCTTGGAGTATTTAGAAATACTGTGTCCTTAATGAACTCCCTCTAAAGAATGTTAGAAACCTTTCCACAGATTAACACTTCTTCAATCACAATTATAATTTTATACTCAACCTATTAGTATGTTCCTTCATCCTACATGTAAATAAAACCTGCTGTCATTTGAAAGGTGCTGATGTGGAAAGAATGGAATATAAATTCATTTTGGGTGGCAGTGCAAAATTGGCGCTAGCGAATCGGCAGCCTGTTTTACACCCCGCCCAATTGTCTTTTTCATCGAAGTCAATAGAAATGAATATCGGGCAGGGTGTGAAACAGGCGACCATCGGCTGTTTTGCGATTACCGCCCAAGATCAATTTATACCCGAATGTTTTTGGGTGGCTTGATATCACTGCATTGAGTTGTTGGCTATAAAAGCTGTGAGTTCCTTTGCACATTTGCCAAAAGTCTCTGCGATTTGAGATCTGCCCCTCACATTGATAAATGTCACACTCGACTGGAATGAGGTGACAATGTAGTCATTGCATCACTCCTAGCTGGTTGCAGTGACGACCATGTATGTGAGAACACATAAACACAGAGGAACCTCACCAGTGTACATTGCAATGCTGCCCACATGACCAGCTCCCCTGGCAACTGAGAGCAGATATGGATCATGCTGGGGGTATGATGGTGCAATTTAATTTAGTGATTAATAGGTATTCCTTAACCCGGATACTTTAAATAAAGTTCTTGATATATTGGTAATTACAAATAATATCAATGTTAATAGATGCTACAAACAAAAAATTAAATACAAACATAGCAAAAGGGTAAACCACTGCCAGCTCGATGACTTTTGGTTTGGCTAGATTTATTCCTTCAGAAACATGGGGAGTGCATTCAGTTCTGGGTGCTGGCAGGTTCACTCTGCTTTTTTTCCCACTAGTTTTTCTACCACTGTCTTCTCCCTGTTCCTCCTCCGCTCATTAAATCTGTCAATTTACATTTCATAATTAATATTCTGCAGTAGACAAAAAAGAGTCTCAAGTTTCTTTACAGATGATGCATCTGAGTCAACCAACCAACAGTGCTGGTAGATACTGGGACTCACTTTTAACTGGGCCTTTTTACAACTGCAACAACTCGCATTTATATAGCACCTTTAGCATAGTAAAACATCCCAAGGTGCTTCACAGGAGCGTTATCAGACGAAATTTGACACCGAGCCACATTAGGAGATATTAGGGCAGGTGACCAAAAGCTTGGTCAAAGTATTAGGTTTTAAGAAGCGTCTTAAAGGAGGAGAGAGGTAGAGAGGCGGAGAGGTTTAGGGAGGGAATTCCACAGTTTAGGGCCTTGGATACAATAGAACAGGAAACAACTTTGAACAGTCAGGTTCATTTCTCCAGAACAAAATACCAGCTCCTGCTGTGGGGATGTGTCGCTACGTTTTGATGGACGCTTTCGGCTCAGAGTGAGTCTCTGGAAAGGTCCGCGGTTCACAACTGTTTTGCGTTACAACGGTGTCACAGCAGAATCTATCAACAAGTTTCTTAAATGCAAAGCTGTGCTTAGCCATGGCGATGGAGATACATTTGAGAACAGCTCATAATTTTTTCCAGAGCTGAAGATGCCTAAAGTATGAAATTAGCCCCAAAGGACTGAACATGTCAAACCCCTTGGAAATGTTAAAGACTTTGATTTGAGCCCATGCCTGATGTTTGTGTGGCCTCAATCCATGTTGCTAAGAGAACCAGGCCCCAAGAGTACGTTAACCCTCTCGAAATTTAACTTTTTAAAAGCTTTTTCTTTGCCTTCTTTAAGATGCATTTTCCTCCTCCTCTGGCTCTCCCTCCTCCCCAGGTCAAGATGGATTCCCCACCAAGAGGTTGCAAACTTTTGTCAAGAGCAAAAACTGGACAAATGCAGTGGCTTAGGGGGAAAAAAACTTTTCCAAAATTACATTAAAGGCAAATTATTTCAACAATTATGTGGCTTGACATTTAACTGTCATATAGAGGGTACATTTATCTCAATCCAGTTTCTCTCTTTGCTGTGGCTCCTACTCATTTGCCAGCATTTGGTTTGGAAGCTGGAATTAATTTTTCGAGACCTTTGTAATTTTGCAGTCATGGGAACAACTCAAATCTCCCAAAAAACCACACCAAAAGAATTGGAATAAAAAACTGCTAACACTTACAATAAAAAAATGCTCAGTCTGCTCAAACATAGTCCAAATGGCCAAAAAACCCCAGACAGGTGACACCCTGACCAAGCGGAATCTGACAGTGTCACTCTTGAGCCAGTCACCACTGGATGTACGATGGGCTGGCTGGTCCTCTGACTGACCCTCTCTATGGAGACGTGTGGGACCTCCATTCACTGCCCCTCTCCCGAATGCCAGGACTGCCATTAGAAGTCAGCACTTTGCCGAGTTTGAATCCAGCGCTATTAGTTCGATGGTTTGGACCACAAAGACGCATTGCTGCCAGTTTACTATTCATTAAAAAAAGCCTTTTTAAAGCTTTGCAAAGCTAATATTAATCAGGAATAAGCTGCACGGGGGAAAAAAAACGATTGCCCGGCCCTCTCAATTTATGTAGCTAACAACTACAGTATCTGGTACTCGTAAATCCTGCCTCTATCAAACAGTTACAACCAACGTTCTTGTACATTATTTGCAAAACAAGGTTTACAGTACAACTCTTGCATCCCCGTGATTGCTGTCAGTTTTTAATTTGCTGTCTAGTTTCCAGCTGCTAATGTCACTGGTTTGTGCTGGTAAATGCATTTCCATTACAGTTTGTATTTTGATTCAATAACAAATTGGTAGATTTAAAAAAAAACAAAAGACAGACCTGCATCCTTTTCTGGCTGACTCAGACTCTGGATCATGACTTGAAAGTGTGTTCATTTGCAACTCTCTCAATATACATTACCAATCGCAAGTGGGCTTTGTTAGGAAGCTGAGTAATTGGTCAGATCTGAGCATTCCTTTTAATTTGGCCAGCCCTCTCAGTTGTACTGTTTTGCGAGCATTGAACTGCAGTGACCTGCGGAGTGGTGGCATGCTCCTCCCAAGTATAAAACCTAATGCCATCTGACAGCAAGATGGTTGTTGGCTCACTGCCTCTGCGTGGCTGTAATCCTCTCAACTTAACTCTCCACTTTCAACTCTTTCCAGTCTGGGGTATCTAAAGTTTGCACAGAAGCAGCTTGGAATCGCCAAACAACATCTGATTTGGATTTTAAAGAGCTTTGTGTAAAGGGAGAGAGAATTCAGTCGATCTGCACTCAATCCAAGTTAGAAATAGTCTGGACAGCAACCAACCTAATTTACAACTCAGTACGGTCTAGCGATACTGTGTTTCGGCAGTCAAATCAACTGAAATATGATGTTTGAAAGGCAATCGGGTTGCTTTTGCAGTCCAGGTGTGGACTGGCAGGAGGGAGTTGCTGCAGGTTTTGCTCCTGCCAGATTGGAAGAGGATGGCCCAGGTCGAACTTACAATATCATCTAGGCCCCAAGCTCTGGAATTCCTGCCCTAAAACTCGCTACCTCTCTCTCCTCCTTTAAGATGCTCCTTAAAACCTACCTCTTTGGCCTCCTACACAGTTCCAATGAAACTCAGTGTAAGCTTGAGGAACAGCACCTCATCTTTCGATTAGGCGCTTTACAGCCTTCTGGACTCAACATAGAGTTCAACAATTTCAGACCATACCCTCCGCTCCCATTTTATCGGACGGCAGCTGTTGATGATTCTGATATTCCCATTTAAACCTCATCTAGACCCATCTTTTGTTTCTTTACTTGTCCCATTACCATCTCCTTTCATCGTGCACCATCGTCCCTTTTGTCATTGAATCTCTCCTGCCTTCCACCCTATCACAGATCTTGCCTCTGTACTTGCTTAAAACCTGTTACATCTCTAACCTTTTCCAGTTCTGACGAAGGGTCATCGACCTGAAACGTTAACTCTGTTTCTCTCTCCACAGATGCTGCCTGAGTATTTCCAGCATTTTCTGTTTTTATTTCAGATTTACAGCATCCGCAGTATTTTGCTTTTGTCTTTGACTAAGCTTTTTGGTCACCTGTCCTGATATCGCCTTCTGTGGCTCGGTGTCAAATTTTTTTAAGTGAAGCACCTTGGGATGTTTTACTATGTTAAAGGCGCTATATAAATGCAAGTTGTTGTTGTCAACCTCATTTTAATAATTCCAGCGAGCTCCCAGTCCAAATGGGGCCTGGCTGTGAGAGCTCACCGAAGGGGACAGGAATCCACGTTTCTGCAGCCTTGGTCGTCTTCTTAGTGGAGTTGGTTATATTCCTTATCTGGGTGCTCCATAGTTATGCCTTGTAGGACCACGATCAGGAAACGTTGGTGATTCTTGAGAATGTGGCTGAGCTGTTTTGTAGGATGTCCCCAGAGCTTTTTAGGGAACTGAAGCACTGCTTAATATGCCAATAGTTGTGCTCCAGGATACCTCGGGTAGCTGCATGCATTCCATTGCACTTGTGTGTGGCAGCTGAATGTGGCTGGTGTAGAAGGAGTCGTGAACGAGGGTTCCAGACGGTAGCCTTGGTTTCTGGGGCTAACCGTGCGCTTTTCCCTGTGGGTCAAATAATGGAGATACAGTGGATTGCCTTAAAATAACAGCATTATGGCAGCCACCAGGGTAGCAGGCGTTCACCTGCACAACATTGTGCTGAGGGTCGCATACAAGCTGCACACTGATGATGGGTTAATACTTTCCATTCATGAATGCACAACTCTTGTGTGCCATGGACGCCATCAATGGCACCCTGGACTTTGGGGAATCATGCTAATTAAAAGAAGTGCTGTTGCCAGTTGACCATGGCGAAAGTGATGAAGTCACTAACGCCGGCAAACAATGCAAACCATCTTCCTTTTTCCTCAACTGAGAATTCCCCTTTCCCGTGGTTGACGGGGCCCTTGACCGTGTCTGTTCCATTTCCTGCACTTCTGCTCTCACCCCTTCCCCTCCCTCCCAGAACCACGATAGGGTTCCCCTTGTCCTCACCTTTCACCCCACCAGCCTCCACATTCAACGGATCATCCTCCACCATTTCCGCCACCTCCAGCGTGATCCCACCACCAAACACATCTTCCCCTCACCTCCCCTTTCAGCATTCCGAAGGGACCGCTCCCTCCGCGACACCCTGGTTCTCTCCTCAATCACCTCCAACACCCCTTCCCCTTCCCATGGCACCTTCCCACGCAAGTGCAGGAGATGCAACACCTGTCCTTTTACCTCCTCCCTTCCCACTGTCCAGGGCCCCAAACACACTTTCCAGGTGAAACAGCGATTTACTTGTACTTCTTGCAATTTAGTATACTGTATTCGCTGCTCACGATGTGGTCTCCTCTACATTGGGGAGACCAAACGCAGATTGGGTGACCGCTTTGCGGAACACCTCCGTTCAGTCCGTAAGCGTGACCCCGAGCTTCCGGTCGCCTGTCACTTTAATTCTCCGCTCCACTCCCATTCTGACCTCTCCGTCCTCAGCCTTTTACACTGTTCCAACGAAGCTCAATGTAAGCTCGAGGAACAGCGCCTCATCTTTCGATTAGGCACTTTACAGCCTTCTGGACTCAACATCAAGTTCAACAATTTCAGACTATAACCTCGGCCCCTATTTTTTTTTCACATGGCAGCTGTTGATGATTCTGCCATTGCCATTTACACCTCTTCCAGACTCATCTTTTGTTTCTTAACTTGTTCCATTACCATCTCCTTTTGCCTTGCACCATCATCCCTTTTGTCTTTTAATCTCTCCTGCCTTCCACCCTTCCCTTTTGTTCTTTCCTCCCCTCCCCCTTTCCCTGCCCCTGCACTTGCTTAAAAACCTGTTACATCTCTAACTTTTTCCAGTTCTGACGAAGGGTCATCGACCTGAAATGTTAATTCTGTTTCTCTCTCCACAGACACTGCCTGACCTGCTGAGTGTTTCCAGCATTTTCTGTTTTTAATGTAAACCATACATGTGCGCTACAGATTGGCTGATGTTGTTGGCATCCTCGGTTGCAGCCTGGGATGAGCCTGAGGCATAAAAGGTCAGGGGGTTAAAGTGACTGCGGAAGCCAGTGGCGGTACGGTGGCCGTGGTGAAGCTTGGTTTAAGCTCCGATTCCGGCATGTCCCATACGTCTGGCACCTTCCCCCTGGAGAATCTTCGTCTATGAGGACAGAGGTCCTCAGAAAAATCAATGTAAGCCTGCCTCAATCTGTGTACATGGAAGGGAGCGGAATGGCAGGTGATGGGAGTCCTCTTCTGGTGCAAACGCACCGGCCTGACATGATCCCTCTGTTGCTTTTCCTCTTCTTCATCCAGAATTCAGGGATTCCCATTGGGACACCCATGGTTCTGACTTTTTCAGAAAAAGATATAAAATGGTAGTGCCAAAATTCTTAGCACAAAATCTTTTAAACATTCAACTACAATAACATGCATCTATAGTACATCTAACGCAGAAAAAACATGGCTAACTTCAGCCCTTTTCCTCCTCTCTATTGGGGGCTTTTTTGCATTTGAATTGATGACAATGCTTCAAACAAATCAGAAGTATAGTAATATGATATGAGGAGTGACACAAATAGAGCAACAGAAACTGAAAATATTTGGGCAACAGGATTCCTCAGTTTGATCAGCTGTCCTTGTTGTTTAGGGACTGTGTTTGCGGATCGAGAGGTACACATAGTATAGATAACCAAATCTTACAACGGACAGATGTGGAGCTTGGAGTTTAAACATTTCAAACTAACCCAAACTTTTTTTTCCCTTGAAAGATTAATTTGCCAGCAGAAACGAGGACTCCAGAGCTCGATGGGAAACTGTGTTCAGAGTGATACATCATAGCCTGTAAAGGTAAATCACCAGGACAGTATTAACAGCAATCCAGCTGAGGTCTGAGGTTCACTCAATTCTCCTGCTTATACTGGAGCCAGTTGTCAACGCTTGATAGATGTGCTTGAGTGTAGTTAAAGGGGCATTGCAATCTGGTTGGGAAGGTGAGAAATTGTGATATGAGGGAGAAGGGGAAGGTTCCGCAGAAAAAAATAGAAGTAAAATACTTGAAAGAAAAACAAAGAATAAAACAAGAGAGCAGTGACCAGAAAGCCTTTTGCTAAACAGCTAAGAAAGAGATAATGGGCAGAATTTGCGGTCGGTATGCTGATGTACTCTCAGAGTACGCTGTCATACTGCCTTTGAAATGGACAGCAAGTTCAGGATTTCCGCATGCGCTTGTGCATGCACTAAATCCCAAACTTGCGATCTGTCAAGTTCCGACTTGACAGATCACCTGCTCCGACTGTATTGTCCTCATCACTGGCGCAGAGTTGGACTAATTGCCCACCAACCGTCCAGCAATTACGCATGAAAATTTTACGGCTGGTGCAAACAGGCGCAGGAGCCTGTTTGGACAGTGTAAGGGGGCACCCATCATGATAAAAAATCTTCATCTGATGCTTTGTTGTTTAAATTACTATAAATATGTTTGCCCTTTACACTGAGCCTGCCTGAGGGATTAGCAAACCCCCAAAAGTTCAGTTGAATATTATCCGAATGTACATCTCTGCTTGAATAAAATAATTAAGCAGCCTGTAGTGTAGTGTGATTGCTTCTGGTCTATTGATAATTTTCCCCAAAATTAATTTCTAATTCTAAGAATGTAAATCCAGACTGCGGTGAGTGAGAGACTGGGGGTGACTGAGAGACCTTCTGTTTCCTGATTGGAGCACCGCCCCACGTGATCCCAGGCACGCTTACGCACGTGGTGCGCCTCTGGGATCCGTGGGCCACTATGCTGAGTGCAACTCCACAGCGTCTGACAGCAACTTCTCGAAGGAGGGCTCCCAGCACGTAAGTGCGCATCCTGTTCGGAGGTCGGCGGTGTACTCCGTAGCTACGTCATCGACCACAATTTCAGGGCCATTGTTACATTAGATTAGGTATTTCACAAAGGCTTCACTATGTGCTGTCCCAATCCAGTTTATCGTATCTGCTTGTTTAAATGCAAATTCAGATGTACGCACAGTATTTCAGTTCCTAAGGTAAGACATTTCCCTTGAGTTAGTTTAAGTTGTTGATGAGCTGGTTACCTCGTCACTCTTTTTTGGTCGTCGGCTCAGATAATTTCTGAATCTTGCTGTGCACCGTGATAACGATTGGCTGATATTTAAACAACAATCCGCGATTAAATTAAACACGTAAAGTTAGCTAGTTCTGTAACGCTCGGTGCTCCAGAACAACGAGAATTTAACCGAACAGTTCTAGTGAATGCCAACGTCAAACTGAGGCCTATCTGTGAGAAAATACAGAGAATGTTTAGAGGTTCCATGGGAACCAGGAGCTGTCTGAGAGCAGGTGGTCCATGTACCTGTGATATTGGGTCAGTTGCTCATTATGCATCTCGTCCGATTTTCATCCAATGAGAGATGTATAACAGATGTCTGAGCCAATATTGCCTGTTTTCCTCTATCGTCCAAAGTCAAAATTACCCCCATTGAGTGCACCACCTCGAATGGAAGCTAAGGTCAGACAATAGTGTGTTTAATGAAGCTGACACAAACATTACCAACCTTTCCTGTTCATGCCCATTTGCAAGCACTTCATCAGCCGGCAGTACTGGCATTGGTTCCGCTGCTTTCGTGTCATGGTGCAGTTCTTGTTCCGACTGCATTTGTAAATCCGCTTATTAAATATGCTTCGCTTGAAGAATCCTTTGCACCCTTCACAGGAGGTAATTCCGTAATGTAATCCTGTAGCTCTGTCACCACAGATTAGGCAGACTCGTCTGTCTGAGCAATCACCTGTAAAACAAAAATAACATATTAAATCTTACTTCAAATTAAATTGTTTTGATTTTATAATGGATTCACTTGGATTTTTCAAGGGATGAGGAAGGCAATAGAAATGTGATGTCATTGCATATTCATATTTGTCCATAACTGTTAGAGTGTTGTACAGTTCCAGTAATCAGTTTCAGTTATACTCTCCACTGCAGTGTATATACTCATTACATATCTAATATGTCCAATTAATTTCTGCTATCAACTAAAAAGAAAGACTTGCATTTATATAGTGCCTCAATGACCTCAGAATGTGCCAAAGTGCTTTACAGTCAATGAAAACTTTTGAAGTGTAGTCACTGTTGTAATGTAGGAAACGCGGCAGCCAATTTTATGCACAGCAAGGTCCCACAAACAGCAATGAGATGATGACCTGATAATCTGTTTTAGTGATGTTAATTGAGGGATAAATATTGGCCAGGATACCGGGGCGAACTCCCCTGCTCTTCTTCAAATAGTGCTATCGGATCTTTTAGCTCCACCAGAGAGGGCAGACAGGGCCTGGGTTTAACGTCTCATCTAAAAGCATAGACCAGCTAAATTAAAGAAGAAAGAAAGAAAGACTTGCATTTATATAGTGCCTTTTGCGACCTCAGGACATCTCAAAATGCTTTACAGCCAATGAAGTACATTTGATTACACATCAAACTTAATGCAGATTGAAGTCCGAAGCTAACAGACTGTGTCCTTATCTCTGAGCCATTGATAGAGCCACTCAGATTACGTTTTTAAACCAAATTAAGTGATTCTCGTTTCAAATGAAGGCAAGTTGATGGGTCTGTATAATACACATCATTTATGGCTCCTTCCTTAATATAGAAACTGTGTTTGAAACACATCTTCACTTAGCACACACTAATTTATGGTTCCCAAAGACAGCCTCTAGAGTTTTTATTTAAGTGTCTCATCTTGCTCTGCTGGGGAAAAGCATTCAGGCTAATCTGAGTTTCAAATGTTTAAATTCCATATAATCTGAAAACAAAATTAGTTGATGTACGAGTTGGGAGAACCTCAAATACCCACCAGGGAACTTGGATGTCAGAGACCCCAGTAAACCTTCTCCTTCTCCACCCTCCCCTGAAAAAAAGTATTTTACATTTCTTTACAAAATATTTAAAAAATATATATTTTATTTGCTGAAAATGTGGAAATCAAAAGCAGGCAATGAGCTAGATGAGCTTTGATCACTCTTATTTTCTGATGTGGTTGTTCATTTATACAAAGTTATTAAATATTAGTGGAAACTTTCAAATAAAACATCTGGAGGAAGCACAACATTTAGGGAGTTGTGATGACTTCTTCCTCAACCTCTCACAGGGAGTGTCACTTAGGGAGCAGTCCAACACCCCAAACTACAAGTAGGACAATCTCAAAACTCTTACTGCCCTAGTGGAGTGGATACGTAATAATATCATTACATGCTTTCCTTTGCAACACTGCCACAAGTATTTCTTTTCACAAAGAGCCCTCCACCTCTGGAATGAGTTGCCAGTGCATGCAGTGAGTGTGGGCTCACTCCAGACCGTCAAAAGGGAGCTGGATGAGTTCCTGCAAGTGGAAGACATCTTGAATTACAGAAGATAGGTGAA
This sequence comes from Squalus acanthias, assembly GCA_030390025.1. Classification (NCBI taxonomy): domain Eukaryota; kingdom Metazoa; phylum Chordata; class Chondrichthyes; order Squaliformes; family Squalidae; genus Squalus; species Squalus acanthias. Next base: position 66,929,260 of record CM059439.1, read on the forward strand.
TTAACTTGGACTAAAAAGAAAGAAAGACTTGCATTTATATAGCGCCTTTCACGACCACTGGAAGTCCCAAAGCGCTTTACAGGGAAATGTGGCAGCCAATTTGCGCACAGCAAGCTCCCACAAACAGCAATATGATAATGACCAGATAATCTGTTTTTGTCATGTTGATTGAGGGATAAATATTGGCCAGGACACCGGGGGATAACTCCCCTGCTCTTCTTCAAAATAGTGCCATGGGATCATTTACGTCCAACTGAGAGAGCAGATGGGACCTCGGTTTAACATCTCATCCGAAAGACGGCACCTCCAACAGTGCAGCACTCCCTCAGTACTGCACTGGAGTGTCAGCCTAGATTTTTTTGTGCTCAAGTCTCTGGAACAGGACTGTGAACCCACAACCTTCTGACTCAGAGGCAAGGGTGCTACCCACTGAGCCACAGCTGACTAGTGATGCCAGTCACCATGGTATGCTGCAATTTGCTTGATTTCATTTGGGGGAGAGGTCGGAGTTTTTTCCTAAATTGGCCTAACGTTTTTTCTCTGTTTCTTTTGCCTCTCCCAGGAGATTTCATGACTGCGCGATGGCAGGTGGGAGGTGCGTGCAGGTTGCACCATGTCGGGACAGGACAGCCTTGATGGAGCAAGTTATCTTCTGCTGTCCTCTTTCATATGTGGAATGTTGAGTCTACTAAGCCCCTTAGCTCTCCTTAGCTATTGCAACACCATTCATGGTGAATGTATGTCATCTATTTTTCTGTGTTATGTGCAGTACCTTGTACTTGTCTGCATTAAACTTCATCTACCATTTTTCTGCCAACTTATATATTTTGTCCAACTCATTCTGTAATTTCTGTGCTGCCACCCCTGATTCCACTTCCCCTCCTGGATTTATACCATCTGCATATTTGACCCATTTGAGTTTTTGAATATAAGTCATTGATGTTAATTAGAAACAATCCCAATACTGAGCCCTGGGCTACCCCACTTAGTACCTCCCTCTGTCCCAACATAACCCCTCTAACAAGTGCATGCTGATTTCTACTCTTCAGCCATTTTCTTATCCATACCCAAGTTTTGCTCTGACTCCCCACAGTTTTGAGCTTGATTAATAGCCTTTCATGTGGAACTTTGTCAAATGCCTTTTAGAAGTCTAGGTACAACACATTGTAGGGCTCTCTGCAGAGTTTACATGGTATAGCACTTCTTCAAAGAGGTCAAGGAAGTTGGTCAGGCAGAATTTTCCCATTCTGAACCTGTGCTGATAATCCTCAGATAATCCTCAAATTATCTTTTGATATTCAATTTCATATGGGATTGAAGTAAGACTAATGGGCATGTAATTGTCTGTTTGGTCACCCTTTTTGAATAGAGGCACCATGTTGGTCTATTTCCAATCTACTAGCACCTCCATAGTGTCAAGTGACTCCCTCATAATGATTGAAAGTGCCTTGGAAATCTCTTTTCTAGTTTCTCTTAGCATTCTGGGATAAACAGCATCTATCTCTGGGGATTTATTGGTTTTGAGCCCTTTTCAACTGTCTAGGACTTCCATCTCATACATACCAAAGTCAGTCAATTTGCCGAGGTTATTTCTGTTTGGGGAGGGCATGTTGCTCATATTTTCACTTGTGAATACCTGGAGAAAGCAAACACTATGAATGTTTACTATCTAATGCTGATGTTCTGTTCCCAGCTGGTTAGCATCTTTCATGGCTTTCCCCTCTTTACTGACTATTCTCTTACTGCTGAAGAACGGAAAGCATTTCTTATTGTTATATGTTTGCCTCCACAGCTATGTTTTTTTTCCAGGTCTCTCTTTACCCCACTGAACACCCTTTTAACATTTTTCAGCCTGTTCTTATATTGATCCTATGAGCCCTTTCCTCTTTCTACCTATAGGATTTGCAGAGGACCATATTCCCTCTTGATTTCACTTTTGATTGTTTGTTAATCCATTTAGGGTCACGTTTGTTTAGTCTGCGCTTGCTGATTCTAGGTATGTATTTATTGTCCTTTAAAGGTGTTCCACTTGACCTCTACTGAAGGGTTATGGAACCTCCTCCAATCTGTTTGCTTGAGTTGATCCCTTATTTCTTGAAAGTTATCCCTTTTAAACTTATCTACCTGGTCCTCATTTGAGCAATTTCGAATCCCACATCATTATGAATTTAATTTTTCTGTAGTTGCTGTCCCCTCGGGATGCCATGGCCTCCATTTTCTGTACAATATCTGTGTAATATTAAGTACAAGGTCAAGATAAGCACTGGCTGTCATGGCTTTGCTTACACGCCGTGTCATAAAGCAATCATGCATTACATTTACCAACTCTGACTCTGAACCACTTTGGTTTTCCCAATTTATATTTGATTGATTGAAGTCGCCCATTAAAACAGCCCACCTTTCCTATCTCCTCATAGGGCAAACTGTCTTCCTTCTCATTCTTCCCTGCTGGTCTGTAGGGAAGCTCGTGGTGATATTTAAAATAACACTGTACATATACAAACCAATAAGTGCCTCTTGATCATGCATAGTGTCATTTTGTTTCAAAGGTAAGGTGATTCCAAATGGATCTAAGTTCAGCCCAAGTGCAGATTTTGTTTTGAAATAGCAAATGTTTACCCAAATTGAAATCAATTTAGATTTAGACTCCTGCCCTGGCATCTGTCCATAGTTTGTATATACAATATATATTTAAGTAGCAGATTAATTACCCTATTTTTTTTTACATACGTGTCATTTCATTGTCTATCCCATTATTGGCAAAGTAGAAGGTTTAAATTGATGTAAACTCTTCAAATATAAATAAGGATTTGTGCCAGTGTCAGTTTTATTTGTAGTCTTCCTCTTATTTCCACATCCCAAATCCTTTGTATAAAATGTTCTGCTGTCAATTATATGTCAAAGGATAGTCCTCTGTATTGTGAGACAATGGGATGTTAATGAGGTTGGTGGGAGCTGGCATCAATCATATCCACCTTTCTGTTAGACATGCTCCTCGCACTGAAGCTTCTCTGCTCAAATTCACGACTACTGTGCAAGGATTCCCACAAAAGGTAAGTTATCTAAATGGAAAAATATAATCTCAAGAAATCCCTACAACTTAAAAGCTTTCCTCATCTCACAAAGCCAGGCTGCTTCCACATGCTGAAGTGTGCATGTGACGAGAGCAATGATAACATATATTCAATTGGATCAAAGTAACAAATATTGGAATCTGGAATCTGGAACCAGCACATTCTGTCAGTTCATAGGTAACAGATGTAGATTCTAGTTTTGATAGTGGAGAAACATGTACCGTATAAAAGGAAAGCAAACTTCCAGACATCAAATTTAGAATCACCAAATCTTTCATGTAAATCTGTTCCGAATTGTAGTTCAAAAACATTTCAGATGCAGACAAGATGTAACTGATCTGAAAGGGCATGTAAAATGTTCTTTCTGTCCTGTGATCCTTCCTCATAACAAACATATGTACATATGCCAACTGAATGCAAAGGTTAACCATTTTTTTAATCCTAGTCGAATGGGAGGTTCTGTTATCTGTAGTTGTAAAGGAAATAGCCATATTCCAAAAGATACACCATCCTATGAACAGATTTCTGATATTATTAATACATGACATACTGGGTTTAAAAGTCTGGAAAGCCTCGGCGACACAGGTTGCAAACAGAATACAGGCTTTTGAGATAAGAACAGTTGATAACAAAAGCTGTAAACACCAAACAAGCTTTGAAATGGGAATTGGTTTGTAAATACAAAGACAAAGGCCTTATTGGAAAAGCAAAGGCTTGCTTCCGAGATGTCCGTAGTTTGGAACCAAAACAATACCATTACCCAGGTCGAACAGGTGCACAGAACATTAAAAAAACAAGTGCCTTTGAAAAAATGACATGAAGTAAAAGAAATACCTGCCGTAAAATAGTTTTATGTTAAACTTAGAAGAACAAGGAGACATGATTCTTAATACAACCAATTGAAGTAAATAAGAAATGCAAAGAACACCCTAGATGAAGTGTTTTTGATTTACAAGTTGTAAAAGGTACAAATAGGCAGGCTTTGAAGATATATCAATAGATGACACCAAGCAATCACATTGTGTTTGTATTGAAAATGGAATAGTTAGGAGACACGACGTCTGCTAACAAGCAGTTAAGGTGATATAAAGAATTGAAATGAAAGACTTCCTAAGAATAGCATCAAATAGATAAATCGATAATAACCATAAAAATGATAAGTTTTTGAAACACCTATACAGCAGACAGGATTCTAAAAGTTGGCAGCTGAAATGACAGTAAGAATAGAAAAGAATTCAATAGAGAATGACTAGAGATAATTAGCTTACATCAGCAGAAAACGTCAAAGAATATACCACTAAAAAAAGGTACAAAAATAGAGCTTTTCAGATAGAGAGTCAGAAGTCGCTGGGAAGGGACAGAGCGATTCTCGCCTTCAGAACCACTCTGTAGGCCTACAACTCTGAGTCTCGGGTAATCAAGGTATTTGATTTTGGTGGATATTCTGGATTAATAATAAGTAGAAGTGTGGAAATGTAACGAAGTTAAGATTTGAGAATAAGGATCTCTGATAAGAAATGTAAGCTATTTGTATTTTGAACGGTTAAAGTTGCGATTGCCATACCAGCTGTTAACTAAATGTCGGTTCTTTAATAAATCTATATATTTTAAAAATTGTCTCACAGAGTAATTTCTTTATCAATCTCGCGAACTCAATTTCTGTACACTCTTCAGAGAGGAGTTGCAATATTCTGGGGGGGTTTCCGGACCCTCATAATGTCCGGAAGGTTACAGTCTAGTCAAACTTGTTAAAAGTGCTATCCGGAGGACGGTAACATCTTCAGGCCATTCCTTTCCTTTAGGGAGAGATAGTCTGAACCTTTAGACCCAATTAAGCATCTCTAGGATTCGGCTACCGCTAACTTTAGTTGAAGGTGAACGTCTGGGGAATACGCCTGATCTGGGGTAGCCCGAAAAGGGCTAGGACTTGTAATTATCCCTTCATAGTGGTGCTAAAAGGTTTGGCTAGGATCACCAGTCTTATATCGTAACTGTCAGTTAATAAAGGATTTGCGTAAATGTGACTGAGGTCGCTGGAGAAGTCCTGATGTTGTGGACTATATAATCTGGGGGTGGTAGCTTGACCATATCTAAGGTGTTTCTTATTGACTGTGTAACCTACTGTGAGAAATACAAACAATAAGCTATTTTCTTGTGTCTGCAAAGCACATTTTTTTGTCGAAGGGTCACTATAGATTGCAGAGAGATCCCATTTGCTACATTTATGTTATTAGGTCTGTCCAGATCTGAGTATTTCTGGGCAATCATTCACACAACAACAACAACAACAATTTGTATTTATATAGCCACCTTTAATGTAGTAAAACGTTCCAAGGCGCTTCACAGGAGTATTATAAGACAAAAAATTTAACACCGAGCCACACAATGAGAAATTAGGGCAGATGACGAAAAGCTTGGTCAAAGAGGTAGGTTTTAAGGAGCATCTTAAAGGAGGAAAGAGAGGTAGAGAGGCGGAGTGGTTTAGGGAGGGAATTCCAGAGCTTAGGGCCTAGGCAACAGAAGGCATGGCTACCAATGGTTGAGCGATTATAATCAGGAATGCTCAAGAGGGCAGAACTAGAGGAACGCAGATATCTCGGGGGATTGTGGGGCTGGAGGAGATTACAGAGATAGGGAGGGGCGAGGCCACGGAGGGATTTGAAAACAAGGATGAGAATTTTGAAATCAAGGCATTGCTTAACCGGGAGCCAATGTAGGTCAGCAAGCACAGGGGTGATGGGTGAGCGGGACTTGGTGCGAGTTAGGACTTGGGAAGCCGAGTTTTGGATGACCTCAAGTTTACGTAGGGTAGAATGTGGGAGGCCAGCCAGGAGTGCATTGGAATAGTCAAGTCTAGAGGTAACAAAGGCATGGATGAGGGTTTCAGCAGTGGATGAGCTGAGGCAAGGGCAGAGACGGGCGATGTTATGGAGGTGGAAATAGGCAGTCTTAGTTATGCCGCAGATACGTGGTCAGAAGCTAATTTCAAGGTCAAATATGACACCAAGGTTATGAACAGTGTGGTTCAGCCTCAGATAGCGAACGGATTTTGTGGCGGGGACCGAAAACAATGGCTTCGGTCTTTCCAATATTTAATTGCAGAAAATTTCTGCTCCTCCAGAACTGGATGTCGGACAAGCAATCTGACAATTTAGAGACCGTGGAGGGGTCAAGAGAAGTGGTGGTGAGGTAGAGCTGGGTGTCGTCAGCGTACATGTGGAAACTGACGCTGTGTTTTCAGTTGATGTCGCCAAGGGGCAGCATATAGATCGGAGGGGGCCAAGGATAGATCATTGGGGGACACCAGAGGTAATGATGCAGGAGTGGGGGGCGAAGCCATTGCAGGTGATTCTCTGGCTACGATTAGATAGATAAGAATGGAACCAGGCGAGTGCAGTCCCATCCAGCTGAATGACGGTGGAGACGCATTAGAGGAGGATGCAGTGATCAATCCTGTCAAAGGCTGCAGACAAGTCAAGAAGAACAAGGAGGGCTAGTTTACCTTTGTCACAGTCACAAAGGTTGTCATTTGTGACTTTGATGAGAGCTGTTTTGGTACTGTGGCAAGGGCGGAAACCTGATTGGAGGGATTCAAACATGGAGTTGCGGGAAAGATGGGCACGGGTTTGGGAGGCGACAACGCGTTCAAGGACTTTGGAGAGGAAAGTGAGGTTGGAGATAGGGCGGTAGTTTGCAAGGACGGAGGGGTCAAGAGTTGGTTTTTTGAGGAGAGGGGTGATGACGGCAGATTTGAGGGAGAGGGGCACAGTACCTGAGGAGAGAGAACCATTAACAATGTCAGCTAACATGGGAGCCAGAAAAGGAAGTTGGGTGGTCAGCAGTTTGGTGGGAATAGGGTCGAGGGTGCAGGAAGTGGGTCTCATGGACAAGATGAGTGCGGAGAGGTCATGAGGGGCTATCGGAGAGAAACTGGAGAAAAATGTGGGTTCAGGGCTAGGGCAGGGGGAACCTTAGAAGAAGTTTGGCCCAGTGGGCTAGGGGAAGGAAGGGAAGTGGCAGAAGCAGCTGAATGGATGGTCTCACTCTTAGAGACAAAGAAGTCCATGAGCTCCTCACACTTGTTGTCGGAGGTGAGGGTGGAGGAGACAGAGGAGAGGGGTTTAAGAAGATGGTTAACAGTAGAGAAAATAAGCCAGGGTTTATCTTTGCATTCCAGTATGATTCTGGAATAGTGTGCAATTTTGGCAGATGAGAGCAGGACCCAATAATGCTTAATGTGGTCCAGCCAGATCTGGCGGTGAATGGCTAAACCAGTTGTCCGCCATATCCGTTCAAGTCTGTGTCCCTTGGTCTTAAGGGAGTGAAGATGAGGGCCGTACCAAGGGGAACGGTCTGGGTGAGAGAGAGTAATTGTTTTAATAGGGACTAGGGCATCAAAGGTAGTGGTGAGGGTGTGGTTGAGCAGATCAGTAGCTGCAGAAATGTTGTGGTGAATGGAGGGCCAAAGGCTGGACAGTTGGGATTTCGCAAGTGCAGTTGTAAGAGAGTTGGGAGAGAGTTTTCCCCAGGGGGCGGACCCAGAAGGAAGTAGGGTTGGCGGGGGTGGAAGGGGGATGTGGGAGAGTGATACAAGGATGTGGTCAGAGATGGCCTGTTCTGGGATTGACACGATGGGAGTAACGAGGCCACAAGAGATGGCAAGGTCGAGTGGGTGGCCGTGAATATGGGTTGGGGAGTTTTCATGGAGGGAGAGATCAAGGGAGGATAGGAGGCGAGTGAACTCAGAGGAGAGAGAGTATGATGAATTGAGATGGAGGTTGAAATCACCGAGGATGAGAAGTCGTTCGGTGCAGAGGCTGAGGGAGGAAAGCGGTGAAGATATCGCGGTAATAACATTTTTATGGTATTTGGGTGAGTGGTAGAGAACGAGAATTTTAAATGAGAGGTGAGAGGGGTGGAATAAGGTAACAGCAGGACTGCACTGTGATAAAAGATGTAACAATGAGGTCAGTGTAAAATCTGATGTATAAGTTGTACCTCTACCTTACCATTGCCGTATTTGGTTAAAAAAAAAGCCTATAAATTGTACTGGCAAAAAAGACTGACAAAAATATCTGTTACATCTATATTTAATTTTTGATTTGTATTCTTTCCCCAGAGAGTGATAAAAATGTGGAACTCACTACCACAAGGAGTAGCATAGATGCAATTAAGGGGAAGCTAGATAAGCACATGAGGGATAAAGGAATAGAAGGATATGCTGATGGGATTAGATGAAGTAGACTGGGGGGAGGCTCATGTGGAGCATAAATGACAGCATAGACCAGTTGGGCTGAATGGCCTGTTTCTGTGCTGTAGATTCTGACATAAGAAAACTACTAGGCACTTGGTCAAAGCGTTAAACAAAGCTTTAATCAACTGTTTTTCAACATGGAGATCTAGTTGTGTCCTTCTCTAGTTCCTGTTGAGGAATGTCTTAAGCAAGCTGGGCCCATGCCCAAGTATTTATACTCTCCCTGGACAGCGCCACCATCAGGCCGCCCAGTATTACTTCATACATGGATGACAAGATTCATGTCAGATTCTATGTAATTTTATTTACTATTGTTTATGGCTAAAATCAAGATTAAAACAGGTCACATGGGGTAGTGCGGGCTAGTTATTTTGCTGCATGATGGAAGCAATTCACATACAGTATAGCAGTCTAACATGCATTTCTCCTCAGAAGCACTTTGTGGCACCTTACTGCCTAAGGAGTCATTTTTATTCAACTTACTCAGATTGACACTTTGGTCAGAGTCAGGCTGTGGGATGTCACTACTGGAAATGGTGATTACGTTTGGCTGTTCCCAAGCCACCCTGACACAGATGAAGGAATTGGGCTTGGCCTAGTGTTTGATTGACAGCTAAACGTGAGACCTTTGAGAAGAGGCAAAGTTATTGTTTGGCTGCGGTCTTCTTTGACGAACAGCTCGGTGACCATGGGGGTCCACAATTACTGATTGTACCTAGCTTTGTGTGTTTTTCATGAGCATTTGAGTTCTGTAGCCACAGTTTGAGGGCTTAGCATCTGAAGGCTTTGTGTTTTTTAAGTGTTGGGGCCAGCCAGCATAGCTGTCTGTTCTATACGATAAGAAATGAGTCTATAATTTGAACGCAATAGGACCGATTTTAACCCTGCCCACCCGGCAGAAACTGAGCGGGCGGGCAGTTAGAATGGACCGTGTGACTTGCCCGCACTGATCCTGCCACCTTTCTGTGGATTGCAATCTTAACCTGCTCTTCTGAGCAGGCGAGAGGGGCACCAGGCAGAAGCCAGAATATGGAGATTCCGCTTTGATTACATCATCAGGGCCCGACTGCGTTTTAAGAAGAGAAGCTGGAGCCAGAAGAGGCCCAGAAAGGTAAGTCTATTTGTTTTTTTTTTAGTTTTCTTGTGGGCCAGGAAGAGCAGGAGAGCTCCTCCGGGCACCACCAGGAAACGGTGGGCCTCTCCTGTCCCGGGCTTCCCTCCCACCTGCTCGGACCGTGAGGCCCTCCCGACCCCCCCGCTCCCAATTACTTACCTGAGTGCTGGGGACCATTCCTTCGGATCCCTGGTTGTGGTCGCCCGACATCCCTCTCCCACCAACCGGCCAGCTAATGCTTCTCGCCGGGATCAGGTGGGAGACTGACAGAGTTCAAATCTCCCAGGCCTCACGTTGTGAAGGTTTACGGCCTGCCTCAACTCCTGAACGAGAGTTAAAATTGGGGTCTAGTTTAGAGAAAGTGAGTGGCGACTTTGTTATTTTATGAACATTACACTACTATACTGCTTATGTAAATAAAACCACTTGTTGGTCCAAAGCCTGAGCCTCGATCTGGTACAAGTATATATCCAGTCCACTTTCAATTTCATGTGGTGGCATGTGATACATTCTCGCAGTTAGTGTACAGAGTAAGAGAGTCCTGTTATCATCCATGGATCTTGCTCTTGTTTACCTAGATATTGGGTAAAATAAAAGGTGCACTCTTGATTGTTATGGATGTACGAGCGTAGTTGGTGATGCTGAGCCAAAGAAAATATTTGGAAAACATAGAAACAGACACACATATGAAACTTTGAATATAAGATTTAATAGTAACTTTCGAAAGGAAATTGGATAAATACTTGAAGGGAAAAATTTGCAGGGCTATAGGGAAAGAGTGGGGGAAAGAGTGGGAGAGTCGGACTAATTGGATAGCTCTACCAAAGAGCCGGCACAGGCTCAATGTGCCAAATGGCCTCCTTCTGTGTTGTGTCATTCTATGATTCTAAGTAAAATAAATGGACATCTTATAATGCCAACTAACAATGTATTGGCATGTGATATAGATCATTTCTAAATCAATCGCAACATTAGAACAGGGAACATGAGAGTAATATCTATCAGCAAAACTGGGAAAGAAAGAACTTAAGTATTATCATATCCAGAGTGAAGATGCTGTTAACAAAGTGTATCATACTGGCATCTATCTCAACGACATTTCATCAGATGAAGCAAGATATTCTAAACTTCTACAGATTAGATGTCGTTGCAACATCTGGACTGTTGCATGTCATTTTGGTCACACTAACTTCAGAAGCATCTTGATGTGTTGGAAGAAAAAGCAGAGTAAAAAGTATCTGTTTCTGAGATGCATGTCTGAGTTGTGGAGGAAGAAGTTTAGAAGTGAACTGACCCAAGATTTTACAATGCTGAGAGGAATGGATAATGTAGCTGAAAGCAGGCTGGGTTATTTAACTTGGACTGTGAGTGCAAAACTAGAGTACAAGCATAAAATTAAGAAGCTTCAAGCAAGGCGCGAGATTAAAAGGATTCCCCACCTCATAACAGTGGACTCCCCACTAAAGGAGCTAATGCCGTATTAATTGACACCTTTAAATAAAGGACTAGATTAATATCTGGCTAGGATGGCATAAAGAGTCATAAGGATGAGTGCAGATAGAGATGATTGAATGGCGTGTGGATCAGAATGGCTCCTGAGCTGCTGTAACCGTCTAAAGGTAATGTAAGAAGGATGATAAACGTGGGCTATGAGGCTGGGTAGATATCTGGGAGTTTTGCTTGATTTGACTTTGAGGAAGTTGCAACACCTTTCTTCAGGAGAATAAATGAATTGAATAGAGCCCACGATAGGCCCATGAAGGAAGCGGGCTTGATAAATCCAAAGCTTTTTTCTTGTTCGCCGCTTTAGGTTTTTAATCAGCAGGTAGAAGAGGGTCGTGGAGGGAGGGGCTTCCATTACTCTGCTAGCTGATCACAGCTATTAATGCACCAGGGATTGAACACAATCATTTGGAAAGGCTGTGAGCAATAAACCACAAAAACAGCAAAAAAAATAAACACTATTAATTCTGTAGGGGTATCCACAGAACAATTATACATTTCCTTGAGTAAAACAGCATCCACTTCCACATCCATTTCCAAGAATAATTTGGGTAGATGTACAAACTATTCCTGGAAATTCATTTCCCTCACAAATCAATGACTGGTGGGCAATCATATCTGGAACAAGATTTTTCAAGTTGCACATGCTAAGAATTAAATATGTTTTATATATGGCTGAAAGATAGGATCCAGTCTGTTAACTGTGTGCCAGTCATTGATTTCTCTAAATAATGCCTTCTGTTCTGGCTGGGAGCTTGCAGTTACTGTGCAACTGTTCAGCTTAAGTTACAGTAGGAGATGTGAGGGAGTCAGTTCGAAGAAAGATTGCAAATGATACGTGCAGGGCTGTGTTCTGCATTTCATTAATCAAAGTTAAAGGGTGATCATCATGTTGAGGAGCAACTTGGGAGGGAGAGAGAGCCTAGAAGAGCTGGGCAGGATGCCTGTCCCGATGATAACACGCATCAGTCACAAATGACTATCTTGGCTCACAAATGAGTGACGTCACCGAATAGCACATTTACAAATCAGTCAAGAAATCTCCAGTGCCTCTACGATTTCTTCAGCCGATAAACCAATGCTACCGTACATTCCACAAAGTGAGGAGCCACACAAGCAAATAAACTGAGAATATGAATTGATGGCTAAAACAATTACAGAAATATTAAAGTCACCCTCGGTGAGATCTCACACTCTGAAACACAGAGCATCTCCAACATTACGCAGAAATCAGTTTTGTTTTCTGCCTTGGTGGATGGGCCGAGGGTAGATCACAGAATCAGTGTCAGTGTAATTGTAGCCATGATGTGGAGATGCCGGTGTTGGACTGGGCTGGACAAAAGTGAGAAGTCGCACAACACCAGGTTATAGTCCAACAGTTTTATTTGAAATCACAAGCTTTCGGAGCTGCTACCCCTTCGTCAGGTGAAGTGAAGGAATACGAATCGGCAAAGCATATATAGACAGAGAACAATGCCTGTGTAACGTACAATGTCAGACGACTACAGTTAATCTATCTGACTGACTATCTATCGGCAGTCAGATAGATTAACTGTAGTCGTCTGAGATTGTACGCTACACAGGCATTGTTCTCTGTCTATATATGCTTTGCCGATTCGTATTCCTTCACTTCACCTGACGAAGGAGCAGCGCTCCGAAAGCTTGTGATTTCAAATAAAACTGTTTGGACTATAACCTGGTGTTGTGCGACTTCTCACTAGTGTAATTGTAAATGATGTATGCATTGGAGGCCTCATTCTCACCCAGGAACTGTCAATATCTCTGCTACACGTTGCATCATAAACACCTTTAGTTAGTTTACTTCGGCGGACAGTGCCAGTTGATTGGTGGGCATTGAAGCATTAACTCGGCAGAATCACATTTGAAAACGGCTGACCAAATGGATAGTTTCTGCATCGCTGATTCACTGTGGCACAAATTCTGCTTAACAATTCGGCCAAGAAAGGCCGCAGCAAGGTCATTTAATCCATTTCTAGCTGTCGCTCCTGGTTTTTCAATGAGGTGCCAATTAGACCACATGGCGGGATGGGCGCAGGGCTTCTAAGCCCAAAAACCATCCCTATAAACATGAAATAACTTTACAGCGGGGGCAGGGAAATATATTTCTACATTTTTAACACATTCTTCATTTAGTTTTAGTGGATCCTGAATGTATTTTAAAGGGAAATGGCATCCTGACCGAGCCACAGCCAGAGTCATTCCGCAAGCTCATGCCGCTAAGCCAAAAAGAAACAGCAGCTTTGGCGATGGCACATCATCTTAGATATGAAGAGGGTTTGGTTTATTTTCATGGTACAACAACACATTTGACACTCAAGCACAGCTTAGTCAAGCACAGTTATGCCAAGTGGCACTGGAACTATTTATAAATGTAAAATAAAGCTCCGTGTCCTAACAACAAGATTACCAGAGGACACCGGGAAAAACTCCAACTTTTCAAAATTTAAACAATTACTAGCTCTTGGAAAGGAAAACCTCCGTGGACTACTGGGAATTGTGATTCTCTGCCTGGTGCCGCACTTCATATCCTGGAGTTTATCTCCGCTAAAAGGAGGCAGTTAAATTGTGCTGTTGAGAACTACAGATTTATTAGCACCCAGGACGTTAATTAAGTGCTCGTATTGTTCGTCCTGCTCTCAGATCACCAGCGATATGATGATAAACTGAGTAAAAAAAAAACAATTCTACTGTGGTACATAACATGCTCAAATTCAGGTGGTGGGTGCTGGCACCATTTGGCATCAGGGACGGAATGCCTATCTTCACCACAGTGCACATTGTTATGGGCAACATGGTGGCATAGTGGTTAGCACTGGTGCCTCACAGCGCCAGGGACCCGGGTTCGAATCTGGCCTCGGGTGACTGTCTGTGTGGAGTTTGCACATTCTCCCCGTGTCTGCGTGGGTTTCCTCCGGGTGCTCTGGTTTCCTCCCACAGTCCAAAAATGTGCGGGTTAGGTTGATTTGGCTATGATAAATTGACCCTTAGTGTTAGGGGGGGATTAAATATGTGGGGTTACAGGGATAGGATGGGATATGTTAGGGGGAATTAAATACGTGGGGTTACGGGGATAGGGTGGGATATGTGTCGGTGCAGGCTCGATGGGGATTCTGTGTGAGAAAGCAGAGACAGGGTACTGGATTTGGATGATCAGCCATGATCGTATTGAATGGTGGAGCAGGCTCGATGGGCCGAATGGCCTACTCCTGCTCCTAGTTTCTATGTTTCTATGTTCCCCTTCATGGCAGACATGGTGGATGGTGATAGCTTTCAAGGTTTCAGTGGTGTGATGGGGGAAGCACACTAATCGGCGTATATAGATCACCAGGTGCAATGGGCAGCAATGTCACCCACTGCAACTACAGTTGGTTCTAATCATCTGAGATTATGGAACATACCACCGATCGGCACAAGACCGAGGAAGATGCAGCACAAGTCTTCCTTACTGTAAACAACTTCCTTCACCATGCCCTGCTATATTTGCACAGCACTGTGACACAGTTGCTGAAAATACACCATCATTATGAATGTGTGATTAGTAGAAAGAAACCTCAGGAAATCTGAAATAAAAACAAGGAAATGTACAGCAGGTCACTCAGCATCTAAAGGAAGAAGATTCCAATGAACGTCAGTTCCAGTAAAGAGTGGATTGAGCTGCGATGTATCTTCGGTTTTTTACTTTGAAATCAGCCATTCACATCTTGCACGGTGAAAATTGATTTCTGATGCATTGTCTTTCTATCATAATATGGTTTGACATCCTTTCAAATGAAAAGCTTCACAAAATCAGATATGGTATACGCTTATGGGCGATTCAGGTCATGCTGCTGCCCACAACCTGAATCGCCCTGCTCACCACACGGACTGCAGTGATTCAAGAAGGCAGCTTTCTACCTCCTTCTCAGGGGCAATTAGAGATGGGCAATAAATGCTGGCCTTGCCAGCGACGCCCACATCCCAGCACCGAATAAAAAAAAAATATGTAGGCCTGGGAAAAACAATGCACCTTCATTTAAAAACCCTTCAATGGGTTTTTAACAAACTTCATGTATCCTCGTCTCAAAACCAGTGAAAATTCTGTTACAATCAACTCTAAAATATTTAGAACATAAGAACATAAGAATTAGGAGCAGGAGTAGGCCGCACGGCCCTTCGAGCCTGCTCTGCCATTCAATAAGATCATGGCTGATCTTCGACCTCAACTCCACTTTCCCACCTGATCCCCATATCTCTTGATTCCCACTATTGTTATAACATGATGGGCCGTATTTTGCGACCCCCACAGGTGCGTACGAATTCTCTTGACAGATCATCCGCCTCCCCGGGAGAAGGGCCTCTGCAGGTGGAGAGTTGCGCTATTTGCCCAACCTCCGCCCGCTGAATGCCTGTCAAATTCTTACACCTGGTAAAAGCAGGCATAAGATCTGCTTTTACCAGCGTAAGAGTTTTAACAAATAGAAAAATAAAATTTGATCACTCGTTTATAAATTAAAAATACGCTTCAAAAAGGTAAGTTTATTTTTAGCCCCGTAAAAACATTTAATTTTGTTTTCAAAAAATTACATTTTTGTTTAAAATATTTAATTAAATGGCATTTTAATTAATTTTAAATATGTAATTTAAAAAAAAATAATTTAATGTGTTGGTGTATTTTTTTAAGCGATCCCCATTCATACTTATGGGAGTTCCGTACGTACAGAACTGTTTATTGGTTGGGCCAGCCCAGGTGATCCCAGGAGCGCCTATGAACCGCTTGCGCCCCTAGGATACGTGGGGCTCTGCCCGCTCGGAACCCAGAGAGGCCCAGGATCACAAGCCGCCATTCTTCCCGGGCCACCAGGTACTTTCGTAGAGATTTTGCAGGTCGGAGGTGTCCGCTCCAGGGAAGCCTCAGATCGCAAATGTTGGCCCGATGTTACTTTAGAGCCAATACTGAAGCATTGTTTATTAACCTATCTGCAGTAAGTCTATTCCTTGTCCATTCACCGCCACCATTCCCCAAAGCTCATTTCGACTAATGGCCTTGATTCTTGATGGGCACAAAGGGTTAAGAAGTGAATCCCAGAGAGAAGCGTGGGTTAAATGCACAATCATATGGCACTCTAACTCCTAGTCCAGAGAGTGAGAGTGACACATATACAGAACTTATATATCTAGGAACTGCAAGTAAATGGAAAATGAAGGATTATTCTATTTGATAATTTAATGTTTGACAAGGAGAAGATTTGAACATTCTGCAAATACTTCACATTACAACAGCGACAACACTTCAAAAGTACTTCACTGGCTGTGAAGCACTTTGGGACGGCCTGAGGTTGTGAAAGGCGCTATATAAATGCAAGTTCTTCCTTTCTTTTACTTGCTCTGTAAGAAATACCATGGGGGGAGTTTTAATGGGCGGGAAAGGGTCGGGGGTCAAATCTGTAAAAATGTGAACCCCGACCCCAAGCTGCCACAATGCGCCTATCTCTCGCCCCTCATGTCTGCGTTGGATTTGGGGGCAGTGAGTAACCCGCTCTGGACAGGCAGGTCAGTGATTAGAGCATTTAAATGAGGCTCCGTTCCACAGATTTTGGCAGCCATTTAAATTTGATGGCTCAGGGTCGAGATTCCTAGGGCTCTGGAAACTGGGAAGCTAAAGGGAGGTGGGAGCTACCAGTTCCAGCAGCTAAGTGTTTTTCCAGCACTGCTTGTGGTCCAGGAGGAGCAGGCGTTCTTCCCCCCGTCCCCTCAAATAAATCTTCTGCCGAGCAATCTGCCTCCCTCTCCTCGGTCCCTCCCCCTGCGATCTCTCCTGCCATCTGCAATCACACCCTCCACGATCTCTCCCCGCCACCGCGCGATCTCTCTCTCTCCTCCCTCCCTCCCTCCCTCCCTCTGCCCCGCGCACGATCTCCCCCTGCGATCTTTCTCCCCCTCCCACGATCTCCCCCTCCCGCGATCTCTCCCCCTCCCGCGATCTCTCCCCCTCCCCCGCAATCTCCTCCCTCCAGCCGCACGCACTCTCTCTCCGCCCCCCCCGCAATCTCCTCCCTCCAGCCGCACGCAATCTCTCTCTCCCCCCCCGCGATCTTTCTCCCTCCCGCGATCTCTTTTCCTCCCGCGTTCTCTCGTTCCCCCCGACCCCCCGCGATCTCTCATTCCCGCCCCCCGCCCCCGGTCTCTCCCCCCCGCACCCCGCAATGCCCCTACTGTTACCCGTTTGAGATTGCCTGACTCAACACAGACTGGGAATTGGAGCAGGCACCACCTTGGTCCGCACGGCTCAGTTACTCACTGGGCGAAGCTGCTGAGCTCCTACGCAAATGGGGAATAATAAAATCATTCGTTCCATTACATTGAAGTCTCAGGAATTTTTATGCCTTCATCTGTCAGCAGATGGTGCTGTACCTTTCTTAATACAAACCATCGTCCTATCAGGAGGTTTCGAAGCTGTCAGTCATGTACACAAAGCTCCCTTGGTTATTTTTATTAAATGATACCATGCTGGTGTGTTTACTGCGTGCTGCCAGCAGGTGGCTCTCTACTTGTACTGAAATACAAGCCAGGCTGCAGGGAGGCCATGGCCTAGAACCCATGATGCTTCCTGTTTTGTTTATTTTATGTTTTCATTATGGTTTCAGCAATTTTGCTGCTGCCCTTATCCGCAAACTTTCAACAGAAAATGTGTCCTCATCATTTCCACTGCAGGTAAACGCCCAAAGTATACAACTTTCCGTTTAGGTCTTAACATGAACATTCTAATAGCCAATTCCAATAATTCTGATGAGTTTAACAACTTTAGATCTTAGACACCACTCCCATTTTCTCAGACAGCAGGCTCCTGAGCCACTCGGAGTGGAGGAGGCGTGGGCTGGTGCTTGGGGAGGGGAATCCCCTATGGTCCGCCCTCCTGGGGTCTAAGCACCTTCCTCAGCCACATTCTTGGGCCATGGGAGCCTTCGCCTCTTTGCCAGATTTGCCATGCTTCCCTCCACCTCTGCTATTTTGCTTTAACCATTTACACCTCCTCTGGACCCATCTTTTGTTTCTTTACTTGTCCCATTACCATCCCCTTGTGCCTTGCACCATCATCCCTTTTGTCATTTAATCACTCCTGCCTTCCACCCTATCACAGACCTTCCCTTTTGTTCTTACCTCCCCTCCCACCCCCTGACTTTTCCCTGACTCTGTACTTGCTTAAAAACGGTTAAATCTCTAACATCTTCCAGTTCTGATGAAAGGTCATCGAGCCTTACTGGCTGAGTGTTTTCCAGCATTTTCTGTTTTTAATTCTAATAGCCAGGCCTCGTCAAACCCTTTGTGGCGTGATGAATCAGTTATAAAACCAGGTTAACCTACGAAACCAAACTGACAAATAGACTTATGTACCATATACTACATATATATAAAACAAAACATTGCTCATTGATTATCATAGAATCATAGAATAGTACAGCACAGAAGGCGGCCATTCGGCCCATCGAGTCTGTGCCGGCTCTTTCGAAGAGCAATCCAGTTGGTCTCGCTTCCTCACTCTTCCCCATATCCCTGTAATTTTTTTCTCCTTTAAGTATTTATCCAATTCCCCTTTGAATCTGTTTCCACCACTCTGTCAGGCAGTGCATTCCAAATCCTAACCACTTGTTGCGTAAAAAGGTTTTTCCTCATGTCGCCTCTGGTTCTTTTGCCAATCACCTTAAATCTGTGCCCACTGGAAACAGTTTCTTTATTCTATCTAAATCCTTCATCATTTGAAACACCTCTATCAAATCTCCTCTTAACCTTCTCTGCTCCGAGGAGAACAACCCCAGCTTCTCCAGCCTAGTTCAAGTTTGGATTAGTTCTCAGGTGCACCTTAGGTTGAACGCTTAGCATTTTCTTTTAAAAGCAGATTGATGATATTTTGATAAATTAGCTCTTAGCATTTTTATTTTGGAACTTGCTTCAACTTGAACAATGGTATTGGCCAAATGAACTGCAGCAGCAACCATTTTTGAAATAAGCTCTGTACATTCTTCCTTCCTGGAAACCCATTGGCCAAAAGGCAAGGAATATACAGCATTACCCATACAGGACTTTTGTTATTATTGTTTCAGACTGACCCGTAACAGACGCAGCTGTTTGTGACTTGATACGTGTTTGAGGTTACAGTTCCCAGATGGTACTTTAGGAATGCTATTAGCAAATACTTGTAGAGCTGTCTTTGGATTTCAGCAAGAGATACATACTGTTTCTTTATGGGTACTGAAGGGAAATTAGTAATGGTATTAAAATTGCAGCCATTCTGTTGTGTAGATCTCTTCATTTCAGTGTTAGCCATCTTGAATTCAAAGCAGGAAGTAATATTGTTCACACGACGAGAGGATAGCCGTGACAAAGGGAGGGTGAGCAGGGGTTGAAGGAACAGTTAAATACTTACCTATTAATATAAAACTCATTAGACATAACTTATCTGAATTAGCAGCTAGCACAAATATTGGTATCACAGAAAAATGAACCTCATTAGGCAATGGGCAAGAGAGGGATCAGGAAGGTTCCTAGGAATAAGACATACAGATGTTGGAAGGATAGAAATAAGAATAGAAACTCTGGAATTTCCTCCCTAAACCTCTCCGCCTCCCTCTCCTCCTTTATTTCGCTCCTTAAAACCTACCTCTTTGACCAGGCTTTTGGTCATCTGTTCTGATATCTCCTTATGTGGCTCGGTGTCAGATTTTGTTTGCAAACGCTCCTGTGATGCGCCTTGGGACATTTTACGGGCGCTAGATAAATGCAAGTTGTTGTTGTGGTAGAAAATGAGATGGCAGATATAAGATTAGTAGTAAGGCTATCAAATTAATAATTGCTAATGTGTATAGACTACATCCTCAAGGTGAATTGGTAGATAGAGTGTTTGGACAGCTAAGGGAGGCACTCGGGAATCACTAGGGACTGGGTTGAGACTCCTCAAACTCCTTGTGCAATGAACCACCCAATTGTGTGCTAACCCATTCCCCTCTAGTAATCGTTACATAGAAAAGTATAAAAGCAAAAAAGTATATATTTTAGAAACATAGAATCTAGGAGCAGGAGTAGGCCATTCGGCCCATCGAGCCTGCTCCACCATTCAATACGATCATGGCTGATCATCCAAATCCAGTACCCTGTCCCTGCTTTAATCCCCACAGTACACATATCCCACCCTATCCCCGTAACCCCACGTATTTAATTCCCCCTAACATATCCCATCCTATCCCCATAACCCCACATATTTAATCCCCCCCTAACACTAAGGGTCAATTTATCATAGCCAAATCAACCTAACCCGCACATTTTTGGACTGTGGGAGGAAACCGGAGCACCCGGAGGAAACCCACGCAGACACGGGGAGAATGTGCAAACTCCACACAGACAGTCACCCGTGGCCGGATTCGAACCCGGGTCCCTGGCGCTGTGAGGCACCAGTGCTAACCACTATGCCACCGTGATGCAGCGAGTAGGAGGAAGAATCAGAATGTGTTTGCATACTCTTCTTTCACCTCTTGGGACAGGGGTTCAAATCCAGTCCTGACTGAAAAGATGAGAGTGTCATCTCGCTGCTTATTGAAATTTGTTTCAGCGGCCTCAACCCAGTGGGTGTGGATCTACGGTGATCAATTCTAGGACGTTTTGTGGTAATTGGCGTTAAATCATCTCAGAAATCTGTAACAAATGTAGAAGTCAATAAAGGGAAGATTTCCAAGAAACTTAAAGGATTAGACGCCCGCAGGGGCCTCAACCAGATGGGATACAGTGTAAGACCTTCAAGAAAAAGAGTGAGGATTTCACCAAAGCTTTCTCTAATATTTCCATGAGATCCAAGACTATCGGGGCCCATGTAATCCCAATATTTGTGAAAGGATTCAGAAGCAAATCTGGGAATTTTAGGCTCTGGAAGGGGTATAAAACATAGTTTTATTCTCATGCCTCATGAATCTACTGGAATTCTTTGAGGAGATCATTAAATGAATGGATATAAGGTGTGTCTCCCTAAACTGATGCTCCCAGCAGGGATCATATTTTGGGAGATGATAAGGAGCACCGAAATGTGGATTCACCCCTATAGGGAACTTAGATTTTCTACATTTGGAGCTTCTGAAGAAGATAAATGGATGTGGAATTAATGAAAAATCAACCAATTAGATTGAAAATAGGCCTGGCCATAGAAAACAGAAATGATGATAAAGGGTTTGCTTTGGGGAGCAGTGACTTGTGGAGATCCACAGGAGTCTTTGAAGCTACACTTATGTAAGAAAATCTAGATCAAATTTTCATATCACAGGTGATAGTTGCAGGGGAGTCTGATAGTATTCAAAGAGATTTGGGCAAATGTGAGTGAATCTAAAACGCAGGGTCATAAATATATGATAGTCACTAATAAATCCAATAAGGAATTCAGGAGAAACTTCTTTATCCAGAGAATGGTAAAAATGTGGAACTCGCTACTACATGGAGTGGTTGAGGTGAATAGCATATATGCATTTAAGTGGAATCTAGATAAGTACATGAGGGACGAAGGAATAGAAGGTGATGCTGATAGGGTGAGATGAAGTAGGGTGGGAGGAGGCTCGTGTGGCGTATAAACAGCAACATAGAATAGTTGGGCTGAATGGCCTGCGTCTGTGCTGTCATTTCTATGTAATTCTATGTAAATTCAGAAGATGAGTTAACACAAAGCAGATGGCATCAACGGGTATAAAAATGCAAGATGAATCACTGGCACAAGAAACATGAAATGGATGCAAGGTGGAGAAGGAAAAGGATTTGGGTGTGAAGAGCACATTGCCAAAAGCATGGGAGTAGCTAACCTGCCTGTCTCTTAACTGTGGGCAGTGGCTGGTGCAGGGGTAGAAAATGCAATCGTAGAAAATGAAACCTGCTGCTACCAGCCCTCCTATGTTTTGTTTGTTCCTGTCTTTGCGGTGTTTAAATACATTTTTGGAAGTGTCTTTCTTTGCTTCTCTGCAGAGTGAGAAAAATAACAAGAGACACAGAGAAAGAGAGAGAGAGAGAGAGCTAGAGAGAGCTATGGTAGCAGAGCTATCCCAGCATCCATAGCAGTAGTGAAATGCCTCTAAGAAATCAATAGGGCCAAATGTAAAGTTGGTAGATGGTGGGGTAGATTATTCAGACTCTGCTCGGTATGCCCAACATTTGCCCCCTTGAAAATGAGAAGCTAAGGCTGCATCACCGCAAGCTCACCAGAGACTTGACGCAAACATGTGTAATTCTGCCTCAACTGATCCACAGTAAGGGAATCTGGGTAGTTACTTGCACAAGCAGAAACAAATCAGTGTAATTTACGGGGCTATAGTTTAAAGAGTCAAAAGAAAAACCAGCAGTTGAGAGCTGTAACACCAGCGCAGGCCAGTTTAGGTTGACGATAGCAAACATCCACACACGATACACTGTGTCATTCTGAAAGGGTGAGATGAAGCAGGGTGGAAGTAGGCTTGTGTGGAGCATAAACCAGTTGGGCTGAATGGCCTGTTTCTGTGCTGTATTTTCTACTTAATTCTACATAACAATCCTATCGACCAGTTCAGAAGGCTTTTATGTACAATGTAAGCAATGCAAACATGTGAGACCCCAACATAAATTAAATAGACATCTTTGCAACAAATCATTAAAAGCAGCAAAGCAACGCTCTAACACACTATTGTTCCAGACTATAAACAACTACAGAGAGGTCTCACTCGCATGAATTCAGTTGTACTTAATTTTGTAAATGTGCGCTCTGTGTTTTAGCGCAAAGGATTTCTTTGATACAAAACTAGTTCTGTATTAGCTCCCATTGGAAATATTCTCATGTGCTTCCCATTGTGGGCAGTTTAGTGCTGTGCCCTCTCATGGTTACAGTTCAGTCAGTATCAACAAACAAATCCTTTCAGCATCTCATATTCTAGTGCTGGGTACCAACTAATATGTGCTATACAGTGGATTACACATTGAAATCTATAGACCACAACAGTGCATTATACAAGGAACAGCTTTGAGTTGAAAATTAAGCAGAGTGGTTCAAGAATTACATTATTGTCACCAGATATGTAAGCATTGTCTGGAGAAAAACTCAATAAAACTATTTCACTCTGATCAAAGGAAGATTGCACGCGAGGATTAACGCAAACCTACAAATGATCAAAACATAAAGGATACAAATAGTATGTCATTATGAATAGGTCTCCAGACAGATGTCGAAGACTTAATTGCAACCTTTGAATACATAATAGATTTAAATGCATGATATGTTAAACTATCACAAGTTTATAGGTCATTAATAAAGATATCTAAAAATGGAAAAAAAGGGAACTGTTACAGGAAAGGTGGGGTCCAAAAGAAAAAGCAGACATTAAGAATTATAAAATGTCATTCGTCTATTTTGAACCCAGTCCACTCCCACCAGCATCAGCCCACTGGTATAGTTTCCTGCCATGGTCTCATACTGACATCAATACAGTTTCACCATTTACAGTCTAGTAGTTTCACAAACATAACCCACCTCATCAACACCAACTGCAACAGCTTCATTCAATGCAAATGTTTGCAATGCCTGTACGCCCACATCGATAAACTGTGCTTTAGTGCGGCATTTGACAGCAGCTAAACAGATTTTTTAATCTGCGGTTATATATTGGCTAAACAATAGTTATTTGAAAGACATGTAATAATGGATGATAAGAACCCACAAGGACTTATTCTGGCCATGAGCACTGAAAAGTGCCTAAGCTAACTGTTATAGTGGAACCTCAGTTATCTGCCAATTGCATTATCCGCCGGGATTATCCCCTCCATTATAACACATAATTAAGATTTAACTGTAACTTTCTCAACTACAATATTTTTTTAACTAATCCCAGGACAAATAGCTTACCACCATACCACTTACACACATTAACCACTGTTACGCTTCAGGTATTCTTTCACAGTGCCATTTGCTATTTCAATGATTTCAGCTGTTGACATGACTGGACCTCATCACCTGTGATCCAGAAGCTGCCCCTTTACTTAGTTTGCCCTTTACACAGGTCAGAGCTGTGACAGACTAAAGTAAGTAAAAGCAAAGGAAAGAAGGAGAGCTTGAATTTATATAATGCTTTTCGCAACTTCAGGACATCTCAAAGCATTTTACAACCAATTAAGTGCTTCTTTAAATTGTAGTCATGGTTGTAATGCAGGGAAACATTTGACAATTGTTGACAATTATAATGCATACTATAGTTTAACAGTCCCTGCTGTCTGCAAGAGATATTGGCCCAAAAATTAGTCCCGCGACGCGAGAGTACGCACTGCGTACTCTCGCGTATTCTGTCACCAATTGCCGGTTTTCTGCATGCACTGCGCATGCGCTGAAAACCGGCACTTGGTTTTTGGAAAAGGGGGCGGTTCCTCGGTGCACCGCGTGCGCGCTACAGGCTGCGCGCACGCTGTGCACTTAGTGCTTTGGACGCGCAGGTAAGGACGGAAGATTTTAGAAATGAAAAAAGGAGGAGTAAGACCCACTTTTAACAAGGTAAGTAGTGAATTAAGTATTATTTTGAATTTTTTTTAACAGGTATATCTTTTTTAGAGACTTTAAAGACAGGTAAGTTTATTTTTATAACTTTTTAAAAGATTTTAAATTTTTTCAAAAATTTAATTTTTTATTTAAAATGGTTAATTTATTTAACAATACTTATTTTATTAATGTGATGGTTTTTTTTTATTTAATTGAGGTTTAGCTGTTATTTTGGGGGTGTGTAAGATTCATAGCTTTCACAGCACGTATGTGAAACTTATGAATGGAAGATGGTGTGCTGCCATTGGCTCTAACTGAGTCACGTGATCCCACAGCTCGCACGAATTCACTACGCCGGTGGGATACGCAAGCACTGCCCAGCTGATGTCTAGAACATCAAGTTCGTGCGAGCTGGATCTGAAAAAGCCAACGTGGAGTGAGAGATCGCGGGGAAGCCTTACCCCCGCGTCAACACTCAGTCTTTAATTTCTGGGCCAATATTTGGCCTTGGAATTTAAATATGACAACCTGCCGGAGGTCAGGAGCTTGTCCTTTGTATTCCACTTGTTTTTAATAAACAATCCTCAACTTCGAAAGCTATGTGCATTCCTCCTTTTACTTTGCACTGCTGGTTTTGGCAGAGCAGTGTCACGTCACCCTCACAGTTCCACTCTCCCCCTTTTA
Organism: Squalus acanthias; assembly: GCA_030390025.1. NCBI lineage: Eukaryota > Metazoa > Chordata > Chondrichthyes > Squaliformes > Squalidae > Squalus > Squalus acanthias. Next base: position 66,954,405 of record CM059439.1, read on the forward strand.
CATTCCCACCGCAGAGCCAAGCAGAAGCAGAACCAGCGAATCACCGTCAGCTTGTAAGACCAAGCAGTTTATATTCCTGGTTGGAGCTGGCGGTGAGACAACCACACGTTTGCCGTTAGCTGCAGATTTTAAATGCAAAAAGTGTCTTCTGTCATGGTGACAGGTGATAAAGGTTTGCAAACATGGATGAAAGTTTTCCAAAAGAGGTATTGTTTTGGCAGAGATTAAGTCAAGTACTGATTATCTGTTCATTATTGTGTTGCTGTTTGTGGGAGCTTGCTGTGCACCAACTGGCTGCTGCATTTCCTACATTACAACAGTGACTACACTTCAAAAGTACTTCATTGGCTCCCAAGTGCTTTGAGATGTCCTGAGGTTGTGAAAGGCGCTATATAAACGCAAGTTTTTTCTTTCTTGACTGAATCAGGCACAAGCAAGTTACTACATGCCCACCTCAACGTCAATATTCAACTGTGTTTGCTTTAAATTCTTAATATTTTCTTATTCAAGTTCCAATGGCACATATTGTCTTTCGTATGTTATGTAACAACAGGAGCAGTGCTGCTAAATTGGAGTACCTATTATCATCATCAAAACAGTTGGTGGGGAGGAACAGAACGAGCAGAATTCCAATGTGGCAACAGTATTCAATGTCCATGTTCTACAGCGAGCACTACATTTTCTTTAACCAGTCAGAATTCTTCATTCAGTCTCCCCATAAGCTACTATTTACTCAATTAGAGTGAGGCACAGATGTAACAGTCCTTAAAAAGTCAGTTAAGTTCAGAAACAGTCTATCCCCATACTTATTATATCCTCCCTCCTTGTGGACGTGCTTTGAGAAAAAGTAAAGGGAGCAGTACTGACAGAAAGAGCTTCTCCCCTTGAAAAGTGCTAATTGATGTTTATGAAAGATAGAGTGAGTGTAATGAGAATCAATACACAGGCAAGTCCTATCAATGCAGCAACTGAAATGTCGGTCATGTAAAATGCATTTAAAACTTTGATATGTTTCATTTTTACTTCAGCTAGAAACATCACCTAACCAATTCTAAATCTGCTGCTGATCAGACAACTGAACTTAAACTGCACTCACCAAAGGGGGCTCCCAAAACAACCAAGCTGCACTAATCAATACACAACCAAACTGCCTCACCATCCATCATACAACCAAACTTCCCCCACCACCACACCACCAAACTTCCCTCACAATCACACAACCAAACTTCCCTCACAATCACACAACCAAACTTCCCTCACAATCACACAACCAAACTTCCCTCACAATCACACAACCAAACTTCCCTCACAATCACACAACCAAACTTCCCTCACAATCACACAACCAAACTTCCCTCACAATCACACAACCAAACTTCCCCCACCACCACACCACCAAACTTCCCTCACAATCACACAACCAAACTTCCCTCACAATCACACAACCAAACTTCCCCCACCACCACACCACCAAACTTCCCTCACAATCACACAACCAAACTTCCCTCACAATCACACAACCAAACTTCCCTCACAATCACACAACCAAACTTCCCCCACCACCACACCACCAAACTTCCCTCACAATCACACAGCAAACTGCAATTACCATCCACCACACAACATTGCTTCACCAACATCATAACCAAACCTCTCTCAGCATCACACAACCAAACTGCCCTTACCATACATTCTCACCACCATCCATCACAGCCCCAAACTGCCTCCCTATTGCAGCAGCAAACTATACACTCATCATCCATCACAAACCAATCTGCCCTGACCATTGCACAACCAAACTGGCTTCATCACACATCACGCAACCATACTGTCTCACCATCACACGAGAAAATGGCACTTACCACTGATCTCACAACCAAACTGCCTTCAGCAACATACAACCAAACCACACTTACAATCCATTACACAACCAACCTGGCCTCACTAGTGCACAACTAAACTGGACAATTATGTGTGATGGATGTTGAGTGTATCAATTATCTTTAACCTACTGGAATTATTCTTGTACCTCCACAAGATCTATCACCAGTCATCGATAGTTGATAGAACATCACATCTTACTTCAGTCTCATTTAAAAATATTAAGCAAATTTATTAAATAAACAATAAACAAGTAAATATGCGACAATACAAATATATATATTTATAATAGAAATTCTATTTCCTCACAGGAGAAAATAAAAGGTTGTGAATCGGAATGCTAATTGAAACAATTTTATATGCACACCTCCCATCCGTCTTATCTCCTTGCAGGCTGGGGAAGCTAACTAAAATGCATCAGCCTCTCAATCAAGTCTCAATTTGTCCATTCAACTATACTCAAAGGAATATTGCCCATTGCCTGATTTTTATAGCTCTTGAACTGTTAAAAAATAACAGGCTGTCAAATTCAAAACTGAACCAATCACACAAAGTCTGTATATATTTCAGAATCGTGCTGTAGGACTTCCTATCAAGCTTGTTACCATGGTAACAACAAACTTCACAAAATATATGACTAAATGGGTTGCAGGTGGCTTTATAAAATGTTATATATTGTGCCTGATTTAAAGGGACAGCTACTATACCAAAGAAAGAAAGAACTTGCGTTAATATAGCACCTTTCACAACCTCAGGACATTCCAAGGCACCTCACAACCAATCAAGTAATTTTGATGTGTAGTCACTGTTGTAATGTTGGGCAACAAGGCAGCCATTTTGTGCATAGCAAGGTCCCAGAAATAGCAGATAGATAAATGACCAGATAATCTTTTTTATTGATGTTAGTTGAGGGATAAATATTGGCCAGGACACTGGGGAGAACTCCCCTATTCTTATTCGAAACATGACAGAACTGCTTCATATTTGTTATAGTCACTATCACATGAGCAAACTGCCACCATCATCCGTCACATAAAGTCATACCAACAGTGTCTTACTTTTGTAAAACAACAAGTCTGGATTGGACAACTCTTAATTAATGTTGACATTAAGCAGACAATTTTCTTCCTCCTCCTCCCCCCACCCACTCTTCCAGCATAAATCAGAGCCAGTCTTAACCTTGCCTGAACTCCCAGCTACATTTCAAGCTAGCTTAGGTGTGTTGGGTGAGTGCCGGGTGAGTCTTCCGCCTGGGAACCAGTGTTCACTCCAAATCAGGGGAGAGAGGCTTTACACCAATGCAACCCTTAAAGGCCTTGTAGCAGTGCAAATGCTAGACAGTTGTTTTGGCAGGCAGACGGCCCTCATTCCTGTAATGCATCCCTGCCACAACCAAGAATTCAAAAAACTACCTGTGTTAGGTGGTGTCTGGCTCGCTAAAAATCCTTCGATGTGAGGGTCCTGTAACATCTAACACCTGGTTTCCAAGGGTGGTCTTCGATGCAGGCATCAGCCCAACGGAATCCCAGGAAGCTGTTGTGATCAGTGTCATGATGTCACCACTGCATCCTTTCCATGCAATTTAAATGCTCCTGCCAGTTTCAGGTGGGGCTTTCCCATTCCCAACCCCGCTGGGTAAGGCACAGGATATGGGCGCAAGCACAAACAGGGTACATTGTGGGCCTGCGCTCCTATAACTACTCCCTGAGGCTCTGGGGACTGGCACACACAGGGCGTTAGGTGGAGGAAAACCTTGCCCCAATGATGCATTAAAGGCAAAGCTAGATATACACATGAGGAAGAAAGGAATAGAAGGATATGCTGATAGGGTTAGATGAAGTAGAATGGGAGGAGGCTCGTGTGGAACATAAACACCAGCATGGACCAATTGGGCTGAATGGCCTGTTTCTATGCTGTACATTCCACATAATGTTGGAATAGTTAGTGAAAAATTACATTCTTCCCCCGCCCGCCAATAACTGAGATGGGAAACGGACTTATTTCTGTAGGCGGTAAGGTCGTAGGGTTATCCATCTGAAGATCGCTCCAGACAAACGCTGGAAAACGTTTTTGTCTGCGAGATCAATTCCCAACACATTTATTTTTTGGGTGCCTTGGTCCCTTACTTTACCCTGTTGTCGCTCAGTGGTGGGCTCATGTCAAATCTCCAATCTGGGTCTTGCCCAGAATTTCCTTTCCCAGTGTTACAAAGCTAGCATATTACTGCTTTTTACACTGTTTTTCTTTCTTAATGTGGAAAGAACTGCACTTGGAGGTAACACAAATTCTCAAGCCAGTGCTGGTGTCAGAAGCATCCAGTGTCACACAGGCATTTGTGGTGATGCTGGTGCTCACTGAAAAAAAAACGAAGGCCCAAGATTTTGGCAAGAGGAAATCATTGATTAACGCGGCGGAAACCTAATTCAACAATTTTCAGGCAGTGCGACGACAAGCTACCGTACAGAGACAAAAACAAAGAGCGTTTCCAGCATTTTCTGTTTTTATTTCGGAGTTCCAGCATCCGCAGTATTTCGCTCTTGTCTTATTGTACAGAGACAGCAGTCGCACAGGAACGAGCTCTGATTTCCACTGGGCTGGAACCGAAGAGAGGAGACAGAAAGTGCATTAGTCCCCAACCCGTCGCAGCCTGCCATTGACTGGCTGGCTACCGAGCTACACATCTGCTGCTCTTCTGACCTCCAGTCTTTGAGGTGGAGGCAGAAGTTCCCGAATCAATGGAAATGCTGAGCTCCTGCCCAGACCTTTCTCGGCCTTGACATTCAGATACACCGGTACAGTTTTAAGTGTAGTGGTGGTACAAGGAGTAGAAATAAACAGGGACGAGGAGATACTTGCTCAAGGTGCAGAGTGCACGGAGCCATTTGAAACAGATTTGCAAAGATGCAGTTCTCTGCGTGACATGTTTAAAGCGTTGCCCTCAAATAGCTGATCTTTTTCTGTGACAACAACTTGCATTTATATAGCGCTTTGAATACAGAAAATACCCCAAGGTGCTTTACAGAGAAGAAAAGAAGAATCAATAGAAAACAGATGCTGAGCCACGCAAGGAAGCGATTAGGAGGGGTAACTGAAAGCTTGGTCGACAAGTTTTGAGAAGGCTTTTAAAGGTGGAATGGGAAGAGGAACATACGAACATTGATGGACAGGTAAAGACCCTCTGGTCCATCCAGCTTGTCCCACACAATTGTGATACTTTGTGTATCACGATATAATATACACTCTCCACCCCACTCAAAACCATGTGATCTCCTGGGAGAGGCGAAAAACCAGACAAAAATCCAGGCCAGTGTGGGGGAAAAAATCTGTGACATTCCTCTCCGACACCTCCCTCCCCCCAAGACAATCAAAACTAGTCCAGCACATCACCTTGGCCCTGATAATTCGATGCAGTACCTACCTTTTGTAGGAGGTGATCTCTGCCCCAGCCAGATGCTTGCAGGACTAAGGAGAGGCACAGGCGTTTGTAAAGTGAGATCCAGAGAGGAGGCCGAGGCAGCGGAAGACTCTGCCACCAAGGATGGCCTGAAGATAAAGGGGGATGCAAGAAACGGCCAGAGTCGGAGAACCGAATGCTGCAGCAGGGGACATAAGGAGGCTGCAGAGATGAGGGGAGGGGAGGCCATGGGGGGATTTGCAGATGAAGAAGAGAATTTGAAATTCAACATGTCTGGGGGCTGGGAGCCAATGTAAGTCCACGAGGACAGGTGTGAAGGGTGAGCAGAAGTTAGGATGGGACAGGATATGGGCAGCTGGGGTTTGGATGAGTTCCAGTAGTGATTCCACAATTATGATTTACAGATTCGTTGAACATGAATTACAGTAAAGGGCACTTTAAGCTTTGGGATAGGTTCCTATATGTCTTTAAGTCTAGCAAAACTCTGATTACAACACAATAATTGAAATTGTGATATTATGCTCTATTGAACTATGTGGGTGGGGGATAAGGCAGGACTTCCAAAATTTGACATACGAAGCGATTTGCTATATTAACCAATATGATCTTATCAGGATCTCATGACCACAGTTGATAAAGGTCAGTATTTTCAGATGTTTCACTCACTTCTGTTATGTCTGATTACAGATGAAAGGAAATGAACAGTATAGGTCATATAAAGAGCATGTTGTTTCGGCTGCACATCATATAAAAATATGTTCTTTCATTGATCAGAGAACTGAAATGCCTCTTTCTCCACCGCCAACGAGTTCTTCAGTTGGGGAAGTACATATTTTACGGCGATCAGCAACTGGCCAGGAAGCTATTTATTTTATTTACCAGGGAGAGGACTTTGAGCTTCTGGAACTTTTAGTACGGCAGGAGGTTAAAGGTGTTGCATCAGCCTGTGGGAGTCAGGGCAAGTTGTTTCCATGGCAATGTCATCAGGTTTGTACAATCAAAGACAACAACAGCTTACATTTGTGTAGTTCCTTTAAACATAAGATGCTTCAAGGTGCTTGGCGTAGGAGCGAGAGGGGCCGAGTAGGAAAGGATTTAGGAGGGTCAGTCAAAGGCACAGTCCAGAAGGTGGCGTTTAGGGTTTTTAAAGGCGAGAAGGAAGTAGTGAGGCAGAAAGATTTAGGGCGGAAGTTCTAGAAGATGGAGCTAAGACAGCTAAAAACACCTGTTGTAGCTTATGTTTATATCGAAATTATAAACATTCTATAAATTTCAGAAATGTATCAAGGTGAGAGAGGCGGAGCAGGCTCGAAGGGCCAAATGGCCTGCTCCTGCTCCTATTTCTTATGAGACAGAAAGGGAAAGACAAAGAGAGACAGAGCTCAACAGAGACACCGAGACAGAGAGGTTCTAGAATTCCTGAGCTCCTGGAGAGCGGAATAGTTGATTTCTGCCCGGGGAGGCCAGGAATTTGGGCTGGATGTGCTAGGATTCTCAACTATTTGCAGTGACACTTTAAATTCCGATGGGGAGGCAGTGGATGGAACTTTGGCCCGCCCCCTTCTCCCCTCCCACATCAGGGGGTTGTATCTGGGAAAGTTCCTAGGCTACCCCATGAAGGCCTCACCAGAGCTCTCGTTGTCTGAGAGCTGGTGTCATTCCTGCCAAGGACCTAGGGACTCCAAACCGTTACAAGGGGATGGTAAGAGGCCCACTAGCAGAAGACCAGAAGAGGATCCTTTTCATCAGGCCCTTGCCGGGCCTCCTCTCCACTGATGGAGGGACATAGCATCGTTCTAACACTGCGGCCCGTGGTTTGGGGCAGATGCCACCGATGTGCGCTTGAAAGCATAATGTGCCCATCTCAGCCATGTAATTGGCCCCATTCCCTGCAATTTGGGACAGGATTTGTGGCTCCAACCGTGAGTGAACAGGGCTCCATTGCACTACATGCACACTGATGGAGCAGAAATTTCAGGGCCAGTGTCCTTGCTCATTCTAATTTGTGTTCAATAAACAAGGGAAAAGGAATTGAAATTTCAAAGCCTCTCCGGCAAACAGAAAATAATTTATTAATAACTGGGCTTTGTTGCTAGAAAATTTTAAATCCTAATTAGTGACAGCTGTGAGAAAGAAAGACAGAGTCAGAGACTTACAGAGGAACACAGAGAGAGACAGACTGTAAGGGAGAGAGCGCGGGAAAGACAAACAGACAGCGAGACAGACAGACAGTGACAGACTGTAAGAGAGCATGAGAGAGAGACAGACAGAGAGACAGACAGACAGTGACAGACTGTAAGAGAGCATGAGAGAGAGAGACAGACAGCGAGGCAGACAGACAGTGACAGACTGTAAGAGAGCATGAGAGAGAGAGAGACAGACAGACAGGCAGACAGACAGTGACAGACTGTAAGAGAGCATGAGAGAGAGAGACAGACAGACAGGCAGACAGACAGTGACAGACAGACCTTGGAACCCCCACCCCAGTTTAGCTAGACTTCAGGCCCATTCCCCAGTGCAGCTAAACCCCATCCTCCTCCTCAGTACTGCTAAATAGTGGACACCTACCTCCAACTGGTACACCTTGCATACAATCTTGCTGTGAATCCTCAGCTTTAAACATGGTGAGGATATAAGCACCAAGTACTAAGTTAAAGGCACTATATAAATGCAAGCTGCTGTTGTTGTAGTAAGGGATTAAAACCAAACGCATAGGCAAAGGAATATGTTATATATAACAAAAGCCACTCGTTTACATAGAATAGAGTTGAGGAATTTGATCCCAATAAAAATCCCAACATGATTCAGTCATTGGCAGTCAGTGGCCCTGATGTTATGCTCAACCCAACATTAACAACTTTATAAAACTCAGTATTCCCTGATTCACCATGGGACATCTGCTATATTAAAAGTCCCGCATATAGCATGCACTTCCTGTATATGTCATACTTTCCAGTAACACTTCTGTGCCACATTTTTACCATCAAACTTTGTTGCTAACAGCACATCCTTTGACTCACCATGAGCAATGCCATGGCAGATTGGTTAGCAATATATTGAAATTCTTATGTATGGCACACACTTCCTGTAAGTGTCACACTTACTTCCTGTGTTACTTTGCCCGTCACACTTGGTTGACAACGCACCTATTGTTATAAAGCAGCACATCCTGAGCGGGAGCAGTGCGCGGACCTGAGCGGGAGCGGGAGCGGGAGCAGGAGTGGGAGTGGAGGCAGCGGCAGCAGCATAACGGGAGAGGTGGAGAAGGCCCGGGACAGAGCCCGGACCTGAGCGGGAGCGGCGGTAGCGGAGGCGGCGGCAGCAGCATAAAGGGAGCAGAGCGGCGATTCAAAAAAAATACAAGGAGTGACATCACAGGATAGCTGGTAACTGATTGGTTGGTAAAGGTCACACCTTTTTTTTCTCTTCAAGTTAGGGGAGGGGTTAAATAGCTCGTTAGGGATAAAGCAGGAGCTTGGAGATTAGTAACTGTTAATACTATATTATATTAATAACTTGAATTAGATACATCTTAGTCTTAAGTTTCTGTAAAGTTAGTTAATAGTCAAATAATAAAGGCATGGCAGGGCAGCTCGGTCCAGCGGAATGCACATCTGTGCCATGTGGGAACTCCAGGACGCTTCCCATGTCCTGGACAACCACGTGTGCAGGAGGTGTCGTCAGCTGGAGGAGATCGAGCTCCGGGTTTCGGAGCTTGAACAGCAGCTGGTGTCACTGCGGTGCATCGCGAGGCTGAGAGCTACGTGGATAGCACGTTTCAGGAGGTGGTCACCCCGCAGCTAAGGACTGTGCAGGCAGAGAGGGAATGGGTGACCGCCAGGCAGAAGAGGAGGACCAGGCAGGTAGTGCAGGAGTCCCCTGAGTGCATCTCACTCTCCAACCAGTATTCTGCTCTGAGTACTGGTGAGGGCAATGGTTTCTCTGGGGAGTACAGCCAGAGCCAAGTCCATGGCACCATGGGTGGCTCAGCTGTACAGTGGGGGATGAAGAAGATAGGGAAAACAATAGTGGTAGGGGATTCGATAGTTAGGGGAGCAGACAGGCCTTTCTGTGGCTGCAGACGTGACTCAAGAATGGTATGTTGCCTCCCTGGTGCCAGGGTTAAGGATGTCACTGAACAGCTGCAGAACATTCTGAGGGGGGAGGGTGAACAGCCAGAGGTCGCGGTGCATATCGGTACCAATGACATAGGTAGAAAGAGGGTTGCTAGGAAAGAGATTAAAAAGCAGGACTTCAAAGGTAGTAATCTCTGGATTACTCCCGGTGCCACGCGTGAGTGAGTATAGAAATAGGAGGATAGAGCAGATGAATGCGTGGCTGGAGAGATGGTGCAGGAGGGAGGGCATCAGATTCCTGGGGCATTGGGGGTGGTTCTGGGGGAGGTAGGACCTGTCCAGGCCGGACGGGTTGCACCTCAACAGAGCCGGTACCAATATCCTCGCGGGGGGAGCTTTTCTAGTGCTGTTGGGGAGGGTTTAAACTAAGTTGGCAGGGGGATGGGAACCAGGATGTAGCATTAGAAAGGAGAAACAAAGGGCGCAAAGGATTGGGAGAGACAGATAGCACTAAAGTAAAAAATAGTAAGGTATTAGGTGGGGTCAGACTAAGAGAGAACACAGGATGGTCTAAGATAGGTTTACAGTGTATGTGTGTGAACGCACGAAGCTTAGTAAACAAGGTTGGTGAGCTGCAGGCGCAAATAGCCACATGGGAATATGATGTTGTGGCAATAATGGAGACCTGGCTCAAAAAAGGGCAGGATTGGTCCTAAATATTCCTGGATATAAGGTGTTCAGGAAAGATAGGGAAGGAAAGATAGGAAGTGGTGTGGCAGTATTGGTTAAGGAGAACGTTACAGTGCTGGGGAGAGAGGATGTCCTGGAGGGGTCAAGGACAGAATCTATATGGCTAGAGTTAAGAAATAATAGAGGTGCCATTATACTACTAGGTGTATTCTATTGGCCACCAACTAGTGGGAAAAATATGGAGGAGCAAATTTGCAGAGAAATTATAGAGAGATGCAAGAACTATAGAGTAGTGATAATGGGGGACTTCAACTATCCTAATATAGACTGGGATAGTAATAGTGTAAAGGGCAGAGAGGGGGAAGAATTTCTGAAGTGTGTTCAGGAGAACTTTCTTGATCAGTATGTTTCTAGCCCAACGAGGAAGGAGGCATTGCTGGATCTGGTTCTGGGGAATGAGATAGGTCAAGTGGAGGAAGTGGCAGTAGGTGAACATTTAGGGACCAGTTATCATAGCATCATAAGGTTTAGATTAGCTATGGATAAGGACAGGGAGCAATCTAGAGTAAAAAATACTTAATTGGAGGAAGGCCAATTTCAGTGGGATGAGAGCGTATTGGCCCGGGTAAATTGGAATCAAAGATTGGCAGGCAAAACTGTAATGGAACAATGGGCTGTCTTTAAAGAGGAAATAGTTCAGGCACAGTTGAGGTACATTCCCACTAGAGGGAAAGGTAGGGCAACTAAAGTCAGAGCTCCCTGGATGACGAAAGAGATAGAGAGTAAGATGAAGCAGAAAAAGAGCGCGCCTGACAGATGTTAGGTCAAGAATACATCTGAGAATCAGACTAAATATTGAAAGTTCAGAGAAGAAGTGAAAAAGAAAATAAGAGGGGCAAAGAGAGGGTATGAGAATAGATTGGCAGCTAACATAAAAGGTAATCCAAAAGTCTTCTATAGGCATATAAATAGTAAACGGGTAGTAAGAGGCGGGGTAGGGCTGATTAGGGACTAAAATGGAGACCTTCGCATGGAGGCAGAGGGTATGGCTGAGGTGCTAAATGAGTACTTTGCATCTGTCTTCACCAAGGAAGAAGATGCTGCCATAGACATAGTGAAGGAGGAGGTAGAGGAGATACTGGATGGGATAAGAATTGATAAAGAGGAGGTACTATAAAGGCTGGCTGTACTTAAAGTAGATAAGTCACCAGGACCAGATGGGATGCATTCTAACACTGAGAGAAGTGAACGGGTGGTACCAGAGGACTGGAGAATTGCAAATGTTACACCATTGTTCAAAAAAGGGTGTAAAGATAAACCCAGCAACTAGAGGCCAGTCAGTTTAACCTCGGTAGCGGGGAAGCTTTTAGAAACAGTAATCAGGGACAAAATTAGCAGTCACTTGGACAAGTGTGGATTCATTAAGGAAAGCCAGCACGGATTTGTTAAAGGCAAAATCATGTTTAACCAACTTGTTGAGTTTTTTGATGAGGTTGATGAGGGCAATACGGTTGATGTGGTGTACATGGATTTCCAAAAGGCGTTCGACAAAGTGCCACATAATAGGCTTGCCAGCAAAGTTGAAGCCCATGGAATAAAAAGGACAGTGGCATCATGGATACAAAATTGGCTGAGTGACAGGAGACAGAGAGTAGTGGTGAACGGTTGTTTTTCGGACTGGAGGAAGGTATACCCCAGGGTGTTCCCCAGGGATCGGTTCGAGGACCACTGCTTTTCTTGATATATATTAATGACTTGGATGTGGGTGTACAGGGCACAATTTCAAAATTTGCAGATGACACAAAACTTGGAAATATAGTGAACAGTGAAGAGGATAGTGATAGACTTCAAAAGGACATAGACAGGCTGGTGAAATAGGTGGACACGTGGCAGATGAAATTTAGCGCAGAAAAGTGCGAAGTGATACATTTTGGTAGAAAGAATGAGGAGAGGAAATATAAACTAAAGGGTACAATCCTAAAGGGTTGCATGAACAGAGAGACCTAGGAGTATATGTGCACAAATCATTGATGGTGGCAGGGTAGGTTGAGAAAGCAGTTAAAAAAGCTTATGGGATCCTGGGCTTCATGAATAGAGGTATAGAGGGTGATTTTATCAATGGGGACGTGATGGAGGCGGGAAAGCTGCTTGTCGGGTTTTAGTCCCGCCTCCATCGACGTCTGGCCAACCCATGCTATTTTTCCTTGATTGGCCTTGTTAAGCCCGCCCAGCGGACAGAGAACGTCAGTGTATGACGTTTCATCTGTCAAAAATTTTTGACAGATGAATTGTCATCGTTTGACAGCTTTGAGAAGCTGTCAAACACTGACAATCTCTGTTCTTTGGTGAGTCCTTGTACTCAAGACTCACTTAGAAAGCTTTCCTGAGCAGAAAGCAGAAGGCTGCTGCATATAAGAATGCAGCGGCCATTCTGCTTTCTCTGCCGGTGAGATGAGGCAGCTCCGCAGCCTAAAGGGATGAAGCCTGGAGGAAGAAGCAAAGGTAAGTAATCTTATTAAAACACTTTAGACTCACCTCACACACTTACCTCTCCACACTTGCACTCATCACTCGCCTGCACATTTCGGCCCCGCAGACCCACGGCTCACCTCGCTGACCCTGGCGAGGTTCAGAGCCGTTGGGAAGCCCACACTTTAGAGCTCAAAATAGGGATTAGCAAAAAAACTGCAATTGGCACTAATCCCCTTCCCGCCTTGAGGAGACGGGACCCGGCGTGGCTCGGGTACCCGCCTCCTGGGAAGATGGCATGGAGGCGGGTTGGGGGCGGGATGGGTACCCGCTCCCAGATTCTGCCATTTTCCCGGCAGTCCCGCCTCCATATCCGCCTCCCCAGGGCTGGGAAAATCGCCCCCATAGAGTCCAAAAGCAAGGAAATGATGATGAACCTTATAAAACACTGGTTCGGCCTCAACTGGAGTATTGTGTCCAATTCTGGGCACCGCACTTTAGGAAGGATGTGAAGGCCTTAGAGAGTGTGCTGAAAAGATTTACGAGAATGATTCCAGGGATGAGGGACTTCAGTTACGTGGATAGACTGGAGAAGCTGGAGTTGTTCTCCTTAGAACAGAGAAGTTTGAGAGGAGATTTGATAGAGGTGTTCAAAATCATGAGGGATCTGGACAGAGTAGATAGAGAGAAACTGTTTCCATTGGCAGAAGGGTCGAGAACCAGAGGACACGGATTTAAGGTGATTGGCAGAAGAACCAAAGGCGACATGAGGGAAAACCTTTTTACACAGCGATTGGTTAGGATCTGGAATGCACTGCCTGAAAGGGTGGTGGAGGCAGACTCAATCACGACTTTCAAAAGGGAGTTGGATAAATACCTGAAGTAAAAAAAAATTGCAAGGCTACGGGGAAAGGGCAGGGGGAGTGGGACTAGCTGAAGTGCTCTTGCAGAGAGCGGGCACGGGCTCGACGGGCCGAATGGCCTCCTTCTGTGCTGTAACCATTCTATGATTCTATGATTCTAAGATCCTTCCACTCATCGTGAGCCACGCCATGGGGGATCTGCATACATGAGCCCACTGGCGCCTTTCAAACCCTGTCTGAATATATTAACGGCAGCTCTAGCAGAAGCCGGTTGGAAATCTGAACTCAGATTCTGCCACCTTTGATAAATGCCTGCACCAGTCATAAGCTTCCTCGGTCACAGCAACACATCCTTCCTTGATGAAATAAGGGAATTCAGTACAAACACATTTTATTCAGTGTTTATGAAGGGGCACTCTGTTCATGAAAAAAATGCCATTATTTGAGGGGGGGGGGCGGTGGCAGAAGAGCTTTGCATAATTTATGTTGTTGTATCGTGTGGGTGTAAGCAAATGAAAGAAGCACTTTCTTCGCAAAGATGATCCCCCCTTTCAAAAAGATCATTGCAGCAAAAGAAAAAACTATTGGAACAATGGAATGGGAGAAGCTCTCTTACTAAACTTTACAACCAGTTGAATAATACCCCTACTCTACTGCTTTTTAAGAGGTAGTTTATGTGGAAGTGGTCCTATATGAATGTAGTAAAACACACTGCGTAATGCTGGGGGAGTGGCCCATTTCCATAAAACTACAATAATCTGAGTAACCATCGGAAATGTATTATGCTGCGGGCCATGAGCATCGGGACAGGGGTCTCAACTCATTTGTAGAAGGGGACCATAGGCTGCTGACCAGGGCCAATTGACAGCAGAAGGAGGCAGTAATCAGAGAACTCCCTTTTTTAGTCAGTAAATGATACAGTTTGAAGTTGGCATCATCTGAACAAAATCACTTAGCAATAGAATTCCAGTAAATTGAAAGAATGCCGTTTTCATGAGTGAATAGTGCTGTGCTGACAGTTTTAGAGACTCAAAGCTGTCATTTAAATTCATTCAATAGCGAATATGGAAATCTGTACAAGGAAGTTATACACAATTTGTCTCCTTACTACAATGCTTCACACACTGTGCAGTCGGTAATCTTTTTTTGTTTCCTGTAAACCCCAAGCAATATACTTATAACTATAAATATCTATATCCATTATTTAGCCCTCTTTTAATTATGCAGACTCTTTAGAATGAACTGAAGTAAAGAAAGAAAGACTTGCATTTATATAGCGCCTTTCACATCCCAAAGCGCTTTACAGCCAAGGAGGTACTTTTGAAGTGTAGTTACTGTTGTAATGTAGGAAATGCAGTAGCCACTTTGCGCACAGCAAGGTCCCATAAACAGCAATGTGACAATGACCAGATAATCTGTTTTTTAGTGATGTTGATTGAGGAATAAATATTGGCCAGGACACCGGGAGAACTCCCTTGTTATTCTTTGACATAGTGCCATAGCATCTTTTATGTCCACCTGGGAGGCCTCGGTTTGACGTCTCATCCGAAAGACGGCACCTCCGTCAGTGTAGCATTCCCTCAGTACTGCACTGGAGTGTCAGCCTAGATTTTGTGCTCAAGTCTCTGGAGTACGACTTGAACCCATAACTTTCTGACTCAGGCGAGAGTGCTATCACTGAGCCACAGCTGACACATATTACAGACGTCACATTTCACATTTACTGGTATCAAGCTTAATTTTTTTTTAATTCATTTTTATGGGATGTGGGCGTTGCTGGCAAGGCCAGCATTTATTGCCCATCCCTAAATTGCCCTTGAGAAGGTGGTGGTGAGCCGCCTTCTTGAACCGCTGCAGTCCATGTGGTGAAGGTACCCCCACAGTGCTGTTAGGTAGGGAGTTCCAGGATTTTGACCCACCGACGATGAAGGATCGGCGATATACTTCTAAGTCAGGATGATGTGTGACTTGGAGGGGAACTTGGAGGTGGTGGTGTTCCCATGTGCCTGCTGCCCTTGTCCTTCTAGGTGGAAGAGGTCGCGGGTTTGGGAGGTGCTGCCGAAGAAGCCTTGGCGAGTTGCTGCAGTGCATCTTGTAGATGGTACACACTGCAGCCACGGTACGCTGGTGGTGGAGGGAGTCAATGTTTAAGGTGGTGGATGGGGTGCCAATCAAGTGGGCTGGTTTCTCCTGGATGGTGTCGAGCTTCTTGAGTGTTGTTGGAGCTACACTCATCCAGGCAAGTGGAGAGTATTCCATCACACTCCTGACTTGTGCCTTGTAGATGGTAGAAAGGCTTTGGGGAAGTTCCAATTTATATTCAAAAGCAAAATTCCCCTTTTCAAAAAATGAAGTTATTTTTGACTAGTTTACATCTCCCCTCATCCCAAACAATAGCATCCTTGGGAGAGGGGGCGGTCTGACTTGTTCTACTTATGCTGCTTCGGAGGCAGCCAATAGGGGGCATGTAGAGAGCAGCATTCTTTGACCAACACTTTTTCTCGCTCTTTATCCCCTCTCCAAAGGTTTGGTGGTGGTTGGTGGGGGGTGGTGGGGTGGGGGGTGTCGTGAAGTGAGATCCCTTGCTTCCACGCAGCACTTCTGATAAGCTCGGACTGAAAATGTACAATATTGTAATTGTTACAATCCCATGCTGAATCATTCAGCTACAACATTTGTCATTAGACCCTTCAGATACTTTTGAATAGTCTCAGTTTTTTCAGGTTCCATTTTAGGGATGAGTATCAAGTCTGAGGTGATCTGAATCTTGATATGCCTGTTCCTTGGGACTTGGGAGGGCGGGGTGGGGGGGTGGGCGGGCGGGGTTGGGCGAGGGGAGAGAACAGCAAGGTTCTGTCTCGCTGTCTTACAAGTGACAATATTCTGGTGTGTGACCCTTGACATACTCAAAGCAATTTTGCAATTTGCACCACTGTGTTTGGCTGCAATGGGGAATACAGAAGTCTCCAAAGGCACACAGTTTATTGTGTTGGTTTTTGTGCATGTGTGTATTTGTGTGTGTGTGTGTACAGCCATTGTATCCATTTTCCGTAATGCCCATTTTTATATTTTCTTTGGAATATATCCGAGGGATAAATCCTTGAACTCCATTCATCTAAGAATCAGATGATCTAATCTGGATTGGAAGACCAAATGAATCCAGATGCTTGTCCTGGTTTACATTATAACGGAGGCAATTTGTAAATCCGACCTACTTGATTTGATGAAAATATGTTTGGATGAATCTGGTGCTCATCAAGGTGAAGGATGTTCATCTGGGATTAGAACATTATTCTCTTTGTTTTTTAAGAGATAACATCAAACACTGCTGGCTGGCTATAGCATGGGTTAGCTATATTCACTCTAGGCTGTCTAGTAACAACACTGATTTTCCTCTTCCCCTATCCCACTGTCATTTTTAGTTTGGAGCAAGTTGGAGGAACACATAAGGGGCAGTCGTAGCTCCATTGTGTTGGCCAAATTGGGCAGTTGTGCTCAGTTCCAATCATTCCAGTACTTTCTCTATTTCCACAATTTTGAAGGTTGAAATGAGTTGCAGGATTTGCATCTGGAATTATTATCCCATAAAGAATATGGAAGGTCCACCTGATTGGAAAACTTGCTTATTGTTAGTTTATTAGAAGAGATTTTTTTTTATGGCAAATTCCATTGCTATCGCCACTAAAGTCCCGGAAAATGAGGGCATTAGTGAATCAGGCCACAGTTATAGCAACGGCATAATTAGCTGGGATTTTAGGAGTCGATCCGCCGGAACCATCGCTGAAACCTGGAAAGGATTGTTATTCAAGCTCTGCCCTCGATTAAACGCAGCGGTAATGGCCAATTTGCTGATTTAAGGCTAGTTTTATCACCGCTGGCGTTTCAGAAAGAAACTGGAGAGTTGGGCTCAATAAATCTATCACTATTGGGCCGATTATGAGATACTGATGGGTGTGGTTCAAATATCCAGGTTGTTGTTGTTGTTGTTTTCGTATCTTCGCATTCTTCCTTGAGAAACATGGCAGCCAATTTGTGCACAGCAATGTGATAATGACCAGATAATCTGTTTCAGTGATGTTGATTGAGGGAAAAATATTGGCCAGGACATCGGGGAGAACTCCCCTGCTCTTCTTCGAAATAGTGCCATGGGATCTTTTATGACCAACTGAGAGAGCAGACGGGGCCTCGGTTTAACGTCTCATCTGAAAGACGGCACCTCCGACAGTGCAGCACTCCCTCAGTACCGCACTGCAGTGTCACCGTAGATTCTGTGCTCAAGTCTCTGGAGTGGAACTTGAACCCGTGACCTTCTGACCCAGAGGCGAGAGTGCTACCACTGACCTAAGGCTGATACCTAAAACCCCATCAGCCTCCTTCGCATCGATAGATGCTGGAACACAATAGCGTTCCTAACACTCAGCGTTGCTAAGGCATTAATGAAGGAAACTACACGGTTGACATATTTCCTTTCATTAACATGCCATTTGAACGCACTCACCCAAATATGGCTAGGCATATTCAAGGTCCAACTTCACTTCCAGACGAAAGTCCCCCAAAATGGCGGCACCTGGCGGAATGACTCCCCAGCCTATTTGTTCAACCACACCTGTCCAAAAATGGATGGTAAAGAAGAGGAAAGTGTAGCCCTGCACCTGAGTTAGACGACACAGCTTACATTAGCGCAAACGAATTCAAATCGATGACAGCTGGCTGATTAAAAATTATTTAAAAACAAATGATTTTCCAAGACCTGACTACATTGTGTGGTATTTGCAGATTATTTCCTCTTGTCCAGAGCCTCAGTCAGGATCACTGGTGCTGCAGGTTCGGTCCTTCTCTTCTGTTAATGCTACCCAGTTGGCTTTCCCTGTGTTGCTGACAATGGTTCTCACTGGCAGTGCAGTGATTAACTCGACTTAGTTAAAAGCCAGTTAGATATTTTAAACCTCACACTTTTGGTGCACGCCCCTTATATATAATTCTTTCTTTAAAAATATGCATTGCAGAAAACCACATCTATTAGGGCTGGAGCTAAATTGCATCTCTGATCTGCACCAGACTATAAACAATAATTATTTCAAATTCCTGACTTTTGCAGGGCAGTTGCTTGGAGACACCCTCTTGAACAAAACAAAAATGTCTTCATACTTGAGCCTTGAGCAAACATCGTTTCCTATGTATAAATCTGCATGGTTTACACAAACAAGCTGCACTTCCAACCGTCATAAACAAGCCTTCTATTCACTCAAAAAATATAATATTAAAGAACAATGGGCGGCTTGTACAACGCAACCCAGCATATCAAAGGAACGTAAGTGCTCAATTCACTCTGAAATCCTGAAGTTTGAACTGGAAAGCATGCCGAAAGCCTCAAAATTCAGTGTCATTGTCTCCCTAGGAAATTAATTCAATCTCCAAAAAAAAGGTTTTCTGCCCCTCTCTGCCTCTCTCTGTTAAGGTTTGATTTCTGAAGACATTCACCCACTGGCTTTCCCACCCCCAAATAAAAAGGAATTTAGGAAGCTGTCGGCAAACGTCCTTCAAGACAGAAACA
The DNA here is from genome assembly GCA_030390025.1 of Squalus acanthias. NCBI lineage: Eukaryota > Metazoa > Chordata > Chondrichthyes > Squaliformes > Squalidae > Squalus > Squalus acanthias. The sequence goes on from CM059439.1 coordinate 66,973,353, forward strand.
TAGCACAGGACCAAGGAGGAAAGAAAAAGCACTTCGGAAAAGGTGAGGTTTCAAGCACTGGGGCCAGAAATATTCGGAGTCGGCCTTGTTTTGCTTTAGAAAGTGTAGTATAAAATGACAATGCCCCATCGATGCCGACTCCGAAGCATGGAGTTTGAACGGCATTACACATCTACAATTCTCAGCTCCACCACTTAATACAGAAACTCAGAGCCAAGATAAACACAGCTGTTGAATGTCTTCCACAACTGCACAAATAATAAATCTGGACTTGGCTTCGCACAACTGAGGTAGATTTCTCAGGGACAAGGGTTATGTTTATTCTCGTCAAACAGGCAGGTTTCAGCTCTCTGCAAACAGGCCTCGGTTTTTGTCTTCGTTCCTTTGGCTGCAGAATGTTCGTCCGTTACTGTGTTAAAAGGAACACATCACTTCTCCCCAGAGCAGATTTGTACCGAGCCACCACGGTCAAGTTCACCAGGAGGTTTGGCAAGTCCGGCTCAAATTACTTCCTAGGGGAAAAGGTCCGACTGCTATGTTGACTTTGAGTCAAGTTCTGTACAAAAACCTGCTTTATGCATCAAGTAATACTAGTAGCTGTATAGCAGCACGTACCAAAAGGCAAATCTAAACAACTCCTAAATGTTTTATTAACCGAGTACACACAGGCGTTATTGAAATCATGAAACTCGGTGCCCTTATCTTAAAATTCTGGGAAAAACACACACACACACACAGAGCCATTAACGGACTTCAAATTTTTTTTAAAATAAGACTTTGTGGGGAAAACATGTCAGGACACTGTTAAGCAAAATTTGGACCACAGTTGTGGGTAGAGGCGTTGTCTTTTTCTCGTCAGCACTGTTTAAAACAAACACGTAGAAGATGACCCAGGCCTGATATAAAATGGATAAACATTTGGGGAGCACTGCTTTACTGAAAAATAAGCCGGCTTGTGCCATTTCAGCCATCAGGCAGAGTAGCTCACCCATCATGTGGGCGGTGAGGTCAGACATCACTCACAGTTTGCACTCCACGCATCATCCTCAACGGATGTTTGAAGGGGAAGCATTTTATTTCTGTTTGGGTTTCCTTCCTCGGGTGAGGGGGTCGGGTTGCCAACTCTGGTTGGATGTTTTCCTGGAGGTTTCATCACTTGACCTCTCACTTCCCACTGCCCACCTCCACCGTTGGTTTACCAACGTGCCCATCCTCGTGGCGCACCGCCTTCCCACGCCAATTGAGAAGTGAACAGACTCTTCATTACAGAATCACAGAATCACAGAATCCCCACAGTGCAGATAGAGGCCATTTCGGCCTAGCGAGCCTGCACCGACACATATCCCACCCTATCCCCGTAACCCCACGTATTTAATCCCCCTAACACTAAGGGTCAATTTATCATAGCCAAATCAACCTAACCCACACATCTTTGGACAATTACCCAATTGAATGGTTCTCAACTTCAGTCAAACGGCCCTTCTTCCCATCTCCAATTTTTTTTTGTAACTAATAAGCAAAAGTATTGAAAGAAGATTAAAAGAAACACACAAATGTTTTATTGTCCTGATGATTTTTCGCCAGCATTGCTCACAGCAGTGCCCTGGCCATCAATCTTCAATTTCTGAAGACTTTAAGACAATCCTGGAGGGTTGGCATCCCTACAAGGGAGGCCAGGACCATCTTCTGGGCAAGACTGCGAAGAGCTGAAACACGGCGTTGCACTTTTCTTGTGGGGAATCCCCACTAAAGCAGCTGAGAGTGTTTATATCCAACTCCCGATACATCAGAGCCTTAAAGTGGCTGGTGAGTGCAGTTGGTTGTGCTGTATGAACCTCTGAACATTGCAGTCAATTAAATGGTGGGAAATATGTAGGGGGACAAAAATTTGTTGTAAACAGCTGCGAGTCTGGTCTACTGGCACTTTACTCTGGCAATGCTCCTGGCTTGGAAAGAGTTTTATTTATTCGGTATCAAGCGGTAAATACTGCAGTCGAAAAACAATACTAGAGGCGAGTGAATGGCGTTACTCAGCCGGTGCGACTATGATTGGTTGGCGCATTTATGTCAACACAAGCTGTGCAAGCCTTTGTGCTGTTTGTCTGCCTTTGTTTTCATTTCCACTGGTTATTTTTAGGATCAGACATCAAAGATCTTGGCAAAGGGTCAGGACAATCTCCAGGGTTAAATTTCTTCAAAGTACCTGATTGGTGAGATCAGATCACTGAGATGCAGGTGGCTGGCCGAACTACCCCGACGGATTGCATTCCCATCCATCGATAGTGGATTTATCAAAGCATCATGGACAGCAGGAATGGACCCAACACTGAATATCTCCAGTACTTGGGAAGATTCAGACATTTTGTTTTCTTCATGTGCACCCTTTCAAATTGATCTTTCACATTACTGAAACTAAGGCTGTCAGCTCTGGTTGGATGTATTCCAGGAGGTTTTGTCACATGACCTCCTGCCTCCAATCACCCTGCTCTCACAGTCCCACCATTGAACCCTCATTGAAACAGAATTTAACTGTGAGAGTTCTTCATTTTCTTAGCACTTTTCTCTCAGTTAGTGCCAAGAACATCACTCTGTAAAGTCAACACACTAAGCTGTCTTCAGGAAAATCAGGATCAAATCACCAATACAATATAGCACCTTGTAGTATACAATGCATAGTACTGAGGTATGGTTTAACACACTATGCAGAGCATGATGTCATATGTATTCGGGTTCATTGTTTTCTGTTTAAAAGCCTGTCATTACCAGAGAATTGGTCATGATGCTGTCACTATGTGTAAGAACCAACAACAATGACAACTTGCATTTATATAGCACCTTTAATGTAGTAAAATATCCCAAGGCTTCACAGGAGCATTATCAAACAACATTTGACACCAAGCCACATAGGAGATATTAGGACAGGTGACCAAAAACTTGGTCAAAGAGGTAGATTTTAAGAAGCATCTTAAAGGAGGAGAGAGAGGTAGAGAGGCGGAGAGGTTTAGGGAGGGAATTCCAGAGCTTAGGGCCTGGACAGCTGAAAGCATGGCTGCCAATGGTGGGGTGAAGAAAATTCAGGATGCACAAGAGGCCAGAATTAGAAGAGCACAGAGATCTCGGAGGGTTGTAGGATTGGAGAAGGTTAGAGAGATAGGGAGACCTAGAAAACTTGACAATAGCTGATCAATAGCTTCAAAAAACCTGACATAGACCACCCACCCCACCCACCCAAAAACAAAATCTGCAGAGTGACAACCACCCTAATCATAGGCTTACATGAAAACAATCAGTTAGACTTAAAGTGCAGTGAGACGCAGGTTTGTCACAACGTATCCGAGGGTTGTTGGAGCATGGAATGCTTTGCCACAGAGAAGAGTCGAACTGGAGACCATTGTATCTTTTCAGGGAAACTTGGATAACGAGTTGAAGCAGAGGAAAATACAAGGCTATGGGGGAGAGAGCGGGGCAGTGGATTTTGTTTTTTGGATTGCTTCAGTGAAGTGCCAGCACAGACACGATGGGCCAAATGGCAGCTTTCTGTGCTGTAAGCGTCTATGGTTAAGCTGCAGGTATAGCCAACATTGCATCATTTTTATTGTGAGAGAGAAAAAAAATGGCTAAAGGGCCGTTTGCAGCATTGGTGGATTTAGAACTTACAGAAGTGAGATGTGAGAACTGAAGGCTGGAGATTTATTTTCTCAGGGGAAGCTGGGGACTTTCCCAGAAAACATTGATTTTTGGCACTATAGTTGGCGTATTTTCTGTCATGACTGTAATTCTGCTGAACCAGCCAAAAGTAACTTCTCCTGGAAGGGAGACAGATATTTTACATATGGAAATAAAAGCAGTTGTAGGAGCTTCAATACAACTTTACAGAGTCCAGTAAATCTCACCCCAGATATACCCTGTTAATGTGTGAACTGAAATCTTTTACAACACACGCGTATAATATCGCATGTGTCCCTGCTCCTATAGTAGAGCCGAGGTAGACACTGGATTATTGTACATGAATTGAGAGTATGCTGATTTAACTACTTCAAATAAACAACTTTTATTGTTAAGCAGCTTCAGGAGAGACCAGGGTTAGTCAGTATCGTTGAAACAAAACTGTAGAACTAAAGTCTGATGAAGGGTGTCACACTGGGGTTGCCAAATCTGGTTGGACGTAATCCTGGAGGTATCATCACATGACCTCCTGGCTGTAACCACCCCGCCTCCACACTCATGCCATTGGTCGCCCGACACGTTCATCCTCACAGCCTTCCCACACCAATCAGAAAGTGAATAGATTTGTCATTACCCGATTGGATGATTTTTGGCTGTCAGTCAAACAGCCTTTTTTTTCCCCCCATCTCTGAAATTTTTATAACTAATAACCAAAGTGCTCAAAGAATTTTGTTTAAAAACTCAATGGGGGAAAAATTGAGTCGCGTCCCCTTTGGGGTGCTAACTTCGCTCCATGCGCTGCGGCACCTCACGCCGCGGTATTGCAGGCCTTCCTCCCCTTCTTAAAGGGGAGGGGCCTTGTGCAGCACGACCCAGGGCCCAGCAAAAGAGCCCGGCACTCAAGATAAGTGCCGGGCTCATGGAGCGCAGCCGGCACTCCGCAGGGGGGGAGGTTGCTCAGGAGGCCAGGGACGGCAGCGGAGGCAGGTGCTGGCAGGCGGCCAGCAACAAAAATGGCTGCCCGGCACCTCGCCTTTAAATAGTGCCGCCCCGGCCGCAGGTAGGCCCCCCTGACCCCGTCGGACATAGCGTCCGGCGGTAAGTCAGGGGGAGCTACCGAAGATCGCCGGCGGCGCAGCACTGCGGGGCGCTAACGGTTACCGCCGCCACTAACCTCCCGCTGAATCTGGTGCCCTCTTAGGGAGGCGCAAAGCAACCGGATTTTTCCCCCAATTTGTTTTGTTCCCCTATGATTTCTGTCCCGGGTTTTGCTCGCAGCAGTGTCCTGGAGATTAATCTTCAATTCCTGGAAACTCCAGGGCAACCCTATCGCTCACACATGCAAACATTAACCTGCCCTTTCCTCTTTTAGATGCTGATCAACCTGCTCTGCCTTTTGAACATTTTCTAACACGCGAGGATATAAATCAAAATTAGTGACAATAAATGGGCTAATGCCCTCCACTAAAATCGCAGAGAGCTGAAAATCATACAAGTGCGTTAAGCATTTGTCTGCCAGTGGCAGTTTCTGGCTTACATTGCTCTTTTGACAGTCAAAAAAAACATTTTTTTCCTTGTCCTGGAAGCAATAACCCTTACGCACAGCAATCATTAAAAATACTAAAATGCACAAGAACATGGGTTGCAGGGCTGGGAGGCTGAGGTTTGCGCTCTCAGGTGATCCTCAGTGACTGCCTTCAGTCTGGTGTTTGCAATCGATTATACCCTTAATGATTATTAATATCACTTCTCACATTTGCCCGTGGATGCTGACCACTCAGATAAGGATGGTGTGGGCTCAGTCCCCTCTTGGCGCACAGTGACAAAGGGACCTTCACCGTGAGTGTGTAAGGAAAACTAGTGGCTTTAAGAACATAGCCAAGCGCTACAACTCTCCCATAAACAGGCCAACTGCCTGCATCATATTCCTGTCACAAAATCCTAAATATGGAGATCTTGGTATATTTCAATAAGTAAATATCATCATTCCAACCCCAAAACTCACTTTTATTGCTAAACCCTGGCAATTCTGCCAGTGAAGTGACAGCAATGCTCAAATAAAGCCAATTAATATATTCACAGCAGCAACAACCTTTTCATCTCAGAAAAGCTTCTGCAACTATTCTTGAAGAAAAATAAACCTTCACATATGACAACGGCTAGACGTGCTCCAGAAAGTTTCTTGGGGGAAATGGACATTTTTCTTTTCAAGCAACTGCATGTTACCTGCCTACTTGTTATGCATAATGTCTTCAGGAACAAGCACGAAATGAGCATCGCTGTCATCACAACTCTCAGAAACCATCATCTCGTTGGAAAAAAATTCTGCCTCAAGTTGGTGTGTAGCGAGCAGTGGGAAAAAGCAACATCTGATTGATTGATGCTTCTAATAACGTTCAGTCACACACCAAGCAATCTGATTGGTTGACACTGACAACCTACGATCCCAATGACAAACTGACACCAGTTAAAACATTGAGGCCTAGCTCTTAACTTTCACCTCCAGGTGGGGTATATAATCGGATGTGTGTGTGTGTGTGTGTGTTATGGGCAAGTTTTGGGTGGTCATTTAAAATGTAGTGGTAATTTAGAAGATTGAAAGAAACCTTGTGCACTATTTTATGATACGATTTTCTGCAGGGAGCAATAGAGGTTTATTATAGATTGGGGCAAGGCAATTGTAATTGTTGTCTGGTCCCAATCTACTGATACATTAGCTCAAAGCTGCTCTACACCCCTCGAACAACTTCAGTTTTTTGTCTAGCGCCGACTCAACAAGGGGCAGGCCTACAACAGTGGAAAGGGTGAAGGGGCATTTGACATTTTCAATAAAAATATTCTGAGTCCGTGTTTTACCCAGGGCCCAGTATTCCTTCCTGGCATTTATGTTCTTCTAAATACTCATGGCAGTAAATTAGGATATTTAAAAGAAGACCTTTCCTCTTCAATTAGAAAATAAGCAGAACTGAGGCCCGAGGCTCAGGCCCAGGACTGATTATTATTTTAAAGTAAATTAGAGAGATTCCATTATGTATAAAAAGCAAACGGTTGGCAATAAGTTAAAGGCTGCTTTTCCATCTCAGGATTGTGCTGACATTTACAAAAAGCTTGAGGTTTGGTCACATAGTTTATGATATTATCAGTAGTGCACGATTGAGTCACTGACTTGTAGCTCAGTGCCAGCTGTCCATTATACGAGGAGTATTCTCGGACAAAAAGGAGTCAAACTTTTGGGATTCTTTGGACGGTGGACTATAGAACAAAAACGGCTTCTCTAGTTCCACGTGATGCAAGTCCAGTTTATCAGGAAGCCACAGAAAATCGATAACAAAACAACAGCACAATCCAAAGGAACGATTGACGGTTGAGGAGATATAAACAGAATATTCTTTGATTCATTTGATCAGATCACTGAAAAATGAAACCACTGAAGAGATTTTCTTCAGTTTGGATTACTGCCCAAGGCAATCCTAACAGTTTTTTACTCTCACAATACTGGAGCTGAAGTTTCTTCTACACTTTGAGGCTATATCATACACCACATGAAGAATGCAGTCCTAATTTAGATCTACTTTACCATTGATTCTATTATCTACGGTCTGATACATCCATATTATTCCAACAGTGTTTAGAGTGGTTGAATGAGTTAATGTTATTGCACATCACATCTGGGAGGAATGGTCACATGAGTCAATGCTTTCATATTCCAGCTCTGGGAGAATGGTCACGCAAGTCTGTATTCGAACAAGTTGGAGTGGAACCACGCAAGACCAGTCCCATTGAGGCTGGACAACAGAGGTCAAACACCGCAGAGAGGTCGAGGAAGATGGAGGAGGGCATGGGTTTAATGCGCTATCGTCACAATCACGGAGAATGTCTTGGTAACACCGTGAATCAGTCTTATTACATTTTAACTCGGAGAGGTATGAGTCAGCTTTGCTAAACTTCAGGTCCGGAAGAAACGATTATAAGCCACTCTTATTATTGTGCTGGATCTTCAGTGTAAAAGCTCATACACTGCTGGAAATTAAATGGGGCACTTTACCCCCTCCTGAGTAAAGAGCAATGAAAGCTACTCCCAAAAATAAATGTTACCAAGTGACCCTGGGCACTGCACTACAAACCATAAACAAATCTCAGTGGCAGCAGCAGGATGCAGCACATTCAAGCACAACGGACTTTCCTTGTCCTTTCTGTGGTGCCACCAGCTGGAGATCCTTTGCTGCCTTTAGAACAGCCAGCAGGACCCATCTGTTGCGCCTGTGCACCACTTAACACTTTGAGTCTCTTGCTGAGGTGCACAGGGGAAATACAATTCTTCCCAAGTATCCATTATAAGGAAAATGCATCCTTTCCTGTATTGGCAAAAGACGTCGGGGGTGATTTTCGCCGAATGCTTTAGGCGCTGAAGAGATAAAGAGGTGGCCAAGATGAGGTCTTGAGCTGAAACGCCGGTTTAGCCTACGTTTAGCGCAAGACACTATCTTGGTAAAGGAGTTGTAGTGCGCACTAGGAACGGCCGCCCGGAGGGCTTATTAAACAGCTGATTGTCACTTAAAATGCCTGTTAGCGCTCATTAAAGAGGCCGCACGGCATGTTAGTGGCTAGCGCTTCAACTAACGCCCTCTCCTAACAGTGACCAACTGTTTGGCAGTAAACACGGCGTTAATGTCTATTTCAAGCGCTACTTAAAGGGATACTCACCATTTCATGGTCATTGCTGCTGGAGCTGTGAAGAGGACCTCTGAAACACATCAGGAGACTTTCTGGGACACTTTGTCAAGACTTTACCAACACTCGAGCAACATTTAATCCAGAAATTCTCTGAGGACGTCACCTAAAAAGAGTAAGTGCTGTGCTACTCCACCGTATTGGATACCTTAAAGGAGTCACCAGGAGGAAGGGAGTGCTTGGTCATGGGCATCTTGCTAGGGGGCTCCCTTGGTCTGGACGAGGAATGGGAGGAGGACATGAGGCCAGGCAGAGCAGCACCAGCTGCTGCAGGAGAGAGGGAATTGAGGGCGAGGAGGGCGAGGTGGATTCCGTCCCCTCTGCGGGTACAGGACATCCCTCCTCCTCTGGACCTCCTCCATCAGGACCTCTAGTGCCGCATCCGAGAACCTGTGTGCCCTCTCCCTCAGTCCCTGAGAGATCCTGCAAAGTGCCACTCTCTGCCAGCCAGAGCACTCCACAACTTCAGCGGAAGTGGGTGCGAGGAACCCACAGGCACTGCTCCATGAAAATTGCATCTAATCAGCACTTGAGTGCTAAACCTGCAGTTGTCTAGTTCAGCACTTCCAGGCAAGTTCAAATTATGGTAATCAGCAATTAGAACCAAAATTGTTTGCTACATCCAGACTTTCAAACAGGCGTGTCTTACTGGCACTGCACCCATTTAGTGCCTGTTTTCACCCTTTGGCCAAAATAACCCCCACTGAGTCAACTCTGCTACCTCCACTGGAATGCTTTGTATTTTATCACATCAAATGCAAAGTCTTGCACCTTAAGGGTTTATCCTGTCAGACGAGGAGCTTCCATTGGACCATACAATCATGTACCTGCCTCTGGCGAGTCTTTCAAAAGGGGGAATGTGGCATTAGTAAAGGCCGAAGAGGAGGCTGTCTGCCCAACTTACACCCCCCACCCCATCAGCTGGAGAAGGATGCTTATGAAGAAGGGGAGGGGTTAAACAATGCAAAATAAGCATGTTTTAGAAATGCTTACAATTACAACTGTAAGTAAGAATCGAACCCTCTTCATGAAGATGCAGCTGATCGTGGGTGAATGAAGAACACCCCACCTTACTGAGGTTTGACCTCCATCACCTGCTACAAAAGCACCAGTGTACTAATGATAACAACAATAACTTGCATTTATAGTCCCAAGGTGCTTCACAGGAGCGTTATCAAACAATATTTGACATCGAGCCTCATAAGGAGATGTTAGGACATACTTGGTCAAAGAGGTAGATTTTATGGAGTGTCTTAAAGGAGGAAAGAGAGGTAGAGAGGTGGTGTGGTTTAGGGAGGGAATTCCAGAGCTTAGGGCCTTGGCAACAGAAGGCACAGCCACCAATGATGGAGTGATTAAAATTGGGCCTGCTCAAGAGGCCAGAATTGGAAGAGCACAGAGATCTCAGAGGGTTACAGGAGGAGGTTACAGAGATAGGGAGGGGCGAGGCCATGGAGGGATTTGAAAACAAGGGTGAGAACTTGAAAATTGAGGCATTCAGCAATGTCTGTAATAATGAGGTCCCACCCCCACCCCCACCCCCACCACAAACACATCAGCTTTGGGTGGTTAAAAGTGTGAAAGAAAATGGTTACAATACAATTCAAAATCTCGCGGCAGTTTTCGAAGAATTTTCTCAGAGTGGCCCCATCTCAATTTGACAATTCTAATTATGTGAAGTGCTGGTTCTGATGTTTCAGATTCTGAAGATCCATGTCCTTTAAAAACCTGCACAGTTTGGCCACCATCTTTCCTTTCAGAGACTGTGGGGAGAATATTGTTCATGAATTATTGTGCAGCCAAAATCTCTGATGCTTTTTGACAAAACTATACTCGGGGTTGGATTTGGTGAGCTCTAATCATTAGATACTGAATGGGGAGCCACAAAGCTTGGAAGAACAGCTTTGCCATTTGCCACTGGCAGACTAACTCCAGCCAACTGCATGCCTGGATTCCAACAGCTGTTTTTTTTGCTGTTAGGAAGCAGTTGTCATCTGCTGCAGGATTTCTGTATGCTGCAATTCAGACTTTAAGAACAGCACGGCAGAGAGAGGGCAAAAAAAAAATAATAAAAGCAATCTTTCAATTCAGGCCATTCGGGTGTTATCCAAATCAACCATAAAGTGAACTCAGCGTGACCTTCCCAAACTGCAGTGCACTTTATGCAACAGGTTTGCTGCAGCTATCATCCTGTCAATCAAACCCTACCCCTCCCTTTTCCCCATTGTGTCATGAAAAGTGCATGACTTTCGCAGACAATCATTTTCTGTTGAGAGGCTTTCAGTGACTGCCTTGCTATCTCCTCGCAGCTCGATCCAGAGAAAATGGACATTTGCGCGTTGGTTGTTAAACAGAGCAGTTAGAAGACAAATCACAAAGTCCATTGATTTCATTATGAGGTGGGGGGGGGGGGGGGGGGGGGGAGGGGCGGGGGCGTTGGGGAGAGGGTTACATAAAAAAATACATAGATATGAGCTGTAGCAAATGGTGATCTAACACATCAGAACCAGGCTGCTGGCCCATAACTAAAGGATTTTATGGCAATGAATTGCACTTGGCCTGCCGCTTATGTGTTAATGGATGTGCAGGATCACACTCATGTGGAATTGAGATTAGCCTGTTTGATCAGACTGCTGCGTCGAGTCGTCCAGTCATCAATCCTCCTCCCAATTCTAACTTACTGTGTGATTAGTCTTATGCAATAATTTTGTTTAACAAGTATTAAATATTCAGCATTTTTTTGGGGAGGGGGGTGGGAGGGTTGTGGTTTCTGGAGTTACTTTCGTTCTGTACAAACGTGTGGATTTAGCAGTGAACACACAGCAGCATCAGGCAGCCACGTTCTGCGCACTGGCAGAAATGACACACTCAAAATCCACGCAGTGCCTTTTAACAAGAGGTTAAGAAAAAAACCTTGCAAATCATTAAAAATGAACACACTGAACCCGACAGTCATTGAGCGGTAAGTGATATGGGCGCTTTAAATGAGAGGCCGTGTGAGCTCCCGATTGGTTAAGCTGCCCTTCAGTCATGAAACCCTAATCGAAACTGTCACTGAATGTTCATTTAAAGATGGATTCTCACCGTCACCAACTTTTATTTTATGCATCTGAACCTGGCAGTTTTTTAAACTCAGTGTCCATTTTTGTTTTGTTTGAATGATGAGCCCTAGTCACACAATTGTGTATTGGTTTTCAGTGGCTTAAATGCACTGTGCCTCACAGTAGAGCTCTGCCTATTTTTTCTAGTGGTGCACTTGGCATTCTCCAATCGATCTCAATAATCCTTCCCAGCACACTTTTGCACGACTGAGCTCGTGGGTGCAGAGCAAGAGCTGAGGCCATATGTTCACCGGGGCTAAAGGCGTACAGTCAGTTTAAAAACCAAATGAGGGAAAAAAAGACAGTGAGGAGCTTTTTCAACACTTTACTTATGAAGCATATTAATGCAAATTCTGCCCCTCCCTCTCAGAGCAAAAGAAATGTGGCATGAGAAAAAAGGGAGGAACATGGGCAGAGTACAACTAAAAATTCGAAACCAATCCAGAAAGTCTTCCGTCTCTGGAGACTGTAGGTTCGTGCTACATGAAATGAGTTTGGGCAGTGACAATTCAGTTCCTAGCAGGGGCAAGACCACAGCACAAAACTACCCATAATTTAATACTAATAAAAAGGGGGGGAAAACTGCATATGCTGAGAATACATCCTGGGTCTAGCAGTACTTGAAATGATAATGGTTAAGTTAACACATCTGACCTAGGGTATGCGCTCGAAATGTTAACTAAGGTGTAGATTTTCCTCTCTGGGTGTCTGAGATGTGCGGCGCCGGATAGGAAACTACAGCCCGATGTTTTTCCTCTCCTGGGCCATACAAATGGCGTGGGGAAAAGTCCATGCACATGTCCTCCTCAATCAGCAGCCCCAACTTTCAGGCGCATGGGGTTCAGCGGCTGAGCGATCTCCGAGTGCCTCAAGTCATCCTAGTGGGAGGAGGTAAACTGAAATGAAGACGCCTCCTCACCTTGTCTCATGTCTTTGGTCTGCCCCAGGGACCCCCGCTGACTCTCCATTCAGGATATTCATGGGAGTTATGTCCTGCCCCGGAGACTCCACCCCTTTTTCCTCTGCGCCTGGGGAACGTCATATTCCCTGGGAATAGGGCAAAGGAAAATTTCCCCTTTTATCTTTTCAAATGCTGATGACGCTTGTGTATTTCCAGAACTTATTTCTTAAATTGCTTAATAATTCAATACAAACTGGCAGAAAAAATTGACCAATCTCAGTCAAAGAGCCATTAAGGACTAAAGGAATATAGAAAGTGCAGGGGTGAAATTAAAAAGGAAATTCGGAAAGCAAAGAGAGGGCATGAAAAAATATTGCCAAGTAAAATCAAGGAAAACCCAAAGTTGTTTTATAAATCCATAAAGAACAAAAGGATAACTAAAGAAAGAGTAGGGCCTATTAGAGACCAAAAAGGTAGCCTGTGTGTGGAGGCGGAAGACGTGGGTATGGTTCATAATGAATACTTTGCGTCTGTCTTCACAAAATAGAGGGACAATTTAGACAATGTAGTTGAGGAGGAGGAGTGTGAAATATTAAATGAGATAAACATTGTGAGAGAGGAAATATTAAAGGGTTTAGCATCTTTGAAAGTAGATAAATCACCAGACCTGGATGAAATGTATCTCAGGCTGTTAAGAGAAGCAAGGGAGGAAATAGCAGAGGCTCTGACCATCATTGGCTCAGCGGCAGCAAGCAAAGGGTAATGGTCGACGGGTGTGTTTGTGACTAGAAGGCTGTTTCCAGTGGGGTTCCTCAGGCCTCATGTCCCTTGCTCTTTGTGGTATATATCAATGATTTAGACTTCAATGTAGATAGCATGATTAAGAAGTTTGCAGATGATACAAAAATTGGCCGTGTGGTTGATAGTGAGGAAGAAAGCTGTAGACTGCAGGAAGATATCACTGGTCAGGTGGGGAGAAAAGTGGCTAATGGAATTCAATCCGGAGAAGTGTGAGATAATGCATTTGGGGAGGGCTAACAAGGCAAGGGAATACACAATAAATGGTAGGATACTGAGAAGTGTAGAGGAATAGAGGGACCTTGGAGTGCATGTCCACAAATCCCACATAAGGTGGTTAAGAAGACATACGGGATACTTTCCTTTATTAGCCGAGGCATAGAATATAAGAGCAAGGAGGTTATGCTTGAACTGTATAAAACACTAGTTAGGCCACAGCTAGAGTACTGCGTACAGTTCTGGTTGACAGAAACATTAAAGGAAAGATGTGATTGCACTAGAGGAGATTTACGAGGATGTTGCCAGGACTGGAGAATTTTAGCTACCTTTAGGAAAGATTGGATAGGCTGGGGTTGTTTTCTTTAGAATGGAGGAGGCTGAGGGGAGACTTAATTGAGGTGTATAAAATTATGAGGGACCTAGATAGAGTGGATAGGAAGGACCTATTTCCCTTAGCAGAGAGGTCAATAACCAGGGGGCATAGATTTAAAGTAACTGGTCGGAGGTTTAGAGGGGATTTGAGGAGACATTTTTTCACCCAGAGGGTGGTGGGGGTCTGGAACTCACTGCCTGAAAGGGTGGTAGAGGCAGAGACCCTCATCACATTTAAAAAGTACTTGGATATGCACTTGAAGTGCCGTAACCTACAGGGCTACGGACCAAGAGCTGAAAAGTGGAATTTGGCTGGATAGCTCTTTTTTGGCCTACACAGACATGATGGGCCGAATGGCCTCCTTCTGTGCCATAAATTTCTATGATTTTATGATAAAAGAAGGCCGGTGTGGAAAGTTTGAGTTCTCCTCGAGTTAGAGTTAAAGCGAATTGTTACTAAATTCGGGACACTCCACACTGCGGAGTGCTTCAACAACCAGAGCTTCCATTTATAGAGCGCCTTTAACGCAGTAAAACATCCCAAGGTGCTTCACAGGAGCGTTATCGAACAAAATTTGACATCGAGCCACATAAGAAGATATTACGACAGGTGACCAAAAGCTTGGACAAAAAGGTAGGTTTTAAAGAACATCCTAAAGGAGGAGAGAGTGGTAGAGAGGTGGAAAGGTTTAGAGCAATTACTGAGTGAAAAACTGATGTTCCATTCACTGGCACTGACTGACTCGGCTTCAAGGTCACATCAATCCACCAAACATCAAGAAATAAAGAGGAGACTAGGGCCGGAATTTTCTTTACTTGGGCGGGTTGGATGCGGGCGGTCAGTGTGGCGGGTTGCGACCCAGTTCTTGCTTCCATCCCGCTGCAGAAATTGACTTTGCGCTAATGGGGCCTATTAAGCCCGCCCTGCGCATTACTCAGCCCTATTAAATGGTGCAGGTCTGATGACGTCATTGATGACACGTTTTCAGCCGGGATATTTAAAGGACCCATGGCCACATTGCATTTGAAGCTGCATCTAGGAGTGCGCAGTCACTGCACTGGAGGTTTTGATTGTTCCAAACACTTGGAAACATGACTGCACAGAGGCACAGGGCTGCACCCAGGTTCTCTGATGACTCCCTCCATATGCTTGTGGAGGGATTCAGAGCACACAGGGAGGTCCTCTTCCCTTCAAATGGGCGGACACAAAAAGAGCCTGGCTCTAAATTGCAGAGGAGGTGAACAGCAGGGATGTGTTCAGGAGGACCAGGGTGCAGTGCCAGAAACGTTTCAATTATCTCATTAGATCAGGAAAGGTGAGTACAAAGCCACACACAACTTCATCCTGCTGTACCTCTCATTACATCCCCATCACTCTGCCTTCCCAACCCTACTCCTGCACATCCTTACATCAACATACCTTGCACGCCCACCCATCCCTCTCTCTATCTACATTATCACATCTCCATCTCACTAGCCACCCCTCACACTCAACCTCATCCTAGTGCAATCATACCAACTAACAACACACAAGGAGACCACTTGTCTTTGGCACCCCACTACATCATAGTCTCCCTCTAAAGATCTAACCCATCAATTCCTTACACTCATTCCATCACTCTCACTCAACCTTCTCTTCTTTTCCTCCTTGCAGGAAAAGAGAGCTCGAAATAAGAGGGAGAGGGGGAGAACCGGCGGTGGCCCTCCATCATTTGCCACCCTCACAACAGCAGAGGAGGCTGCTTTAGAAGTATCAGGAGTCGCCGAGCAGCTGGAGGTGGGAGACAGAGAGAGGGGGACATCTCAGCAACCTGGTGATAAAATTACATATCATACAGCTACATGGCATACATCACTTGGGAACGGTAGCATAGTGGTTATGTTACTGGACTAGTAATCCAGAGGCCTGGACCATGGCAGCTGGGGAATTTAAATTCAATTAAATAAATCTGGAATAAAAAGCTAGTACCATGGTGACCTACTACCTGATTGTCGGAAAAGCCCACCTGGTTCACTAATGTCCTTTAGGGAAGGAAATCTGCCGTCCTTACGCGGTCTGGCCTATATGTGACTCCATACCCAGGGAGTTGACTCTTGACTGCCCTCTGAACTGGACTAGCAAGCCACTCAGTTGTAACAAACTGCTGCGAGAAACAATAATAAGAATAAAACCGAATGGACCACCCGGCATCGGCCTAGGCACTGGCTTCGGACATGACAACAGTACACCCAGCCCAGTTGACCCTGAAAAGTGCTCCTCACCAGCATCTGGGGACTTGTGCCAAAATTGGGAGAGCTGTCCCACAGACTAGTCAAGCTTGACATAGTCATACTCATGGAATCATACCTTTCAGCCAATGTCCTAGACTCCTCCATCACTATCTCTGGGTATGTCCTGAAGGACATAGCTGCCAGACTGGGCCTGCGGCAGGTGGTGAGAGAACCAACACGAGGGACAAGCCTAAGATGCATCTGTCCACGACAGCATTGGTAGCAGTGACCACCGCACAGTCCTTGTGGAGACGAAGTCCTGTCTTCACACTTAGGACACCCTCCATCGTGTTGTGTGGCACTACCACCATACTAAATGGGATAGATTCAGAACAGATCTAACAGCTCAAAACTGGGCATCCATGAGGCTCTGTGGGTCATCAGCAGCAGCAGAATTGTATTCCACCACAATCTGTAACCTTATGGCCCGGCATATCCCTCACTCTACCATTACCATCAAGCCAGGGAACCAACCCTGGTTCAATGAGGAGTGTAGAAGAGCATGCCAGGAGCAGCACTAGGCGTACCTAAAAATGAGGTGCCAACCTGGGGAAGCTGCAACACAGGACTGCATGCATGCTAAAAAGTGGAAGCAGCATGCTATAGACAGGGCTAAACGATCCCACAATCAACGGATCAGATCAAAGCTCTGCAGTCCTGCCACATCCAGTCGTGAATGGTGGTGGATGATTAAACAACTAACGGGACAAGGAGGCTCCATGAATATCCCCATCCTCAATGATGGCAGAGTCCAGCACGTGAGTGCAAAAGACAAGGCTGAAGCGTTTGCAACCATCTTCAGCCAGTTAATGTGATTTCAACCATAAAATCTTTATTTTCACCACTTTCCGGTTTTGGACAAATTTCTGTGCACCTTTGGAAGTGGCTTAGTGAGTTGGAGTGAATGGTGAGACATAACGTTACCTCCAGCAATGGTGGTGAGTGTGAAAGGAATGGTTTGGTCATTGTAAGAATCCTTTATGGTTTTGCTGTGGGGTGATGCCAACCTGGCATAGCATGTGGCAGCCATATGGGTGTACTGTGTAAAGTTAAGTAAATCTGGCCATGGTGAGGCCATCCCTGGCCTCCAGGCAGCACTGTGCTCGGGTGCTGGTGGGATCTGGGCCGCAGGTTCCTCCTGCTCCTCCTCCTCATCTTCCAGCTGATTCTCCTCCTCCTGCTCCTGCTCCTCTGAAGAGGCTGTGCACTCAGAGCCTTGCTCCTCATGCAGCACTAATCCTCGCTGCTGAGCTATGTTGTGCAGGGCACAGCAGACCACAATGATTCTGGAGACCCTGGCTGGTGTGTACTAAAGGGCTCCTCCAGATCTGTCAAGGCATCTGAAGCGCATTTTCAGCATGCCTATTGTCTGCTATATGACACATTTGGTGGAAATGTGGCTTTCATTATATCTCTCCTCGGCCACAGTACTTGGCCTCCTCGAGGGTGTCATGAGCCATGTCTTCAGTGGATAGCCCTTGTCTCCAAGCAGCCAGCCGAAAAGTCCGTTTGGAGGAGCGAAGAGCTGAGGGAGGGTGGACTGGCGAAGGATAAAAGAGTCATGGCAGCTGCCAGGGAATTTGGCACACACATGCATGATGATCTTCCTATGGTTGCAGACGAGCTGCACATTGAGGGAGTGGAAGCTCTTGCAGTTGACAAAGACTCCTGGGTTATGATGGGGTGCCCTGATGGCCACATGTGTGCAGTCAATGGTGCCCTGCACCCATGGGAAGCCAGCCAGAGTGGGAAAGCCGAGCGCCCGCTCAGTAACATTGACTTCATCAGTGGCAAAGTTGATATAATTGGCTGACTTGTCAAAGAGGGCATCGGTGACCTGTGTGATGCATCTATGGGCGGCCGACTGCGAGATGCCGCAAATGTCTGCTGCAGATCCCTGGAAGGAGCCTGAGGCAAAGAAGTTGAGGGCGCTGGTGACTTTGACAGCCACTGGTAAGATGTGTCCACCCGCTCCTCTGGGCTGCAGGTCTTGCTCCAGCAATGTGCAAATGTCTGCGACGACCTGGCGCGATAGCCTGAGCCTCCTTTGGCACTGCTGCTCAGTCATGTTGAGGAAGCTCATCCTCTACCTATATACCCTGTGCTGGGGGTATCGCCTCTGGCGCGGTGCAACCCTGCGCTGATGCCCTCTGTCCTGTGCAGCATCAGCTGGTTGAGGAGAAGGTTGGTGGTGTTGTTGTTGGTGGTGCTGGTGTGCCTGGTGCTGCTGGTGTTGAAGCTCATCGTGGTCCGATTCTGAGAACCAAGGTGAGACAGTATAAACAGCATCCATGTTGATGGAATAGATGGCAGGTCAAGTAGAGATGAGAGAAGCAATCTGTCAGTTGTGTGATAGGTTCTACCAATGAAGTGAGACTGGATGGCAACTTTGCTGCAAACACTTGCACTGTAGAAAGCTAAATGTGTGCTGGGAATGCAGTCAGCAACAGCTTCTGCCTGAGGAAACTGATCAGCTGTGAGATAAGTGATCAGCTGTGAGTTGGGAGCTTTTATAGTACATTTCATGCCGTGCACTAATCAGCTGGATCAATGGCCACTCAACTCCCACCTCAGGTTGACAGACGTGGTTCCCGAGCTGTGTGAATCCCGTGGTCATCCAGGGAAATTTGGAAAGTAGGCTGAGAAAAGCGCTTAAGGGTCTGACAACAAGCTAATGATAATGATTTGAATTGGGTCGCCTGCCTCTGCCGTTCAGGTCGCTGCCGCACCGGCAAGCGCGCCTGAGGGAAAGGCGCGTGGGGTCGGGATGATGGTGGGTTCCCGACCCGCTCCAACCTATTTCAAATTTCCCACCCGACCCGCCTCCGATCGCACCCGCATGGACCCCAGAAAATTCCGGTCTAGGGTTGTGTACCCTCCAGGTACATGGGGCTTTGAAATTTTCATTTTCTTGGAATAGTTTTGTTTATTAGTTACAAAAGTATCGGAGATGGGGGGAAAGAAGGTTGTTTGACTGGGCGGGGCGGTTGGAGGCGGGAGGTCATGTGATGAAACCTCCAGGATACATTCAACTAGAGTTGGCGACCCCGAGTTGAGACCAGACAAGATAATGGATCTTGCAGCAATTCTGAACTGCTCAAGATGGGCAGAAGAAAAGAGAGTGTGTCATCCCTAAGCCCTGAGACAAGTGATCAAAACTGAAACATATAGAAAAATATTTACTGTCACAGGTGAATAAATATGACCTAAGATTGTTTGAGAACTACTTTACCTTGTTATACCTATAATTTAAAGGTGAATTATAGTTTGGAGAGGAAAGGGAAAGAATTCTACTTCTTTTCCCCTCCACAGCAATTTATGTTTCAACATAATTGACAAGAAGAATTGGGCCTTCTGTTTGAAAAAGCACCGAGTGTCTCATTGATATTTCCCAGAGATGTCGCACCTCACTACATAGAGCCAAAGCCAAGGTGAAGGAAAGTCAATTCTGCACATTCTGACCTTGTGACTTGGTGGCAAAAATAATTCTTGGTGATATTTCTAAAACTTTACAAAGCAGCCTCTCAATTACATTAAACTCTGCAAAGGAGTCTGTGAAACGGCTCACCCTCTCCACCTTAATGTTATATATCATAGGACTGCACTTCCAGAAAGAGTGGTGGAAGCAGATTCAATCGTAACTTTCAAAAGGGAATTGGATCTATAATTAAAAAGGAAAATTTGCAGGGCTTTGGGGAAAGAGGAGTCGGACTAATTGGAGAGCTCTTGAAAGAGCCGGCACAGGCTAGATGGACCAAATGGCCTCCTACTGTGCTGTATGATTCTATGACTTAGATGGGAACAGACCTGTAGATGGTTGCCTTGATTTACATCTTACCGTTCTGTTAAGCGGGCTTTACTGTTAGGAGTTCCTGGCTTGCATTCAACTGCTGTAACATTATCAGTGTGCACCTCGTCCCTGCGACTCATCGTGATTTGTAACAGCAAAAGCGTACAAGTCAACAGCAATCTTTAATTAAAAAATGAATTTTGATGATTGCAAGATACTGTCATGGCATAACATATGTATTATTCTCTGGTAATTAACTGTTGGTTATCTTTTGTATTGATTATGTGATGATCATTAATTCATCTGCTGCCATGCATCACTGACATTCCCTCAGGCACTTGCAGTGACAACCGCTATCAGCGAAGACAAAAACCTGCCAAGAACTGAATAAAACCAATTTGTGAATCTCAAAATCCATATTATAAAATTATATATACGCTGGAGTGTTTTCAAGCTTGTAATCTAACTTGGGGAGAGGGGTTCAGATAACTGTTATAAACGACTCAAGCTTTGCTCTTCTGGTTCGTTACCTTATCTGAACCCCTTCAATGAGATTACTGCCTTCCAATCACTCCCTGCTTTCTATTATTCCATTTCAAAGCTTCAATATGAATATTTTACTTTTAAAATGTTATTATAGAAATCATGGTGGGCTCATATGCTATCTCTGATTTTATGATGTCTTACTGCAAATGTGCCACACAGACACTATTGCTATGGCAACAGCTAAGGCTGTCCTAACATGCTGTCATTATTCCACACCCCCCCCCCCCCCCCCCCCCGCCTCCCCCCACCATCCCCTCAAGAGAGTAAGGAGCACCTTGCTGGAATCCTCAAATGGCATTTATGAATAGCTTTTTGCCCAATTTAATTTTTTTTATCGGGGTTGCTAAATTAAGCCTCAACACACTAGACACTGGGAGCATATTACTGCTAGTTGAGGTATAATTGTGCGGATCAAGCAGAAACCATCAGTGGAGTGCTCAGTACAAAACATTGCTTAAATTGGCAGTTACCTACAGCGCCACGTTCCTCTGTGCTGTGCAATTATAACAGTGTGATGTCCCAATGACTTTTTAAATGAATCCTCTTCGGATTAAGCCATAAGACACTGAACAACAACAGCAGCTTATAATTTTTGCATTGAATCCTATGCAATGTCCCGATGGACTCTCAAAGGAGGGAATATTTGCCTGCATCCCTTTCCCTGACGTTGAATCTGTTAATCTGAGGAGGGTTGCGTTAAAGAATCAGAAAATGTGTCAGGCTTCACTGGGAACAACAAAACACTGCATGGCTGAGGGACTTCTAGTTGCTACTACAGAGATAGTAAACTGCTTACTTTAACACTCTCTTCATCGCTCCTTTTATGCCTGGAGTTTATTTGTTGCACATCCCGTGACGCAAGTGTGTATTTAATCATGGTTCACGCGCTCACCTGAGATTGTTTTGGCACAAGGTGATGAGACTGGTAAAGCACTAGCTGAATGAACATTCTTAACTAAAATAAGGGCAGTTGAATTTTGCTTCTTACTCCACTCCATTGGTGAGAAGTATGTTGGTCGATTTCAGGTGTAGGGTCAGGTGGGTGCCACTCACCCAATGCTACCCCCAGTCCCTGGACACAAAGGCCGAGGTTTTCCTAACCTCGGCGGGTCCGGGGCGGCTGGGGTCGGTGGTATGTCCCAACCCTGCTGCTGGCTCCATCCCACGCTGGAACATTAATTTCCATTGATAGGGCTTGTTAAGCCCGCCCAGCGCGTTTCCCGGTCCAATTAGAGGAAGCGGGTCTGGTGACATCATTCATGATGCGTCATCAGCTGCTTTCCTTAAAGGGACCATGGTCACCTTACTTTTAACGTTTGAGCTGTCAGTGTTCTGCAGCATTGAGGTGCTGCAAACACTGACAATCACTGCACAGAGGTACAGGGCTGCACCCAGGTTCTCCCATGACTCTCTCCATATGCTTATGGAGAGAGTCACAGCACGCAGGGAGGTCCTCTTCCCTTCCGATGGACGGAAGAGACCTCCCCGGAAGACCAAAACAGCCTGGTTGCACATTGCAGAGGAGGTCACAAGTAGGAATGTCGTCAGGAGGATCTTGGTGCAGTGGTGCAATCCTTTCAATGATCTCATTAGATCGCGAAACGTTAATACAAAGCCACATCACCTTCACCCTGCTGTGCCTCTCATCACATCCCCATCACTCTGCCTTCCCGACCCTACTCCTGCACATCCTTACTCACACCAACTTACCTTGCACCTCCACCCATCCTCTCTATCTACATTATCACAACCCCATCTCACTAGCCACCCCTCACACTCACCCTCTTCCTAGTGCAATCATACCAACTAACAACACACAAGGGTAGCCACTTGGGTGTTTTATCCAATGTTCATGTAAAGTTTCTGTTAATGTGCTGTCAAACATTGAAACCTTTATTTTCAACACTTTCCGTTCTTGGACAGATTTGTGTGCACCTTTGGAAGTGGCTTAGTGAGTTGCAGTGAATGGTGAGACATAATGGTACCCCCCCGCAATGGTGATGAGTGTGAAAGGAATGGCTTGGACATTGTAAGGATGCTTTATGGTGTTGGTGTGGGGTGGTGCCAACCTGGTGCATCTTGTGGCAGCCAGGGCGTACAGCGTCTAGTGAAGTAAATCTGGCCATGGTGAGGCCAACCCTGGCCTATGGGCAGCAATGTGCTCGGGTGCTGATGCCCTGTGTCCTGTGCAACATCATGTGATTGCAGAGAAGGTTGGTGGTGGTGTTGGTGCTGCTGGTGTTGGGGCTGATCGTGGTCGGATTCTGAGGACCAAGGTGAGACAGTATAAAGGGCACCCATGTTGATGGAATAGATGGCAGGTGAAGTAGAGATGACAGAAGCATTCTGTCAATGGTGAGCAAGTTCTTCCAATGAGGTGAGACTGGATGGAGAGTGGAAAGTGGAAAACCTGCAGAATCTGTGCTGGAAATGGACTCGAAACAGCTTGTGGCTGAGGAAAGTGATGATCTGTCAGGTGGGAGCTTTTACTGTACATTTGAAGCTGTCAAGTAATCAGCTGGAGCAATGGCCACTGAACTCCCACCTCAGGTTGAAGTTAAAGTCAAAAGATAAGTTAAAAAGGCCTGTTAATCATCTGTCAACTAGATGGTAATGAGTTTAATTGGGTCTCCCGCCGGTGCTTGTTGGGTCTGCTCAGCGCTGACAGACCAAACACCCATTTTCCCCACCCAACCTGCTACCAATCCCACCTACTGACACCCTGGAAAATCTCGGCCAAAGTCTCCACTCATCCCACACTCCACCCAGCCCCTGGACACAAAAGGGGGAATTTTAACCTAAAACAATGGGTCGGTTAGGAGCGGGAGTTAGTTAAATTGTTAAAAATGGGATTCCCGACCTGATCCCGCCTCCAAACCACCCACTTCCAGTTTTAACGGAGGCAGGAAGGGGGGCGGGACTGGGGCGGGCGACCAACCCGCTCCCAGGGGGCGGGATGTCAATTTAAATATTATAATGAGGCTGGAAGCCTCTTTTTTAACTTCCATTTTGTTTTTAACTGCATGTGGACAGGTTTTACACAATTCGTGAAACTCAGCAGTTACAGCAAGGCTGGGGCTGCTGCATCCAGGAGGTAAGTGTCTTTATACCTAACTCCTGGACCCAGGGTCCCTATCTAACCCACCCCCGCGATCGGAGAGCCCCCGCCCCAGGCCTCCATGAGGCCTCATCCCCTACTCCTCTGGCTGTCCCTGTGCTCCTCCCAGCCCGCGTTAATCTGAAGATCCACCTCCCACCACCCCCCCAGCTTCTCTCGGCCCACGATCGCCCTCGGACCCCACCTCCCATGCTGCTGCTGCCGGCCCCCGGCCTGTGATTGTTCTCGGACACCCCACCCCGTGCTGCTGCAGCCGGCCCCCGGCCCCCACACGATCCCTCTCTGTGGCCCAGTGCCGCAGGCCTACCCGCCCCGCATCCAGCCAGCCTCTCAATCTGGCTGGCTGCGGGCAGGAATCCGAGGCCTCGCATGCAAATCAGGCCCTGCCATTAAAGTTGGCAGGGACTGCGGGAATCTCGGCCTCCCGGGTTTCCCGACCTCTTCAGAGCCCTCCCACCCCCAACCTGCCCTCCTCCTTAAAATCCAGCCCTCAGTCTCCATTCACCCCACACTATCCCCAGTCCCTGGACACAAAGGGGGAAAAATTCAGTGTTGACCCTTTTGGGGCGCTAATGTCGCTGGGGCGCTAGTTCTAGCGCCCCGAAAAAATTAACACCCCTCCGACTGAAATTCAGTTGCAGCGCCCCAAGCAGGAGGCGGGGCGCTACTGGAAGCACGCCACCTCCTTCTTGGGGAGCGACAGCTGAATATCGCGGCACGTAGCGCCTCATCATTGCAGGCCTTCTCCCCTGATTAAAGGGAAGGGGCCTAGCTCTGCACGCACCAGGGCCCTGCTAGACCACCGGAGAGTGGGGTGCTGTGAAAACAGCCTGGCACTCATCTTGTCCGGAGGAGGAAGATGACTCCTTAGAGGAAGCTCCAGCCTCTGAGGGTGCAGCGTCAGCAGACCCAAGCACACCCAGCACCAACGCAGATACGCACACCTCAGTGGGTACAGCGAGACATAAAGTAGTGTTGTCACCTGGTGTCTGACAGATCACAAGTGAGCAAGAGCAGATGGTGGAGACAGGGACAGTAGTGGAGAGTCCTCGCCAGAGATGTTGAACCTCGGGAGCCATCGAGAAAGAGGGTGACCTTGGAACAGCAGCAACAACTGCGCGAGGCTCTGGCAGCTTTTTCAGCCGCAATGTGTGCAACTGTTCAGAGAATGGAGGAGTCCACCTCCAACATGAGCACCACCATCTTGCAGGTGATGGCGACGATGTGCTGTTCCATGGAAAGGATGGCCACCTGCATGGAGCAGCAAATACGCCAGTGCAACAAGAACATGCTATCTATGGAGAATAGATGGCAGAGGCTACTAGACCTCCTCTGTAGGAGGGATGTCAGCGTAGGCATGGGTCTTCATGGCCCCACTGCTGTGCAGCAAGGTGCTCTCCAGCTCCTTGCTAGCAGGGAAGTGCGGGTGGCTCATGAGAGTGATGATGGTGAGAGGGGACATGGAAGTGGGGGCTCTTCTCAAAGCGCTCCCATTTCTCCCCCATTGCCTCCCTTCAGTCAGAGCCCCACATGCTGCCTCGGATCCCAATGGCCGAGTCTGCCCCTGCACTGTTGCAGGAGGAGCAGACTTTGGTGGGGCCATCACAGGCTCCAAAACCCAGAGGACGTCCGTCAAAAGTGTCTACGCAGTCGCAGCAGGGAAGTGAGCAGCCTGCAACTATCTCTGCTGAAGCCACAGGGGTTGCACCTCAGAGAAGCACTCGGAAAAGAAAAATGACACAAAAGTAGATGCACAAGGGTATGCACATGGCTGTTTGACAAAATGCTAATGTTAAGTTTCAGTTATATTTCTGGTGCATATAAATCTATTTCTTTGCACTACTTTCGGATCTTGTCCATTTTTGCCTGTTACCTGGGAAGTGGCTTTGTCTCTTGGAGTGAATGGTGAGACATTACTTAACCTCGAGCAATGGGAGACAGGAATGGCTTGGTGATTGTAGGACTGCTTTGTGGTGATGTGGCGGCGGGGAGAATTTGGTACAGCATCTGGCAGCCGTATGGGTGCATTGGTGCAAGTAAATCGGGCCATTATGAGGCCATCCTGGGCCTCCTGGGTGGCAATGTGTGCCGCTGCTGGTGCCATCTCCACCTCAGGTTCCTCCTCCTCCTCCTCGTGTTGCACCTGTTCCTCCGCCTCCTCCTCCATATAGGCTGTGCGCTCTGCGCCTTGCTCCTCCTGCAGCTCCAATTCTCGCTGCTGTGCTATGTTGTGCAGCGAACAGCATACGACGATGATTCTGGAGACCCTGGCTGGTGCGTACTGAAGGGTTCCTCCAGATCTGACAAGCCATCCGAAGTGCATCTTCATCATGCCGATTGCTTGCTCTATGACACATCTGCTGGACATGTGGCCCTCATTATAACGCTCCTCGGCCTCAATGCTTGGCCTTCTCAATGGTGTCATCAACCACGTCTTCAGTGGATGCCCCTTGTCTCCAAGCAGCCAGCCGGTAAATCTGTTTGGAGGTGCAAAGAGCTGAGGGGTTGGACTGGCGCAGGACAAAAGAGTCATGACAGCTGGCAGGGAATCTGGCACACACATGCATGATGACGCCCTGCACCTGTGGGAAGTCAGCCAGAGCCACAAAGTCAAGCACCCGCTCAGTAACACTGGCTTCATCAGTGGCAGTTTACATAATTGGCTGACTTGTGAAACATGGCATCGGTTACCTGGGTGATGCATCTGTGGGCGGCCGACTGCGAGATCCTGCAAATGTCTGCTGCAGATCCCTGGAAGGAGCCTGAGGCGAAGATGTTGAGGACAGTGGTGACTTTGACAGCCACTGGTAAGGCGTGTCCACCAGGTCCTCTGGGCAGCAGGCCTTGTTCCAGCAAGCTACAAATGTCTGCCACGACCTGGCGTGATAGCCTGAGCCTCCTGAGGCACTGCTGCTCAGTCATGTCCAGGAAGCTCATACCCTGCCTGTGTACCCTTCAGTGCGGTGCAGCCCTGTGCTGACCCCCTCTCTCCTGTGGAGCATCAGGTCGTTGAGGAGAAGGCTGCTGTTGTGGTTGCTGCTGCTGCTGGTGTGGCTGGTGTTGTTGGTGCTGGGGCTGATCTTGGTCTGATTCTGAGGTCCAAGGTGAGACAGCATAAGTGGCACCCATGCTGATCTGATAGATGGCAGGTAAAGTAGTGATCAGAGGCACAATCCTCCAATATACTGAGAGTGACTTGCAATGTGGTGAGAGTGGCTTCCGAGGTTGCAGAAATCACCTGCTAACTCCTGAAAGCTAAATCTCTGCGCAAACTGGTGTCAGCAAGAGCCTTTCCATTAGCCAAGGAAGCAGATGTAAGGTGTGAGTTTTTATGGCTTTTTCCAGCTGTCACTTAATGGACTCGCCAATGGCCACTGAGCTTCCGCCTCCCCTTCACAGGCGAGGTTCCCGAAATGCGTGAATCCCATGCACAACCAGCTAAAGCCCAAACCTGTGGTTAAAAGGGCAGTTAAGGGTCTGTAAACGAGCAGTTAAGTACCTCAATGAGGTCACCCGCCTCTCCCGAGCGGTTCCGTGGCACGCCTAGAAACGCGCCTGAGTTAAAGACGGAAGTCGGCGGGATGACGGTGGGTTCTCGATGCACTGTCGGTTTCCGCACTTTTAACCGCTGGACCCGCCCACAAACACACACGCTCTCCAAAGGGAAAATTCCGGCCAAAGTCTCCACTCACCCCAGACTCCAACCAGACCCAAAGGGCTGGATTTTGAATGACCCATGGAGTCGGGTTTGGAGGCGTGTGGGGGGTTAAATTTGCGGGGTCGGGGTTTCCGACCCCATCCCGACTCCATCCCGCCTCCACGCAATTTTGACATAATCAGTCGCGGGGTTCCCAACTCCGTCCCGCCTTCAAGAGGCGGGAGAGGCCATTAAAGCCCTTAACAAGCTCTAAATTGGCTCTGTAATGCCATTTTGAAACGCTGTAGCTAGTTTAACCCTCTTTTGACGTGAAGCACGCCTGGTGTGAAACACTCCAGTGAAACCTGGCGGGAGCACAAGTGGATAGCTGACTATCGGCTGCAGGTCCACTATTACAACGGAGATGTGATGAAGGTAGTAGTAGTAGTATTAGGTCTGAACGTCGCCTCTGATGCTGCTGCATTGAATGTCTTCAGAGACTGCCTGGGAGGACTTGCTTGGCAAAAAATTCTCTCTCTCTCTCTCTTTCTCTTTCTCTTTCTATTTCTCTTTTACTTTCCTCCCCCCCCCATTTTTGCATCCAGGTCCACTCACATCAAAAGCCAGGCAGGTCCTCTCTCACCAACAGTCTCTGAGACTAGGCAGTCAGCAATGATGACATCATCAGAGGCGACTTTCAGACTGAAAACACTAATTAGTTCATGGGTTCCCACATGCTCCAACTCAATTGGCCAATTAAGTGAAAATTGCATCAGGCATCCACATTAATCTGGAGTCGGGGGGGAAACACGAAATGCGGATTACACGACCCCAACCCGACCCCAAGACAAAATCCAGCCCAAAGACTCCACTCACGCTACACTCCAGCCAGTCCCTGGACTTAAAATCTCCACTCACCCAACTCATGTAGTCTTTACATACATATGTCATCCTAACATACATACTTACGATACTGTGGATCCAGCTTCCCAATTCATATTTTGCCTGCCACAGGTCCTAAATCCCATAACTCACAATTCACACTTTCTGTACCTACTCACATGAGATTCTCAGGCCTAAGCCCTTCTGGTCCAGGCCATTGACTTCAATCCTATTAGCTTCTCTTCAGTTCACCATCTCCAGTTTTCACAGTAACATTACCTTAGTTTCTGGATGTACTCAAGTTAATCTTGATTGATCAGTCTGCATTATTTCCAACACCATATCAAGCAACAACCTTCTTCATCTTAATCCAAACTGTACCTATGTTGCACTTATACACATGACATAAATAACTGTCTTCTGAAAGTTCTCAATTTCAATGACATCCCTTACGCAGTTCCCTGATACAGAAGAAACTAGCACTCCCTGAATAAACTAGCTTTCCCCAAATAAACTAGCACTCCCTGAATAAACTAATACTCCTGAATAAATCACGGGCAGAAAAGACTGAGCTGTATAAATAAGATACACAGTTGGGAGTGCCAATTCAATGTTAAATATACTGCTTTGTCAATCAAGCCTAATATTTTACTTACAATTATGCAGCTTAGGGGTTATTTGGTCAAATGTGATTTGATAGTTTGTTTTTGTCTGGCCTCTACTCCATAATTTGTAGCCTGCATGTATATTTAACATCTTTTCAATATTTATAAATTGCTTTCTGTTGCTGCCTGTGATTCTTGCAAATCTGTAGCAACATTTGGCTCAGTGGTCAGCCTTGATTCAATGGTAGCACTCTTGCCTCTGAGTCAGAAGTTTGTGGGATCAAGCTTCAACTCCAGAGACTTGAGTATGTAATTTAGTCTGACACATCAATGTGATATTTTGGGGGGTGATAAATTATCAGAAGTGCTGTTTTTCACATGAGATGTTAAAACCAAGACCTATCAGCCCTCTCAGGTGGATGTAATAGATCCATGGCTGCATTTGAAAATGAGCAGAAAAGCTCTCCTGGTGTCTTGGCCAACATCATTAAAACAGATTATCTGGTCATTTGTATAAAAACAGAAAATGCTGGAAATACTCAGCAGGTCAGGCAGCATCTGTGGAGAGAGAAACAGAGTTAACGTTTCAGGTCGATGACCCTTCGTCAGAACTGGAAAAAGCTGGAGATCAAACAGGTTTTTAAGCAAGTGCAGGGGCAGGGAAAGGGGGGAGGGGAGGAAAGAACAAAAGGGAAGGTCTGTGATAGGATGGAAGGCAGGAGAGATTAAGAGACATTGGGCCGAAAATTCATCCCGCGACGCGAGAGTACGCACTGCGTACTCTCGCGTATTCCCACTCCAATTGCCGGTTTTCTGCATGCCCTGCGCATGCGCTGAAAACCGGCAATTGCTCTTTTGAAAAGGGGGCGGTTCCTCGATGCATCGCGTGCGCGCTACAGGCTGCGCGCACGCTGTGCACTTCATGCTTTGGACGCGCAGGTAAGTACGGAAGATTTTAGAAATGGAAAAAGGAGGAGTAAGACCCACTTTTAACAAGGTAAGTAGTGAATTAAGTATTTTTTTGAATTTTTTTTAACAGGTATATCTTTTTTAGAGACTTTAAAGACAGGTAAGTTTATTTTTATAACTTTTTAAAAGATTTTAAATTTTTTCAAAAATTTAATTTTTTATTTAAAATGGTTAATTTATTTAACTATACTTATTTTATTAATGTGATGGTTTTATTTTTAAATTTAATTGAGGTTTAGCTGTTATTTTGGGGGGGTGTAAGATTCATAGATTTCACAGCACGTATGTGAAACTTATGAATGGAAGATGGTGTGCTGCCATTGGCTCTAACTGAGTCACGTGATCCCACAGCTCGCACGAATTCACTACGCCGCTGGGATACGTAAGCACTGCCCAGCTGATGTCTGGAACATCAAGTTCGTGCGAGCTGGATCTGAAAAAGCACAAGCGAGATGAGAGATCGCGGGGAAGGCTTACCCCCGCGGGAACAGAGCGAGATCAATTTCTGGACCATTATTTGTCTCATTGTTGTCTGCGGGACCTTGCTTGTGTGCAAATTGGCTGCTGTGTTTCCCTACATTACAACAGCGACTACATTTCAGAAGTACTTCATTGGCTGTGAAGCACCTTGAGACACCCGAGGTTGTGAAAGGTGTGAAATAAATGCAAGTTCTTTCTTCTTCTGTTGTATTATTATTGAAATGTTGCAACTCTACAATTATTGTGAGTTTTGCAACAGTGCCTGGACCATTTAGAAAGCTCCGTAATGCCATCTCACAATCAAATGATCCATATATTTACGTACAACATATTAATTAGCACCCAGTCCTGCGAGTGTGGCCAGAGTTTGATTCCAGCCCGCAGTCACAATGGGGCAGAAATTCGGCTGTTGTCGGGTGAGTACGCACTGTGTACTCACCCGTGGACGGAACGAAAGTGCCGGTTTCTTGCATGCACTGCGCATGCGCGGGAAACCGGCACTTCCGTTCCCCTGAGGAAAGGGGTTCAGAGGTCGAACGCGCACGCCGGAGGGCCAGCGCGTTCGCCTCGCACTTCGGATTTTTTTACAGGTTCCTCCGTGAGGGTAAGCACAGAGAAGATACACTTTTAAAAAGGATGCGCAAGGCCTTCTTTTAACAAGGTAAGTTGATTTTATTAAAATTTAAACATTTTTTTCACAGATTTATCTTTTTTAATTACTTTGAAGAAAGGTAAGTTTAGTTTTAGCCCCGTTAAAAAATGTAATTAAATTTTTCAAAAATTAAAATTTTTGTTTAAAATAGTTAATTAGTGTAATTTATAGTTATTTTAAAAATGTGATGTTTTTTAAAAATTTATTTGTAGTTTTAGGGATGTTTTGGGGCCGATCTGTATTCATAGATTTGACAGGTCTTCCTGTCAAATCTATGAATGAAAGATGGTCTGCTGCCATTGGCTCTCCATGGCCCACGTGATCCCAGGGGACGCATCGCACTAACTACGCCCCTGGGATACACAAGCACTGCGCGCCGGCAGCTGCAGGAGGCCCAGGAGCCGAAGTCCCCGTGGGCCCAGAGGTCAACGGCAGGCGTGGTAGGTAGGTGCGCGCACGATCCTTGCACCTGCGGGAAGCCAGGGAGCCGAATTTCTGGCCCAATATTTTCTTTCTCTTCTGTTGCCACAAGGACCATCCTCAACTTAAAAGAGTAATTATGTCCAAAGGATCGGAAAGGTCGTGATTCCAAATATTTTAGAAGTAGGGAAACTCTGCAACCATCAGTGCCATGGACTCAACTAAAGAAATGAAAGGGAGAGATGGATACAGCCTTCCTCTCTACCTGCTCCATTAAGAGTGATTCATAATTAGCTTAAATTGTGAGGATTGTTAGAAGCTGTAGCACTAGCCAGAGATGACAGGTTGGCATGATCTTATTTAATGTAAAATTTATGGTCCATCACAGGCACATAATGCAACATGAGGAACTAGTATGTGAAAAATTAACCTTACGCTCACCTCCCAGGGGAGAGTCAATACATGTGTATACGTCAAATGTTAAACTAATTGACAGAAAAAAGACCACTTTTAGTTTATGTGTTGTGAAAGTTTCTTCGATTGAATTGATCCCTAATTCAGGTTGTTCTGGTTTAATGCTGGATTTTTACAGGTCACTACACCATGAAGATCTTGCTCACCTGTTTGCTCATGGATGTGTGCAAATTGGGGGTTTCACTTCACAAAATGGCCCCCAGGAGGCCAGGCGATGGGTGGGGTCAGATCCCCTTCAGTGAAGGTGGCAGCTTTCTTGCTCTTTTTTGTTCTGGTGGCAGCCCACAAATTACCAGATCTATCGAATTCAATTGTACAACTTACGTGTCGCACAGTGTGGTTTGAACTTATAGCCTCTGGGTTGCTAGTCCAGTACCATAACCAATACACCACCATAGACGCCCCCGCCCCACCCCCAAGCTCTTGGAGAGACAGCAGAGTATGGAGGCTGCAGGTGTCTATTTTAGTGCTTCCCCTCTAAGGCTGTAACTGTAATATAAAATACCTACTGATATTAGGGTTATTGCAATGGTGGGAGAGTGTGTTGGTACACTGCCACAGAAGGGTGCGATAGAAATTTGTGTAATAACTGAAAGTTGCCAAACTATAAAGGGAAGCTTGGTGGATGATTTAATTTAAACTGGAGAGACTGTCTAATATACTCATTGCAGAAGATTATGATAGACCCTCATTTGTATAAATCTTTAATATTAGGGATGGCAGTGCAGAAACAGAGATCTGCAACCTCCATATGCTGCTCTCCCTTGATTACCTTCCAATCTCCTGATAATCCAACTGTAGGCCTCTTTGTAAAGGGAATCCCACAATTTGCATATGTGCCATGATTTTTCCAACTGCTATACAGCACATAACCTAATGGCAGAGACTGTTTTGTCAGTTTTATAACTGCCATTAAGAACCTCAGATTAATAAATAACCAGAGGTGCTGACCTTTTGGCATCAGTTTTCTGACATATCCCAATACCCAAGGTTTGCAGAGCCACATCATGCTGATATCTTGCTATGCTACTTAATAACACATATATTGTCGATTTTAGTTTTCCAAGGTTCCTTACTTGTTGTTCACTTGCCTCCAGGCAACATCAGTCAGTTCATCCAAGTCTCCTGAACTCAACAAAGATGACGACACCAACATCTGATCAGGAGTGTGAGATCACCCCCAATTATCACTCCCAGCGATTGCAAGTGTCATTGTGCAGATGGTGTCCATATGGAAGCCAGGCAGAAACACGATCCCCATATTTAAGCCTATCTAAATTGAGGGGTGCAGCCGTGGTGTTAATTGTGCCCCGCGAGCTTTTGCAGATCTGGCGTGCAATTTCCCTCACCCATGTTCTAATAAACTGGAATTGTGTCGGACTTTGAACAGATGTGAAGCCAAGTCCCACCTGTGATTTTTTTGGGGGGGCTATAAATAAATTCTAAGCTGAGGCAGCTGGCTTGCTTCATGTACAAAATCAAAAGCACGGTTGAACAGAGACAGACTGGAACCCTGGCCTAATCAATCACTCCCATTAGCGGGCTGGTGTTAATGGGGGATAAGATATATTACAGCTGCTCCAGCGGTGAATATAAATCCAGTTTTAGTTTGGGTGGCCTGATGATCGATCTGTTTCCAAAGCCCTCTTGGTCTTGCTGGTCTGAACGTTGGTAGCTGCATACCTAATTACCAGTGCTCTGCTGGGGACAGGATGCCAGGGACTCAACAGATGGAGTACAATGGTCTCTTTGGTCCCCACACTTTAAAGTAATTCATTGTGTGACATTTCAGTGCAGTACGGAGGAAGTCCTGCATTGTGGGAGGTGCTCTCTTGCAGATGAAGGGCTCGATTTTGCCATTGGGGGCGGGCTGGGGCGTGTCAGGTGGTTTTCGTGTCAGGACCCCGACTCCGATGTGAAGTGGGGAAAAAGTGAGATTTTCCCCTAATTGGGCACTTGATTTCCAGCGTGTGGAAACCCCTGGCCCAATGAGTCCTTTCATACAGAAAGTCGCCTCCGATTACGTCATCAATGCTGCTGGATTTAAGGCCTGCAAGCAGCCTTGCTTCTTCTGGAGACTTTAAACTTTATGCCCATTGTTGTGATTGCTTCATTCAGCAACTATGTCCAGCAGTAGGCCAAAGTGTGCTCCAAGGTTCGATGAGCCCTCCCTGCAAGCTCTGGTGGAGGGAGCAAGATCAAATAAGGAGGTGCTCTTCCCTTCCTCAGGGAGGAAAAAGCCTCCCCAGCAGACTAAAGCTGTGTGGATGCAAGTGGCCCAGGAGGTCAACTCAATCTCTATGTGCTGCAGAACCTGGCTGCAGTGCAGGAAGAGCTTTCATGACCTTCTCCGCACAGGAAAAGTGAGTATGACTTTCCCATCACCCTCAATCTGATCCCCATCGCCTCTCCTCACCAGCACTCTGCTTTGCCAACCTCTTCCTCCACATTCCACTTGACACTTACATCCCTGCACCCTTACCCATTCCCTCTCTCTCTATGGTCACATTCACTTAACTATTCACCATGCAGCCCTCACACTCCCTATCACTGTGATGCAATGACAACAACTCACAACACACAGGGAGGGTCCTTTGTCTCCTTCTAAGCATCTATGCTATGGATTCTCTACACTCACTCCTTCATTCTCACTCAAACTCCACTTGTGTCCCTCATTGCAGGAAAAGAGAGCCCACAATAAGAGGGAAAGAGCAAGGACAGGAGGAGAGCCACCCTCAGTCACCCAGCTCACCACCTCGGAGGAGGTAGCCCTGGAAATCGCCGGTGTCGAGGATGATTCGCAAGTAGGGGACGGACAGACGGGCGCGTCACAGCAAGCTGGTGACAGAATAGTTTAGCATCTCTCTCATTGACATAGCATGAGTGACTGATAATGATTCTGATGCTCTAACAGATTGACTTATGATCATCTGCAATATTCAATGTGCATGTAACCTTTACCTCACATCTTAACTCTTTCCTTTACTCCCCCACAGGACTATCAACAGCCCCCGTCCCCACTGTCCAGGAGGAACAGCCTGAGCCTCAAGACTCCTCAGAGGAAGCTGCAACCTCTGAGGGCGCAGCGTCAGCAGAATTCAGCGCACCCAGCACCAGCACAGACACTCACACCTCGGTGGGACCTTCGCGAGATAGAGTAGTGTTGTCACCTGGTGCATCACAGCTCACAAGTGAGCATCAGCAGATGGTGGAGACAGGGACAGCAGTGGAGAGTCCTCGTCGGAGGCCGTAGGGTGCTCCCAGCTCTGCTCAGCTGCATGTGGACCCTGTGCCTCCGGGTCCATCCAGAAGGAGAGCGGTGCTGGAACTCCAGGAACAGGTGCAGGAGTCTCTGGCAGGTTTTGTCTCCAGGGTCGCTGTGAGTGTGGAGCAAATGGAGGAGTCCCTCGCGAACATGAGCAGAGCCTTTGTGGAGGCATTGGCGCATGAACGCATCACCACGGAAAGGATGGCAACCTCCGTGGAAAGGATGGCTATGGTAGAGGAGAGGATGGCTACGGCCATGGAGGAACTAAGTTGCCAGAGTGTTGAAAACATGGTCATTGTTCAGAATAGACTGACATCTCTTGAGGAGCGATGGTCAGCTATTGAGCAAACAAACCAGACCTTCATGGAAGTCATCTGGAGTAGAACTGCCAGTGCAGAAATGGGTCCTCATGGCCCCCCTGAAGTGCAGCAAGGTGCTGTCAAGCCACTTGCTAGCTCTGAAGTGGGGCTGACCCATGAGAGGGATGTTGGTGGCAGACAACAAGGAAGTGGGGGCTCCTCTCCAAGCGCTCACACAAGCATGCCACTGCAAAGCCCTCGGTCAGAGCCCCACCATGTCCTCACCCAACTTAGATGGGCATCTCAACCCCTGCACAGCCGCAGGAGCAGCAGACTGTTGCCGAGCCCTCACAGGTTTGCCACCCCAGAGGATGGCCGCCAAAGGTGTCGAGACAGGAGCAGCAAGAAAGTGAGCAAGGGGCCTCCACATCTGCTGAAGCCACAGGGGAAGCACCATGTAGGAGCATGCATAAGAGGAAGATAATGCACAAGTAGTCACAAGGGTAGTCACTTGGGCGTTATGTTGTGTTTATTTTTGAAATGCCATCAGTTGCTTGTTGTGATAAAAAATTCTGATGGCAAACTGTTGAAGTTGTTGCCTGTGTCATTTCACAAATGGGACTTCCACATTGAGGGCTTAGAGTGACTTGCAATTGTCAGTATGGTGGTCAGAGTGATAGGAATCCGCAGGTTCTTGTCCACTGTCGATGCTCTGGTACGAAGGTGCGAGGCAAAAGTGTTTGATTATGCAGGCTAAGCAAATCTGGCCAACATGAGTGCGTCCCTTGCATCCCGGGCAGCAATGTGGTCGTGCGCTGGCGCCTTCTGGCCTGTGCAGCTTCAGGTGGGTGAGCAGCAGCTTGGCGCTCCTGTTGTTGCTGCTGCTGTTGGTGCTGCTGCTGTTCATGGTTCTGCTGCTGCCATGGCGAGTCTTCGTCCGAACCTGATGTCACCAAACCTGATGTCCAGGAGGAAAGGAAATAAATGGTTCCCATGCTTCTGGTATATGCCTCAGTTGAGGTGGGGAGAGGGGTTTCCCAGGAGGTCACACTGGAGATGGGTGTCAGGCTCCAAACTTCCACAACAATGAGTATGCCTGCTAAAAGTTCCCCCAGACCTGAAACAACAAAGTTCTGCCACCTGCAAATGATCATTGATGAAAACTCCTTTTTAATGGTGGAGCTGCAGCTGTCAGTAAGCATTCCACTTGTGAGGCCGCCAGGATTAACTGGCGTGTTCCAGAGGAGACGTGCAGGACGGGGGAAATGTGTTAAAATCAGAAAGGCCTCTCAAAATGGGATTATAGAGGCAATTAACTAGTTGTTAAGGGCCTTAAGGGCCTATCCCGCCTCTTGGAGGCAGGATGGAAACGGGGTCTGAAACCCCGATTCTGGGAAAATTGCTCAGAGGCGGGCTGGAGGCAGGATCGGAGCCGCCCGCCATTTTTTGCGATTTTAACACCTCACACGCCTCCAATCCTGCTTCCTCAGGCATGGCAAAATCGAGTCCGAAATGTTCAACCCAGGTGTTCAGGTGGATGTAAAAGATCCCATGCTACTTTTTCGAGGGAGAGAATAGGAGCTCTCCCAACGTGCTAGCTGGTATTCATTCATCAACCGACACCAATAAAGCAGATTAGCTGGTCGTTTAGTTCACTGCTGTTTGTGGGAACTTGCTGTGCACAAATTGACACATACAGAGTGACAAAAGGTTGGCAGTGAAGCACTTTGGGACATTCTGAAGATGTGAAAGGTTCTCTGAAAGTGCAAGTCTTTCTTCATGTAGTGTAACAAGACATTTATTAGACATGACGGGGCACAATTTCAAGCATATGTGGGATGGAGAGAGGAATTTCATCCACATTCCCGAAAAGTCCAGGGAAACAGTTTGACCAATTTATGTCACTGGGATAAGAGATCAAGCTTCGGATTCATAAACTATTTGGATACATTGGGTCCTGGCCTCGACAGTGAGTTTCCAGGGGATCTATCCAGCTCAAATATCAGAAAGGGTAGGGACATGGGAGGGAATTCTCATGCCAGGAATGTTCTCGTCCTAGGCCTGGTAGGATCAGGAGGTTCCTGGAATGCGCACCCTCACACTTACACTGGCAATAGAAGGCCTGTGGATTTTTTGAGCCCCTGAATTTTAGGATTTGCAAAGAAAATACCTGAAGCTAAAGCACTGGTGCAGCTACCACCTGAGATGGTTGGGAAAGTTCCAACCAATGTTTAGCGTGAGCTGATAGCCCATTCCTCAGACTAGGCTTGTCTCCCTGGAGTATAGAGATTAAGGGGTGATCTAATTGAGGTGTTAAGATGATTAAAGGATTTGATAGGGTAGATCGAGAGAAACTATTTCCTCTGGTGGGGGAGTCCAAAACAAGGGGGCATAACCTTAAAATTAGAGCTAGGCCATTCAGAGGTGATGTCAGGAAGCACTTCACACAAAAGGTAGTGGAACTCTGGAACACTCTCCCACAAAAAGCTGTTCGGGTTAAGTCAATTGAAAATTTCAAAACAGAGTGATAGACTTTTGTGATGCAAGGGTATTAGGGCATATGGAACCAAGGTGAGTAAATGGAGCTCAGATACAGATCAGCCATGATCTAATTGAATGTCGGACCCAGCTTGAGAGGCTGAATGGCCTACCCCTGTTCCTATGCTCTTTTACAGTACCCTCTCCCTTGCTTCTTTACAGTTCTGCAGCCCCTTTGCTCCTTTACAGTCGGGTTCCAACTTGCTACTTTACAATCCCACTCCTCATCTCCTTTAAAGCGGGCAGTAGGCAGATTCCACTGGTCCGTCATCCAACAGTCAAAATCTACCTCCATGTGGGAAAACCTTAGGTCCCGTTTTGACACAAAATGAAATGGGTGAAGTTTAACTCATCTAGAACATCGCATATGCATTCGGGGTCGGGGGTGGGGCAGCACGGCCCATAACATCGTAACATCCAACATGGCGGCACCAGCTTCTATCTGAAGTTGCCGGGAGTTTCCTCGGAGCTGCGATGGGGTTTGCGCCGCGCTTCTGGCGGGAGAAGCTCTGAGGAAATTCCTGGTCTTATGTGTCAAACGCAATATTGTTTCGAAGCAAAAGATTAAAAACGGGGACCAACCATTCTCAGTTTAAATGATAGCTCGGTTGTAGTCCTTCAATACACCTGGGGTTAATAATCCTGATTAGGACAACATAGGATGACTGTCTGTATCTTTGTAGATGCACAGGAATGAGAAACCACAGCTGCTTTAACTGGTCTTCAACTTTAATGCCTCCGTCCTTTTGCAAAACTGTCAGTAACTCATTGAAAATGGCTGTAGGTGGATACAGAGCTTTCCATTTGAAATGATATATTTTGTTACTGCAATTATTATGAAATCAATCAATGCAGACAAGACCTCTCAACCCCCTGGACCAAAACGGGATTGACATCGACACCAGAGATTTTTGGCTTCCAAGCTGGAAATTGATGCCTGCAAATAGACAGGCCATCTCACAGCATCTGAGACAATGGCAGAAATGTGGCTGACTGTCATTTTTATTAAAACAACTGGATTCCTCATGGCACTGCTCATGGTAATTTGGACCATCCGCTGTTTCATAAGGGCAGGAGTACAGCATCATGGAATGAACAATGTCTTATTCTGCTCCGGTGGATCTCGGTTTAAGATGGATTGCCCCCCCTTCATAGCCCACAAATTCTAATTACTATGGGGAAACAAACCTGGGGTTGATCAGAGATAAGTTGCTGTTTGGTGAGTGGAGTTGGCATTTGAAAATTTCCAGCTCCAGGCCAGAAAAAATATAGCAGACAATGACTTTTTTTCTTTCACTTTTATACTTTCGATACTCTAAACAACAACAACAACTTGTATTTATAGAGCGCCTTTAACTTAGTAAAAATGTCTCAAGGCGCTTCACATTAGCGTTAAAAAACAAAATTTGACATTGAGCCATCTATGGAGAGATTAGGGCAGGTGATCAAAAGCTTGGACAAAGAGGTAGGTTTTAAGGAGCATCTTAAAGGAGGAAAGAGAGGTAGCGAGGCGGAGAGGTTTAGGCAAGGAATTCCAGAGCCTCGGGGCCTCGGCAGCTGAAGGCACGGCCACGAATGGTGGAGCGATTAAAATCGGGGATGCGCAAGAGGCCAGAATTGCAGGAATGCAGATATCTCGGAGGGTTGTGGGGCTGGAGGAGGTTACAGAGATAGGGAGGCCATGGAGGGATTTTAAAATCGAGGCGTTGTTTAACCAGGAGCCAATGTAGGTTAGCAAGCACAGGGATGACCGGGACTTGGTGCGAGTTAGGATACGGGCAGCAGAGTTTTGGATGAGCTGAAGTTTATGGAGGGTGGAAGATGGGAGGCCGGCCAGGAGTGCGTTGGAATAGTGTGCTGTACACCCTTAAAATGTTTATGTAGATAGGGATATAATTTTCATTATTTCAGAGAGATACAATTTTAATTATTTTAAAAGAAAAATTAACTTTTATATAAGATTGAAGTCTTGGAAGCTCACAGTAACCACTTACGTCTGTTGGCAACTTTGATAGCTGCTTTATTGGCCACAGGACATTTCTGGCTTGCAGATGAAAAATTCCTAGTGGCAATGACCTTTTAAATTCCAAGCATATGTATTACATCTGAGTCTGAGAAGCATTTTAGTCAGTGTGGCCAACCATTAAAGCTAAGCGCTGAAAAAATAAACTACACGGTGACAAAGAGCTCGCGCTTTAAATACAGGGAACAAGTGTCCGAGTTGGACCTGGCAGTGGGAAGCCACACTCACTGGCCATGCATATCAGAAAATTGCAGACTCTATAGCGCACACTACTATACGCACTGTAACTGAAGTAGATCATACAAGTGAACCTAGCCCATCGATATCACTTGTGACATGCTGTGTTTCCAACTACTTTCTTGAAATCAGAATCTCTCATGCTCCTCTCTCTCTCTCATATCTCCCTTCCCCTTTCATTCCCTCTCTCTAATTCTTTCTCACTCTCCATCTCTCTATTCTCTCTTTTATTCCCTCTTGCCTCCTTTCTCCCATTTTCTTTACTTCATTTTCCTTGCGTCTCAGTCCTCTTTCTCGTTCCCATTCTTCCCCTCTCATTCACTTTTTCCCTCCACCCTCATCTCTTTTCCTCATCCCCTTTCCTCATTCCCGATCTTACCTCTCGCATTGTTTCTCATTTTTTTGTCTTTTTGTTCAGTACATGATATTTGCTTGAAGCTTGAAAGAGTTCAATCACAATCCTACAGTGCAGGACAACACGCTTTGGCACCGAAAGCCTGTTTGCTGAGGAGAAGTTCAGTGCCTTCTGTTATTTCTCAGTCCATCACATGTTTTCAATCAACATCTGTGCTTTGTAGACTAGGTTGCTCTTTTACCATGAGACCATTTGAAACGATAAGCTTTTCAATGAAATGGTAGAGTGTCACAGGCCTAGCAATCCTGGCAGCTGCATAGGCCTAGTTGTATCTATACCCTGCTTCTGTCCGCGACTATCACAAGGATGTCATTAGCCAGGGTAGCCTTAGTCTCTGAGGAGCCATCCTTCCAATCTGGCCTTCAAACAGCCTGGCACAGATGGTTGTCTTAAAATAAAAGCCTTATTACTACTGCCCGGGACGTGGGCATTGACTTGCACAAGTCACTGGTGGTCACTGAACAGCTGCACACTGATAGTAAGTACACATAAGTGACCGTGCAGCTTCTGTGCAACATGTTGGATCGCTTGGATAGACCAAGAAGGGCAATTGTTCAAGCTGGCAAATAAACAACAGTTTACCCAATTTTTAAAGGGAATCTTCCTCAGTTGTTTCTGGTTTACAAGCCTGAAATTTCTGATATAAACAAATCTCCTTACTCAGCACTAGAACATGGTTGCAGACTGTGAGGAGTCAAGATTTTTTTTTGAATAATACGTTTTTTTGATATCACCAACTTTGAAAACTTAATTCCTCAAACAGAAGTTTCAAAATGAAGGTGCGCTCTTTAAATTCTCTTTAAAAGTAGTGTTGTTGAAAAGCTCACTACTATTGTGGATACTACAGTTGCTATCAGTAACAATCAATTGTTCTAAGATGTTATATTAATCACTCATCTCCCCACACACCAGTGGAACCTACCCGTTTAAAAGTAGCACACACCATACAGTACCGTTTATACATAAATTACTTTTCTAAAAGATTGGTTTTACAGATAAAGATGACCTAAACTGAAAAGCAATAGACAACGTCACTGAAAATCTACAATAACTAAAAGAGACCGTAAGATGGAACAAGGCAGCCAGAAGCACAGCTAAAGTTAAAGCAAGATTTACCCAATGACAGCCCCGAACATAGTACTCACTAGGCATTAACACCACAATTAAAAGACCAGAGGAAGTTTTAAACTTTGCTTTAAACATTTAATTGCTACTATTCCTATCTCTTGACAGGTGCTGTTCGACACAGTCACATCACTCCAAAAAGAAATCAAGATCTTCCCTTCTAGATAACCTTGATCTGTCAGGTCCAGCGGAGGTTTATGATACATTGATTGTGGCTGACTGCACGCAAAGCAGCTCTGCTCCCCTCCTCCCTCCCGCCTGTTGTTTGCAAAGATTCTGCTGTTGAGATGAATATATGCCCAACTACAAAAGATAAAAATGTCCAACCTCACCTTCATTCTCCCCCATTTCATTATTTCCACAGGCTGATCTTTCGGCAGCATGGAAAGAAAATAGATGTCTTTATGTTGCCAGAACATATAAGAGAACCATATGTTTTTCACTGGTCATTCTCTTCTGGTCCACCAACAGCTCCCCTCAGTTCAGTTTACAAGAGAGTGGGTCATGTGATCAGAAAAGTTCAAGCCCTAAGGTCACAATCTTTGCTCGGTCCAGTTCACTATGCCACAGAACACTGGACTGCAGAAAGGGGGAGGGGTGACTGTGAGGGGATGAGAGGGTCTTAAAATTACGCTGTGATTAATGCAAAAATACCTATTTGATGTTCAGCGAAACAAGAGAACGATGAAAAATTTTGCACTATTTCACCAAGTTACTGTTCAGCTACAAGAAGTTGAGCGGAGTCTGCTGATTGCTAATAGCCATTCGAACTACTGCAAGATGACAAGCTTTTTTCCCCTGCCTGTTTTTAAAGGTCATTTGATCCTCTTGTTCCACTCTTCATTAGGCCCAGGTCGGTACAACTGATTGTACTTCAGCATTTAATTTCAGCGATATTTATTTCCTTAACATCTTTATAACCTGTTGTAAATAGGAAGATAACTTGTTTAAAACAGATATCTGGTTTATAAGAAGCGTTGTTTTAAAACTTCTGTCCCAGTTTGTTGAATATAAAATGAGGCTGAAAATTTTCAGCAAAGCTGGACTATATCAAGACTCGTGCAAAGTTCCAACATTTGATGATTCAAAACCTCATGTGGTATAAAACGGGCGAGAGTTAGGAGACTGGCAAAGGATTGAGGATATGACAAAAACTCTGCCGTTTTCTTTAAATTTCGATTTAGTGGTTGTCTCTGTAAAACTCAGTCACGGTGCAGGGAGTTTAATAGCCAGCATAATAGTGCAAGGTTTGTTGCTATGGTCTCCCTGATAACACAAGTCGAACACAAAGTTTTCAAATATATGCAGATTTTGTGATTGATTCAGTTTGACTGACAGTCCCTTTTTCAATTTGAGAGGTCAGATATTCAAACACCAGGATATCTTGGTAAACGAGCAGTTATAATACCTCATGAGAAGAAAAAATCTAAACATCTCAGAGAAGCCAAGATTGTTTGGCAATCGCTTTAGCGACAAGCTGACATTTTGGCTTGGGTTCTCTGCTTCTGCACTGGCAAGCCAGCAACATTCACTTTAATGGGTGTAAAATCTCATAGAAACAGAAACCCAAGCCACTGTGTGTATTTTAAATGTAATCTATAAAAGCTTGGTTTAGGTCATAGGATTGCAATCTTTTATTATTTTATTTACTTGAGAAGTTAGATACAAAAGGTTCTGCTGTAAATATATAACTGTTCAATTATTTAACTTGTCCATTATTTGTTTCATAAATTTGCTTTGTATTTTAAACTTTAAACCAGGTCTGCTGTGATGCTTTACTACTTTCGAAGACTGAGGTGGGATCTTACAGTGTCGGGTTGCCAACCCTGCTGGATTGACCAAGGAGTCTCCAGGAATTGAAAATTAATCTCCAGGACTGCGAGCAAACCTTAGAGACAAATCATAGGGGCATTGAAAAAAAATTGTGTTTCTTTTTATTTTCTTTGAACACATCTATTTATTAGTGATAAAAAATATTGGAGGTGGGGAAAAAGGTCTGTTTGACTGACAATTAAGAATCATCCAAGTCACACACCATCCTGACTTGGAAGTATATCGCCTGTTCCTTCATCGTCGCTGGGTCAAAATCCTGGAACTCCCTACCTAACAGCACTGTGGGAGTACCTTCACCACACGGACTGCAGCGGTTCAAGAAGGCGGCTCACCACCACCTTCTCGAGGGCAATTAGGGATGGGCAATAAATGATGGCCTTGCCAGCGATGCCCACATCCCAGGAACGAATAAAAAAAAAGCCTTTTTGATTTCCAATTGGCATGGGAAGGCGGTGCGCTATGAGGATTGGACGTGTTAGGCGACCAATGGCGGGAGCTTGGGGGCGGGGCAGTAGGAGTCGGAAGGTCAGGAATACAGTCAACCAGAGTTAGTAACCCCATTATGGAGGTGTAAGATAATCTTGTACCTTAAAGCAATTGTCAAACAGGGTTCACTGTCCATTTACCCAGGCATGTTCCTGAAAGCTTACCTAGATCTTGAGGCTACTTGCACGAATATACTATGCTTTAAAGCACAACATTTCAAGTGATTCTTTTTCTACATCCTATTCCTGCAAAAATCCTGAAAAAGATCCTGAAATATGACAATAGTCCATTTTTAAGTCTGTACCAGCCCACCTTTAACTCTTCTT
Source organism: Squalus acanthias (assembly GCA_030390025.1). Taxonomy (NCBI): domain Eukaryota; kingdom Metazoa; phylum Chordata; class Chondrichthyes; order Squaliformes; family Squalidae; genus Squalus; species Squalus acanthias. Next base: position 67,017,535 of record CM059439.1, read on the forward strand.
CTTCTTAGGCAGTCCCTCGGAACCGAGGATGACTTGGTTCCACGCTAAAAATGAGTTCTCAGGTGACTGATGAGTCCAATGCGGGACCTACAGTCTCTGTCACAGGTGGGACAGCCGGTGGTTGAAGGGGCGGGTGGGTGGGGTGCTTGGGTTGACGTGCGCTCCTTGCGCTGCTTGCGCTTGGCTTCCGCTTGCTCCCGGCGAAGAGAATCGAGGTGTTCGACGCCTTCCCGGATGCTTCTCCTCCACTTTGAGCGGTCTTGGGCCAGGGATTCCCAGGTGTCGGAGGGGATGTTGTTCTTTTTCAAGGAGGCTTTGAGGGTGTCCTTGAAGCATTTCCTCTGCCCACCTGGGGCTCTCCTCCATGGAGATATATGGATAGAAGAGGTTGGATCACCTGTTTGAGATTCTACATCTCTCTGTGGAAGCATCTGAATCCCTCCAGACTGCCCAATTCGAAAGACTTACTTCCCAAGAACGGGTCGTGAGGGACGACGAGAGGAGAGGAGGAATAAACATCCTATCAGCACATGGTGTAATTGGCTACTGCATTAAAGATTTGCATTATTGGGTGGCGAGGTCAAAATCACAGGATGGGAACTTTGGAAAGAGATGCATAAGGGTAACAACACTACTACTTAGCAAAGTCCCTACAATGTATTATAGTGAGGGGCTGATTGGTTTTCCCCAATCCTACTAATTTGATGTTGAGAAGTACTGTTACGGGTTATGATGAACCCAGAGAAAAACTGTACAAATGTAAAAAAAAAATGTTCACCGAGCCCAAATAAGCAACATATTTTAGTCTACTGAGAGCCAGTGGGGAGAAAAAAGGTCAAGAGCAGAATAGCATCATTAGAACAGGAAGGACTGCCATCAGGAGAGGAAATCCCACTCAAACACCAATTTGCACCAGGGTACCAGACTGGCGGATGAGAGTATACCCAGTTAAAGGTACATTTCACTGATTGTACTGAAGCCAGGAAGGGAAGCACAGCATCCATAACAATGGGACCTTCTGTTTGTGTGAGTTATGAAGACGGACGTCAACACCATAGTGGATTTCCTGCACTGAGTTAAAAATACATTTGATGTGCCATGCTACGTGCTTGGCTCTTACATCTGTGATCATTTTATTTTTTGACTTCCTAGAAATTGCAGTGCTGTTAAATTCATGCCCGTGTTTTTATTTGAAGTCATCTCTCAATTAGATAGAAAACAGAGAGTTGGAATAAACGGCTCATTTTCTGAATGGCAGGCAGTAACAAGTGGGGTACCACAGGGATCTGTCCTGGGTCCCCAGCTGTTCACAATTTACATTAATGACCTGGATCAGGGAGTCGGATGCAGCATTTCCAAATTTGCAGACGACACTAAACTAGGAGGGGGGGTGGGCTCAGAGGAGGAGACCAGGAAGCTCCAGTGCGATTTGGACAGACTGGGTGATTGGGCGGATAAATGGCAGATGCACTATAATGTGGACAAGTGCGAAGTTATCCACCTTGGGTGCAGGAACGGGAGGGCAAATTATTATTTAAATGGCAATAAATTGGGAGAGGGGGAAGTACAGAGAGACCTGGGTGTTCTTGTACACCAGTCACTGAAGGCGAGCATGCAGGTGCAACAGGCGATCAAGAAGGCAAACGGTATGCTGGCCTTCATAGCAAAAGGGTTGGAATACAGGAACAGGGATACCTTGCTGCAGCTGTACAGGGCACTGGTGAGACCACACCTCGAGTACTGTGTACAGTTTTGGTCGCCTCATCTGAGGAAAGATGTTCTTGCCATGGAGGGGGTGCAGCGGCGATTCACCAGGCTGATACCAGGAATGGCGGGATTGACCTATGAGGAGAGACTATGTAGTTTAGGGATGTACACACTGGAGTTTAGAAGATTGAGAGGGGACCTCATAGAAGTGTATAAAATTCTGACAGGTCTAGACAGACTAGATGCAGAAGGAATGTTTCCCTTGGCGGGTGAGAACAGAACTAGAGGACATAATTTAAGGATAAGGGCTAAACCATTTAGGACAGAAATGAGGGGGAATTTCTTCACTCAGAGGGTGGTGAACCTGTGGAACTCATTGCCACAGAGGGCAGTGTACGCCAGCTCATTAAATATATTTAAGAGGGAATTAGATGTATTTCTACAGGCAAAAGGGGTTAAGGGTTACGGAGAGAAGGCGGGGACGGGATACTGAATTGGAGGATCAGCCATGATCTCCTTAAATGGCGGAGCAGGCTCGAAGGGCCGGATGGCCTACTCCTGCTCCTATCTTCTATGTATCTATGTATCTATGTATAATTGATGTGCGAAGGTGACTTGTATCCATGTTCCCTCTCCGTCATTAACTAAGTGAATAGTGTGGTAAAGCTGCATGGAAATTGAGTTGGATTGTGACTAATGCAGTTTTATGCAATTTCAGCAGCAATAAGGGCAATCACACAAAGCATCGTGGTAAGTGGAGCTTCCTGTTTATTGTGAAGAATTAAATATTTTATATGAATGGAGTAAATTACTTATTCCTCCTGCCCCCGCCTTTATGTTGCCGCAATTGTTTAAATTAAATGTGATTTTCAGCACAAATAGAAGGGCAAATATCTGAAATGATGGCACTCTTTCCTTGAAAAACTTAAAGCTTCATTACAAGGTGGATCAAACTCCAGAAGGAAATGTGTAATATGAACCCTGGCTTCAGGAGTTACAGTGTTACAAAACTCACTCCTCTCTGGCCACAAATTCCATATGTTAAAGTGACACAGATGTCCATATCTGATCTGCACTAGGAGTGAGATAGAGTAGATCAGGAGAGTGTTAACTATTCTGGAAATATGCCTGACTGGATTGTAAAGTACGTTTTCAGCACCTTAAACACTGGAGTCCTCGAGTTAGTATTAGCTTATTAACTGTTAAATGTGGATTGCAAAATTATTGCTAAGATCCTATGCTCGCCGTGGAAACCCAGCATTCAGCAGATTCACAGAGGCACTGTCAGCACCTCTTAAAGAGATATACACATCTTTCAGGTAAGTTTGCATTTAGGCTTTTGGACTGGATTGTTTTGATTTTATTGAATACATGTTAAAAGTTTTTTAAGTGTGCAGGGAGTGCTGTTGGATGCTTCCAAGGCCTCGGATGGTAAAGGAAGGCCTCTGTGAAGACAGAAAATGCTGCAAATACTCAGCAGGTCAGGCAACATCCGTGGAGAAAGAAACAGAGTTCATGTCTCAGGTCGAGATGCTGCCTGACCTGCTGAGTATTTCCAGCATTTTATGCTTTTATTTCAGATTTACAGCATACATTTGCAGAGGGAAGAGGAAGATGCAGAAGAGGTAGAAGCAGAAGAGGAGGAAGCAGAAGGAAGGATGCAACCCAGACAGCCCCTTTCTGGCCGGGATATCTGGGATGGAATGATCCACCTGTGGTACCAGTGACCACAACCCCAATTCCACTTTCAACATTTGTCCCACATCTTACCTTCCCTCTGTTACTGACCATCACAGCATCCTCTTGGCCACTGCTGAAATAAAAGCCACCACAAAGCAAACTTTCCAATCCAACTTTATACATCCATCCATCCAATATGACATCAAGAAATTAACTAATCACCCTTGTGCATTCCCTTAGTGACTGTCTTATGTGTGCCATTGCCTATCCTACTAATGCCACGCTGTGCTACCCCAGTGGCTGCAGCGTGGCTGGTGGAAGGTTGTTGACTTTCAGTGGGGGACACTGCAAATGGCCTTGCTGGTCGACCTTGAGGAGCTAGTGGCCGAGAGTGTCAAATCGATTCTTCTTCTTCTTCTTCTTCTTCTTCTTCTTCTCTCTCCTCTACCTCTTCTTGGTCACCCACTGGCTGGGCAGGCTGCATTTCTTGGGTGTGTGAAATGAGGAAGGCACAAGGATTAAATTGTAGTGTTGTCATGTTAAGGGCAGAGAAGGTGAAGAATTTCTGAAGTGTGTTCAGGAGAACTTCCTTGATCAGTATGTTTCCGGCCCGACGAGGGAGAAGGCATTGCTGGATCTGGTTCTGGGGAATGAGGTAGGTCAAGTGGAGCAAGTGTCAGTAGGTGAACATTTAGGGAACAGTGATCATAGTATCATAAGGTTTAGATTAGTTATGGAAAAGGACAGGGAGCAATCTAGAGTAAAAATGTTTAACTGAGGGAAGGTCAATTTCAGTGGGCTGAGAACGGATCTGGCCCAGGTAAACTGGAATCAAAGATTGGCTGGCAAAACTGTAATGGAACAATGCCTTTAAAGAGGAAATAGTTCAGGTACAGTTGAGGTACATTCCCATTAGGGGAAAAGGCAGGGCAACTAAAGTCAGAGCTCCCTGGATGACGAAAGAGATAGAGAATATGATGAAGCAGAAAAAGAGTGCGTATGACAGATGTCAGGTTGCAAATACATCTGAGAATCAGGCTATATATAGAAATGTCAGAGGAGAAGTGAAAAAGAAAATTGATGGGGCAAAGAGAGGGTATGAGAATAGAATGGCAGCCAACATAAAAGGTAATCTAAAAGTCTTCTAAAGGCATATAAATAGTAAACGGGTAGTAAGAGGAGGGGTGGAGATGATTAGGGTCCAAAAAGGAGACCTATGCATGGAGGCAGAGGGTATGGCTGAGATACTAAATGAGTACTTTGCATCTGTCTTCACCAAGGAAGAGGATGCTGCCATAGACATAGTAAAGGAGGAAGTAGTGGAGATACTTGATAGGATAAAAATTGATAAAGAGAAGGTATTAGAAAGGCTGGCTGTACTTAAAGTAGATAAATCACCAGGAACGGATGGGATGCATCCTGGGATGCTGAAGGAACTGAGTGAGGAAATCGCGGAGGTACTGGCCATAATATTCCAATCCTTAGATACGGGGGTGGTGCCAGAGGACTGGAGAATTGCAAATGTTACATCATTGTTCAAAAAAGGGTGTAAAGATAAACCCAGCAACTACAGGTCAGTCAGTTTAACCTCAGTGGTGGGGAAGCTTTTAGAAACGATAATCCAGGACAAAGTTAACAGTCACTTGGACAAGTGTGGGTTAATTAAGGAAAGTCAGCACGGATTTGTTAAAGACAAATCGTGTTTACCTAACTTGATTGGGTTCTTTGATGAGGTAACAGAGGGGGTTGATGAGGGCAATGCAGTTGACGTAGTGTACATGGATTTCCAAAAGGCGTTCAACAAAGTGCCACATAATAGGCTTGCCAACAAAGTTGAAGTCCATGGAATAAAAGGGACAGTGGCAGCATGGATACGGAATTGGCTAAGTGATAGGAAACAGAGAGTAGTGGTGAACAGTTGTTTTTCGGACTGGAGGGAGGTATACAGTGATGTTCCGCAGGGGTCGGTTCTAGGACCACTGCTTTTCTTGATATATACTAATGACTTGGACGTGGGTGTACAGGGCACAATTTCAAAATTTACAGATGACACAAAACTTGGAAGTATAGTGAACAGTGAGGAGGAGAGTGATAGATTTCAGGAAGACATAGACAGGCTGGTGAAATGGGCGGACACGTGGCAGATGAAATTTAACGCAGAAAAGTGTGAAGTGATACATTTTGGTAGAAAGAATGAGGAGAGGTCATATAAACTAAATGGTACAATCCTGAAGCAGGTGCACGAACAGAGAGACCTGGGGCTATGTGTGCACAATTCGTTGAAGGTGGCAGGGCAGGTTGAGAAAGCAGTTAAAAAGGCTTACAGGATCCTGGGCTTCATAAATAGAGGTATAGAGTACAAAAGTGTGGAAATTATGATGAACCTGTATAAAACACTGGTTCGGCCCCAACTGGAGTACTGTATTAAATTCTGGGCACCACACGTTAGGAAGGATGTGAAGGCCTTAGAGAGGGTGCAGAAAAGATTTACGAGAATGATTCCAGGAATGAGGGACTTCAGTTATGTTGATAGACTGGAGAAGCTGGGGTTGTTCTCCTTGGAGCAGAGAAGATTGAGAGGAGATTTGATAGAAGTGTTCAAAATCATGAGGGGTCAGACAGAGTAGATAAAGAGAAACTGTTCCCATTGGCAAGATGGTCAAGAACCAGAGGACACAGATTTAAGGTGATTGGCAAAAGCTTTTTTACACAGCGAGTGGTTAAGATCTGAGCTAAAAATCTTTAGCCCCAGCGTATATTTTTCTCTCCTACCGGCGCGACTATTTTCAGCAGCCGTTAACCCGAAGCCGCAGTGACAGCGGCAACTTTCGTGTCGCAGTCCAATTTCTAGGCCATAAGTCCTCGTGCACATTACTTTTTGGGCAGAATTATTAGGCAAGCCTGTGGATCTCACCATGACTAGTCATGTTGAGTCTTGAACCTCTGCGTAATACCATTAGTACAGGTCTTAAGATAAAAGCCATGCCTTCACCCCAATAGTTTTGGCACAGCTAAGGACCAATAAAGCTCCACTCCAGAAGGTAATTACAGAATGCTATGCTCTCATCAGTGGGTTAAAACTGAAGGGCTTCCATTGAATTCCTGCTGCATCAAATCCGAATGTGGAGATGCCGGTGTTGGACTGGGGTGGACAAAAGTGAGAAGTCGCACAACACCAGGTTATAGTCCAACAGTTTTATTTGAAATCACAAGCTTTCGTCAGGTGAAGTGAAGGAATACAGATCGGCAAAGCATATATAGACAGAGAACAGAGAAAGCATTGTTTCAAATAAAACCTGTGAATCCATTTTGCTGCCAAGCATGGAGAGGGTGAGAGAACGCGCTCATCGCTTCACCGAGCGGGCCTTGGATGCTCTGGTTGGTGCGGTGGAGCGCAGAAGATGTATGCTCTTCCCTGAGAGTGGCAGGAGGCCTTTGCCACGCGAGTTCAGAAGAGTGTGGAGGGAGGTGGCTCAGAGCGTCTCCTCCAGGAGCATGGTGCCCAGGACCCATACTCAATGCCGCAAAAAGTTCAACGACCTCACTCGGGTCGTCAGGGTGAGTGGCTTTTTCTCAATACCTCTCCATCCCTCCATCTCAACCTCACTCTATGGCCAGAGGGTCTTAAAACCCCAATGCACAACACTCATCCAACACCTATGGCCCTTTCATGAAACACACACACACATTCCACACTTTGCATACAGTAAGGGCTATTCACCTATGGGAGGCACATCAGGCAAGACCATGGCTGTATACAGTAAGGGCTATTCACCTATGGGAGGCACATCAGGCAAGACCATGGCTGTATACAGTAAGGGCTATTCACCTATGGGAGGCACATCAGGCAAGACCATGGCTGCATACAGTAAGGGCTATTCACCTATGGGAGGCACATCAGGCAAGACCATGGCTGTATATTTACTCAGATGCTGTCCTTTTTCTTACAGGCCAAGCTGGCGCATAATCGGAGACAGCAGCAACGGACAGGTGGAGGGCGGCCTCAGCTGCAACCCCTCAGCGATCTTGAGGAGCGCGTCCACAGGATTGTGGCAAGCGGGTGATCGGTCCCGTCGCCACTGGAGACGCCGACCCCGTTCTGGACAGCAATGGTAAGGTCATCACCTTTTTGTCCTCTGTCCTTCCACTTGTCCCTCACAACACCAGCCTTTGACACTTTCAATCCAACTTGCTAACTCGTTGCACTTATTCCTCCCTTACTGCCACCCTGTCCTCACGCTAAAGCCACTCTTGTACCTCCCTGCTTTCAGATGGTGATTCACCAGCTGAGGAGACGGGCCCTGAAGCTGCCACTGGGAGTGATGCTGCAGCTGAGGAGGAAGAGGAAGCCGGAGCATCAGTGCCACCCTCTCCCGAGGAAGCCCATGCCCACACTGGGAACACGCCTTCCCTGGAGGGGAGCAGGGGGGAAGGGTCTGATGAGGGTGAAGCTCCAGGACCCAGCGGGCTGCAGCAACGCCATGGGGGGGGGTAGGGAAGAACGGGGGCCTTCTCCCCAGAGGGAGAGTATGCCAGACACTCCTACTGCAATGGACGCAGAGGAGGAGCGGCTGATCGCAGAAATGAACACCCAGGCGGTGGGCATGCACACTGAGCTCATGGGTGCAGTGGGAAGGGTGCCCGAATGCATTGAGTCACTGGCAAGGAGTATGGAGCACTTCGCTGTAGCACAGGCGGATGCCACACTAACGCTTAGTGCTGCAATTCAGTCACTGGCTGCCGTGATCCCATCTCTGACTGCTCTCATACAGACTCAGATTGAGGCCACGCGAGCACAGACTGCTGCCAACCTCGATGGTTCGTGCACATGTCCCCGGGGCTGTCACCGCGCCGCAGCAGGCCAGCAATCTGTTCTCCGGCAGATTGCTCCGGATGCTGAAGTGCTGCCCCGTGGGAGTGCCAGTGTGTCGGGCGAGCAGGGAGTTGCTGTCCTCTCTCACGATGACAGCATTCCTGCTGCCAACACTGTCACTTCTCCACTGCACTTGCCACCGCCTGTAGGACAGACTGCTGCCGCCCATGCAGAGTTGGTGCAGTCTGCAGCCGGGCCCTCCAGGCCCAGAACTGGTCGAGGCCGTCCTTCAGGGGCATCTGCAGTGTCAGGGTCTGCCAAGCAGCAGCCTTCCACCAGCCTTGCTGCAGCCACTGAGGTCCCATTACGGAGGAGCAGTAGGGTTAGAAGGGGGGAAGTGCGCAAGGGAAGGAGATCACCCTCGAAGGGCAAAAAGTAGGAGGTGTGACAAAATGCTGGTCATTTTTTTATTAAAGGTCGAGGTTCATGGTCCAACTTTTGTTTAGTGTTTTGGACATTATCTCCAGGTTGTGAGAACCAGTTATGTTATTGACTGTTTTTTTGTGTTAATTTCTATGAGTTTGTCATGAGGAATTGACACACACAGAGTTTGTAAAATAAATAAGTTTCTGTATTCAAAATATACATGGTTGGTGGTTGGAATTATTGGTGCCTTGGCCGGCTTAGGGGTTGCGTGCTGGGTTCATTAATGTTGTTAGCAATGGCAGGGGCCCTAGAAGCAGCTTGCTATTAGCCGTTGACGGACGGCCCTTGCAGTTTGACCATTGTGGGCCGCCCTCCCGCCTTGGTGCTGCTGATGATCATCCTCCTCGTCCTCTTCCTCCTCTTCCTCCTCCTCCTCTGGTGGTGCTCCAAGGCCTGGTGGCATTGGCTGGGTCCTGAGGATTGCCATGTTATGCAACATGCAGCACACGACTACGAAGTTCGATACTCGCTCAGGCGAGTACTGCAGGGCTCCTCCAGAATGGTCGAGACAGCGGAACCGTTGCTTCAGCACGCCGATTGTGCGCTCAATGATGTTCCTGGTAGCTTGATGGCTCTCATTGTACCGCAGCTCAGCAGGGGTGTTGGGCATACGGAGCTGTGTCATCAGCCAGGTGCTCAATGCATACCCCTTGTCCCCGAGAAGCCAACCAACTGGCTGATGCGGTGCCTCGAAAAGTTCTGCCACAGTAGTCTGGCGCAGGATAAAAGCATCGTGGCAGCTGCCAGGATACTGGGCATTGACAGCGAGTATCAGCTGTCTGTGGTCACAGACCAACTGAACATTCAAGGAATGGAACCCCTTTCTGTTCCGGAATTCCTCGGCATTCTCATGCGGAGCACGCAAAGCCACATGCGTGCAGTCAATGGCGCCCTGCACCATGGGGAAGCCCGCTACCCTCGCAAAGCCCAGAGCGCGGTCACGCTGCTTGTCTGGGGTCATGGGGAAAGAGATGAACTCTCGTCTCCTTTTAAAGAGGGCATTTGTGACCTGCCGGATGCAGCAATGCACCGCGAACTGGGAGATATTGGCGAGGTCCCCAGCAGCAGCTTGAAATGAGCCAGTAGCGTAAAAGTTGAGAGCCACTGTGACCTTCACTGCCACCGACAGAGACGTCCTGGACCTCAGTTGAGGCTGCAGATCTGGCTGCAGCAGGTGGCAGAGCTCAGTGACCACCTCCTTGCTGAATCGCAGCCTTCGCAAACACAGCTCCTCAGACATATGGATGTAGGAGAGCTGTTCACGATATACCCTGGGAGGGTAAGCTCTCCTGTACATACGCCTGATGGCCCTCCTCCGTCTGGCCATCATTGCCACTCTCTCTCTGCGTCTCTGTATCCTCCGATTCAGCTGGAGCAGGACGACGCCCCCAATCAGTGCAGCCCCCATATTCTCTTTGCAAGCAAAGTAATGAAGGACAGCAACTAAAGTACCAGCGAAGTTAGGATCAATAGGCAAAACTACCTCACAAAGCGTTTTGGACTATAACCTGGTGTTGTGCGACTTCTCACTTTTGTCAAATCCGAATGTCAAGCAGTTTATAAAATGATGGAACACAACAAATAACATTTCTGGTAAAAGAGCTACAGAATGAGGCACAAGAAAAGGCATATTCTTATGTCTGAGACTGCAGCGAAGGTTGGAATGAGAGACACAGAAGTCACAGGTAGTGGAAGAGTGGTCTATCGAATGGAAAGAGGACTATTGTGGATCACATTGAAGATTATACAGCTGAAGCTGCTGTACCAAAAGTAACGGACCCTCAAGTACCTCTACTCAATTCGTTGTCGGAAAAACCGGGAGTGAGGGAGCTCCCAGTCCCATTCAGGTGGTCTTCCCCAACTGTTTTAGGAGTGCCTTGAAATTAAGAAATTATAATCAGAGATCAACAACTTGGCTGTGTGATAAAAACAGAAAATGCTGGAAATACTCAGCAGGTCAGGCAGCATCTGATCTGCTGAGTATTTCCAGCATTTTCTGTTTTTATTTCAGATTTCCAGCATCCGCAGTATTTTGCTTTTGTATTAGCTGCATGATGTCTGGGTTTTCATGCCACCATTCTTTAAAGAATATCTTTTTTTTTTAAAAGCCAATGACGAAATGGGATGCTGGCATGAGTACCACCCAAGACTGAGCTATCCTTATTCTAAATGGATCTCCTCAAGTAACAGTGATTCTGTAGCTCATTGACTTGTTTTCAATAGCTTACAGTCATTAGTGTCCACGATACCTTCATTTGGATTTAACTTTACAATTATGTTTTATATGCATCTACAAATTTATGAATGACCTTTTAATAGGAAAAACGTAAATGCCAGACAATTTCTATGATCCCTCTGGAAAAGCTTTATATAAACCTGAAAGATTTTTGAACCGTTAAAAAAATTCCAACAAAAATGATCCTTTAATCTGGATCCCACCGAGGGAGAACTGTAACAGTGAAAGGACCTGGTTTCCCCTAGACGTATACTTTTCACATCACAGGCATTATGCTGTTTTGAATCACTGACAGAAAATTATGATTTCTTTCAAATCCACTATTCGTAGCAAATTCCTTTCACGACCAGCAACACATTTCCAATAGAAGGTGAGCTGATGATGCCAAAAATGATATATCACTGAAACTTCTGAGTTCCGATTTGTGGTAACAGCAGCATTTGAAGAGATTTATCCAAGCCAGCCCATTGAGATTGCACACTGGATTTAAAGGTGTCCTTAGGGAAGGACAGAGCGTGTAGTGTATCTTCCAAATGCATCATTAAATAAAGCTGCACCTGGACATGAAGACTATAAAGTTTTGAACCACTGTAGTGTTTTTGAGAGAAAATGAGATTTAGTTTGTTTTTTAAGGGGCCCTTTTTTTCTTGTCTCACACAGAAGATAACTTGTACTGTAGTCATAACTCTCAATTGAGCACAAAGTACAGTGAAGCTGTTAAATGCACGTGATGCACCCAGGGTGCATTTGCAGGAGAAGTTTAGCAGTTTTGGCTTTGCACCAACACCAAACTTTATAGGCAACGCCTGAGCTGACTCTAAAGTGAGGCAGAGTGAGACTCTCCCCTCCAAGGGGGAGCACTCCTCTTCACTCTGGTGTCACGTTGGGCCCTTACTTTGGATTCAGGCTGCACTTACACTATAACTGCAGCGTGAAGCAGAGCTGCTTTGAACTGACACTACAGTTGTGGTGTAAATGCGCTCGTACATTAACAAAAGATTCACTGCTACTGTACTATATTGTACATTCGATCGCACCTGGTTTTTGAATAATGAAATTTGCTGAATTTGTATCTATGGAAACAAAGGACATTTGACGAAGTTACATTTGGCGCTGGCAAGTATGTTTATTTTTCATATATCTATAAAGCCGCTCGAGCAGACTAAGGAATGTGAGACTGAAGACTGCCATCTCCGATGCGAGTACTCTTTTTGTGGTGAGCAGTGCACCTGCACAATTCCATGAAATGGACACAAACGTGATGCAAAACAAATAAGACAATTCCAAAACTACCTGGTTGAAGCATTAGATGACATTTTAGGGAAAGGGCTTTATTTAACCTCAGGGTTCTACTGATCTTTAGGCATGCAAGAACATTTTCATAAAGAGCTGAAACTAATAGTTTATGCCATAAAGCAGGCCTGCACACTGCTGAACAACATCTATTCAAGGATTGCACACAAGCCTGTCAACATGATATAACTCATGATGTACAGTCTACTCTTAAACCAATGTTGGTTCATCTGAATTATTGGATGTTCAATTTTTCTTCACACAAAAAAAGCTAACGATCTGGATTAGATATATCTAAGCATATTGATTGGCCCGTTCCGCTACTGAACTGACTGCTTGGAACCACCTAACTAACTGAAAATGAGAAGTAGGACCACTTAAGGATATGTGTCCTAAACATGTCCTGGGACATATGATAACTGATGTGCCAGTTGCTTCCCCCTTGAGGTGGAATTTCCTATCATGATATAGTGCTCGACCATCGTCACTCAGCTGAGAAGTGGCATTACTCACCTGACTGAAGGAAGCAGGTTTCAGATCAGATGTTAAACAGGAGATAGAATATTGCTCGAAATCACAGCACTCTACTTGAGAGTCATGCGCTCTGTTGTTTGAATTAGTGGGCTCGTGTTGCTCATTTTTCAAAAAAAATAAACACAAGTTGGTGCAACGAAGCCAGCCATGAATCAGTCGAAGTGAACAGTCACAAATTGAATGCTATTACAAGTAGTAATAATAAACAGATTCACAATCACTGCACACCCACAGGGATTCCTGTATTTTACAATAAAAAAATATACTAGAGTTGGATTTAGGGAGGAAGAGGGCCCCTTTCGTTTTCTAATCATTTTAAAATGGCCACCACATTTCTAAAATGAACTTAAGTGGTAAAAGTTGATTACACCAGTCAAATTCTGGGCTGAGTAAAATTTTGGGACATATTCAACAGATTTTTTTATATTCTAGCAAATATAAGATTCATTTCATTGCTTTTTGGTATACACACTTTTTTACGCAGCGAGTGGTTATGATCTGGAATGCACTGCCTGAATGGGTGGAGGAGGCAGACTCAATCGTGGCTTTCAAAAGGGAGTTGGATAAGTACCTGAAGGAAAAGAATCTGCAGGGCTATGGGGAAAGGGCGGGAGAGTGGGACTAGCTGAAGTGCTCTTGCAACGAGTCAGCACGGGCTTGACGGGCCAAATGGCCTCTTTCTGTGCTGTAACCATTCTATGATTCTATGATTTTACACAGTTAATAAAGAAAGACTTGCATTTCTATGGCGCCTACCACATCCTCAGGATGCCCCAAAATGCTTTACTACCAACATATAACTTTTGAAGTGCAGTTACTGTTATTACGAAGGCAAAAGTGGCAGCCAATTTGTACAAAACAAAGACCCGCAAACAGCAAATGAATGAATGACCAGATCATCTGATTTTGGTGGCATTGGTTGAGGGAAGAGCATTGGTCCGAACCCCAGGAGAACTCTTTGCTGTTCTTCAAATAATGCCATGGGATTTTTTTACTTCCACTTGAGCAGGCAGAGGGGAACCTGAGCTTAACATCTGATCTTAAAGACGACACCTCCAATAATACAGCCCTCCGTCAGTATTGCACGGGAGTGTCAGCCTAGATTATGTGCTCAAGTCCATAATGGGGATTGAACCCATGACCTCAGAATCAGCGGTGAGCATGCTACTAACTGAGCCAAGCCAGAACTATCTATTTATGGATGTAATATATACAAGAAAATGATGGAAAAACTCCATAGGATAGAGGCCAAATCCCCTACATATGAAGAGTTTGTGATATTGGCTGTAGTCTCGGGGGATGCGTGATGAAGAATTTATATAGGAAGATGGGGGAAATTGGTCAACAGAAGCCTCTGGCAGTTCTTGGGCCTTGAGCGCCACGGTATATTTTCCTAGGTTAAGAGAGATATATGCAGGCAAGTTGTTGTTGTCTAGCAGCTGACTCAAGAGAAGAACTAGAAGAGGTCTGGAAGCATCCTTACCTTCCCAACATGCAGGCTAAGAAATGGCATGGAATTCAGCGTCTGTGGGAAAGGAGCAAAATAGAACAAAAATGGAGGGGGGGGGGTGGGTAGTGGGGACAGAGGGGGAAAAATTAGGTCGCGCCCCATTTGGGGCGCAAATATCGTCTGGACGCAAATATTAGCGCCTGGCGCTAATTATCGCCACTGACTGGAAACTTCACTTTTACCGCCCCGGGAGGTGAGTGGAGCGCTAAATCAGGCGCTGCACACCTGTCTTAAGGCGCTAAGGCCAAGGAGTGAGGCGCTAACTCAGAGCGCTGGCGAAGCTCATGTAATGTCAGTCAGCAATGGAACACACACACAATGGCACGGGCCAGTTCTTAAAGGGGATGGTTAATCTTGCTTTCCATCCACATCCTGCTCATTGCAGCCTTGAATCTCGGCCTGGAGAGACTTGCACATCAAATGTGCTGGAAAGAACAATGGAGAGTACCAGGCAAAGAGCTCAGAGTGCAGCTCCCACAGTCTCTGCTAAATCGATACAAGGAATGGCAAATCAAAATGAACCTGCAAAGTGCTGCTCAGTACCCAAAACTCCTTCACACAACGTTGAATCTCTCCAGAAGTCTCTCCCTCTCTCAGAATGCGTAGTTCAAAAATGCCACCAACAATAAAAGGCAGGAAGCGGTCACCTTTAAATAGCGCTCCCCCTTTCCCTTCATGACTGCAGAACGCTCCCCTCAACCTGTCGTTGCTAGCGTCAGGCGGTAAGGCAGGGGGCGCCACTGAATTTCCGCTCCTGGGCGCCACAAGGGCGTTGCACCATGGAATGACGTCACAATCTGCGCGCGCAGGTGGTCGCAGCGGTAAAGTTTAGCGCCGCTGCACAATGTCTAGTTAAGTTCCCGAGCGGCGCAAACATCGCTGCGCCCGGGCGTTAGCGGCTTTGCGCCCCATTAGCACCCTCTTAAGGCGCTAACGGGAGGTGCAACCAACTGAATTTTTACCCCAGAGAATTTTAAAATGTTGTTATAACTTTTATGGAAAAACCTGTCCTCAAAACACTGTACCGTTTGTGAATATAAAAGCACAGCATGTTTATCTCATTGAAGTTTGTATTTTGTAAGTAAGATCTTATCTGAACACGCCCCCACATAACATTAAATAGGCTTCAGAAGTAATACAACTGACTTCTGCACGCAAACCTCACTTACATATTAAGGTTCCACTCACACAAAAGAATAAGCCCACATGCTTGGCCTATCTGGTGGGGGACAGCCCACATCTTGCATTGCAATATTCATCAGAGTTTGGGTTATGAATTTCTTAAGAATTCAGCTGAAACAAAGCTTTTTGCTGCTCACTTTGTAAAGACAAATCTAACACAGAATTGATAAAAAGTCCTAAAACATGAAGATTATTTGCAAGATTCCATTTTTTTCAAAAGCTGGATTTATTTGTTAATTCACCTGTCAAGATTTTACATGCAAAGATTAATGCTACGAATTTGACACCAGGGTCGGTATCTTCTCGGGTACAGTGGTGTCAGTCGCTCCCTTTAAGCAGTCGGAGTGCCTGCTTTTTATGGAACTTGACTCCCACTACACTGTATCTACTTGTGCAGTAGTGGACCCTGGAAGTGTAACTTCTTTATGAACTGAACCAAATTTCCATGTCTTACGCACATGTACTCCTTCAGTCTCTCCGAAGGTGGACTGAGTTAACACTGGGTGAGGAGAAGTTTGGTTCAAGTTGTAAGCTACTTTATTCCACAATAGGGAAAACACACACGACAATGAGGTTCACGAGAGTCGCATGATATAACCAGTATAACTTCTGTTTGCTTACTGCTACACAAGTAAAGAACACGGGTGCGCTAGCGTACTCCGATGGGTCACCTAACTAAATTTAAAAGCACAATCTCCCTGTACCCAGTCCTACTACCCAAGCAAGATGTGGTTCACTCCCTTTGCAGCCTTCTCCTGCTCCAACCCCTCTGGGTATCTGTATTCTGATTTTTAAAAATCTCTCTCGTAATTCTCACATAGATAAAAAAATTTTTTTCCCAACACCCAGGTGTGAAGCATCCTTCTGAATAACCAGAGATGGATAACAAACTGCCCATTGTTTGGGCTCTGAGAGAAACAATGACCCATCTTAGATTGTAATTACCATTCACCTGCCTACCAAAGCACAACTCGCCATGGGAATCAAACCCCTTGTGGCCAGCCTAAAAGAACATGTGAACCGCTCATGTCCAAGTGCTTCCCGTGAAAATAGTGGCCAAAAGAATCCCGAACTGTGACTGTTATCTTATGTCTACAAGATGTGAATTGGGTTTACCGTATTATTTGTTATCTTTCTAGATCTATGTTAATCTTGCTTTTCACTATCTGATTTCAGTTAATTAGCCTAATCCTAAACTTTATGAAGTTTTCTTGTGCTTGAACCTGTTGAGATAGAATCCTGAACAGCTAAGATTACTTGATTTATATAATGCTTTAACTCTTGCTCCTTCAAAGCTCCAGCTGCAGCAACCTACATGCTGGTACTCCTCCCTTCAGGCTTTTGGTCCCACCGAACCACAGTTTCTTGATTTATTTCATTTCATGCTCTCCTGGCCGGCCTTCTATCTTTCACCCTCCATAAACTTGAGTTCATCCAAAACTCTGCTGCCCGTATCCTAACTCGCACCAAGTCGTGTTCACCCATCACCCCCGTGCTCGCTGGCCTATAGGTTCCCAAACGCTCTGAATTTAAAATTCTCAGCCTTGTGTTCAAATCCCTCCATGGCCTCGTCCCTCCCTATCTCTGTAACCTCCTCCAGCTCTACAACCAACTAAGAACTCTCCATTCCTCCAACTCTGACCTCTAGTGCATCCCCCATTCCCTTCGCCCCACTATTGGCGGCCTTGCCTTCATGTGTCTAGGCCCTAAGCTCTCGAATTCCCTCCCTACACCTCTCTCTCCTCCTTTAAGACATTCCTTAAAACATAACCTATTTGACCAAGTTTTGACCCGTCCTAATATCCCCTTCTTTGCCTTGGTGTCAATTTTGCCTGCTTACGTTCCTGTGAAGCACCTTGTTTTACTACGTTTTACTGCGTTAAAAACGCTAAATAAATGCGAGTTGTTTTTGTTCCTCTCCCAATGTTTTTGTCCAGAGTAGTATGTTTGCAAAGAAGCATGCTACCTTTTTTACATCATGAATACAATCAACCGTTCATATTAATCGCGTTCTTGGTCCTGTAAATAAGGAATCTAACTATACCATATCACATCCACTTTCTATCGCTGGCACTAGAACAGAAGGAGTTGCTTCAGCATGCATTATACTTGGAATTCTGGAATCATTTATAAAGACAGGATTAGAAAGTGTGCAAATCTAGTCAGTTGCCACACTTTGTTGAACTAGTTGCCTGTCCCTGACCTCTGCCCTGTCGCCTGACCCCGTCTCCTCGGCTACGTGGCCATTGTCAAATGGGATCAATTCCTGATTGTATTTGACACTGTTCCTGACCGGGGATTATTTTGGATTGTTCGCAGATCCAGCAGAATAGTGGCTGCTCTCCATTTCGATTTTCCCTTTTTTTTGGAAATAAAGAGAAATTACTACTTTAAAGTAGGCCTTGTTATTACAAAAAAGTAATTGGTCGGGCTCTTTTAAATCCTGAACCAACAGACTTTATATTTTCCATAAATCAAAGTGAATTATTACAGTATAACGACAACCAAGTTATGAATGTACTGGAAAAAACGAATAAAGCTTCCATCTAACCACAAATGCACAAACGAATTACTGATAATGTTGCTGGTAACTTTAATTTATCTTTACCTCATGAAGGCAGCAAACACATTCATCATCTGTCAGAGGCCCCAAATGGATTTTGTTAAAGACTAGTCAACCATCATTAAAAAAATGAATTCATTGCTGACCAGAATTTCTGATCCACACTTTTCTTTAATGAAAAAAATATTAATTTCAACAGAAAAAAACTTCAACAAGAAGACTGGGGGTGGGGGTGGGGGGCGAAATTGGGCACTGTAGCACCCGTTTTTTGGGCGCTACGAGGCCTCTTAAACTACTGAAATGGATGTGACGTGTGCGTATACATCTGTGGGAAGTGCGCTGGACGCCATATTTGTAAAGGGGTTTGCGCGCACACAATCAACCATCAACAGCATGCAGAGCAGGCAGATCATGACCTCAATCAGTGTGTAACACTGATTTGACGCCAGCGCTGCCATTTTGGAGCTCCACGCTCCAGCCTTCGCCCTCTCTTAACCTCCCCCAGCTGAACACGCGTTCAACGGCCTGAAGGACCCCCCCTCCCCACCTCCACCAGTGCTATTTAGAAGGATCATCAACTACTTGCAGGTTAGTTGCTGGATTATTTCTCCTGGCTGTTGCTGCAATTCTATGCATTTTGGGTGCTTTTCCATACTTGTTTAAAGTTGCAATAGTCTACAGGGAGTGGTCTGGCTGGTGCTGAAGTACGTTTTTGGTGACTTAAAGGCTTGTGCACAAACCAATTGGTTCCAGACGTGGGTGGCCTAGTCGGGCTTCCTCTTGGCTTTAAACATGACTATGCGAATAAGCAGAGGCCATACAGAGCAGGACAAGTTGCTAGAAGAGGGAGGAGGAGGAGGGGGAGAAGGGCTCTCAGTAATGCACCTTCCCATAATGGCCAGCACTGTCCCCTCCATGGGAGTTAAATCATGCAGGTGCACCTCTCCCCCTCCCATTAATTCCTGCTGCCTCCAGTTGTGCGCCACCTTCTCCTGCAAGAAAGAGGAAAGTGTGTCAGTGAGTGTCGTGCAATATGTTTGTGGTGTGGCTGTCATGGTTGAATAGCTGTCAGTGTGTGCAAGCTGTGAGATATAGGTGCGAGACTTGCAACAATGCTAAGTGTGTGAGGGTGCGGTAAAGCATATGAATGTTAGGTACGAGTCCTGATTGATAGAGATTGTTGGTAGGTGAGTGACAGGGGTGTGGTGAATTGAGCAGTGGATGAGGCTCGTGGTGCAGTTGGTAGGATATGGCATTTGAAGATGCACTCCTGACCTTGACAACTCGTGTGAGATCATTAAACTTCTTCTTGCACTGCATCTGGGTCCTTGGGGCTACACTCCTGGCATTGACCTCCGCTGCTATCTCTTACTGCTGCCTTCTGAGTATGTGTCCAGAGGGCCTCCGGTCCCCCTGAGGATACAGGATAGCTCTCCTTTCCACCTCTTCCACCAAGACCTCCAGCGCAGTGTCCGAAAACCTTGGTGCCCACTCTCTCCCATGGTCAGCCATTGTTTAATCTTCCATAGCATAATATTCAGAATGATCTCAGCACCACCAGCAGACACAATGCACCTCCCCTTTAAGAGGTGCAGGCTAGCTTTAAGTAGTGCTGGGCACTCACAATATTGGGCCATCTGCTGATGGGTGCAGCCAATGAACAGTATGGGGAGCGCTGGCTGCATGCAGAAATCATGGCAATGAGCAGGTAGCATGAAGTTGGCGTCCTGTCTGCAGTGTAATCAACGGGCGCGGGTTACTCGTGAATCGCGATTCTGGCGCCTGTTTTCGGGGGTTATCCAATTTAACCCCCTGAGAATTTAAAAATAATTTTTTGTTGCTTTCAGAAGCAGAGAGGATCAAACCTTGATGTATGCAAATTAGGCTTTTCACACTGGGGCCTACTTGCTCATCATTTGTGAAATGCTCCATGTTGCACATTGCTGTGACCATGTCCTTGTGTCACCTCCCCGATTCCTCGCCCAGCACTCCTCATCATTGTAAAGTGGTTTGAGATGTTTCCCGATGTTGAAGGTGCTTTGTAAGTGCAAGTCGTTGTTGATTTGCAAAACCACCAAGTATAGCTGGCATGCCACTGACGTGTGCCGGCGATGTTTGTGAGTGTTTATTTTTTTTTTTGCCCCTGTCCTGATTATTTCAGAGTTATTTATAATCATTTCTCATTTCAAGTCTGCTGAAAGCCAACTTGTCCAGTCCAACATATTGTACATAATAGAATTTGACTGCACATAACACTTGAGAGAACCCGAGACATTGGATTAAAAGTGCACTGCACTCCAGGCAGGATCAGCACATTCCATTGCCACGTGAAATTATATTTGCATATTTTCAAAAATCTGATAAAAACTTATGGCACTTTGTTTCCCCAAATCCAATACAAAAAGGCCTTCTCTAAAGTCTTAAGGTAATCAGTATACTTATCAATTTGCCTGCTCAAAAAATTGTGATCTGTATCATTCATATTTTAATAATGCCTATTTTTGAGTGTCCTCTGCACAGCACCTCCTCACTCTTCGTAAATAAAACAAACCCCAACGTCTTGGCAACAATTGCCAATGTTTCAATATGCATGATTTAGGTGTTTTCAGAACTCCCTCATTCAGAAAAAGAGCCTGTGTTGTTCTGCACTGCTCAGAATCAGCATAAGCACACATCACGGGGCAAATGGAATATTTGAAAATAATAGAAAAATGAGAGAAAAGCATTACAGACAATGGTGGCAAAAACAGCATAAATCAAGCTTGTGTTTTGTTCGTTTTTAAGTAGTAATACCATGCGTTGGGTAACATGCATATATTACCTAACGCCTTCAGCCATTTTTGGAACATAAAAACAACAGATGACAAGAGAAGAGCTCAAGATGTTTGGAATGTGACTCAATGGAGCTTTAGTGGGGCGTGCGAATGATGAGAGGTGACAAGGAGCTATGAATAGAACTATAGCAGCATTAGAGGAATGGAATGGGGCAGTGACAGGATGACATCATTTATAACATGGAACCTCACAAAACCTGCGTCAAGAATGACATAATGTGGCATTTATCAAGGTCCTGTACCCTGAGCTCTCGGTGAATCAATACTTCTCAGGGAATTGAATGAAATATATGAAGAAATCACTGCACTTTAGTGCCGAGATACCCAGGGTGCTGAAAATGACAAGCTTTGTACTCTGAGATTATTCTGCAAAATCCCCAGTCGAACTATAATTAAAGCTCGAGCCCCTTGGGTTTATTTTGGTGCCCATAAATAAATGTATTTTTGTTTTAAAAGGAGGTTGACATCCATTCTTTAAATGAAAGGCAACTAAGTCCTTGCAGTAAGTGGTGCGGCAAATCTATATGTATTTTCTAAATATTCAAATTTTTCCGTCACCCTTTTGCTAGCTTGAGAGCTTGACATGAATAGGCTTAGTTATTAATAATAATACTGAGAGGCAGTGTGCTTGGGCCTCACTTTTAAACCTTACATTAAAAAGCTTTTAAACACCCAGCTGTCACAGGATTCTATTTCATATTTTTGTTTAGTTAAACCCATGGGATTAGGTTAATGGAAACTACGGGCTGAAAGTGCACAAGTTTATGTAACTTGCATTTGATGCCGATTCGTTGCTGGCAGATGTAGGTTTTGAGCGCCGTGTTCTTAACATTTCATGAATTTTTAAACAATATTTTTACAGTTTCAAGAGCAAACGGAAGTGACAAAAGCTTCCAGCGCTACATATTGCGAATAGGCTGTAGCCAGTGCTGATAAAAGGGGCTGGCAATCGGTAAAGATAAACCCTAAAATCAGATGGAGCTCCGCCGGGTAGACAAAACAATGGATTATTTTATTTATCAAATAAGCGCCAGATTTGCATTAACAGATGCAAAGACTGCGGGTTTCCTTGTTGCTATTTAATCTAAATGCATCGTGAATTTAAAGGTTGAATGATAATTTTTAAGTCTGTGGCCATCCATAGATACAGACATTTCTCGGTTGTAAGCCCCAGTTTTGTAATGACGATTTGAACGCTTCAGTGTAAAAGCACATTCAAAGGTGGACCTAAAAAATGCTTCTTTAATGGCTCCTGATAATTTACTTGGTCATTACTTGTCGCCGTAGTCAGTTCAATAAATACGCTTTATGCTTTTAGAGTTTATTATTAAAAATACAATGGCCACAATTTCCAGTGTCAGCATGATTTGTCTAATTGGACAAACACCAGGGTTTGGAACTGCATCTGATTGGCAGCTTGCATGTTTTGTGGTATGGAAACAATGTGAAACTGCAAGATTTAAATAACTGCAGCAGTTTAAAGGCACAGTCATCTTCGGAGAACTTTGTCCTATTGATCCCAATGATCTGCTGTGCAGAATGGGGATAATATTGATTTTGGGTGCGAGTATAAAACGGGCAATATCTACTGACTTCAACGCAAATGAAAATCGGGAGAGGTGTATAATGGGTGGCTAATTCAATATCGCCCATTTTAAACTATTGCCCAAAGTTAAAATTGCCCCCAACGTCTGTAAGGCTACCTGCGGGTCACAGAATCCAGATTTTCTGGTACAGATTTGCAAGTATTCTTGTGGGAGGTCAGGGGTCAGAGGGAGGCTCTCATGGAATGGAAAGATAGAAAGCCCCAATGAGGGCAGTTCAGAGCCAATGTGGGGAGGTGAGCATGGCTGCAAGTGTGAATTCCAGGACCCCACGGACTGCCTCACAGTTCAAAGAGAAGTTTAATGACCTTACCAGTCGGCTACAACTCTGTAGTTATATTATCGATTCCAGGAGCCTTGTTCTTAATTAAAACTATCAATAGAACTCTTTACTTTGTCTTCAAGAAATCTAGCATCAACTCCCCTCCATTTGTATAGGGCGGTTTCTCCAGAACTGATTCATCCACCATGCTCTGTACATTGTAGAGATCTTCAAAATATTCTTTTCACCGCTTGCTCCTCGCCTGTTCATCCTCAATTATCTGACCATTTTGGTCTTTCACTGGAGGCATTTTAAGTCTGTAAGATTCACTTAGCTCTCTTATCTTCTGATACAGCTCCTGTGTTTTGTTTCTTTTGGCATGATCTTCAGTTTCATTGCACAGGTCGTTTATCCAGTTGTTAATGTCTCTCTTGGCTTTTAGCCTTACATTGAGAACATAAGAACATAAGACGTAGGAGCAGAAGTAGGTCATTTGGCCCCTCGAGCCTGCTCCGCCATTCAATAAGATCATGGATAGAAACATAGAAACATAGAAGATAGGAGCAGCAGCAGGCCATTCAGCCCCTCGAGCCTGCTCTGCCATTCAATGAGATCATGGCTGATCATCCAAATTTAGTACCCTGTCCCTGCCTTCTCTCCATATCCCTTGATCCCTTTAGCTTTAAGAAATATATCTAACTCCTTCTTGAATATATTTAATGAATTGGCCTCTACTGCCTTCTGTGGTAGAGAATTCCACAGGTTCACCACTCTCTGGGTGAAGAAATTCCTCCTCATCTCAGTCCTAAATGGCTTACCCCTTATCCTTAGACTGTGACCCCTGGTTCTGGACTCCCCGGCCATCGGGAACATCCTTCCTGCATCTAGTCTGTCTAGTCCTGTTAGAATTTTATAAGTTTCAATGAGATCCCCTCTCATTCTTCTAAACTCCAGCGAGTATAAGCCCAATCGCCCCAATCTCTCCTCATATGTCATTCCTGCCATCCCAGGTATCAGCCTGGTGAATCTTCGCTGCACTCCCTCCATGGCAAGAACATCCTTCCTCAGATAAGGCGACCAAAACTGCACACAATACTCAAGATTTGGTCTCACCAAAGCCCTGTACAACTGCAGCAAGACATGGATGATCTGATCTTGGTGTCAACTCCACTTCCCTGCCTGTTCCCCATAACCCTTGACTCCCTCATCATTCAAAAATCTGTCTATCTCCACCTTAAATATATTCAATGACCCAGCCTCCACGGCTCTCTGGGGAAGGGAATTCCAAAGATTCACGACCCTCTGAGAGAAGAAATTCCTCCTCATTTCCGATTTAAAAGGGTTTCCCCTTATTCTGAAATTATGCCCCCCAGTTCTAGATTCCCCCACGAGGGGAAACATCCTCTCTGCATCTACCCTGTCAAGCCCCTTCAGAATCTTATATATTTCAATAAGATCCCCTCTCATTCTTCTAAACTCCAATGAGTATAGGCCCAACCTGCTCAACCTTTCTTCATAAGATAACCCCTTCATCTCCGGAATCAACCTCGCGAACCTTCTCTGAACTGCCTCCAAAGCAAGTATATCCTTCCTTAAATAAGGAGACCAAAACTGTACGCAGTACTCCAGTACTCCAGATGTGGTCTCACCAACGCCCTGTACAGTTGTAACAGGACTTCCCTACTTTTATACTCCATTCCCTTTGCAATAAAGGCCAACATTCCATTTGCCTTCCTAATTACTTGCTGTACCTGCATGCTAACTTTTTGTGATTCATGTACAAGGACCCCCAGATCCCTCTGTACCTCAGCATTTTGTAATCTCTCCCCATTTAAATAATAATTTGCTTTTTTATTTTTCCTACCAAAGTGGATAACCTCGCATTTTTCCACATTAAACTCCATCTGCCAGATTTTTGCCCACTCACTTAGCCTATCTATATCCCTTTGGAGATTCTTTGCGTCCTCCACACAATTTGCTTTCCCACCTATCTTTGTATCATCAGCAAATTTGGCTACATTACACACAGGCCCTTCATCCAAGTCATTAATATAGATTGTAAGTAGTTGAGGCCCCAGCACTGATCCCTGCGGCATCCCACTAGTTACAGTTTGCCAACCTGAAAATGACCCATTTATCCCGACTCTCTGTTTTCTGTTAGTTAGCCAATCCTCTATCCATGCTAATATATTACCCTCAACCCCGTGAGCTCTTATCTTGCGTAGTAACCTTTTATGTGGCACCTTATCGAATGCCTTCTGGAAATCCAAATACATGACATCTACTGGTTCCCCTTTATCCACCCTGCTCGTTACATCCTCAAAGAACTCCAGCAAATTTGTCAAACATGGTTTCCCTTTCATAAAACCATGCTGACTCTGCTTGACTATATTATGATTTTCTAAATATCCTGCTATCACTTCCTTAATGATGGACTCCAGCATTTTCCCAATGACAGATGTTAGGCTAACTGGTCGATAGTTGCCTGCTTTCTGTCTCCCTCCTTTCTTAAATAGGGGCGTTATATTTGCGGTTTTCCAGTCCGCTGGGACCTCTCCAGAATCCAGGGAATTTTGGTAGATTACAACCAATGCATCAACTATCTCTGCAGCCACCTCTTTTAAGACTCTAGGATGCACGCCATCGGGTCCAGGGGACTTGTTCACCTTTACTCCCATTAGTTTGCCTAGTACTTTCTCTCTAGTGATAGTGATTGTTTTAAGTTCTCCTCCACCCCAATAGCCCCTTGATTATCCATTATCGGGATGCTTTTAGTGTCTTCTACTGTGAAGACCGATACAAAATATTTGTTCAAAGTCGCCGCCATTTCCCTGTTTCCCATTATTAACTCCCTAGACTCATCCTCTAGGGGACCAACATTTACTTTAGCTACTCTCTTCCTTTTTATATACCTGTAGAAGCTCTTACTGTCTGTTTTTATATTTCTTGCTAGCTTACTCTCATAAGCTATCGTGTCTCTCTTTATCATTTTTTTAGTCGTCCTTTGCTGGTTTTTAAAAATTTCTCTATCCTCTGGCATTTCACTATTCTTCGCAATATTGTATGCTTTTGTTTTCAATTTGATACCATCCTTTACTTCCTTAGTTAGCCACGGATGGTTCATCCTTCTCCTTCTCTGTGTGCTTTAATGCTCGCCTTAAGTGTTCTTTGTTTTCACTCAACTCCAGGACTTCTTTTGCTATCCATTTATGTTTCTTAGTGTTGTTTGTGAGACCCAATTCTTGCTCTGCAGTTTTTAATATTCCATTTTTGATGGTGTCCCACGTCTCCTCTCCAACCATTTCTTCTGTTATTGCAGGCACAATGTTTCTCTCTACAACATCTTTGTCCTTGTTTCTGATGTAAGGTTCTTTCAATTTCTCCAGATCCCAGATTTTTGTTTTAAATGCTTTTCCAGCAGCTCTCATTCTCAACCTTACCGATGCCAAAACTAACTTATGGTC
This sequence comes from Squalus acanthias, assembly GCA_030390025.1. NCBI lineage: Eukaryota > Metazoa > Chordata > Chondrichthyes > Squaliformes > Squalidae > Squalus > Squalus acanthias. The sequence goes on from CM059439.1 coordinate 67,043,703, forward strand.
TGAGTCGATATCGGCTGCAAAGGATCTGTATGACTGAACACTTGGATCGGAATTTTCCGTTGCCAAGCGTGCAGGTTTGGGGGCGGGTCGGCAGTAAAAATTCCGAAAAATTGCGAGTGTGTCGGGAACCTGTCGTCATCCTGCCACCTCGCGCATTGAAAGCGCGACACGGATCCGATCGGCAGAGGTGGGCGACTTCATTCAAGACATTAACTGCTTGTTGAGAGACCCTCAAGAGGGTTTTTAACACCAGCTTTTGACTTTTAATGCAGGAGGACGGGATTCACGCAGCTCGGGTCCCTCGCCTGTGAGGGGAGGCAGAAGCTCAGTGGCCATTGGCGAGTCCATTCATTGAAACTCTAGCACATAAATACTCCAACATTACACCTCATTACTTGCCTCATGGAAAGGCTCTTGCTGACTCCATTTTGTCCTCAGATTTAGGTGTCAGTAGTTTGCAGATCATTTCTGAAACCTCGGAAGCCACTCTCATCACATTGCTACTCAGTATCACAACATTGAGGGATTGGCCCTCTGATCTACACTTTACCTGCCATCTACTACCATCCTCAGAATCGGACCAAGATGAGCCCCACCACCAGCAGCAGCTGCCACACCAGCAGCAGCATCATCAACAGCAGCCTTCTCCACAGGAGAGAGGGGGGCACCACAGGGCTGCACTGTGCCGGAGGCGATACCCCCAGCACAGGATATACAGGCCGAGGATGAGCTTCCTGGACATGACTGAATAGCAGTGCCAAAGGAAGCTCAGGCTATCACGCCAGGTCGTCACAGACATTTGTAGCTTGCTAGAACAAGACCTGCTGCCCAGAGGTTCTGGTGGACATGCTCTACCAGTGGCTGTCAAAGTCATCAGTGCCCTCAACATCTTTGCCTCAGGCTCCTTCCAGGGATCTGCAGCAGACATTTTCAGGATCTCGCAGTCGGCCGGCCACAGATGCATCAACCAAGTGACCGATGCCATGTTCAACAAGTCAGCCAATTATATCAACTTTGCCACTGATAAAGCCAGTGTTACAGAGTGGGTGCTCAGCTTTGCGGCTCTGGCTGACTTCCCACAAGTGCAGGGCGTCATCGATTGCACACATGTGGCCATGAAGGCACCCCATCATCACCCAGGAGTATTTGTGAACTGCAAGGACTTCCACTCCCTCAATGTGCAGCTCGTCTGCAACCATAAAAAGATGATTATGCATGTGCGCCAAATTCCCTGGCAACTGTCATGACTCTTTCGTCCTGCACCAGTCCACCTCCCTTAGCTCTTCACACCTCCAAACAGACTTACCGGCTGGCTGCTTGGAGACAAGGGCTATCCACTGAAGACATGGCTCATGACACCCCTGAGGAGGCCAAGCATTGAGGCCGAGGAGCATTATAATGAGAGACACATGTCCACCAGATGTGTCATAGAGCAAGCAATAGGCATGCTGAAGATGCACTTCAGATACCTTGACAGATCTGGAGGAGTCCTTCACTTTGCACCAGCCAGGGTCTCCAGAATCATCGCCGTATGCTGTGCGCTGCACAACATAGCGCAGCAGCGAGGATTGGAGCTGCAGGAGGAGCAAGGCGCACAGCACACAGCCTCTTCAGAGGAGGAGGAGGAGGAGGAGAAGGAGGAGGATCAGGTGGAAGACAAGGAGGAGGAGGAGGAGGAAGCTGAGGTGGAGATGGCACCAGCAGCGCCGCACATTGCTGCCCGGGAGGCCCGGGATGGCCTCATCATGGCGAGATTTACATAACTTGCTCCAATGCACCTACATGCTGTACAAAGATTCCCCCTCCAACAACACCATAAAGCATCCCTACAATGAACAAGTCATTCCTCTCACCCAAACCCCCAGTGCTCAAGGTTAAGTAATGTCTCACCATTCACTCCAAGTGACAAAGCCACTTCCAAGGTTTGAGGCAAAAATGGACAAGTGGAGCAAAGAAATACATTTATCTGTGTCATCAAAATAACTGAAACTTACCACTAACATTTTTTGATACGTCCATGTGCATACCCTTGTACATCTACTTTTGTGTCTTTTTTATTTTCCGAGAGCTTCTACAAGGTGCTACCCCTGTGGCTTCAGCAGAGGTAGAGGCAGGCTGCTCACTTCCCTGCTGTGACTGGTTAGACACTTTTGGCGGACATTCTCTGGGTTTTGGAGCCTGTGATGGCCCTGCCAAAGTCTGCTCCTCCTGCAACAGTGCAGGGGCAGACTCGGCCATCGTGATCCGAGGAAGCATGTGGGGCTCTGACTGAGGGGGAGGCAACGGGGACGAAGTGGGAACGCTTTGAGAAGAGCCCCCACTTCCATGTCTCCTCTCACCATCATCCCTCTCATGGGCCACCCGCACTTCCCTGCTAGCAAGGAGCTGGAGAGCATCTTGCTGCACAGCAGTGGGGCCATGAGGACCCAAGACTACGTTTACATTCTTCCTAGAGAGGAGGTCTCTGAGCGTCTGCCATTTGTTTTCCACAACTAGAATGTGCTCGTGTGACTGGCGCATTTGCTGCTCCATGCAGGTGGCCATCCTTTCCATGGAACAGCACCTCATAGTCATCGCCTGCGAGATCGTGGTGCTCATGTTGGAGATGGACTCCTCTATTCTCTGAACATTTGCAGACATTGCGGCTATAAAAGCTGCCAGACTCTTCTGCAATTGTTGCTGCCCCTCCAAGATCACCCTCTTTCTCGATGGCACCCGAAGCTCAGCGTCTGCATGCAGCTCAGCAGAGCTTGGAGCGTCCTGTGCCCTCTGGGGGCAAGGAGTCTCCACTGCTGTCCATGTCAATACCATCTGCTCTTGCTTGCTTGTGAAGTGTGAAACACCAGGTGATAACACTACTCTATCTCACATAAGACCCACCGAGGTGTGTGTATTTGCGCTTGGGTCTGCTGACGCTGCACCATCTGCTGAGGCTGGAGGCTCCTCTGAGGAATCATCTTCCTCCTGCGGCTGAACAGTGGGAGGGGGGGCACTTGATGGACCTGTGGGTGAGTAAAGAGATGAATTAGAAGTGTTATTATAAGAATGGGTAACGTTACCATTATGCACATGATGGCATTTCACTGGCTGCTGACATCAGTCACCATATGAGTGACTGTTGTATGCCATGTGGCTGTATGCGATGTAATTCTGTCACCAGGTTGCTGGGATGTCCCCCTCTCTCCGTCTCCCACCGCCAGCAGCTCTGCAACTCCCGACAGCTCCAGGGCCCCTTCCTCTGCTGGTGTCAGTTGGGTGAATACTGGAGGGCCACCTCCAGTTCTCTGCCTCTCCTGTGTGTTCTAGGCTCTTTTCTCCTGCAAGGAGGGAAAGAAGAAAACTCTGAGAGTAATGGAATGAGTGTAAGGAATGGATGGGCTACATCTGCAGAAGGTGACTATGAGTGTGGTGCCAATGCCAAATGGCCTCCTTCTGTGGCGTTACTTGCTATGATTGCATTAGGATGAGGGTGAGTGTCAGTGGTGGTTAGTCAGATGGGGATGTGAGTATGTACATAGACAGAGAGGGATGGGTGGACGTGCAAAGTAGGTTGGTGTGAGGAATGAGGTGCAGGAGTAGGCTTGGAAAGACAGAGTGATAGGGATGTGGTGACAGGCACATCAGGATGAAGGTGAGTGTGGCATTGCACTCACCTTTCCTGATCTCATGAGATCATTGAATCATTTCCTGCACTGAATCCAGGTCCTCCTGCCCGCATCCCTGCTGCTGGCCTCTGCGATCTCCAGCCAGGCTCTTTTGGTCTCTTTGGGAAGTCTCCTGTGCCTATCTGCAGGGAACAGGACCTCCCTGCGTGCTCTCACTGCCTCCACCAGAGAATGTAGGGATGCATCAGAAAATCGGGGTGCAGCCCTCTGCCTTTGAGTATCCATCATTGATAGTTTGGAACAGTACTCAGACCTTTCTATTTCACCTTCACACTCCTCTAGCAGCCTTCAAATGAGTTGTGTGCAAGGCTGCTTTAAACATCGGTGCGGGAAACGAACCATCGATGACGTCATCAGATTTAATTGGGCTGGGAAATGCGCATAACTGGTTTAATTGGGGCCATTAAATTAAAGTCACTCTGAAGAATGAGCAGAGCAGAACATCGCGTTCCCAACCTACTACGCGGCCCATACGCACCCGACCCGACTCCACAGTAAAAATTCCAGCCTTGATTTCCATCTTATATTTACCATGATGAAATCAATCATAATTCTTCTCTGTCCATCAGGTGACAACCAAGTCCACTTTTCTTGTGACTTTCTATGATAGAAAAGAGTGTTCGCCACCTTCAGATTACTACTTTAAGCAGAAGAAAAGTAACCATTCTCCTCTTTTGTTTTCCTCACCAAATCCAAACTTTCCTTTAGCTCCAGCCCATGCGTTCCAGTTAGATCCCACTTTCACATTGAGGTCTCCCATTATGCCTTGTCCTGGAGCATCTTCCATTACCATCTGGAGGTCTTTATAGAAGATATGATTCTATATCCATCTCTTCATCGGACGTTGCTGTTGTTGGTGCACATTGGCTTCCCCCATTCAGGTCATGGTTAAAATTGTTGTCAGGGCCCGATGCTGTCATCAGACCCCAATCTGCATATTTAAAGAAGGGCTCCACCAGCTTCAGGCATGTGTCCTTGCCGCCTGAAATAGAAGATAGTGGGACATCAGTGGGTGTAAGTCACCCAGCTGATTTTAGCTGCCAGATTTAAAAACCATTTTGTGGTAGAGATCAAGACCCCAGTACTCAATCCACCGTCTTTACTCATGGTTCAGACTTTTTTCTGTGAATCACTAGTTCCCTCCAATCATATGAACATAGGAAAATGAAGGACAGGAAAGGATCAGCTGGCCCGTTAAGCTGGGCCTATACCGTCATGGCGTAACGTCTGCACACCATGAACCTATCCGCCCACCCACCAGCCACACTCCTGGAGGAGGTCAAATAAAACTAGAGCTAAATCCACAGGCCAATTTAGGGGAAAAGACTCTGGGAAATTCCTCTCCGACCCCCAAAGGCGATCAAATAAGTCCCAGGAGAACATGGTGACTGGCAGACACATCCCATATGACCAACCTACATTCTGTATGTAGTTATGTTGGCCACACTCAGGAACTCGTCCAGCTCCCATTTGAAGGTTTGCAGCGAATCCACACTCACTGCACAAACCAACAACTTGTTCCATACAGCTGGGAATTAACGCTGTGGAGCAGCTGACAACATACACGGGGAACACAAGTTTCAGAATCGTAGGCCCCGATATTCACTGGGGTGTGATTTCCAAGCAGGGGGGAGGAGTTCCGGTCGGGAATCCCAAACACTGTGGAGTTTTAACTCCACAGCGTGCGTGTTTTTAAAAATCAGATTCCCCGCTCGGAAGCCAGCCTGATTGACAGGCTCGGCTCCTTGTCGGGCGGGAATGCTCCAAAAGAGGCCACAGCCTAGGAGCAGGTAGGTTTCCTGCTGCTCGGGTTGGGGATGAGGGATGGGGGGTGGGTACAGCCAGTTTGGAGGGTCGGTGGGTGATCATGGGGGTGCGAGAGAGATCGGAGGCAGAGATGGGGGGAGGGTCATTGAATGAGGGGGGGTCGGATCGTGGGGTGGTGGGGTCCGATCGCTTGGAGTGGGAAACAGTTTTGCTTGGGGGGGGCCAGGGAGAAACACTTCTGCTCCTCTTGGCCCTCAAGCAGTACTAGAAAAGCCCCTGCCTCTTCCATGCAGCAGTCTTCCCTTCCCTTTACCTGCCGGGTTTCCCGAGGCCCAGGAAACCTTGGCGGCCAGTGTTAAATCTGGAAGGGAGATAAAATCTGAGGCACGCAGTCTCATTATAATATTTAAATGAGCGACCCCCCCCCCTCCTTGGAGCGGGTTGGTCGCCTGCCCCCATCGCGCCTCCTTTAAAACCGGAAGTGGACGGGTTCAAGGCAGGTTGGGGTCGGGTTTGAGATTTTTTACATTTTAACATCCCATCCGACCCAAACCCACCCATTTTTGGGAGTTAAAATTCCCCCTATGTGTCTGTTATGAAAATCCAGAGCAGGCACAGTATTTGGAAAGGGCATGTGAGTGGTTGGCCTGTTTATTCAGCTGAGGTCATAAATGGTAGACAAACTAATGAAACAGTTAGTCAAACAGGTGCTGTTCTCAGTCTGCTAACTTCATTCATCCATAACTAGCCATGACCTACAAGGACCTCAATATTTTAGAGCTCGCCTTTTTTTTGTTTGTTCTCAGAATGTGGGTGATGCTGAAAAGGCTGCATTTATTGCCCATCCAGAGTTGTCCTGAGAAGAAGGTGGTGGGCCTTGTTCTTGAACCACTGTAGTTCTTGTAGTGATGGTACTCCGACAACGTTGGGAATCCCAGGATATTGACTCGGTAACATTGAAAGAATGGTGACATATGTCTACGTCAGGATAGTATGTGAGTTAAAAGGAAACTTGGAGGCAATGGTCTTTCCTGTAGTGCATCTTGTAGATTGTATATAATGCAGCCACAGTGTGCTGGTGGTAGAGAGGGTGGATATTGAATCCAGTGACAGGGGCACTGATCAAGTGAACTGCTCTGTCCTAGATAGTGTCGAGCTTCTTGAGTGCTGTTGTTGCCTCACCCATCCAAGCAAGTGGTGATTATTCCATTACACTCCTGACTCGAGCCTTGTAGATGGCAGGAGGCAAACAACTCTTTGTAGAGCAGCCAGTGTCTCCACTGTTCTTGTGGCTACAGCATTGATATGGCTGGTCCAGTTCAGCTTTTGGTCAATAGTGACCCCCAAGATGTTAATGCTGGAGGACGCAGTGATGGTGGTGCTGTTGAAGGTGAAGGGAGATTTCTGGCCTCTCTCTTGCTCAGGATGGTCATTCCAGGGAACATACGCGGCACAAAAGGCTGTGATGGGGTCTGGTCTGAACCTGAGTGGTTCTGGCAGAACCCAACTGAGCAACGGTGAGCAGGTATTGAGCAGAAGACAGGAGTAAATATATTGGGCCTTACTGGAAAATGTGACATCCCTACAACATTTACAACTCTATGGTTCACAATGCGGCTTGTTGGTACTATTGATGACTCCTTCCATAAGATGAGGAGGATTGTAGGGTCAGCTTTGAGTGCTATTTTGTCTGAGGTTTACCTTGTGCAGCATGAATCCTATGTGCAGAGTTAATGCTCAAGAGGTTGTATAACATTAATCAATCCAAATTAGCATAAAAGTTAAGCACTCTTTCTGCTTTAAATATTTAATAAATGCACATAACTTTACTTTTTATTGAAACTCATTAAATAAAACATTCTTTCTTGATTGCTTCTGAATCAGCCTATTTTTCCATGATGCTGGAAAACGAGTTAATGTTTTGAAATAATTACTTTTTGAAAAAAACTACGGCCTAGAAATTCAAGATCACCAAAAACCTGCTGGTGCCACCGCAGGCCGGAGTTAGCGGCCGCCAAAATTAATGGAGCTGGCAGGACCGGGATATTGGCGCTGGTTGCTAATTATGCTAATTAACATTAGCCCAGCACTAAACTCACCGTGCAAGGCCGTTTTCACAGCGGAAGTCCTAGCAGGAGGGCCAATGTAGCGTGGCTGTAGCTTCATTGCAGCAAGAACAGCCTTCTCTTAATTTTACAAAGCATTCCCTTAAATGGGAACTGCCTTCTAAAATGAAAAAAACTAAAAATAATTTAAAGATAGCCAGTTTTTAACCCTTACAGCTCAACAGCCGTCTGAAAAAAAATTAACATTAAAAAGAATTCCCAAATGGGAGTCATCACCTCTTAAAGCTGAATTGCCTTCCGCACGTAAAAAAATGGGAAAAGTGCTTCAGCACTAACACAACTGGCTCAGCAAGCCAGGGAAGGGGCACCCAGGGTCTCACATGCAGCACACCAGCTTTATGCAGGGGGTCAACACTGCAAGAGAGGTCCTCTACCCACAGGGGCCAGGAGGCCCTCCAGAAACAACGATGTGGGACCACATCACTGAGGCCGTCACTGCCAGCAGTGTCACCCCCACCACCTGGCTCCAGTGCCCAAAGAAGCTTCATGACCTCAGGCCACTGGTCAAGGTCAGTGAATGTATCTTCAAAAGCCATCTCCTACCAACTGCACCACTAGCCTCACACACTGCCCAATGCACGACTGCCCCACCCCGACCCCGTCAATCACTCACCTACCAACAATCTGTACCAAACATGAGGCACACCTCACATTTCTAGCTTCACCTCACCCCCTTGGAGGGGTCAGTGCTGGCTATTCTCGGCAGGGGCATGGCTGAGCCCTTGGCCAGCGACAGGGTTGAAAGGATACAAGATGCTGGTATCCTCATACGTTATCCTCCTTCTGGTATGCATCTCTTGCTTCCCCGCTCCTCCCCTCACCACAATTCCACCCTTGTGCCTTCCTCATTTCACATGCCTAAGAATTGCAGCCTGCCCAGCCAATGGTGGACCAAGAAGAGGGAGAGAAGAGTGAACAAGAAGAAGAAAAAGAAGAAGAAACACCATCACTCGATTTGACACTCCCAGCGACCAGCTCCTCAAGGTCGACCTGCAAGATCATTTGCAGTATCTGCCATTGAAAGTCAGCAGCCTTCCATCAGCCATGCGGCAGCCACTGGGGTAGCACTGCATGACATCATTAGGATTGGCAAAGGCACATACAAGACAGTCACTAAGGGAATGTATAAGGGTGATGAGTTAATTTCTTGATGTCAATTTGGATGGATAGATGTATAAAGTTGGATTGGAAAGTTTACTTTGTGGTGGCTTTTATTGCAGCATTGTGGCCAAGAGGATGCTGTGATGGTCAGTAACAGAGGAAAGGTAAGGTGTGGTACAAATGTTGAAAGGGGAATTGGGGTTGTAGTCACTGGGACTGCAGGCGGATGATTCCATCCCGGATATCCTGGCCAGAAAGGGGCTGTCTGGGCTGCATTCTGCTTCCTCCTCCTCTGCTCCCACCTCTTCTGCGTCTTCCTCTTCCCTCTGCGAGCGAATGCTGTAATTCTGAAATAAAAGCATAAAATGCTGGAAATACTCAGCAGGTCAGGCAGCATCTTGTCCTAAGACATGCACTCTGTTTCTCTCTCTACGGATGCTGCCTGACCTGCTGAGTATTTCCAGCATTTTCTGTCTTCTCAGATGCCTTCCTTTACCATCTGAGGCCTTGCAAGCATTCAGCAGTGCTCCCTGAACTCCCTACACACTTTAAAAACTTTTAACATGTATTGCACCAAGCCACTACTTCAATAAAATATAAAAAATCCATTCCAAAAGCTTAAATGCAAACTTTCCTGAAAGATGTGTGTGTCCCTTTAAGAAGTGCTGTCAGTCTGCTGCATGCTTGCTTTTCAGAGCGAGCTTCGGACCCAGCACTAAACTCAGCGCAAAGGTCCAAGTTAACAGAGCATGACGTTGAGTCAGCGGTGACGTCATGCTCTCCATGTTTGCATCTCCAGGGCCAGCGCTGCTACCAGCAGCGCTAAGGCCCTCACCAAAATGGTGGCCGCCAAGTCCCGTGCCAGAGAAGGGCATTAGAGCCATTTTTTTCCAGGATTGCGGCGCAAACGGGTGGCGGTAAGTAGCCCAATTTCTGGGCGTATGTGTTGCAAGATAATGCTGTCATGCACGTCCGTTTTTTGGAGTATGCTGCTTTGATTTTATAGTCTCTGAATTTTCATTTCCTTAGTTTATTACCTTGTGCCATGTAAAACGTAAAAATGTTATCTTGAATGGAATTTCAATTTACATCATATTTGGATCCCCTTAAATCAACTCTCCAGTATAATAAGGTAACAACAGATGTTGGATGTTTGTTTTAAAGAACTACATTGTTTCCAAATCTTAAAATCCATCTTAGATTTCATTATCCTAAAATCTAGTAATGGAGGTATAAATCGCAGCTGATTTACATTTAGCTATAAATTCATCAAGTTTTATATATGTATCAGTAATGCACTATGGGAAGTATCAAGTCCTACTCCAAATATGACTTATAGCTAACAAATAAAATACAGAATGAATATCATTGGCACAATTTACTTATGACTGCCCTCTAAATTATTGGCTTAATCGTACATTTTTTTAGTCAGCATGCACTAACCCAATAAAGCTGGGTTAAATGTAAATGGAAAATATAAACTAGTGATTCAATCACACCTAAATGTGTGAGCTTCTGGTAACAATGGCCTAGAAATTCGGGTGGCCGGCTTGCCGCGGGGGTAAGGATCGCGCGCGCTCTTACCCACCGCGCCTGCCGTTGTGTTTCGGGCCCACAGGAACTTCGGGTCCTGGGCCTCTCCCTAGTGCCGGCGCGCAGTGCTTGCGTGTCCCAGGGGCGCAGTTAGTGCGATGCGACCTCTGGGATCACGTGTGCCATGGAGAGCCAATGGCAGCAGACCATCTTTCATTCATAGATTTGACTGGAGACCTGTCAAATCTGTGAATTGAAATCGGCCCCAAAAGAACAGCTAAACCTCAAATAATTTTTTTGAAAAACCCATCACATTAATAAAATAACTATAGTTAAATAAATTAACCACTTTAAACAAAAATGTAAATTTTTGAAAAAATTTAAATTCTTTTTAAAAGTTATAAAAATAAACTTACCTTTCTTTAAAGACTCTAAAAAAGATAAACCTGTTGAAAAAAATTTAAAATTATACTTAATTAACTACTTACCTTGTTCAAAAGGTAACGCCTCCTTTTTACTTGTGTAGAATCTTCCATACTTACCCTCGCGTTGAAACCTGAAAAAAAACCTAAGTGTGCTGCGTGCGCACAGCCTCTAGTGCGCACGCGGTTCACCTAGGAACCGCCCCCTTCGCCATACCGGAAGTGCCGGTTTCCCGCGCATGCGCAGTGCATGCAGGAAACCGGCACTTCGGGAACGAATACGGGTGAGTACGCAGCGGGTACTCTCCCGAGAACGGCCGAATTACCAAGTATAGGTCAGCTCTAGTATAAAAAAAATTCTTATATTTATGCACGGTTTTCTTGTCCTTTATTTGTGTTTGACAAGTGACGTGTTTAACATGTTTTTTGGGTGTCAGCCGTGAGTCAGTGGTAGAACTCTTGCCTCTGAGTCAGAAGGTTGTTGATTCATCCTTGACCAACAAACCAAACAGAAGGATAGTTCTCAATCCCCCCGCCCCCCCACATCCCCCCACACAAGAAAATGCAAATAAATATTAGGGAAGCACTCTGACAAAGAAGACAGTAGTAAATATATTCGACCTTTAGAGTATAAGAATGTCCCCACTGGAAAATGTGATAGCCCTGCAACATTTACAACGCTATGGCTTAGAAATTCAGTTCAAATGCAATTCAGAAACTCTTGCTGTCAAACTTTGGGCCATAAGGAAAGCCAGATGGGATAACAAAAACATCAAATATCCAACTGCTGATCATATTTCAGATTGATTGGTTTGGTGAGAGATCTTGCCTAAAGCAAATGCTTTTTTCTTTCAAGTTTTAGAGTGCCAGGGAACAGCCATTGAAACAGAGACAGTTACTTTAATCACCATAGTCTGGAAAGCTAATGTAAAGTGCTGGAGTACAAAATGATGATCACTACAACATACCTAAGAAAAAGACTTTGAGGCCATCTGAACGTTTAAATTGTGAAGAGAAAATTAGTTCTTAAAGTTTAAACAGCCCCAATTTGAATAGTTTCCCTGTTGTAATAATCTTGAACCTTTTACTTACATTTCTGCGGTGCTCCGCAAATGCAGGAAGATGTCTCGGAGCACTTTGGAGGTCAAAGGGCAAAAATCGACACCAAGCAGGAGGGAGAACTTTGGTTGGGTGGTGGGTGGGGGGGGTGGTGGGAGGCGGGGGTTTAATGGTGGTGGGTGGGGGGGGGGTGGTGGTGGGAGGCGGGGTTTAATGGTGGTGGGTGGGGGGTGTGGGTGGTGGGAGGCGGGGGTTTAATGGTGCAGTGTGGGGGGTTGGTGGGAGGCGGGGTTTAATGGTGGTGGGTGGGTGGGGGTGGTGGTGGGAGGCGGGGGTTTAATGGTGGAGGGTGGGTGGGGGGGGTGGTGGGAGGCGGGGGTTTAATGGTGGTGGGTGGGGGGGTGGGTGGTGGGAGGCGGGGGTTTAATGGTGCAGGGTGGGGGGTTGGTGGGAGGCGGGGGTTTAATGGTGGTGGGTGGGTGGGGGTGGTGGTGGGAGGCGGGGGTTTAATGGTGGAGGGTGGGGGCGGTCCGATCCCAGGGAAGGAGGTAAGCTTGGGGGGCTGGGAAGAAGCACTTCTTCTCCTCCTGGTCCACAAGCAATGCTGTAAGGGCACTTACCTTTTCCCCGAAGCTGTCCTCGCCTCCCTTGAGTTGCCGGGTTTCCCGAGGTTAAACCTGCAAAGCAGGTTAAATGTAAGGCTCCCCACCTCATTATAATATTCAACTGGCCAACCTGCCTCCTGGGAGAGGGTTGGCTGCCCGCCCCCACCCATTTTTGCGGGATAAAATTGCCCCCTTGAATTTGAAAATAGTTGGCTGTCATGCATTTAACTGAACAAATCCTAGAGTTTTGTATTTGTTCAAATGTTTCTTGGTCCCTCCCCTGAAACAGATCAAAAAAATCTGTTTGAACTGATCTGGGGGTAGGACATAGGTTTGTATTTTTAAACTGCCGCAGCCTTAAAATTCCTTGGTCCCAAATTTCCTTGGGGTGCGTTTTGAGTGAGAAGTAGAGGGGGTGGAACTGAAAAGGTGCGGTCTCAGCCCCGACAATGCACGGAAGGGAACTCCCGCAGGAGGTGGGAGTGGGAGAAGGTTCCAACTGCCCCGTGGAAGGCCACGGTTTCAGCAAGGAGGCGGAGCTGGTGAGATGGTGCCTCTCCCCCGCACCGGAATTCCGACAGCTCCCGAGTGCCTAGTTATCCGGAGAACAGAACAATATCGGCAGTGAGTATATCCAAGGAACTTTGGCCCCCTGATGTATTATGACTGGATTTAAAGGGACAGTCACCAAGCCAAACCTAGACAGGCAAAAATACTGCATTTGTATCACAGTTGGTGTAAAATATTCATTACAGAATCTGTCATATTGTGTACACCCTGAGGCTTTGGGCACTCAGTGTGTTTCTTGCTGTCTCAAGGTGTGGGTGTGGGTGAGGTGCTTATAGAAGAACTTTGTAGATGAAGAATCAACACAACTGCAATATGAATAGCTTCCATCACTGTCAGATAGACTGATGACCATTGTGACATTCCCAAGTCATGAACCCATTCTTTGCTACATTTGCTTGTAATTTCAATGGGGAAAATCTCCTTTAACCCCAAGAATCTTCTTGTGCTCAGCAATTCTGCTCACCTCACCATTACTTGTTCTGCTTACACTGAATTCCACAATCAAAGGCTTGGTGGTTTTAGAAGTATGAGGTGGGGCTGGAAGAACAACAGATTCTTTCAACCAGTCCTCTTATTTGTATGCATTGTAAAGTGCCAGTGGTGTTGTACAGTATTCTGCCTATGCTTCTATTTTATTTTCCCCCTGTACCTAGCCACCCAGCATTGTGCACCTTTTCCACCTTCTCAATTGACAGGGACACAGTGAGCCTCTTCTCCAGTGTCCAATCAGCAGTTCCCCCTGATCAGGGCTCATGGCTACAGCTGGATTATGCTCACTCACTGCTGTAGGATATAAAGAAGTGGCCCGGACTTTGCGGTGGTAATGACGGCGAACTATCAGCATTCACCATCATTACCCCTCTGAAACTGATCGTAACTTCAGGATTTAGCGCATGCGCAGATAAACGCAGAAATCCTGAAGTTGCGGTCAGTCATTCACTGATCCGCCATAGGCTGTGCTGTGGACCATCCCATAGCCGGCAATCAGTGAAATCACTTGAACTGACGAAAACTTCCCCTTTTCTGCTCTAATTACGCTTTGTTCAATGAGGTGCAACTGGGTTTTTGACGGCGTGTTGACTGCTGAACAACCGTTCTGGCCCTGAAAAACTAATTTTATATTTGTGGAATGTCAAATTTCTCCATTATGATAAAAATTACTAGATTTTTAAAATAATTAAAAAATATATATTTTTAAAGTTTGTTTATGATATTTCAGCTTCTACCTTAACCCCATGTGTATGTCCCAATCTTTAGTTTGCTGTCTGTAAAAATGTTAAAAAGTGAATGATAATCAGTGCTTTTTATTTCCTGGTTCGGAGTCTGTGAGAATCCTTCAATGTGATTGGCTGCTTAGCCAGCTTGATGACATCACTGCTGCCGAATGATGGAGATCCCCTATAGACAGCGCTACAATCAAATTAACATTGAGAAAGCTAAAGTTTTTGCCACGGAGATCACAAGATTGTGGTCTGCCTGGAGAAACTGATAATAGGCCAAGAAAAAGATGTTGGGGCAAAGCCTGAATAGTAACAAATGGATTCCCAAGTCCAAAAGACTTTGCTCCAAATCTTGTGATTTGCCTTTCTCCTCAACCCAAGACCTAACTATCCATTTGTTGTTTGAAGATTTAGCTGTGATTTTCACTCCGTGAACAGCACATTTGTGAACATTTAATTTTGGACTTCTATGTTAACTTGCATTACATGTCATTAATATTTAATTACAGTGAAAGTCATGACATAATATGCAAAACGTCTAAAAAAAATGTGTGCCAGAATGTGGTAGTCAATTCATGTGGTGACTGCCTCCCTTGGGGTGTTAAAAATTAATACCATTTCTATTCAGCAGCAGATTTTGTTCCAATTGCTGGGAGGCATATCACCACAGTCTGACTTTTATTTTGAATCGCCCACAATCAATGCCAGCCTTCCGGGATCGTTCAGACGTCATTATATTCCTCACCAGTCCCAGCGAGATTATTTCTTTCTTTCATAGGTGACTTTTCCTTAAACCGCAACTTGGCCACAGCCAGATGTGCTTTTAATGCATTTCTGGACGTGTCGAGCTTCAGTTCGTTATCACTCAGCTGAACGAAAATTAGACCTTACCTTGAATTAATGAATTGGTAAATAAATCATACTGCCCCTCAAAGCTCTCCTCATCTTTGATTACATGACTTTCAGTGATCGAGAGATTTTCCTGATTTCTCAGTGTTTCTTTCCTCCAATATCTTTTTGTGGTCTGCTTGTATTCAAAATGCTCGTGATGCAAGTCCTGTCCAATGTCCTTGAACAGCTTACGACACTGACATTTCTCAGCTCTTCTTGACAGTGAGGAGTCCCTGGGGTTTTATATTATGTGTCCACACAGGACAAAGAGCGAGACGACTCTTAGAAGTAGAGCAACTCCAGCCATAACAGTCAGCAATCTAGAGCTGAGGTTCCCCCAGCCCGACTTGAATCATTTTCTCTGGTTGCTGTTGGGACTTTGCTCCCACTACTGAAGTTTTTCTTCAGACTGTCAATATCTATGCTCATTCCAAAATGGCTTTTGGTGGTGGCACATTCATAATTTCAAACTAAACATAAAGGAAATCTTTTATATTCAAGGGGACAGGGATGGCATAACTGATTTGAGTTCCATTTCTTCTGGGAAAGAAGTTAAAACTTCAGCCAACATAGTTGGAATGATAATCCCTTCTTGATGATGCTCATCAAGGCCATCATCAAGATGAAAAGATCTTGCACAGGCTCCCCCAGTTATTCAATCGGCAAATACTCTGCCAAACGTGGAACTGAACCGTACAGAATAGGAAGTACCCAGCTTCGATCCAAAGGCCCTGCCGGGGTAGCTGATCCACTGCAGGAGTAAGGACTTTTGCACTGGCCCCACTATTCTCACCCTGGTCTCGACCCTGCCACTCTTGGTGGAGTGTACACGTGTGTTTGTGTGTGTGAGCGTATAGGTGCGTGGAGAGAGGGGGGGGCTAGGCTGTGATGTTCTCCATGATCAAATAACTTCCACCACTCACTGGCTAGTTACTGCCAATCCATTTGGCACTTGGGTGAGGTACGGGAGGGTTTCCAGCACTCGAGGGACCATGTCCCAGAATGAGTCAGTGCCTTAACTGCAGGAAGGAAGTAAACTAAAGGAGGGGGGAAAAGGGTGAAATTAAAAAGAAATGAGATTGCGTAGCCGCAGTGGTGTGCTCAGAAATTCATGTGCTTATAATTCAGCACTCGTTGAAACTAATTGAGCAATCTCATTCAGAGCAGTAATAACAATAGAGGAAATGGTGACTGGGTTAACTGGTCTGCACTGAGAACCTTTCCAGACTGTTCATTATGCCAGTGACGATAGAAAAGTTTTCTTTGCACGGAGTACAGTTAGAATGTGAAATTCTCTGCCACAAAGCATTATTGCAAAGTCCATCAAATCTTTAAAACAGTAATTAGACAATTGATGGAAAAAGAGAAATAATGGCCGTGATTTCGCCAGCGGGAGAGGTGGTTGGCGGGTTCCGATCCCGCTCCCAGCTGCAGCCGCTCTGTAAAAAGGATTTTCCATTAATAGGGCTTGTTAAGCCCACCCTGCGAGGTTCTCAGCCAATTAAAAGGAAGCGGCTCTGATGACGTCATTTGATGATGTGTCATCAGCAGGTTTCCTTAAAGGGACCATGTCCACATTCATTTTGAGAGTTGTGCTGCCAGTGTTCTGCAGCATTGAGGTGCTGCAAACACTAACAAGCACTGCACAAAGGTGTACGGTTGCACCCAGGCTCTCCCACGACTCCCTCCATATACTTCTGGAGGGAGTCACAGCACGCAGGGAGGTTCTCTTCCCTTCCAAGGGTGGAAGAGACCTCCCCAGGACACCAACGCAGCCTGGTTGCACATTGCATAGGAGGGCAAAAGCAGGGATGTCGCCAGGAGGACCAGCCCACAGTGGCACAAACCTTTCAATGATCTCAGTAGATCACGAAATGTTACTGCAAAGCCACACTCAACCTCATCCTGCTGTGCCACTTATCACATCCCCATCACTCTGCCTTCCCTACCCTACTCCTGCGCATCCTTACTCACACCAACTTACCTTGCACCTCCACCCATCCCTCTCTATCTACATTATCACTTCCCCATCTCACTAGCCACCCCTCACTCTCACCCTCAACCTAGTGCAATCATACCAACTAACAACACACAAGGTTAGGCACTTGGGTGATTTATGCAATGTTCATGTAAATTTTCTGTTAATGTGTTGTCAAACATTGAAATCTTTATTTTGCACACTTTGTACAGATCTGTGCTCACCTTTGGAAGTGTCTTAGTGAGTTGCAGTGAATGGTGAGACATAACGGTATCCCCCGCAATGGGGATGAGTGTGAAAGGAATGGCTTGGGCATTGTAGGAATGCTTTATGGTGCTGGTGTGCGGTGGTGTTAACCTGGTGCATCATGTGGCAGCGAGGGTGTACAGCGTCAAGTGAAGTAAATCTGGCCATGGTGATGCCATCGCTGGCCTCCCGGGCAGCAATGTTGTCAAGTGCTGATGCCCTGTGTCCTGTGCAGCATCAGGTGATTGCAGAGAAGGTTGGTGTTGTTGTTGGTGATGTTGGTGTGCCTGGTGATGTTGGTGTTGTGGCTGATCGTGGAGGGATTCAGAGGACCAAGGTGAGATTTTTTCAAGGGCACCAATGTTGCTGGAATAGATGGCAGCTGAAGTTGAGATGACAGAAGCGATCTGTTAATGGTGAGAGAGCTTGCTCCAAGGAGGTGACAGTGGATAGAGAGTTTACTCCAAACACTTCCAAACTGCATACAGCTCAAAAGTGTCTTCCAAGTCCTGAAGGCTCAAGCTTCTGACATTGGAAAGTGACCAGCTGTGAAATGGTAGTTTTCATACCACTTTTGCAGCTGTCACCTATTCACAGCAATGGGGAGACATAGAGAACCCGACCTACTTACCTGATGTGATCTCCGAACGACGTGAACCCCATTAAAAATGTGGTAAAATAGAGAAAGGCTGGCAAAATAGTAGTTAACAAGCACTTAACAAGCAGTTAAGTATCTTAAATTCCTCCCCCGCCGCTTGGTGTCGGGTCTGTTGTGAAATCGCAGACCCGACACTTTGGAAATTTACATGGAGGCAGGTTTGAAGCGGGTTCCCAACCCGCTGTCAATCATTTCGATTTTGACAGCGGACCCGCCTCCAAACCCGCCCTCTGAACACCGGCAAAATTCAGCCCAATGTATTGAATGGCACAGGGAGTGACCAAGAGGCTCGGATTAGACTAGTTGGCTCATGTAGAGAAAAGCACTGGCATAGACTTGGTGGGGTGAATGGCCTCTTTCGGTGCTGTAACATTCTGTGATTTTATGAACCTCTATAACCTATGCAATATTCATTCAGCATCTTTAACACAGAAAAATGTTCCAACACTTCACAGAGGAGAAAAGGAGCAGATGTTGAACTTTCACAAGAGAGCAGCAGGTTTCTGTGTGTATATATACGTGTGTATATGGACATGTGCCCACGCATGTGTATATATTAAAAGATACACACGCATAATGGCCTAAGGCATTCTGTCATCTTCAATCCCCGCCAACCTATTTGTGAATATGGACAAGTGGAACGGAATGCCGATGATGTGTAAATTGGGGCAAATATGTCCTCCAGCGCGTTTCCCATGATTCACATCTTTTTGGTGCAGGTTGGAATCTGGGCCAGTAAAAGTGCTCAGAGACCATGACATTGCACAGTCTGAGGGGGAGGGCCCGTAAGTTTTCTTTGTAAATCTAGTTTTGGCAGGCAGCGCAGAGGCTGTCTCATTCCCCACACCGCGCAGGCCTCCGAGACAAAACCACATTCCTATTTTGGCAGGGCTCCGCGGCAGAGGCCTCCTGCATTGAAATGACCCCAGGGTGTGAAAGTCGTCCGGGGTCGGTGTGGGTGGATTTCCCACCCCTCCAGTGGGGGAAAGAGAGAGGGAGAGAGAAGAAGAGAGAGGTAGAGAGAGGGAGGGGGACAGGGTAGAGAGGGAGAGAGGAGAGAGAGGGATGGGGGGGAGGGAGAGAGAGGGGGAGAGAAGAAGAGAGAGGGCTGGAGGGAGGGAGAGAGAGGGAGCAAGAGGTAGAGAGAGGAGGAAAGGGAGAGAGAGAAAGGGAGAGGGAGTAGAGAGGGATAGAGGAAAAGATTGGTAAAGAGGGGGTGAGAGAGTTAGAGAGAAGGATAGAGAGAGGGATAGGTAAAGAGGGAGAGGGGGGATGGGGAGAGAGGAGGAGGGGAGAGAGGGAGTCTTTTTACACATAAATACATATATCTGAATTTAGGTTAGACGGGGTTAACTTTGTCAAAGCTTTTGACTACTTTCCAATTTTTATAAATACAAAAGTCTGTAATTTCTTTTCAACATCTGGCTTGAGAGAATTTTCATGCAGTACTGCTACTCATTATTCAGTAACTTCTCCCATTTCATCATTTCCAAGTGATAAAGAAGGAATGTGATGCATACTCAGCCAAGTCCATTTACATGTATAAAGAAACGCATTCATTCTCATTCCATTGCCCTCGCACAACTAAAACGTTACAAACCCAAACCATTTAGTCTTAGAAATATGTGGTATAAACAGACCGCATGATGCTGGAAGCCTGCAAGACGAGCGAAGGGTTTAAGGTTCAAGCTCCGAGGCTGGGCCTTTCACTTGCATTCACCTACTGTAGTGGTGATGACCTTCTTCTGGTGTTGGAAGGTGGTGTTCATGGCAGGGTTGGGGAACAATAAACTAAGGTGGACATCTCCAACCCACTGCAAGAACAACCACCAACTAACGGAGGTGGACATCTCCAGACCACTGCCAGAACACCCACTGACCATCTGAGGTGGACATCTCCAACCCACTGCAAGAACAACCACCAACTAACGGAGGTGGACATCTCCAGACCACTGCCAGAACACCCACTGACCATCTGAGGTGGACATCTCCATCCCATTGCAAGAACACCCACCAAATAGTCATGGATGGTGCAAGGCCTGGAAATGTTTGTAAACTGGACCATTCAACCTCAAAGAAACAAACAACATGGTGACATACTCCTGTGTTAAAACAAGCATTATAGTGGTCTGCACAGAGTGTCTTAAACAGAGTGTTGAACTTGGGAATTTGAAGAGAGTGGAAGTCTCTGGTAAGTTCTGGGTGAGTATTAGCTGTAAAAAGTGAAATTTAGTTTAACATTGTGAATTTAACTTCGAATTTTGAAATCTGTAGTTAACAGAAGCTGTCTGCCAGTGGCAGCTAACTGTCAGTCAGCTGTAAGTGTTTGTCTTGAAGAGGTGCTAAATAATGTGAGCAGGGAGCTGAGGCAGCACCTGTAACTTGGCTGTGGCTCCAACAGGTGGGGTCTCTCTGACTGAGGGAAGAGGAGGAGGTCTCTGCTACTACTACACCTGCTGCTACTGAGGTGCCTGGAGAGAGGAGGGAGAAGAGGTCAAAAATACCAGAAGGGAGCAACTCTCCATTGCCTCCCTTAATTGTTCTCCATTTTGGGAGAGGGAGAGAAGGCAGAAAGAGACTATCTTAACAACAACCAGAAAGAACATCATTTGTTTGGGAAGGAGGGAGAGCCAATTTAACATCAACAACAGGTGGGTGTTTTGGTGCACTCTCCACAAAAGACTGTTACTTATAGGTGGGGGGAGGAAAGAAGAAAAAGGCCGGAACATCGTGGGGGTTGTGTGTGTGGCCCTGTTAATAACTGGGCCGCACACACTACTAATAAACACCCTTCCCCTATTGCCTGACCCGGGACAGCTGGAGCTGCCTGGGTGAAGCCTGCTTTAATTTCCCATCAATAAGACCTGGTGGAGGACTGTGCCTGGGCGTTTCCAGCAGTCCCCCACCAGAAGAACACCGAGATAGACTTTGTGTTACCATCGGAGAGTGCACCCCTGCAAGCACCCACCCACCCACCGCCGTGAGTGGCGACCCCACCCCTGCGGCCGCCCTCCTTCCCCCCCTCCCCTCCCCTCCTCTCTCCCCCCTCTCTCTCTAAGAGGCACCTCAATCTTTTTCATTTAATTAATTGATTATTGAGCAGAGGAGAGAAGGCCCCTCTCCCATTAACGTAAAAAGGAGAGAGGTGTGTCTTCTTTTGAGAGCACCCTCTGCTCAAAGGAAATTAAAACCAAGGCCTAATTAAGAACATCGGGCCTGAGACTTGGGGTGAGTGTAGCTCTTCTCCGGTGGCGGGGCCAGCAAAGACATACGCAGGCGTGGCAGCCACAGCTGCTCCCGCTGCTTCTGCTGCCCCGTCACCCTTCTGACTAATCACGA
Source organism: Squalus acanthias (assembly GCA_030390025.1). Taxonomy (NCBI): domain Eukaryota; kingdom Metazoa; phylum Chordata; class Chondrichthyes; order Squaliformes; family Squalidae; genus Squalus; species Squalus acanthias. The sequence goes on from CM059439.1 coordinate 67,064,883, forward strand.
AAAAACATGGGTTTGGGAGCTACACTCGCCCCAATATGACAATCGAGGCTTGCGTAAAAGCCATGGCTGGGGTTGTCGGCCTCTCAGCCATCGTAGCAGCCTCAAAAATGTATAGGAAGGCTGTGTTCATCTTGGGGTCGGAGCGGGCAGTGTCCCTGGCCCTTAATAAGGGGCTCACGGTAGGCGGGACCTTCCTGCCGGTGGACCCCCTGGAGGCCACCGTGCAGCGCATCGTCATCTCAAACGTCCCGCCCTTTGTCCCCGGTGGGCTCCTCCTCCCCCACCTACGTCAACTGGGGGAGGTGAGGTCGGGGATAACGCTGATCTCACTCGGCTTCAGGGAGGCCAACCTCGTTCACGTCTTCTCCTTCCGGCGCCAGCTTTTCGTTCAGCTGGTGCGGGAGGAGGATACGGAGGGTGCCTTTAACGTGCACCACGAGGGGACAGCTTACCGCGTCTTCTGGACGTCGGACGGTGTGCGATGCCACGTCTGTAAGGAGGTGGGGCACGTACGGAAAAACTGCCCCGCCTCCAAGGCCGCCAAAACATCTAAAGCAGCCGAGGCTGGCCCCGCCGCCACTCCCCCTCCCGCTTCCGTCCGCGCGACGGAACAAGCAGATGCGCGGTCGACGTCGGAGGCCAATACCATCGCGGCCTCCGGCGGGGGGGGAGGGAGAGCGTCCAAGTGGAAGGAAGGCGCGGAGGAAGAAAAAACACCGAGAGGCCGTTCCCTTGGACAACCCAAGCACCCCCATAATCGCGCTCGTCCCAAGCACCACATTGGCGACCGTGAGCGCGAGGGATCCCATACCCAAGCCCATGACCGCACCCGCTTCCACGGAGAATTTGCTACCCGTGGTCGGGCTCGGGCCCGGGAAAGATACACAGAAGGAGGGAGCGGAGGCAGAGGCGGAGGCCTTGGCAGACATAGAGGTCTCCTTACCGCCGCATCCCTCTGGTTTAAAAAGCAGGCGCCGCTCCTTGGAAGCGGAGGCGGACCTAGAGGAGGGAGGTCCCTCCGTCCAAGAGGAGTCAGCGCCCATCGCGGGTCCCGCGCCCCCTCCCACCTCCCAGAGTCGCCATCCCTCGGGAGGGTGAGACAAATACGTCTGCCCGGCCTGTGCCTCCTAGGGACGGGGAAGAAGCCCTGCCCGTCGGGGGGGGCGGGGGGGGGTGCGGCAGGGTGAGGCCGGCGAGGCCGAGGAGGCTGAGCTCGCCCAGTCACACCCCGACATCTCCCAGGATCTGCTCGACCTGCTGGAGGATTTTAACAAAATCACCCTACTCGGTGGGTGGGGTCGAGGGAGGGGGAGGGCCCCCTATCTCGTCTCTGATGCTGGTGCCGGGTGTGTTGGAGGAACTGGGAATGGTGTTCTCCCCGATTTCTCCATGCACCTGAGGCGGAGGGGGACCTCACACCGCCATCGCTTCCTGGCCCGGCACCCCAGGGAGGACTCCTCTGCCGTCAATCCTGGGGGGTGGGGTCGGGACAGAGGCAGGGCCGGCTGGTGCGGCCAAGCCATTCGCTGCACCCTGTGCGATGGATGGGTCGGCCGCTGGTGACGACCTCCTGGAGGCGGACGGGGACTCGGTGGAGGGCACTGGGGACGATTTGGAGTCCATCGTCAGCAAGGCGGTGGATGCCCTCGTGCTGCCGCTCACCAAGTCTGCCCTTATCCCCATTGGTGGAACTCCAGGAGTTTTTGGTTCAATGCCTGGGTCGTCGCAACAAAATCCAGCTGACCCTTGACAGGTGGTCGGAACAGGCGCTGCTCATCAGGTCCGTCCGCGCCGCTGTCAAGGCCCTGGGCACGGACAAGGATGCTAACACTCGAGCTGTGCCGGCTCAAGACATTCCTCACTGGGCTGCTGAGGGAGTGGAGGCTAACGTGCGACTCCGTTCCCTCCCCACGGTATATTAGGTAGAGGTTGCACTATGCTCTTGTCATGAAGATAACCATAGCCAGCCTCAACATCAACGGCAGCAGAGAGGCGCGCCGCAGATTTATTAACTTCTCGGTCCTTAGGGAAGGGAAGTATGCGGTGTGCTTCCTGCAGGAAACCCACACTGTTCCGGGAGACGAGGCCACGTGGCTCCTGGAATGGCAAGGAGAGGTCCGCATGAGCCACCTTGCCACCACTTCTTGCAGGGTGGCTATCTTGCTGGCCCCAAATTTTCAGCCTGAGATCTTGGGAGTCAAGGAGCCTGTGCCATCTAGTGAATGTGTACGCCCCCCAGACCGGTGCACAGCAAGTGCGCTTCTTTGAAGAAGTGTCCGCTCTTCTGGGCTCCATCGATGTCGACGAGTGCATTATCCTCGGGGGGGGGATTTTAACTGCACCCTGGAGGCGAGTGACTGTTCCGGTGCCCCGCACAGCGTGGCGGCGATGGAGAAGTTGAGAGACCTGGTCGGGTCCTTCGACTTGGTGGATGTCTGCCGCAATCTCCATCCCGACTCCAGCGCCTTCACTAGCGTGAGTTCTGGAGGAGGAAGGTCCAGAATCGACCGCCTTTACATTTCCTGGGCGTACGTCTCCTGCATTCCGGCGGCTTCCATGCGGCCGGTGCCGTGCATGGACCACCACCTGGTGTGGGTGGAGCTCGCTCCGCTCCGCACGCGGAGCGGGGAGGCCACATACTGGCATTTTAACAACCTGCTGCTGGAGGACGAGTAGTTCCGAGATTCGTTCCGTCGGTTCTTGGCCGACTGGAGAAGGAAGCAGGGGGTCTTCCCATCCTTGAGGCTATGGTGGGATGTGGGCAAGGCTCACGTCCATCTCTTCTGTCAGGAGTATGCGAAGGGGTCAACCAAGAGGCGGGAGGCCCGGGTCGGGGGGTTGGAGAGGGAGGTGCTCGACCTGGAGTCCCGTCTTGGTCAAGTCGTCGAAGACCCGGCCCTGCGGAAGGTGTACGAAGAGAAGAAGGGCGCGCTGAAGGACCTGCAGCTCGTTGGGTCCCGAGGCGCATACGTGAGGTCGCGGATCCAGTTCCTCCGGGACCTGGACCGCGGCTCCCCCTTCTTCTACTCGCTGGAAAAAAGACGGGGGGTCTGTAAGCAGCTCTTGGGGCTGCTGGCCGACGACGGATCTCTGGTCTCGGATCCGGAGGGCGTCAGCGCAGAGGCCCGGGCCTACTACGTGGCTCTGTTCTCTCCGGATCCATCCAGCGAGGATGCGTGCAGAGTTTTGTGGGAGGACCTGCTGATGGAGGGTGTTGAACAGCTGGATGCTCCACTGAGTCTGGTGGAGCTGACCGGTGCCCTCGGCCAGCTCTTGAGGGTAAAGTCCCCGGGGCTGGACGGGCTGAACGTGGAGTTCCACAGGGCATTCTGGGACGTCCTGGAGGGCGGCTACGTGTGGGTCCTGGGGGAAAGTCTGGCAACCGGGGACATGCCCCTCTCTTGACGTAGGGCGGTCATAGACCTGCTGCCCATGAGGGGCGATCTCCGCATACTTAAGAACTGGCGCCCGGTCTCCCTCCTCAGCACAGATTACAAAATCATTGCCAGGGCCATGTCTGCTTGCCTTGGCACCGTGCTGGCCCACATGATCCACCCCGACCAGTCCTACACGGTCCCGGGCCGGACCATCCACGACAACATCCATCTGGTCCAGGACCTGGTCCACCATTCCCAGAGGGTTGGTCTGTCGGTCGCCTTCCTTTCCCTGGATCAGGAGAAGGCATTAGACAAGGTGGATCACGAATACCTCTTCGGGACTCTGCGTGCATTCGGGTTCGGGACGCATTTCATTGCCCGGATCCGACTTCTGTACGCCGCCGCAGAGTGTCTGATTAAGGTTAACGAGTCTTTGACTTAACAGGTTAACGGGTTCTTTGCTTCCGGCGAAGGGTGCGTCAGGAATGCCCATGTCCGGCCAGTTATATGCCATCTGCATGGAGCCTTTCCTGCGCCTCTTGTGGAAGAGTTTGACAGGACTGGCTCTGCAAGGGCCATGCGTGGAGGTCGTCCTCTCTGCTTATGCCAATGACTTGCTCCTCATGGTCACGGATCCCGTTGATCTGCGGAGGATCCGTGAGTGCCAGCAGGTCTACTCGGCTGCGTCCTCCGCCAGGATCAACTGGGAGAAATGCTCCGGACTCCTGGTGGGTCAGTGGCGGGTGGACTCCCTGCCGGAGGAGCTCCAGCCTTTTGCCTGGAGCACCAGTCATCTCCTCTACATGGGAGTCTACCTCAGCCCTGCCGAGGACGCCTGGTCAGTGAACTGGCAAGAGCTGGAGGCCAAAGTCACCGCTCGCCTAGGGCGCTGGACAGGACTGCTCCGAGTGCTGTCCTACAGGGGGCGAGCGCTGGTCATAAATCAACAGCTGACCGCTATGCTGTGGTACCGGTTGGTCACTTTGATCCCTCCCCCTGCGTTTGTCACCAAGATACAGAAGAAGCTCATCGACTTCTTCTGGGACAAAAGGAAGCACTGGGTCTCTGCCGCAGTTCTGAATGTCCCGCTTAGGGAGGGCGGTCAGGCGCTGATGTGCCTTCGCACCCAGGCTGCGACTTTCCGTCTTCAGATGCTGCAGAGATACCTGTACGTCGAGGATCCTCCCAGATGGTGTGCGCTGGCGACGTATTTCTTCCGCCAGCTGCACGGCCTCAACTATGACACGCAGCTCCTGTTTGTAAACCTGGGGGGTGCCCGTGCCTCCTTGCGGGAGCTCCCTGTCTTTTACCAGGAACTGATCAGGGTCTGGAACAAGGTCGCCTGCAGATGGAGTTCTCCCCCGTCAGGAGCCGCTGCTCAGGAATCCGCACCTCCACGACCGCGGGTTCATGTGGCTGGCGGAGGGCAGGGCTGTGTCTGGCAAGGTGACCAGAGTCAGGGACCTACTTGATGGTAGAGGAGCAGGTTGGATGGCGCCGGGGGAGCTGGCGCAGCCCCTATCCTGGGCCGACGTCCGGCTCACGGCCAAAGCTATCGAGTCGCTAAAAGTGGCACTGGGCCCTGACTCCACTAGGTGTGTCAAGGAGGCTCGAGCATGTGGGGCGATCCCGTCCGAACTGACCCCTGTTTGGACGGAATTCCTCTCGGGAGCCGGTGCCTCACAACTCGAGCCGTTTCCGGGAAATCCCCTCTGTGCCTTTTCATTCTGCACAGAGGGGTATCCTGTACGGGCTGCTCTTGCACACCCTCCACTTTGTCATCCTCGTCTGCTGTCCGGACACGCCTTGGCGCACCATCTTGCTGTCCGGTGGAGGCGGGGGTCCCCAATGGAGGCTCTCTATGTGGGAGTCCTCCCTTTATCTATTGGGGACTTGGCCTGGAGGCTGTTGCTCAGGGCAGTCTTGTGCAATAAAGTTTTAAGTCGGTTCACGGACTCCCAGGCCGCCTGCATTTTCTGCGGCCTGGAGGAGTCCGTGTTCCACATATACATAGAGTGTGAGAGGTTGCAGCCCCTCTTCCACTATTTGAAGGGGCTGTTCCTCGATTTTTGGCTGCACTTCAGTCCCACGCTCCTGATCTTTGGTCATCCGGTGCGGGGGGGAGCGGGCAAGTGGGAGGACCTCCTCGTGGGACTGCTCTTGGGCCTGGCCAATGTGGTCATCAACAGGTCCAGGCACAGGGCGCTGGAGGGGGTCGTTCGGCCCGACTGCCTGCCTCTCTTCTGCGGCTACGTCCTCGCCCGGGTGTCCCTGGAGATGGAGCACATGGTGCCCACTGGCACGCTCGAGTCCTTCCCGGACCGGTGGGCACCGGAGGGACTGGAGTGCTTCATCACAACCAGTAATAGAATTTTAATTTAATTTATTAAGGTTCCTTTTAATTTGTTTACGTTACAGACCTTATTGGTTGTGCCACATTAAAAAGGGGGCACATGCTGAACGTTAAATTAGCAACTGCCAGTAATCAGAAGAGTAAGCACTTGTAACTTGAGTGTGGCTCCAAAGGTATAAAAGAAAACGGTATCTGCTGACATACAGAGTGCACTTAAACAGAGTGTTGAACTTGGGAATTCTCTGCAGAGGGGGAAGGCAGGTGCTGCTTTTTGCCTCCAATATTTGGAGTGCTTTGTGTTACAAGTAAATATTTAATTTCATTTACCTAGAACTTAAACTAGATCTAGTAATTAGCTAAAAACTAAACTGTGAGCTAAGTTAATTAAATACATAAAGTTTCATTAACTAAATAAGTAAAACAAGGTTATAAAGGGATGGCAGTGCAGGTGGTGTGCCACAACTACAGCATGTGGGAGTTTGTGGAGAGCATCACGAACCTGGACGACCACGTCTGCAGTAAATGTCTGGAACTCGAGGAAATTCAGCTCAAGGGTTTTTGAGCTGGAGTCTGAGGTGCAGACATTGCGGGGCATCAGGGAGGGGGAGAATTATCTGGACACTTTGATCCAGTAGGCAGTCACACCCCTTAGGTCAGGTAGTGGTACAGGTCTGGTTAGTGGTCAGGGACAGGAGGGTGTGACTGCAACGCAGTCAGATAAGTGGACCCCAGGTGCAGTGCTGGAGGAGCCTCAGCCTTTGTCCTTATCCAACAGGTATGAGGTTCTTGCTGCCTGTGTGGATGAGGGCAAAGTCTGCAGGGTGGATGAGCAAACTGACCATGGTATAAGAGGCCATACAAGTGGGAGTGAAAAGGAATGTTGTAGTGGTAGGGGACAGTTTAGTCAGGGGGATAGATATTGTTCTCTGCAGCTGCGACCGAGAGTTCCGAAGGTTGTGTTGCCTGCCCGGTGCCAGGGTTAAGGATATCTCTTCGTGGCTGCAGAAGAATTTGGAGTGGGAGGGGGAGGATCCAGTTGTTGTGGTCCACGTAGGAACCAACGACATAGGTAGAACTAGGAATGAGGTTCTGCTGAGAGAGTTTGAGGAGCTAGGGTCCAAATTAAAAAGCAGAACCTCAAAGGTAATAATCTCTGGATTGTTACCTGAGCCACATGCAAACTGGCATAGGGATAAGCAGATCAGAGAGTTAAATGCATGGCTCAAAGAGTGGTGTGGGAGGAAGGGGTTTTGATTCATGGGGCACTGGCACCAGTACTGGGGAAAGAGGGAGCTGTTCCGTTGGGACAGTCTCCATTTAAACCGGGCTGGGACCAGTGTCCCGGCGAATCAAATAACTAGAGTTGTAGAAAGGGCTTTAAACTAAAAAGGAGGCGGGGGGGGGGGGGGGGGGGGGTGGTCAGGTGAAGGGAAATTTAGAAATATAAAGAGAATATGCAATGGAGCAGTGTAGCGATTTGGGTAAAGATAAGCAGTGTGTGACAGGAAGGGACAGAGAGTTTAAAGGTAATTGTGCATCAGCGAATAAGATGAAAGCAGGGAATAATGGTAAAAGGTAAAAACTAAAGTCTCTTTACCTGAATGCACAAAGCATTTGTAACAAGATAGATGGATTAGTGGCACAAATAGTGATAAATGGGTTTGATCTAATAGCCATTACAGAGACATGGTTGCAAGGTGACAAGGGTTGGGAACTAAATATTCCAGAATAATTGACGTGTCGAAAAGACAGGCAGACTGGAACAGGATAATTAAGGATGACATCAGGACAGTAGTGAGAAAGGGTCTTGGCTCAGAAGATAAGGAAGTAGAATCAATATGGGGGGAGATAAGAAATAATAAGGGGCAGAAAACAGTGGTGGGAGTAGTTTATAGGCCCCCTAACAGTAGCTATACCATTGGACAGTGTAATAATCAAGAAATAATAGGAGCTTGTAATAAAGGTAATACATTAATTGTGGAGGACTTTAATCTGCATACAGATTGGCAAATCAAATTGACAAATGTAGTCTGGCGGACGAGTTCATGGAATGTATTCAAGACAATTTCCTTGAACAATACGTTCTGGAACTAATCAGGAAACAGGCTATTTTAGATCTTGTTTTGTGTAATAAGACAGGGTTAATTTGTAATCTTATAGTAAAGGATTCTCGAGGGAAGAGTGATCATAATATGATAGAATTCACATTGAGTTTGAAAGTGACATTCTTAAGTCTGACACTAGAGTCTTCAACTTAAACAAATCCAATTACGTAGGTATGAGGGGTGAGTTGGCTAAGGTAGATTGGAAAATTATATTAAAAGCTATGACAGTAGATAAGCAATGGCAATCATTTAAAGAAATACTCTAAAATTCTCAACGAATATACATTCCATTGAGAAATAAACTCCATGGGAAAAGTGATCCATCTGTGGCTAACTAAAGAAGTTAAGGATAGTCTTAGATTAAAAGAAGAGGCTTATAATATTGCAAAGAATAGTAGTAAGCCTGAGGATTGGGATAGCTTTAGAAACCAGCAAAGGATGACCAAAAAATTGATAAAAAGAGAGAAAATAGAATGAGAGTAAATTAGCAAGAAATATAAAAACAGATTGTAAGAGCTTCTACAAGTAGGTAAAAAGGAAGAGAGTAGCAAAAGTAAGTATTGGTCCCTTAGAGGCTGAGACAGGAGAAATTATATTGGGGAACAAGGAAATGGCAGAGACTTTAAACAAATATTTTGTATCTGTCTTCACAGTAGAAGACATAAAAAGTATACCAAAAATAGTGGAGAACCAAGAGGCTAATAAGAGTGAGGAACTTAAAGTAATTAATATCAGTAGAGAAAAAGTACTTGAGAAACTAATGGGACTAAAAGCCAACACATCCCCTGGATCTGATGGCCTACATCCTAGGGTTCTAAAAGAGGTGGCTGCAGAGATAGTGGATGTATTGGTTGTGATCTTCCAAAATTCCCTAGATTCAGGAACAGTCTCAGCGGATTGGAAGGTAGCAAATGTAACCACGCTATTCAAGAAAGGAGGGAGAGAGAAAACAGGGAACTACAGGCCAGTTAGCCTGACATCAGTCATCGGGAAAATGCTGGAATCCATTATTAAGGAAGCGGTAACAGGGTACTTGGAAAATCATAATATGATTAGGCAGAGTCAACATGGATTTATAATAGGAAAATCGTGTTTGATAAATTTATTAGAGTTTTTTGAGGATGTAACTAGCAGGGTAGATAAAAGGGAACCAGTGGATGTAGTATATTTGGATTTCCAAAAGGCATTCGATAAGGTACCAAATAAAAGGTTGCTGTGCAAGATGGGGTTGGGGTAATGTATTAGCATGGATAAAGAATTGGTTAACAGAGAGTAGGGATAAATAGGTCATTTTCAGATTGGCAGGCTGAAACTAGTGGGGTGCCGCAAGGATCAGTGCTTGGGCCTCAGCTATTTACAATCTATATTAATAACTTGGATGAAGGGACCGAGTGCAATGTATCAAGTTTGCTGATGATACAAAGCTAGGTGGAAAAGTAAGCTGTGAGGGGGACACAATGAGACTTCAAAGGGATATAGACAGGTTTAAGTGAGTGGGCAATAAGGTGGCAGATGGAGTATAATGTGGGGAAATGTGAGGTTATTTTTTTATTCATTTATGGGATGCGGGCGTCGCTGGCAAGGCCAGCATTTATTGCCCATACTTAATTGACCTTGAGAAGGTCATGGTGAGCCACCTTCTTGAACCGCTGTAGTCCGTGTGGTGAAGGTACTCCCATAGTGCTGTTAGGTAGGAAGTTCCAGGATTTTGACCCAGTGACGATGAAGGATCAGCGACATATTTCCAAGTCAGGATGGTGTGTGACTTGAAGGTTAACTTGGAGGTGGTGGTGTTCCCATGCACCTGCTGCCCTTGTCCTTCTAGGTGGAATAGGTCGCGGGTTTGGGAGGTGCTGCCAAAGAAGCCTTGGCGAGTTGCTGTAGTGCATCTTGTAGATGGTACACACTGCAGCCACGATATGCCGGTGGTGGAGGGAGTGAATGTTTAAGGTGGTGGATGGGGTGCCAATCAAGTGGGCTGCTTTGTCCTGGATGGTGTCGAGCTTCTTGGTAAGAAGAATAGAAAAACAGAATACTTTTTAAATAGTGAGAAACTATTAAATGTTGGTGTTCAGAGAGATTTAGGTGTCCTAGTACAAGAAACAGAGTTAGCATGCAGGTACAGCAAGCAATTAGGAAGGCAAATGGCATGTTGGCCTTTATTGCTAGAGGGTTGGAGTACAAGAGTAAGGAAGTCTTGCTACAATTGTACAGGGCTCTGGTGAGACCACACCTGGAGTACTGTGCACAATTTTGGTCTCCTTATCTGAGGAAGGATGTACTTGCCTTAGAGGCGGTGCAACGAAGGTTCACTAAATTGATCCCTGGGATGAGAGGGTTATCCTATGAGGAGAGATTGAGTAGATTGGGCCTATAGTCTCTGGAGTTGAGAAGAATGAGAGGTGATCTCATTGAAACATGTAAGATTCTGAAGGGGATTAACAGGGTAAATGCTGATAGATTGTTTGCCCTGGCTGGAGAGTCTGGAACTAGGGGGCATAGTCTCAGGATAAGGGGCTGGCCTTTTAAGACTGAGATGAGGAGGAATTTCGTCACTCAGAGGGTTGTAAATCTTTGGAATTCTCTGCCCCAAAGTGCTGTGGATGCTCATTCGTTGACTATATTCAAATCTGAGATAGATAGATTTTTGGACTCCACAGGAATCAAGGGATATGGGGATAGGGCAGGAAAGTGGAGTTGAGGTTGAAGATCAGCCATGATCTTATTGAATGGCGGAGCAGGCTCAAGGGGTCGTATGGCCTACTGCTGCTCCTAATTCTTATGCCTGATATTTTCCCTGCATAATAAGTAGGATTTTCACTGCTTACAGAGTGATGTGTAGGAGGCATCACTGTTCACTATCAATATTGCGATCGGCTATCGCAGTGTTGCAAGACCACCAGTATGCGCACTCTGAATTTCGATATAAGAACATAAGAGCAGGAGTAGACCATACGGCCCTATTTCTATTCTTCCTACCAAAGTGAATAACCTCACATTTTTAAGAATTTTTAAGATTTAAGAATGACACTCCGCATGGGGAAAGTGCCTGTTGCTTTAATAATTTATTTTTCATTCTAATTTTAATCTTTTGAAAACCATTCAGGCTCATAGTTAAAAGTTCAGGGAATTGTTAACATTTTAATTTCAAAATAGATTTTTTATTTGCGGATTAAGGTATAGGATCTAATGGCAACTCAAAAGTGCCCATAATCTGTTTTAAACCATGCCAGTTGTTTTGGCACTGAGTATCATCATAAACAAAGCAATCACTGGCTTGATGTAACCTCCAATACAATCCGGGTCTGTCCTTCAGTGTTACCTAAACAGATTATAGGTAAGAATAAAAGGGAATTGTGTTTAGCTAGGAATTAAACATTACTTTTGCAGTAGTATAGATGGGAAATAAAGGCCATGAGGTGGAATCATTCTGTGTACAGCCATTAAAACTATTTATACTCTCTCTCTCCTTCTCTAGCTCATTTGTAACTGATTTAGTTTTTTCACATTTTATTTTATTGGTGGCAGTTAAGTTCAGTCATCCAAAGGAATGTGACAATTAATCATGCAAATCATTAGCAATCTGTATATTGGTTTATACAGTCCCTATACACTTCATGCAATGTGCCCAACAAATCTTTTTAGACTTTGTTAAAGCACTAAATGGAACAAATACAACACATACACACATTAACGTTAAAACACTGCTATGACAGATCCCAACATAATTACCGGGATTCATAAATTCATTTTTCAATCAGTAACTATTTTCGCATCTCTAATATGAACTGCCAGAAACAGAACCTTCAGTAGGTTGAGGGAGCGCATTCCAAAGTGGCAAAGCTTGAACAAGAAAAGATGAATCCTAGGTGGTCAAATAACACTGTGGATTCATGCCTTCAGTATGTTATTTGCTGGGAACTCCGAGTATATTGTGCTTGTTCTTCCAGGATGTCACATCCAGGCAAGTTTGGGTGCAAAACTGAGCTGGGTCCGCAAGAGAAACTCCAAAATAGATATCAGGTGCCCATCAGGTAGACCCTGATATTGACACTAGATGTATATTGATCAGATAGACAAATTTGGAATTCTGTTGAGCAAAAAAATGTGTCATTTGGAAGCTCCCATCCAAAGTAAAGGTGCATTTTTCAGCTTACTATGGACTTATACATGGCGAGTGTGCCACTAGTGTTCCTATAGGGGTTCAAACTATACAAGTATGGTAACCTGGCTCACTTGGGCATTTTGGGTCATTTTTGATGGTGTAGAATTCGCAAAATTATCGCGATTTTATAATAATAAGAAGGAGACATAAAGTTTCGTATAAACAGCTTTATTTCAGCAAAATGCTGTCATGTTTCAAAAAGGACACAAGCAGCCTATAAAATGGCCTCGTGGCAGAAGGTTCTAGACTTTCAGTAAGCAGACAAGATGGCGTTTCAATAAACATTTCAGCAAGATCGGACAGGACTCAGCACATTTGAGATAATGACAAGACGCGATGGGTTTGCATTTTAAACATAAATACTGGAATCGGTTTTCCAGGTACAAACAAGGGCTATTGTACTGGGTGATCAAGGACCCATCCAAAGACATTGATATGCAAAATCCCCACGGCTCTACGATGAGAGAGCCGTTCGCGGGTACTCACAGCAAGCATTTGGAAGCCCCCAAAACCCCTCCAGGGAGACTACTAGCTGGTTCCACAATGGGAGAAATATTAACGGGTACTCAGACAGTTACAAGTGTCACCGAAACTCATTAACGACAAGTACCACCCCATACAAGAAGTTTGAGCGCCAAAACATGACAAAAGATGAACATTTAGATTGGGCGGGAGATAAGGAATTACAGTACTATAAACTGTAGTGTCCAAACGTCCATCTTTCTCTTATCCTCTGGCTGTTCATCGTGCTCTTATTCTTTACCACCGACTGGAGCTCTGGACTCTCTCATTCTCTGATCCGCTGATTTTCCGGGAGTCAACCTCGTGGCTTGCCACGAAGATCTGTGGAGAACTGGACTGCGTAGGCCAGTAAGCGGGCGCACCATCCCGAGAAGTCGGTAAACGGTGTCGGATCTGAAGGCCCGAGATGAGATGAGATGAGATGAGATGAGAAGAGAAGAAGACGACTACACGTGCCGCCACGGTCAGTAAACCCCGACCGCGCCTCAAAATATAAGGACCATTTTTGAATTCTACAGGATACTGCACGAACTGGCCCGAGAAGACTATTCTTCGAGTTCTACCGACAACTGGTGTCGGGCACAGTAAGACTCTTCTTCGAACTGTATCTGGAGTACGAGGTCAACACAGATCTTCATGACAGCAGACGGTCCAGCCTGCTAGCCGGAGCAGAAGTGAGTAAACAAGTGGGGTACAGAGACCCCTGATCAACACGTGGATAGTTAGGTGCTGTGGTGAAAACATCCAAGCAGAGTTTCGGAATTCTCCGAGTTGTCCCGAGTGGTGAGCATGAGTCTCGATCCTACAAATCTAGATTAGGACAGGTATTGATAGGGGAGGGTTTATGTTTTAAGGATAATTATAATGTGTGTCCCCTTTTACGATGTGTCGTGCGCTCCTCGTTTCCCTAAACCTAGTTGCATAAATGTATGTAAGTTTGTACTGTCATTAATCTGTGCTTATGACATGTATTTCGTAATCTTGAATAATATGCAATAAAGATTTTCCATTTCGCACTATTCAACCGGGTCTACCTGAGTTTTCTCTGCATTACTGCTCTCGCACCTAAGTCCAGTGTCAGAACCGTAAGGGCGAGTGGGTCGAACCACTCACAGGTGTCTAGTGTTACCAGGCTGGCTGGAGACCAGAACAGGCAACAAGGCCTAACCCTGCACTAGCACCCAGGCTAAGCACAGAGCCACGCGTCACCCCTTACAATGGTAGAAGTCAACCCCAGTAAGTCCAGTTCATCACCTATGTGTATTTCCTCACCAGCGAATATGACGGAATGCTGGGCCCAACAGCCAACTGACTTGTTTGTAATGGATCACTGTTTTGCACTTTGTGGCTTGAACACAATCTTCCATCTCTTTCCATCACCTTTCCATACCTTGCCATTGGTGTCATAGCCCTTCCTGGCCATAGTCTCAGCTTGGACCATACTGTTTGCAATATTGACATCCTATTCAACCCTAAGCTGAGTTCACGACCCCATATCCTCTCCATTACAAAGTTCCACCTCCGGAATATTGCCCATTTCCCCTTCCTCAGCCCATCTGCTGCTGATATGCTCATCCATGCCGTTGTCACCTCCAGACTCAAATATTCTAATGCTCACAAAGAAAAACAGAATACACTAGAGACATTCAGCAGGCTAGGCACCATCCCTCGAGAACACACATGATTCAACGTTTGGGTAGAGCTCACGTTCTCTCTCTTGCTGGCAATCATCATAGAATCATAGAATCATAGAAAGTTACAGCACGGAAGGAGGCCATTTCGGCCCATCGTGTCCACGCCGGCCAACAAAGAGCTATCCAGCCTAATCCCACTTCCCAGCTCTTAGTCCGTAGCCCTGCAGGTTAGAGCATCCCAAGTGCACATCCAAGTTCTTTTTAAATGTGGTTAGGGTGTCTGCCTCTACCGCCCTTTCAGGCAGTGGGTTCCAGACCCCCACAACCCTCTGGGTGAAGAAATTTCCCCTCAAATCACCTCTAAACCTTCCACCAATTACTTTAAATCTGTGCCCCCTGGTTTTTGACCCCTCTGCTAAGGGAAATAGGTCCTTTCTATCCACTTTATCTGTGCCCTTCATAATTTTATACATCTCAATAAGGTCTCCCCTCAGCCTCCTCTGTTCCAAGGAAAACAGACCCAGCATATCCAGTCTTTCCTCACAGCTAAGATTCTCTATTCCCGGCAACATCCTTGTAAATCTGCTCTGTATCCTCTCTAGTGCAATCACATCTTTCCTGCAATGTGGTGACCAGAACTACACGCAGTACTCTAGCTGAGGCCTAACTAGTGTTTTATACAGTTGAAGCATATCCCCCCTGCTCTTGTATTCTATGCCACGGCTAATAAAGGCAAGCATTCCGTATGCCTTCTTAACCACCTTATCTACCTGGCCTGCTAACTTCAGGGATCTGTGGACATGCACTCCAAGGTCCCTTCGTTCCTCTACACTACTCAGTGTCCTACCATTTAATGTGTATTCCCTTTCTTTGTTAGCCCTTCCCAAAGGCATTACCTTACACTTCTCCGGATTGAATTCCATTTGCCATTGTTCTGCCCACCTGACCAATTTATT